>OX453292.1:25091311-25784634 GCA_949710015.1 Crataerina pallida
AAGAATGACATGAACTCTTAAATTTGTATGCATAGGGGGGAAATAGTGTAAGTTTGAAGTAAAAAGTCGCCACTGGAGGCACACAAAGTAACACCTATGAGAGAGTGAGAAATATTTAGAAATTCCACTAAACAACACAAGTACCTGAAAATGTATTTTGTGATTGAACTAATGTTTCTAAAAAAAAATGCCTTCAAAGCGATTAACATTAATTTGTGATAATACAAGTGGTTTAAACATAAAGAAACAGATAACTGAATATTAAAAAGTCTTAAAATGGTTATCTGTGGGATGAGGGGTTATTTTAATTTTACGGGAAGACCTTTATTCGGTTTTCCGAAGGATAAAACCCAAAGGAAGATGTGGTGTAATGCACTAGAAATTGAAGAAAGTTTAAAGGTATGTTCCAAAGATATGAAAAAAAAGGAAAGAACTTAATAAACGGCGCCAATATGTCCTAGTGGTCTAAGTAAGTTTAATATTTCCGCTTACAAAAATAAAATATTTTGGTCACAATTTTCAATATATTTCCATTAAATTTGCTATAAGGGCCGGTCTTGATCCATAGATGTGCACTATTAAAAATGATTCAAATGGGAGCGTTTTTACAACACCGCCCCATATACCGTTGTTATTTTAAAAACGAAAATTCGCTCTTCTTAATATAATTGGATAAAAACTTGGTAAAGAATAGTTAATTGCATCAATATATGACTGTGCCAAATTTGAAGCCGATCGTGCAATTTTTAAAATTCCTTTCCACATAAAAATTTTTCCTAAGATGACATACAGCAAAACTTAACTAATGGTTGTATAATTTATGGAACTAAACGATGTAGATTATTAAAGAGTCGGACTTAACCGATTATAATACTTGTTTCATATTCATGTTGAGTTTTCTATAAAAACGAACTATTATGAGGCATATAACGGTATTTATTTTTAAAATGTTCAAGTTCTCCCCTTTCGTTTGATATGTATGTAATATGTGTTAAAAAAAATTTTAAATTTTATATGATTTTACATAAATAAAAGTTTAAAACAAATCAAGAATATTGAGAGCAAATACTTCATATTTTTTTTTATTGTTTTAATGAAATATTTTAACCGTTATTTTTACCATCATTTGTATTAATAACTTAACTTTTTTACATTTTTTCAGTGGCTTCTTGCAAGGAACGTTGGCGTAATATAAGAGCAGCTTTTGCGCGCTCTATTAATATTTATAAAACACACAGCGGTCCCAATAGGGTTAAACCGTACTATTTGCACAAAGAGTTGACGTTTCTGGTGAAACCAATGATGGAGGGGCGTGACAAGAAAGATGATTTTGAAGATGATACCCGCCAAGATGTGGAGACGAATGGAGAAGTAGATGTTACTGAAGAGGAAGATGAAGATGAGGATGTTGAACACGAGGAGGAGGAAGAGGAAGAATTTCCAGATGAAACTGCCGAAATTAAATCAGCTTTTGAGGCCTTAAATCCAGCCATAACTATACATACTGAGGAGTATCATCAAAGAAATCCCACAAAAACTATGCAACAAGACAAAATACGTAATATAAATAATAATAATAATATTAATGGTGCAGGTGGTCACAACTATGAGTACAACAGTTTATATGATTTACCATCAGCAAGTGATGCTGAAGCGGAATTTAATTATTGCAATAATAATGATCGGCGAGAGAAACAAATGCGATGTGGTGGTGGAAGTGGTATTGGTGTTGTTAGTTCAAAAAGATTAATGTATTCAGCCGCAGACACCATGGATACGAAACGTTTAAAATTAAATTCCAACAGTCTGGATATACAAGAGGCTGATGTTCGTTTCTTGGAGGCGGTATTGCCGGATATGGCTTTAATGAATACTCGCCAGAAAATCATCTTTAAACGAAAACTTTATCAAACCTTAGAAGAAGTGCTTGAAAATTCCGCTAATTTCCCCCATAATCAAACTCCCTCTATACCCAATGAAATTCAAACTTCCAACAGCAATAATTATAATAATAATACTAACCAAACGGGTACTGGTAATAATAATGTTAGCAATACAGCAGCTGCAACTACAACAACTATAACCACAACAGGTGGCACACAAGTGCGGCAGACCGTTTTAACGGTTAATTCTCAAACAGCTAGAACGTTAATTAATAATATTGCGACTCTTAATGAGGCAGAATTACAGAAAGTTTGTGGATTTTTACAAACATCGGTAAGACCACATCATGCAGTGACCGCACGTTTGACAAATGGTACACAAATAGCACCAAGCAGTGCAGCGGCTCATTTGATGCACTCAACACCGAAAATAACGATTACTAAAGTCACCTGTCCACCACCACCAGCCTTACGTAACTTAAGCAGTAACTCTACGGCCACTTTAACTTGTAATACTTCACCAATTATAAACTCGAGCGGTGTTATGTCATCTAATGTGCACTCCACCACACGAGGTACTAATTATAATACAACCACCACTACTTCGAAAGAACCAATCATAACCAATAGCACAAACAACAATAACATTAACAACATTACCAACAAAAATAACAATAACAATACTATTCAGAATTCAACATGGAACTCTTTAGTGCCAATTACCATTAAAGATGAGGTGGAAGATGTCGATATTGATTAATCCATATATCAAAACTATTAATTTTCATTTGCCAATTTGTTATACACATACACCCTACACCATGTATTAAAGTTGTACAAAGGAATTCAACTTTATTTTACAATTAATTTTATAATGTCCATCTGTGCGTCTTTTCATGAGTTTTTATATACTATTCCATAGAAGTTAACTTTTGAGGTATAACCATGAAAAATACAATTACACAAAGACTCATTTATGTGGTACAATAAGAAGTTTTTAAAAATTAATCCATATAACGATTTTTCAAGAAATAACTGTTTCGTAAAAAAACTCTATAGATTATATTCAAATTTACTAGTGTAAGTGGTGTAGGGTATTATATAGAATTTTTGTTTTATTTTTTTATAAAACTTTATAGATTATATATTACGTTGTGTAATACATTTCATTTGTTATGTGGAATAAAGTACTTAAAAGTAAATTTTGTAAAATGTTTGAAAAATAAACTGATTTATATATTGCAGTAAATAGAACGAAGTAACGTTAATGAGAATTTTTATATCTACCGATTTTACTCTCAAAACTTTTTTCACAAATGTTGAATATATCCATCAAATAAAAAGATTTAAACAAAAATAAATATTATTATTTAATTAAATAATAAAAAACCAAAAACCTTATGTGTTTATTTACAATCAAACCATTGCACTTTAGTTAATAATATTTATGTATAATAATTTATGGATTTTTGTTTTTATTATTTTTTTCTTCTTTCATCATCAATAAATGCAAACAAATGTTCGCTTGTAATGAACTTGCTGCAGTGACCATGAAATATAGCAAGATTTACAAACATATACTTCATGGGTATTATAAAAAAAAAAAATTAAAACGACGAAAAGGTTCTTAAATAATTAACAAAATAATTGTAGGTATACATTTAGGATGTGTCGAATATTTTTCGCTATTTAAGACAATAATTAAATAAGATAAAAAGTAAATAAATCTCTACTTCACTTAAACGTTATTTTACATGTAAATATAATATATACTCATTAGGGTTCAACCTAACAAGATTTTTAATAACTCGCCAACTCAACATTTCATCTATTTAACTGACAAATAATTTATAGTTTTTAAAGTTAAAAGGTGTGTCTTAATGGGGATTTAGAGGAGTACAATCTTAACCGGACCGAAAGGTAATTGTTTCATATAGTTCCAGGCATCCACTCGAGTCATTTTGGTTGTAGATGACCCATTAATACTTAAAATCTCATCACCGCTACGTACTTGACTGGTCTTTTGAGCAGCACCACCTATTGTTTTAAACAAAATTGAATGTTTACCTTTTTGAATGCTCTTTCTCTGTATTTAATACTCACCCATAAAAACTTTCTTAACAATTAAAGGTCTGTTACCTAAGGGAGAATCAAATCCGCCCTCTATTGAAAATCCTAAACCACAGCTATCTTTGATAATTTCTACAGTACGAGCACCTTTTGTTGGAACAGATGTTTCCTCTAAAATATTTTTTGTTTTGTTTTTTATAATAACTTTGTAATTAATGTTGAACTATATAGTATGTTTACCTTGAGCCTTAATCTCTGCTGCTAAAGCATTTCGGGTTTCTTGAGCTCTCTCTAACAATTCACTGGTCGTCATTTTGCTGGCGTCTGGCCGAGATAGTTGCCTTTTTCTTGCACTTAAACTGGCCATCGCTGTTGAAGGATGTGTTTCAACATTGCTCAACGGTTGGGGACTACTGCGACTGCTAGAACTTGCGCTTAAAGAGGGATTTCGAGATGCACTTGGCATTGTCGGAACATTATCTTCATTGGATATCACATCAAGATCTAAATCCAAAGATCTGGAAGCTTTGTGATAGTTTCTTTTCTTTTCGTAATCAACTTCGGTATGTTTCTCATGCAAAGAAGACAGAGAACCTAAAGAAGAACGTACTTTGTCTAAAGTTTTAACAACCACTGATTCAGAACGTGTTACCACGAACACAACCTCTGGACGGGGAGTCTGAAAGTTCAAAATATTCATTTTATGATTCTTCTAGTTCCACTAAATAAACTCTGCTGCTCTGTTACCTTCAATACTGTAATAGATTCTCGATGAGTTAAGCCGCGCATGCTTAAGCCGTTTATAGCTAAAATGCGGTCGCCTTTCTTCAAGCGACCATCTTTAGCCGCTGGAGTGTTTGCCAGAATTTTGTGTATCTTGAAAAATAAAAATTTAAACAACACCTTTTACTTCGCATTTCACCCTCCCGTTACTTACCGTTATTTCCTTAGTCTCGTAGTCAGATCCACCAGCCAATGTTATGCCAATACTACTCTCGGGCGTATCACGTTGTAGAACAATAATAAAGGCTTCGGGTGTTTTCAATGGTGGATCGGCTTCTTCAACAATTTGTTGTATGTCTTGAGCTGTGATTAAACTTTGATTGCTGCCAAAGGAGGAAAAGCTACCGAACTCATTTGTATTGTCCGGTGTAGACGAAACATTTTGTGTGGTGGAGCTGACACCCGAGGATGACGAAGTTATGGAGTCTAATGAATTGAAGCGCTCATGGTAATTGGACTTTGTCTGTGATTTCACGCTTAATAAATTTTTAGCAGGACTCGTAGTAGCCGAGAGAGCAGCAACTGAACGTTCAAATTTTTCACGTATCTGAGCAGTACTAACTTTTTCCACACTTTTACCATACAGCATAGTCTTTTGGCTGTTTATTGATGAGACCTTAAATTTCTCTATGACAGGCTTAATTGAGCGTAATTCGCTGGTCTTGTTTAATATCTTGGACTTGGCCTCCATATGCATCCATTGATTCATTTCAGTAGGCTCGCTTTTGTTCTTGTTGAGAGGAGCTGGTATCGCTCTTTGAGGATTTAATGGCTGCACGGGCACTGCACTTATGGGTGCCAGTACATTAACTGGTTCTATAATTTTGCGTTGTTTACTTAAACCACTCGCCTTCTGATTAGGTTCCGCTTTAAAACTATTCTTACGTTCCTCATCAATAAACATGGCACTAAGTTTTAGGGGCGAACTACTATCGGCAGATTTTCGGCTACTATCATCCGTATCAGATGTAACTTCTACATAAGCGGCCACATTTATTTCCTTATCTACTAAACTTTGATCATCACTCTTCGATGAAAGTTTATAGTTAATGAGACCGCCGGAAGTTGAATGAGCTTTGTTTGTCGGCGTCATTAGGGAATTATTAGCAGACGGTGTGGACCGAGGTTTAATCTTGTGTACTCTTCTCACCTCATCTTCATCATAACCATCCGTGCTATCTTCATCATCTTGGATCTGATAAGTGCGATGACGCATTAAAGCGAACGTATCACCGCGACCACTACGACACTTTGCCGAAGCTAAAATATTTTTACGATTAGCTGCTGAATCACTGGAACTTGATTTTAAAACACGACGTGACAAATCCACGGTAGAAGTGCTACCCACTGATGAACAGCTGGCCTGTGATCCGGAGCCAGAGGTTAGGGTAGAGGTGGTAGAACTAGCAATGGAAGTGTTAGTCTCTGAGGACAGGGTACGTGTAAGGGCAAATTTCTCAGCAACCTGAGGTACACAGGGAGACATGGGAGGTGAGGATATTCTTGACGATAAAACTGAATCACAAGAGTCACTTTCTTCAGGTAATATTTGGCGAACCACAGCCAAAGAATTACGTGGCGGTTTGGCTGGTGGCATTAAATTCAGAGCATCTAATTTTCTTTGCGCTACTACAGGAGATTGATTATTTCCTATCTGCCTCGTTGTATGCGTATTGCGAAGACCTATCATGTTTGTACTATTATTACTATTATTAGTGGCTGCTAAATTCAATTGTTGCAAAGGGCTGCTATAATTGGAAGTGGTTGTGGGAGCGGTAGAGATGCTGGTGCAACCGATTTCATTATGTTTAGTTGGTTCTGTGGTCCCAGAACAGCCTATTCCATTATGGGCTGATTTAGTAGAAGAATCTTTACCGGAATTTTTTACCTTTTCACTATCACGACTTTTAATCTCCGGCAAATCTAATATAGGCTCGAGCGTTGTTACATTTAAATACGAACTTTCTGGTATTACCAAACCCCGCAGCTTGGATAAGCTTTTCCTTCTTTGCTCCAAGATATTCGTTATAGCAGCCTTGCGTGTGGTATCGTGTTGTCCAGAAAAACTAATCCTACGCTCTAATTGTATATCTGGTGAGGCAGTTATATGTCGCCTGGGTAAAGAGGCATAACTTTGAGCAAATTCCGTTTTAAGATTAACCGAAGCATCACCGTTTGTTGTCTTAGGTTTGGCAATGTGATAATGAGAAGTTGCTTCGTTTAGGTTCTCCACACTCATAGCTCTCATAGTTTTTGTTAAGTTATTGGCGTTTGTTGAACGTTTATTAACCGATTCTAATAAATTATCTGTACTCAAATTTATAGCTTTCGGTGAACTAATACAGTAAGCAAGGCTGATTGGTTTAACCGGTTCTAAAGGGGTAGCGTTCTCATGAGAAAACATGGCAATCTTGTCTCGTACACTTTTCTCAGACTTTTCATCTTTACGCCAATCACTGTGCCACCGAGAGGCGCTTAAAGAACGCCTATATTCGGTAGAATCTACATGTACAGCAGAATTGGTGGTTGTAGCCGGGCTACTTAAATTCATTGTGGACCGACTATGCCGACTGTTGTCTGGTACAAGTTTAGAAGAACCTTTCTCTTCAGTTATCACATCTTGATGATATATTTTGCGTGGCATGGTTAAAGGTGGCCCCGACTTAGGCAGTGGCGGTGCTACAAATTCACTATTTAAATGCAAAACACTTAGTTTCGGTGCCGTTTTCCCTTCCAATAATGTGTCGTTGACAGCATTTGGCATGTTACTCAACGTAGTGGACACAAAAGTCTTCTCCGCATAATTTCTACCGGTTTGAGGATTATTTACCGTTTTGCTATTCGGGGTTTTTACTATGGGATTACTATTATTTAGATCATTTTTTGTGGGCATTAGTACAGGTTCCATGAAATTGGGAGGGAACTCATGTCCATCGGGTGGAAGCCTTGAATAGGTGGGCGGTGACGATTGCGTTGTCAGATATTCACTAACAATTACTGGCGATTTATCTGCTGTCGACACCACCGACACCGGAGCACTGTTCTCCATTTTGTTTACTTGTTTTATATCAGTATCTACATAAATGATGAAAAACAAAACAAAGGGGGGCAGGCAAGGTATGACAGGGAGGAACAAAACATAAAAAACATTAATTAATTAGTTACAGTGGAGTTTACAAATAATGGGAATTGGAAAAATAACCTAAATAAGGTATAGAAAAAAATAAATTAATTAAATCCATATTAACGATAAGAGAGTGAAGGAAATGAAAAATATTTTTTAATAAATTTACACCATGAGCAAAACTTTTCAACTTCCCGTGTAATACGAGTATCCTATGTAAACTACTTTAGTTACCCTTAATATGTCGGAATGTCACGTCCGTAAAATTCACACAGATACACAATATATAAGCTTGTGTACTTAAATTACATTGAATTGCAGCTGAAACAGATAAAATGTGCCTGAATAGAGCTGCTGACACATAATAAGATTTGCTGACTTAGCTCAACCGTTTGGTAAGCTTGAAACATTGAAAATTAAAATGATTTCTGTCAACTGAATTGTTAAAGACTGTCAGGCTTGAAAAGTTTCTTTATGTAAGCAGTAAGAGCTAAAAAACTTAAACAAAGTATAGCTTAGTTAAGTGCAGGCTTAGACAGAGATAGACTGAGCGTATGTTTTGCTTTTCCGCCTAGCGCCTAACATGTTTCACTGTTTCTCCTTGAAACTTAACGTGTGATAACATATGCTGCTAGTTTACGCAATTATCTAACTTTACAGAAACATATGTTTTTTTTTTTTCTACAACAACAATTTATTACACGCAATGAATTGTTTTTGTAAGAAAGAAAACATAAAAGATTGTTTGTAAATAAATCACTCCATCTCTGCACCACATAAAAAACAAATTCAACTAAATATCAGTAAAAGAAAACAATAAGTAGAAGAAAGATAAAAAAATATATAAAACGAAACCATATTTTACACAAAAAACAAACCATCTTTTCACTTCCGTCATCAATTTCGAAAAGAAAATGATAAGCTAGATAAATGAGTAAAGGCCGTTCGATGCTGTAGCTGAAGCAAATATAAAATATCAGTAAGCTACTCATTACTACTCTTCTTTTCCTTTTCAATTTTCGTTAATGACAAAACGTCAATGGCTATTAGTATGTATATCTAGCTGTACATGCAATAAAGTTGAAAATTGGGCAATTGTGGGAGCTTTCTTATACAAAAACAAAAAAAAAAAACATGTATTTCGACTGCGTTTCATACATACAATGCAATGCTTGCAATCCATGCTTTCTATACATTGTTAGTTTCGGTTTCTTTTTCGTTTCAAATTTGTATATATACAATATATAATTAATTCCATTCTCAGTTACACAGTAACTATAAGAGTCTGTATCTAACAATCCTCTATCCATTTGATTCTGTAGTCTGGACCTCTTAAAAACATTATAATCATAGCCCGAAGGATGCATGCCACACCCTTAAAAAGAAACCTTTTTTTCTATTTCCACCCCATATAACTTTCAATTATATAGGAAGTCATTCTATGGCTAATTAAAAACATAACGTTGACTTTTGGAACGAAGCGTTAAAGATGGGTTTAACGTAGGCCTAATATAACTCTTGGAGTACTATCTGAAATGTGGAAGCAAAGATACCAACAGTCTGTACTGTTGCCATGCATGATTCGGTTTGCGTAGATCACTTGGCCGCCACCTAATCTAAGTGTATGACGTAATAACTTGACTTGATTAAATAAAAATCTGTTTCTACCACTTTCAGAGTTTCATATATAAAACGGGTTTTTTTCTGGAAATTAAACCTTTTCTTAGATAAACTTGACTTTTTCAAATAGTGGAGACTTTATGATGACTTATGTTAATGACGATAATATTTAGTAAGGAAAGTTAAACTACACGACACGGCTTCAAATGTAAACATCCTGAATGTAGTTGTTATCATGGCAATGTGTTTTTGTTGGCCTATCTAAGTGTGCTGCTGACTCAAATTATGTTTTTTGTTGTTGTTACTGCATTATTCTGTTTTCTTTCTTTGTCTTTCTCTCTCTTTCTTGCTTATGGTTGCGCTTTATTTTGGGTATGCATTTTTCTTGTTCATATGTTCAGAAAAGCTGTGTTTGTATAAAACATCAAAGCAGACACACACACATACATACGTACATGCACACACTTGCTCAGATAATTGTGTATAAGAATGCAATAGGGGCCAGCAGCAATAGCAGCAGACACAGAAAAAGAAATCTTTCGCTTTTTTTTCTTTTCTTTTTTTTTTCAAATTTATTGCTTTAACATAAAATGTTTTATGCTTGGAGCGTGAGAATCATGTTATTTACGCGTTAATTCCTTTCCTTGTTTGATTTTATGGTTTGTTTTTCATTTTCATAAAAATGTTAGCATATCGTGTCCCATACATGTATATGTATGTGTGCGTGCGTGTTGGTATGAATAATAAATGTAAATAAGTTTATATTTCATGTGAATACAAAATAAAAGAATTTCATTAAGTTTGCCATCATCTCCACCTAGTAGGTGTTACGGTTCCATAACGCCACCCTCCCATTCAATAAATTTCATTTCATTTCGTATAATTTTTTTAACTTTACTCATCATTTTTACTCATTATAAAGTTTACATAAATTATTGAAAAAAAAAAAAACAATTTTACGATAACGAAACTACAATATGCGAGTATAAGTAATTTAAAAAAAGTGTTGGTATTTACACAAATAGCAACATTTTGATATACTTACAAAATATTACTCAGCCTACAGTGGAATATCAAATTATTGATACGCCCGAAAAAGAAGGTAAGAAAAATTTACAAAATTTCATTTATATCATAACTTTTATAATGTTACTCTTAAAGTATAGGCGTGGCACATATGCAATTGCTTCCTCTTCTAACAACTATTGTGTGTAACATAACAGTAAAATTCTGCTGTAGACTTTTTTTGCTAATTGCAGGCATGCTCTTAGTTCGATTTCGCCTATTTTTATGGATATAGATGGAAAAATTACTAATAATCAATAAAAATTAAGCGAAATATTTATTTGTAAACTGTGGGCGTGGCATATTACTCCTCCTCCCGGTATTCTTTACAGTTTTTCAAAACTTGTACTAAAATTAATAATTTAGATGGATGAGACTTTCGTTTCTATCGAAGCCTTATTTATACTTATAATGGGATTATGATTTAATGACTTGCAGACATCTCCTGTAGAAAGATGTGCAGAGAAACGCGTAGCGTTATCTCTTAAAACAAATTATAGATCTGAATAGAATAGAATCGGCTAGTGACTTTAACGGAAATATTTGAAATTAAAAAATAAATTTTTTAAATATGCTAGATTTCTAAAAAAAATTGTTTCTATATTAGTTCGTCAGTATTGCTTTTTTAATGGAGTTGTTTGAAACCTTTGCTTACCAATCTATAAGAACTATCCAAGCTTCTACCCAATAGAAAATAGAAATCTAAATTATTTACGAAAAATGGATATTTCAAATCAAAGTCAATTAGTATAGAAAAATGCACAGATTATGAACTTATAGATTCTCTCTCCTGAGTCATGATCTTAGCAAAAGATTTTCCTTTTATAAGATAAAGGAATAAAGGAATCTTAGTATTTATTGTATACAAAGCTTGGCTCTTTAAAAACACCAATGTATAGATGGAGCGATAGACTGTTAAATAAAAATGATATAATATATTTTATAATAAAAATGACTGTTCTTTGCAAATGGGTTACAAATAAAATGATAAAATTTATATATCAGTACTCTTCGCTAAGGTGGAAGCCATGGATGACTGAACGATGTAAAGTAATGGCATGGTTGAGAAAGCAAGCAACATGTGAAGTTGTAAACAATTGTCTGTCTATTCTACCTGTCTACTTTCCACAATATACACGCATACACATACACACATTGGACATACAAACGGCTAATGATGAATCACATGAATGGATGATTATTCAACTAGCAATAAAAATATTTGCAATTACATTAAGTTTGCCAATACATACATACGCACACTTGAGTTTGAGTAAGAGCACGAAAATTTATCATTATTTTTTGTTTTTTGTTGATTTTACAATTATTCAAATAAACTTACTTGGATTGATTTAATTTTATGTATTTTTTATTATAATAATTTTTTTTTTAAATTTTTTTATAGGAATTTTATGAAATACGTATGTAGACAATTTTTTAGTATATACAATAAATCATTCTGTTAATAGAGGCATGAATCTTAAAGCGGCAGCCTATTGATGTTTTTTTTTAACATTTTTTTATGTAAAAAAAAATTGATTTAAAGTTTTTCTATGTGTATTCTACACATAAACATTATCATAAAAATGTTTAAAATAATTAATTTTTTTTTAAATTTTTTATTTATTTTTTTTATTAAATTATATTTGTGTTTTGTTTTATATTTTATATTTAGAGATTGTTATAGATCACCATATAATTTTCTTTTTAGTCCTTTTTATTTATGTATTTATTCATATATAAGTACATAATTATTAGCCATCACTTCCACCTTTGGGTGATTCTTAGCAATTGCAAGATTTTGTGGATTTCTCTTTTTTTTTATATACATATATATAATTGAAAATTTTTTACGGCCACCATTTATCGCGTTGAATAAATAAAAACTTCAGTTATTTTGTGTTTTTTTTTTCCTTAATAGCAACAATAAAAAACTGGTTCAGCAGAAATAATGTAAAGTTCTTGTCTTGTTATATATACATATAATTTTTTTTTTAATTTCTCTGTTATACAAACGAGAATGGCTTGTCCAGAAAGATACACACAGGCGCACAATTAAACACACACGCGCTAAATTTTTACAGCAGAGAGAGACAAAGAGAGATTTTTTTATAGATCGAGAATGAAAGAAAGTTCATTTCCAAACTAAACTAAACTAAACAACCTTTTACAGCGATCACTAAAAGAAGACTGAATTCTTTTTTAGCTGCAACTCAGCACAAATATCAAATGTGAAGTTTTATGCATATGCCAGCACAAGTAAGCCTCTGAGATAAGACAAGGTCTCTTGCAAAACAGAACTGAAAAAAACAAAAAAACAAAAAAAAAAACAAAAAAAAAACAAAATAATCAAATAAAAACCAGACCAACACCACAGAGAGAGAGGAAACAAGAAGAGTTGGTGCGAGAGACAGAGAAAAGGAATTTGCACAAGCAAGTTCATTGGAGTTGCTGCGTGTCATATGGGGGAGCCTATGGTACTTGCTTCTCTGCAGGTAATTGTATGTGAATGTGTATAAATACTTTTTTATATGTACACACACATATATATATATATATATAGAAATATATTATACATGCATACATAAAAAACCGTTGTATTGACATTGAAAATGTGATAAAAAATAAAATTTTAAAAAATGATTAATAAATTGAAAGATTAGAGTTAATTCATTAGTAATATTTAATGCCAGTTTTCCAAATAACATAGCATGTGTGAGTTGATTAAGTAATTGATTGATAATTAACCTTAACCAAGCTCTTGGTGCGAATGTAGGGAAAATTGTGCCACATCTTAAGGAAATCATTAGAAAATCGCAAGAAAATAACATAAATTAACTTAAACCACGTTTTCAATACTCTCCACATTTATATATAAAAAGTTGGCGTGGCATGTATGTATTAAATAATAACTTATTTGTGAAATTTTGACTTAAATCGGTTTTTTTGTGAAGGATGGGTGTAAATATTAACCGACCACGCCCACTTTTACTCCTTAAATGAATATGCCAATGTAATGGATCAACTTTAATACTATTTTGTAACATATGAGCAACCATGCCCATTTTTACAACATCGATGAATATTTTAATTATAAGTATGTGTTTTGAATTTCAACTTCATAGGTCAATTTTTGTAGCTGCGAGATGGGCGTGGCAATTAATACAAAAATTATAATTGTTGAAAAATACGGAAAAAATATCTAGATCGATTCAGTTTTTAATGTTGATGAAGAATATATATACTTTGTAGGGTGTCTGACGCCTAATTGAAATGTGGCAAAAGTATTAGTAAACCCCATTACTAAGTTGAGGAGTATAAAAACAGAGAAAAACGTCGTCATCAGGTTCTATAGATTGTTTAGAAAAGTTAATTTTTTTTTTTAATTTAAAATATTTTTTACTGATGCAATCACTTCAATTGTATTTATACCCTGGTAGAGTGTACAGGCTATAAAAGTGAGAGATTACGTACCATTCCACTTAACATTGATTTTTGCAATAAATTAAGCTTGTCCAATTATTCTTCTTATCTTTCATTCCTAGGTTTAATCCAAACACCACCAATTTTAAAAATATTTGAATAAAATATTTAAACAATACTCGCACTTAAAAAGTTTATATTATCAGACATTTTTATAACCCTTTTATTGTATATACACTATATTTAAAGCAAATATATAAACATACATATAAATGCATGTATGTACTTAAGTATATTTTATTACATGACATCTGTTACATTAACATGGCTTCAGCTTATGTTAGTGAACAGATATCCGTCGTGACAGATTGTATCGTTTATCAAACGATGTTACATTTGTTCTCTTCATGAAAAACACTCGACAAAGTAGAGAAGTTCGAAAAAGTTTACTTTACAAAATTTGTTGTTATTGTTGCTGTTGCTGGCAGCAGGTTGGTATATTAATAACTGGACAATAGTGATCCATCCTCATACATCAACAGCAATATCCTGGTATTTGATTAATTCTACTTTTTGCACAATTAATTTTTTTTTTTTACATTTTTTATTCATTTTTTCACCATTTGTTACACACACACACACATACACACACATACTCACATATATCTGTGTACTTTTACTTGTTTTCTGAGATATTTTTTACACTCTATATATAAGGTAGCGCATACTAAGTCGGTTACATTGTTTGCAACATCTAAAAGTAGGAGTTCGACACCTTATATATTAATTGTATTTTTGATCAATATTAAAAATTGGATCAACGCCATTCAAATTAGTCGAAAGTCACGCCCATAAATTACATTATTGGTAACTTTTGAAGTTAAATTTTTTACGTGTATTTTTAAAAGAATTAATGTGATAAAAATGAGTGAAATCTAAAATCAACCACACCCACATTTCTTAAAAATCTTAATCCAATGTGTAAAAATTAGTAAAATTTTATTTATTTATTAATAATAAGTATAACTTTTTATGTGATCAAAAATAGGTGAAACTCAATATCAAAGACACGCCCCCAATTAAAAAAAAACTTGAGGTGACAAAAAAAAACTACCATAATCATATAGTCAAGGGAAGGGCATTTTCTAGTCAGCCCAAGTCATAATAAGGATTTTTTTTCTTTTCAATCGAACATAAATGTTTTGTTTTGTTTCTTAGCAAAGAAAAAAAACAGATTCACAATTTGCTGTCATTGTGAATGTTTTTCCCGTTGCTGCTGCTGTTGCTGTTGCTATTACCGCTGTTGTTGTTGTTGTTCCAACAAACATTTGTTGTTTTTTTGCTGTTATTCTGCAAGTTGTTCTGGAAACTGAACGTGATCTAGAATAGTATGAGTGTGTGTGTGTGTGTGTTTGCTTGTATGTGTACAAGCTTGAGTGAATGATGCATAGTTCATTGAACTATCAGAGAGTGCAATACCTTTAGGCCAGCATTGAAGAATAAACCAACTAAAAGAAAAGCATATCACATACATCACATCACTTATTTATATGTATATACAAATAAATATATATACAATTTAATGCAATATATAAATAGAGAAAGGGGGAGAGAGAGAATGAGATATGTGGCGAGAAAGAGAGGTAAAAACAAAATACTAAATATATATAGTAATGGATGAATATTGTGCAACAGTGTAATGTAAAATTGCAATATATATATATTTATAACAAACACACTCACACATGCATACAGCATAGAGAATATATTCAACAAATGCAAAGCAACATCATTTGAATTGGCGCAAACATGTATATGTTGCATATAATTTTGTTTTTGTTGTTGTTATTATTGTTGCACTTAATGCTATTGTTGTAATGCTTTTCTTATGAAAATAATCTTTATATTTGTTTTGGAATTGTTTTGCTTGAAGGAGAGTTTAGAGTTTTCAGCTTAGCTCAGCTTGATGTTTATACGCTTCAATGTTTCAGTATTGTTGTTGGTCAAGCCCAAAACTATGATCATAGCATCAAATGTACTATTACAGTATAAGTATACTGTTGTGTATGTATTTATTATATATTTAGATCGGTAGGAAGCATGAAATGAAAGAAAAGCATATATTTAAAGCAAACTGTTTGTTATTGTTGTTGTTGCTGGTAATGTTTGCATTGAGTGAGGGAGTATATAGCATCATTTGAACAGAAGGCACTTTCCAACTTAAACATAAACATAATACGTTCATACCCATATATTCCACTTTTTTTTACCGTTTGTAAATTTTTTTTTTTCTACCCAAAGCATCTTTGTTTTATTCGTTTTATGTTTTTTTTCCTTTTCTATTAATGCAAATACTCTTAAACATAATTGATACGAAAATCTGTGCATTTTATCAGTTCAATGACATTCATAATATCAATAAAATGTAATATAAAAAATATAAAATAAATTTATGTATTAATCTTCTTCAAAGTATGTATAATAATAGAATTTTTCGACAATGATCTAAATCTAGAGAGATGTAGTGAAAATTAGCCCACTTCTAGTAAGAAGACTTTTCACAAGCGAAGTGATTTATGATCGTATGTGTCACACTTATAACGCTTAAACGTAGGCCCACAAAATGTATATATTCTGAAGCAACTTCGAATACTTCCGCCCGTCTGTCCATATGTGTATGCTCTGCGGCTATCACTCTCCCTATCGCAAAAATTGAGATATTCAATCCCAACTTTATATAAGTGTTGATAGTTTTTATACCCAGATTGGTAATTGGGTAAAATCGGTCAAACAACACGTCCACAATGCAAGAAAAACCGAAAAGAAAGCAATCCTATAAAGTAATCTCTTGATCACCCGCTAGATAGTAAGTATATATATAAGCTGTAACCGATCGAAGATACTTCATAATCCACGTTATCAATAAAGGTCACAAAATACCGTTCAGTAGATTTTAGTCGATGGGATTCGCTAGCTTTCATATAGAGTAACGAAACTCACTGTGAATTTAAACTAATAATTAATAATAATGGAAATGCACAAAGGACCTGTGCTTCACTTTTCTTACTTCAATTTTGCATCAATACTCGTCGAGCGTAATGTAGTGTTAAATTGCTTATTTGTTAAACAACATTCTCTCTTATCCTTCACAGTTTTATCATCATTTTTTTATATTTTTTTAGACTTTTCTTTAATGCGGCTTAAACGCTTTTGATCATTCATTTCATTCTTGTTATTATTGTTGTAGTTGTAGTTGTTTGTCTTCTTTTAAAGCTGTTGTTTGTTACGTGTACTTAAAAATTTCTTTTATGTGTAATCTTAACACACGCGGTACGTGGTAGGCATGCATCCGCATACACAGTACAAAAGCAAGGAAAAAATTAAAATTTGACTTAGGCCAAATCTTAAATACCCTTCATCTAGTGGACCTGACAGGTTACACGATTTCATTGTTTAGTAGTAAATTACGTATCAACTTGAAGGCAGAGTTTTATGTTTTAGAGTTTTATAGTTTTTTATTAATTGTGTGGGCGTGTCTGTTATTTGACCATGCCCCTTTTCGGTACATCAATGTAAGGGGTTATTAGAAATACGTGGACCAAATTTCAACTTCACAGCTCTATTTTGTTAGCAGATAAATACATTTTTGTGAATTGTGGGCGGAGCTCTTAATCGATTTTGCTTAATATAAATAGCGGTTTTCGTGCATAAAATGTCTCAAAAAAATTTCATGCCAATATCTTAAAATTTACAAGCGTGGAAATGCCAAAAACAGACTGACATATGGACATACGGACGAACTTGTTGCAGAGTCTCAACGTCTGCTTTTTAAGTGTTCCAAATGGAGTGACAAATTTAGTATACCTCCCCATCTTATGTGAATGGTATAAAAATATTATCTTAAGCCAACTGTTTAATGCCCTTTTTTCAATCTTAATATGAAGACAAGCGTGACGATTATGGGCTTTGCATAAGTTAGTATTTTCAATCTTAAATAAATTAAATTTTGCAATATATAGAATGTATTTTCTAAATTATAGGCGTGGCTATGATATAACATCACACACATTTTTACTCCAATAATAATTATAATAATCTTGTTCAGCTACTATATGTGTAACATCTGAGCTTTTTTTATAAATTGTGGGCGTGGGTAGTACCCACAATATAAATTATAATTGATTAACAAAGTTATGTAAAAGTTCGAATCATTTTCTTCCCAATTTCCCAACTATGAGCGTACTATTAAAATTGTATATAATTGGACAGACCGACGCTTATATTTAAACAGAATAAATAATATAAACTTTCTTCTTAATATTACAAGCATAACAACAAACTTAATATATGCAACTTATTCACAAAGATGGACATTACATTGAGGATCTTTATGTTAAAGCAGAATCTTTGATCTCTTAACCGCCAAACAATATGGAACCTCTTTCACTTGTAAAGACGCATATATGGCATTCGGCTTTGTTTATTCCCAGACAGTAAAATCTATCTTATTTGGCAATTGCTTTGTGTGAGTATAGAGTATATAAAGGTACGGATAAAAGGTTTTAAAAATATTAATGTTTCACTTGTTAAACAAAAGATCTACAAATTTATAACAATTAACCAGTAGCTTAGTTGCGGTGTAGTTTACAGATAGATTGCAGTGTAGAGTGTTTGAGGTGTGAATAAAACTTAGTGCTATGCAGTAATTTATGTTTAGCCAGAGATTGACAAAAAGCCAATTAACTTTTGCATTATAACACGTAACAATTCTAGGGTAGCTGGGTTTAAGAAGAATCAACAATCTATATAAAATCTTTTACATAAGGTGGGTGTATACTAAGTTTGTTATTCCATTTGCAACACCGTCCAAAACTACCCAGAGTTATTTGTTATTGGTTAAAATTAACAACTAATCGATTTGACTTAAATAAGGAAAGAAAAGAATATTTGTAGAATTGGATGTAAAGGATATTTCAGTCACAATGACAATGACAATGACAATGTTAACGTTAAAACCACAACGTCGGTTAGAGTTGATAGTAACATCATCTTGAAAACCACAGATAAATTGTGCGGTAAGTTCAACCTTCATTGTTATATATGCAGTTATAGTTACACTGACCAGACCAAAGCATAAACACACATTCTTTGGTGTTCACAATACATATGCTACAATAAAATGCCCTTTTTGTTTTTAGTTAACGAAATCACTTCCTATGATCCTTTAATGTGCTCAATTTACTTAAAGGGAAAAAAGTTAAGGATAAATCTTTTAACTCTGATGGAGATAAAAGTGCTTGTAAATTGCTTAGGTTTTAATGTGAAATAATAGGTTTTAAGAAAGGTAATTAAAATGATAGATTAAACAAGTGAAAATGTTATTGTCAGTTAAACGTAATCACATAATACTCTACTTTATGTGTTAGGTGCAGAATTCGACTGTAGAATTAAGCTACAAATATGCCTCATCTCTTGGTAACTTAGAGTATATTCAAAATATCCTTTAAGCCAAATATAACTTTATAACTACTTGTATAATCTTACCTTCTGTGGTTTTGTTTTGAGATTGTGTCTTTGTAAGCTGTATACCTTCCACACTGCAAGCTTCTTCTGTTTTATATGGAATTGATTGATGCCCAACATTCTGGCTTTCTTCCTTAACTCCGTCACATACTGTTGAATCTTTTACAAGTGAATTATCATTATTTTCAGTTGTGAGAAGATCATTTGAAGCAGCTTGTTCCATATTGGAATTTAAAACTCTTATTACTGATGGTGGTGTTGGTAATTTTTTACTACACGAATTTGTGCATAATGCTTTAACATTGTCTTCCTTCAAGGGACCATAGAAATGATCTTCCACACCAACTATAACACGTTCCATGGGTTTAGGTATTATATTGTTTAGAGGAATTGTGATGCTGGTGGTGGTGGCTTCTGCTTTACTTATATTTAAAGTATTCCTTCGTTTAGCTACAGGTTTATGGCAGTCACGCTTCTGGGGTATGGGAGGTTTTGGTTTAGGTGTTTGCTTAGGTCTTATTTTAGCAGCTGCTATTGGGTCTTCATCGGAACTTTCACTTTTAACAGATTTCGGATATTTTTTCAGAACAACGGCACGTTTTACAACTGTTGGAGAAGGCTTCTTGTCGTCCTGTGAAACCTTTATATTTCCAGATTTTGTTTCTTCTTTAGTTTTCATGGAGTCAATAATGTTTTTATGTAAAACATAAATTGGTTCTTTATCTAAAGTAACAAAATCTTTATTTGGCATCTCTATTGTTATGGAAGCAGATTGTTTTGGTGTAATTTCTTTAATGGGATGTACACTGATTTCTTTTTCTATAGGAACATATGTTTTTTCTTTCGGTTTTTGTTGGATTTCTTCTGTCTGTTCTTTCAATTTTTGTTGTATATCTTCTTTTTTAGAAACATATGTTTTTTCTTTCGGTTTTTGTTGGATTTCTTCTGTCTGTTCTTTCAATTTTCGTTGCATATCTTCTTCTTTAGAAACATATGGTTTTTCTTTCTGTTTTTCTTGGATTTCTTCCGTCTGTTCTTTCAATTGTTGTTGCGTATCTTCTTCTTTAGAATCATATGTTTTTTCTTTCTGTTTTTCTTGGATTTCTTCCGTCTGTTCTTTCAGTTTTTGTTGAGTTTTTTCTTCATTTTTATTTTCTACTACAATGGATTCGTGGATTATGGGTTTTTCTTCACATTCTTTTTCTTCCTTTCCTTTTTCTGTTTTTAGATTCCCATTTCCGTTTTTGGATTCATCTAAATCGAAACCGGGACCCTCAATCGTATTACATTGAAAGAGTTTTTCTGCTTCCTTCTTTACTTTTTGATAACTTTCAATCAATTTTAAAGCTTCTAATTCTATACGTTTTTCTTCTTCGGTCTTCTTTACCAGTTTTGGACCTTTCTTTGGAATATCCTTCATCATATCTGTTCGTTTAGTTACTGGTTTTTCTTCTTCGGTTTCGTTTAATTTCTTAATTACGGATAGTTCTTGAACTTCCTCGTTTGAATCTATAACATGATGATCGTAAGGGTAGTTGGTGGGTAAGTGTATGTCCTCATTGATTCCATTTCTTTTCACTTCTTCATCACACTCTGATAAATTCAAAATACTTTTAACAATATTTTGTTTATCTTGTAGTTTGTGGCCTTCTTCTGTTAATTGGACTTCAGTTTGGTTGGTATCATGGATGGAGTTTAAGATGTTAAGGCTTGATTCTTTATGTTCAAATTGCTCAAACTCATTGGGGATTTTCTTTACTTTGACTTCTTCCAAATGACTTTTACTAATAGAAGTTTTCACCTTTTCTTCGCTCGGTGGTTCCAAACTGTCTACTTCAAAGTAAGACTTCTCATCTCTTTCATTGTAGGAGTCCTCCATTATGGTCACTTTATCTAAATGGCGTTCACTATAGCATGTTAAGGTGAAAGCTACTGCACCATGTAAATTTGATACAGATTCTCTGGGCTTTTCATTCACGTTATTAATTGTGGTCATATCTTTACCCATCGCACTAGTTTCCACGCCCTGGCTACTAACAATAACGTTAGGAGAGATTTCAATCTCATTAGTCGAACATGTTTTCCAACATTCCGTATTTATAGATAAGGTTATCTTTGGACTTTGACTTTCGGTTTGATTTTCATTTAATAATACATCTTGCTTATGTGGTACTATTGTGCACCCACGTTTTGCCAATACATTAGCATGCTCTTCTATACTATCTTTCTGTTCTTTTTCAATCGAAGATTTTAAATGTTCATCTATTTCTAATTTCTTGGTTGGTCTTTCTTGTTGCATTACGATAACTTCTTTATTTATATTTTTATCATCGGAATGATCGAATATTTGAGGCTCAGTTGTGTTTTCCTTTTGTTCTTCTATGTCTTTGTCAAAATGTACCTCCATTGTTGTTATAGAATTTGTTATTTTATTATTCGGTCCATTTGGTTTTGTAATTGCGTCTTCTGGTACTACTGGGGGTAATACGGGAACTCCTAAAGGTTTGGCTTTAGTTTTCGTATTACCGAACGCAAACAATGTCCGACTTGTATCATCAATGGCATGATTTTCATTTGTGTTCGAAGAACCTATTTGTTCACTTAAGTCATCTACTATAACCCGTGGTCTAAAATAAATAAATATGAAAATGAAAAACTATATATTTGAAAACGTTTACTACTTGCGCCGGGCTGATCTTCCTCAGAAGTGAATTTAAATCACTTAAACTTATGCAAGCACTAGTCTCGCACTCTTATTCTTTTCGAGACTCGAACTTACAACTGCTCCCATTGGAAGCACTCTACATTAATGCCTAAAATTTTTAAGATTGATCTTACCCATTCGTTATCGATTGATGCTCTAACGATGAAAATTCTTCTTCCACTTCGCCAATGGTTGGTAACATATTTGTATGCCAATATAAATTAAAGTAAGCTTCAGAAGGTCCTGGACCATTAATTAATTCGGGTGGACCCAATTTTTCTCCATCTTCACAGATATATTCCTTATACTGATCAAAACTGCTAAAACCATTTGAAATACCATCTTCATCATCACTTGAACTAGAACTAGAACAATATAAGGGCCCTGGATTCTTATCTTCCATTTTTAAGCATTTTCCCATTAATGAAGAAGGAGGAGAAGTACCATCTATATCATCTAAAGAGCAAAGCTTCTCTTCTACCTCCTTAGTGTCTGTTTTTTCGATGGTGTTTATCATAACATCGATAGGTTGCGTGTTGGGATTGTTGTGTTTAACCAAATCAAAAAGACTGGGCATATGTTCTTCTTCTTCTTTCGAAGAGAATATATTATCCACTTCAGCATTAGATTTATGATTCTTACTTTCATATGTTTGTATTTTAAAAAGAATTTCTTGGTTAAGTGTAGACGATGTCACTGATAATGAATCATTGTCCTTTAACTCTGTTTGTGGTATGGTAGTTTGCTTAAACGCTTCCATATTTGGTAGTATCTGAAAACTTGTAGTTTTATCTACATCTTGTTGAACCACTGTCACAGAGCTTGCCTGCGATTTAGGGGGTGAAGTTATTTTAGGTATTTCGCTCTTCTTTAAAGACTGTACTCTTTCAGGAGGTTTTGGTTTTTGTCCACGAACTTTTTTTGCTAACTTTAAAACATTTGATGACTCTGAGAGGCCAGACAAATCATTAGCATTACATTGATTTGGACTGAGCATGGGTATGTGAGTACGTTCAGAACTTTTTTGAAATTTAGATTCGACCGAAGTAGCCCTTTTCAGTGATGTTTTGTTACCCAGCAAAGGACTGCTCTCTCTAGAATGACTGTTGCAGTAAGTCAATTTTAAATCCGTCTCAGATTTTTGTTTAGTCAATAGGCGTGGTATATTTGTAGCACTTTTGAAAGGTTTACGATCTATATTTTCCAATGATTTTTTCGGTGTTAAGATAACTGGTATGCGGGACTTGGCTGTTGGGCTATCTTTATTATTTATTTGACATGCTGACTCCCTCTCTATAAAAGCTGAAGTTTGCATTTTTAGGTTTTCCCATTTCAAATCTGGTATATATTTAATGTCATTCTCAGTTTTCGAACGGGACATGGAAGTTTTTTGCATTGGCGTCGTAATAATGGCTTTAGGGATTTTCGTAACATATGCTTCTTTCGGTAGGGTTGATAAGTCCGGTACTTTAGGCGGCGTCACTTCTATAGGCATTTTCAAACTAGTAGACAATTTTCGGGGCATAGGTATAATTGAACGTTTTTTAGATACTTGTGCAACCGTAATTTGTCGTGGTTTCGGCGTGGGTGTGGAATCACTTTCATTCCCTAATTCATTTTCCATATGTTGTTCTGGGGGCTTCACCACTTCTTCACTTGGCTCATTCTTTTCATAAGTATTAATTATCTCCCTTCTCAATTCCGGTTTCTCGTAATTTTTAAGAGGTTTTAAAGAAAATGTTGAAAGGTATACTTTTTCCGGAGTTGATGGCATCACTTCCTTCAAACCAAAACCACTTAATTGATCCATAGTACTTATGTGATACTCTTCATCTAATTTAGCAAATGGTTGTAATACTTTCGTCAGATCATTTTTTTTATTAATTGAAGCGAAACTGCACAATTCCGTTTCCGATGAATTGGATGTCATAGAAAATCGATCTATAACCGTCGATATAGTGCTGGCGGTATCATCCGATTCTGATTCATTTGTGGAAAATGTGCGCATTAGGACTCCCGCATGTAGAACATTGGAATTGGCTGCATCATCGAATAAATTTAAATAATATTCAGCATCAGGTGGTGGTGTAAAGGATATTTCACTCCCATTACCTTCAGGAGAATCAAATGGTTGTTGAGATGATTTGACTAAAGCAGCGCACTCCTCCTGGGTTACAGCATCTTTGTTAAGTGTTTTTATTTTTCTTGTAAGCTTTCGTGGTGGCACGGGGGGAGGTGGTGGTGGTGTTGCTCGCACTTGCAAACGACCTTCAACGGTCACTTTATCATTTAAAAACGTTTCAGTTAACAAACCATAGTCACCGTCTTCTGTACAAGGTGGCCGATTCTGACCATTCCGCACCAACAGCTTTATGGCTACATTATCTTTTAAACATTTGACACATTCAATGCGCGTCATATCAAGAACCAAATGATTATCAATGCTTACAATTTCATCACCTTCCTGCAATCCACCCCACGAGGTGTTCACTTTCGAAGCAGGACTATCTTTAGCACAGGACTGTATGAACAATTTTTGCACTTTTTCTAAATTTCTTGTTCCTCCCTGAAATTTTAAACCAAAACCCAATCTTTCACCCGGCAAACGATAAACAATAACCGTTTCGGCTTCCATTTCTTTCTTTTCTTCTTCTTCATTGTGGTTAATATTTAAGCTAAGGTTATGTGATTGTGAGCTTTGTAGATTCTGGTGGTGCTGTTGCTGGTGCTGTTGATGGTGATGGTGATCATTGATACTTAATACTGTAACGAATGAGGGTACAGCAGTATCATTGAATGATGTTAAGGTGGATTCATTATATGTTAGGTTTGTGTCTTTGATAGATGGATCATCAACTTCAACAACGGTAATGTAATCAGCCATGGTAGATATAAATAGAAATTTGAACGTTCAACAAGATGCTAAGACTTTACACACCAGGCATGTACATGTGTGTATATGTATTTGTGTTGAAAATCTCTAGCATCAAATCTCTCTTACATTACCATACCGTAAGAGTAGCTGTTGCATTCTTTTCAATTAGTGATCTAATAATTTGTTTATCGTCCCTGCAAAGACATGTTTAAAAGTAATTTATTGTTAGTATAAGGAATTTTATGATTTGTTTTAAATATTTAAAATTTTTTGAATTTTGCAAAAATTTAAAAATAATATTTAAATTATTAACACGTAAAAAATATTAATTTTGACTTCAGCCGAATCTTAAGTTTTACGTTGAGTACTGTTATTTGTAAATTCTGTTTTTTGGAAGGGGTAATTATAAATATATATACCAAATTATGCCTGTTCAGCTTAATAGGTCAAATTTTGTGACCGTGAAAGTTTCAAAAACAGACGGACACACGGACATGCATGTCTAGATCGACTCAGTTTTTGTTACTGACCAAGAATATATATACTTTGTTAGGACTCTGACGCCTTCCATCTTATGTGAAGGATATTAAAAAGTAAGGGAGGGTATAAAAATATTTAATTAAACTCGTAATCTTTGTAAATTTTTATTCATTCCAGCCTTGCTCAACCGTACTTTTTTCTCACAAAATGAAAAGTAGCGGGAAAGAGAAAAATAGAGAGCAAAACTTAACTCTTTGGGGAGCGTAATAAAAACAATGGATAGTTTTATTTAATGTAAACAAAAGTAATGGAAAATGTGAAGCTTCTATAGAGTTTTTTGTTTTTTTTTTATGTTTTGTTTTCGTTTAGGAGAGAAAAAGGCAAAACAACGTATATAATTATAGTACAATAGAAGAAAATGAAGAAATAGTTTTTTTCATATGTATGTGTACACATATGAGTAAATGTACGTACAGTTATTATGTGTATTTAATATGATTATTTAGCATATAATACAAGGTTAAATGGCATTGAGAGATGGATGCTGGCTTTGTAAGAATATTTTCTTCTCGCGGATGCTATTGTTTTAGAGAATAGAAATACTTTAGTGAGATGTGATGAGATGGAGTGAGGTGAGGTGATAGATAACTGCTGCTATTATTTGTGTTTGATTGTTTTCAAACATGACCATGCATACAGTGGTATGTTCCCAAATGCAATCCTTACATACCATTGTTTACCACCACTCTACACTTTCGTTCATACTACTACACTAACTTTGTTGTATGTGTACATGAATATTGTAACGGCCCTCTTACCTCCTAAACGCAAAATGTTTTCACGTAAAATACTGACGCTGTGTAATGTTGTGTTGTGCTATTGTTGTTGTTTTTGTTTTTTATTGCTAGTTTACAAGCTTTCCTTTTTGTTTGCGACTTTTAACATAGTTAAGTGTATAGTTATATAGTTATATATATATTATAATCATTTAGACGTGTTGTTGTTTTGGTTGTTAGTGTTTTTGTTTTTCTATATATATAAAAGTGTAGTTATTTGGCGTTTTTTATTTTTATTTTTTATATTTTGGTCGACAAACTGGGTTAAAACCAGTTAGCCAGCGACTTTTTCTTTAAACCGCTTCAAAGAGCATTTGTTTGTTTGATTGTTGTTGTTGCTGCTGCAGCTTTTGTTGCAATTATTCTGTGCTATCATGTTTAGTATTTGAAATTCTACAAGTTTCTGGTGGTTGTTATTTATACTGTTTCGATTTTTTTTTCATTTACTTTTTTTTTTTGTTTTTTGTTTTTGCGGTTCCTTGTTGTTGGGTGCTGTGTCTTGGTTTGGTTACCATATAAAATATAAAGTAACAGCTAAATGATGTGATTATTGTTGCAATTTTTTCCTTCCTTTCATATATTGTTTGCATTTTTTTTAATTTTTTTAACATAAACTCGATATTAAATGGATATTGGCGTGTTTTTCTGTCAGTTTGTCAAAGAGGTGGTTATAGGAATACACTTTAGAGAGAAACTTGTATAGACTTTTAGTGTTCTTTCTTCTGGCTTAACATGCTTAATCAAGGGGGTCATCAAATATCTTTTTTTCAGTTAAAATTTTCTGGTATTTGTATAATATAAAAAATATTGGTCAAAAATACAAAAGGCCAACGTGTATAGTATACAAAAACTAGGAAAATATTCTTAACAGTACCACAGTTCTTCTATAGTTGAGCGAAATATGCTATTTTATTATAATTTGTTATGAAAATCGTGTCTGTGATCAAGTTAATATTTGTAATAGATGCCCTTTGACTTAGTATTAAAAATATTATATTTTGGACTGTTACTTTTACTTGTCGTAGCGTCTAAAACCCTTTTTCATTGGACAGATGTACTGACAAAAGTACCCTAGCAGGTGAAAATGTATAACCCAGTATTTGTTGTATTGAAAAATTGACTAAATTTATTGTTGTTCATTGTTTTACACTTAAAAGTTTCTTATATCACCTTCTAAGTCTCTTTTTCATGGGACAGACATACGGACAGAAATATCCTAGGAGTTAAAAATGTATATCACAGTTCAAATTTTAGATCAGGTGGGTTTCTTATTTTAGCTTCTAAATTTTTTTTACCCTGTGACAGGCAAAATTAACCTAACAGAAAAAAATGTACAACAATACAGTATTTCTTCTATTGAAAAATTGACAAACATATGGACAAAACCTTTTCCAAACTTATGAACTCCAAATTCTTTATCGATCATTATCTTGCAGAATGTTGCTGTTGCTGAAGAGAAAGGCAATCAATGCGTAAAAAAGAAAACTTTGTGAATCTTTATTGTTGGTAAGAAACAAACAAGCTATAAAAAGATCGTTAAAAATGTACAACAATAATAATAATAGCAACAACAACTTTACACACTTTGTTTTATTTTTATTTTTTTTTTTAATTACTTAACTGACCAGCGCAAGTGCTAATCTTTCATTTCACCACTGAACTTAATTAATTTGTATTCATTATACGTTACGCTATTATTGTAAGTAAATGTGTGCGTATGTGTGCTTGCGTATATATGCAATCTCTTTCCGTATCATTGTTGTTATTATTATAATTGTTGTTGTATTATGTCCTATTTTAAAGGTAATGTAACAGTTTAGCAACCGCAAAATAATATTTTTTTGCTAATATTGTAGCCACTCAGAAATGCTTGAGTAAACAAATGTTTTTCGTTATTTAAACCAAAAACATTTTATTAAAAAATTTTTCCATTTAGCAACAAGATTAGCAACAACTGTATTTTTGTGTAATATTTTTGATTATTGCTGCAAAAAAAAAAATTGCATAATAAGGAACGGGAAATAGTGCTTAAAGATAGATAAAGGAGGATGTGGGTTCCTTGCGTTAATATCTTTTTTTTACATAATAAACGAAAATTAATTTTAAGAGCTTTATTAAGCATCTTATTATATTTTTGCAACACCTGATTGATTCAACTGTGTGTCCATATCTTACTATTATTATATACTATTATATACTATATTACTTTTCCAAAGTTTAAAAACACCAAAGGTGGTGTTTTTTGTAAATTATGGGCGTGTTTAATATACGACCCCGCCCACATTATAAAGTTTCATTGACTAAATACCACGCCCTCATTCAGCATAATTGTAAACGTGGCAAATATTTAAAATTTTGCTAAAGCCAAATAACTTTTTTCTACACTTGAATGTGAAACCAAGTTTTTTGTTTACAGTCTTTTGTTTAACAGACTTTTTAGGTGTTTTTCTTAAACTCTGACTGCTGTTATACAAACCCAAAATAGATTTCGCGGTTTTTTTTTTTCTTTCTTTCTGCTTTACTTTATTAGATCTTATTTATCAATATTTTCTTTTATCTTGTTTTTTTATCAACATATTTGAGCTTAAAAAAAAACAAAGTTCAGCGAACTATTTATTTGGGTCACTTGAACTGGCTTTGCAAAAACAAAAAAAAAAAACATTTCGTTCATTATATAAGAAAATTTAAGTGCACTTTTATTACCTTTGCGTGTCATGCCAAGTTTTACTATATTGGTAATAAGAAGTATGTTAAGGGAGTACGCTCGAAGCTTGTAAATGTGATAAGCTTTTACAATTCTAGTGAACAAAAATTTACAATACTTTACTCGCTATTATGAAATTCTATATGGATAATTTAATGAATTGTTTATAAATGAAGACAACTGTGATAGGGTTGACAACAACATGATAACTGTATACAAATTGAATGATTGATATATTTACATAATCATTATGATTCATTTTACTGTGCTATTAACTCATTTCCACTGTGTTACCAATAATAATAATAATAATAATAATAATATTTATAACAAATTTCCTTATCTAACTGTCTATATAAATAATAGCTTATGTGAAGTTGAAGCAATGAGTACCTTAGTCAGCACTTTATGACAATCGTTATGATACAACTTTATTGTAATAGATTTAACCAAAGTGTTAGTATTGTTTAAAATGTAACGCATGTTGTTGGCCTTCTTGGTGTTGGTAAATAGGTGCCAACAACCTATTGCGCCTGGCAATATCCTAACTAGTTATCAAGTCTTTATCTTGATAATTTTTGTGAAATTTTCATTTTAAACACAATATGTGTATGTTTAAAAATGCAGCCATCTGTAAAATAATACAGCAAACACACACGCACAAACACACCTGCAGAGAAATACTCAATTTATTGCAACGGCAGTACCTATGTACGTATATTTCCATTAATCATTTTTTAACCATCCTTTCCCAACATAGTCAAAGAAACAGACAAAGTATATACTAAACAATTTTTGCAAAACGAAACAAACTTTCATTGAGAATAAAAAAGTTTAAAAATTATGAATTTTTTTTATTAAATAAAGAGTTTTTCATTTCGTATGATTTTAAGTATGATATAATTCATTTTCAAAAACGCCTCAATCTTAAGCCAATATATGTTTATTTGGTTTTTGAGAATTTTTTCATTAAACCACTTTTTACATTGTTGAAGGAATTTCAAGGACAGCTAGACATGACATATAGACAGACAGATGAATATTAAACAATTATTTATTTATTATATTTCTTGTGCATTGTAAATAACTTGTATACAAATGACATCGCTTGGCCCTCACATCAAGGTGATGAAAAGTTGCTTGCACAGGCAACAACAAAACGATTTCTTCCTTCACATAAAATGCAGGTTAAGTAAACAAAGTTTGTTAGTTGTTCACATAGTTGTGCACATCCTGCAAAGTATATATATTCTTGATTAAAATCAAAATTTGAGTCAATCGAGAAATGTCCGTCGGTGTGTCCACCTATTATTAGCAATCTGTTGATTAAATTTTGAAATAGGCAGCTGAAATTTTTTATACACACATTTCTACTTTTTGTATATCATTATTTCAATTAAATAAAATCACATTAAAGCCACGCCCACAATCTCTAAACATCCATGTATTAGCCACAAAAATATACTTATAAGGTTTAACACAAATATTTATAACTATCCCATCCCCCGATATGCCAAAAAAGGGCGTGGCCATAACTTAGATACGCCCACAATTTACAAAAAACTTTATATAATGCAGTATTTGACTTATTAGTTGACATCTAATACAAAAACAAAAAAGATACATGCCACGCCCTTCATTTATATATCAATAGGCAGGGTATTCAAGATTTGGCTTTAGCCAAATTTTATATTTTTTACCTGTTTCCATTTAAATTATGATTTAGATTGCTGAGTATAGACTTTTGTTGTTTTTCTAGTTTTTTTTTCTTTTCTTTTTTATTCTTTCGATATGTCGCTAATTTATAAGACTTGTTAGTTATATTTCTTTTTTTTTTTAAACACTGCAACAATGTAAAGGAATAAGAGAAAACTAGTAAAAAATATCTATATTTGGCTTAGGTCAACTTTTGAATACCCTGTTCACTTATATATATAAATTGTGGGTGTGGCTAACATATAATTAGGCCATCTTTTAATGACTATACATAAAAGTATTACATGTTACCTTCATGACAGAAATTCTGCAGAAAATAAATTTTGTTTTATAAATTGTGGGCGTGTATCGTAGTTGATTAAGCATATCGATGGAAGGTATAAAAATTTAACTTTAAATTTCAATTTTTGTGACTTTTAGAAAATGGGGTCAATTGTGGGCGTAGCTATTATCCGTTTCCGATTTTGTTCAACATTAACATAGCATTATAAACTAAGAAAATCTTTATTAAATGTCAAATGACTAGATCGATATTTTTTGTTAATTTAAAATCAATCGAAATTTTACAAAATTTAGATAATTCGATCATAACATATAATGTCTGTGAAAATTATTTAGCATTTGTAACTTATTCAAAATTATGACGTACCTAAGTACATCATACCTACAACCACAAGCACTTGAGAAACACCCACTAGCAACGTGAACTTGATCGAATAAATATCTAGAGATTATAATACTGTATATAAGTGTGAAATGAGTAAGCATTACATATGTATTCATATACATATATACCTAAACATATACATACATTGCCTTTCAAATCATAATCGATCTATTGTGGTTTATCTATTCATCGCCAGCCACTCAAGCTTTTACATATTTATTACACATATTCCAAAAAGAAAATTTCTATAACCATACTCGAGTGTAAAGCGTAAACGATTCACCACTATTTAGCTGAATAGACTTTTCATATTTGCTATGTCTATAAAAACGCGAGAATGTGTTTGAACAACAACAAAAAAAAAAGGAAAAGAGCACTCACATAACCAGTAAAGAAACGCACACACACACACATATATATACACTTAAACACTCAGAAGCAGAATTCTTTTCAGGCACTTGATTTGATCCAAAAGAAAAACTAAACAAACAAACAAATTACCGTTACAATAGCGTTTTTTTTTTGTCTACACACAATGGCAAAGTAAGAAACGTGAATAGGAGTTTTTGCTAACAAAACACTATGACGTGGTGAATTGCTTTTTTAAACCACTCACCTTTAGTGATTAAAGAAATAATACCTTACATAATAACACCCTATAATGCATGTGTAATATGTGTTGATATGTACACTTACCACCATTGCCATGTCTATACATTAAATGCCAAATATTATCATATTTTTTCAAATATTACACACATTATCATATAAAGCTGTTGTTATTGTTGTTTCATATACATACAAATAATAATAAATCAAAAAAACCTTTCATTCTTATAAACTATGCTGGAGATTGTAGTTCAGTAAAGCTGAAGTTGTTTTATGAGAAAGAGGAAGCATGAATTTTTATACAAATACACATAGTGTTAAACTACTCTTATTTACTGTAATGTTATGGTAAACTGGACCACCTCTAAACTATTGTAAACAAAATTATGTTAATAACTGAGATAGAAACAATAAATACATACTTTACTACTGTAATTATGTGAGATATTGTTAAATTAAATGTCAACAATTGTTTGTTGCATTAAATTATATTAGCAACAGCTGTAGGTACACTTAGGGGTGTATGTTTTGAATTCGTGTTAACTCGATTGACTCATATTCAAATTTAATATATATAATTTTTATATTAAGCAACGGTAAATGTTCCTCAAAAAAATTAATAATTAATTTGTTTATATGAAATATTATACTTAATAAAGATGTTAAACGAGTAGAAGTTATAAAAATATTATTATTAAAAAGAGCTTTTACTATAACACTGTAGTCATCAAGACCTTTCTTCTAACACCCATATTGCATACGTTGTGAACCATATAAATATTGTATCTTGAATAGATTGTATAAAAATTGTAAATCAGCCATTTTTTTTTTTTTTTTAAATAGTTTCAAACTATGAAAACTTCTATAGACAGACAGATAAAAAAAATATTTGTATAGAGAATCGGAAAGTTATTTTTATAATTACAATTATATATACACTAAACTCTCAATTTGCGTGTTTTCTTAACACGAATTCAATGTTACACGATATATGAAATTGTTTTTATTAAGTATTTTTTAAATTTAAAACAATTTCAAAGGTATTGCTTTATAATTTTTTGCGGTTATTTTAGAATCGTGTAAATCGAGAGCTCAGTATATCTTAGATTACAATGTTTACTTTATAAGTATAGGCTTTTAAAGATCTTTACCTTTAAATAAATCAATCAATGATTCGATCATATATTAATCCTTTTATCTGATCTTCCTTTAAGCCCTTTTGTATTTTTTAACTTTATTTGAATATTTGTAATTAATATGTTGTATGTAGTTATAATAATAATCTCTTTTTGTTCATTTTATCTTATTAATTATTTTCACATTCAATATATATATTTTTTTTTGTATAATCTCCATGCAAATTAGTCATTTAAAATTGATTTTCATTTTTCAGATTTTTTTAAAATTTAAATAATTTTTCCTACACGCTAATAATGCTGTTATTATATTATTAGTATTTTTTTCAAATTTTTCTCATAAACACATTTCTTGTAAGTGATTTATTTGTTTATAACACAAACTGTTATTTTAAGTTTAAGAAATTCTTCATTATCCCTAATGAAGAATTTTTGATATTTCTTGTTTGTACAACAACTGCTCTTTGCCAACATTTCAAATAGAATGATTAGATAAATAGATAGATAGATTAATGAAATCAACATTAATTTGCCTTTTTCCTCTATCTTATTGTGTCGATGTTTCCGTCTGTCCATCTATCAGACTATCTATCTGTAAATAACTTTTGGCATTTTTCGAAAGTTCAAAGTTATTTTAAACAGAAACTCTAACAAATCTTAAGCATCTATAAAACATTACAACAAAAACAAGTATTCTGCATTTTTTGTTTTGTACACAAGTGCGTTTTCTTTCCCATCTTAAATGCTCCTCAAATATTAGGAAGAAATGTAAACGTTCATTTTCATTTGATTTTGAATTTATATCATAATGACATTGATATAAACGATTTGTATATATTTGTATATACATTTACTTCATAATATGATCATAAATGCTTGTGTTGTTGTGCGATTGCTAATGATGTAATTGTAACAACTTTGCCATAAAGGTTCAGACACTATGTTGACTTGTTTATAATGAGCAAAAAAAAATTAAATTTTGTTTAGGACGCATCTGTAATACCCTTCTACATCGTTGTATGATTCCAATATACAAAATGTGGGCGTGGTAGGTACCTAAATATTTCCTCCAATAGTGTATTATTATACAAGTTGAATTTTGCCTCAAAATAGACATTTTTGTTTATTATGGGCGCGTTTGTTTTCTAACTACGCCCACTTTTTTCACATTTTTGAAAAAGATAATTGTAAATATTTCAAATATTTCAATATTTGTAGATCATATCAAAGTTTTTTAAATTATGGGAGTGGTTTTCAACCTATGTGACCCTATTTATAAAGAAATTTCCAATTTCAATTTCAATATCTCTAAATAGTCTGTCTGTGGTCTGTGGTCTATGATTGAGACGGATGGATTGACAAACGTTTTTATATAGATTCCAACCGTAGGCGAATTGACTCACGGACGCTACTAGATTGATTTTAAGTACATACGGCTGGACTGACGAACGTTCTCAGATTGATATCAACCATTGACAATCATACTGACGCAGACTCCTATTAGATCGGAAATCTCCTTCTGGTTATTGCAATGAAATGACAAACTCAGCATCCTTAGCCTATCTTATGTGGTAACACTTAGTTTTGTTGGGTAGCTTTCATTTTAATAAAAGTATTCTAAGTCTATTTATAAATATTCAGATACTAAAATAAGGCTTTTTGAGACCTGACCAGGACATATTTCCGTACATCCACCTAATGATTTTAATTACCCTCAATTAAGAGTTATTTAAAAAAAGACCCATCATGGGTTCGTCTGTTGCAGATATCAAACCCGCGATCCTCCGCTTGATGTATTGTATCTGACAAATTTACTAAAACTTCTATAGATTACAGCAATATGAAATCTAGATTTTAAGATTGGAACCCCAACTTAAAACCCGCATTTTTAACCTGTACAATACCATATTTGTTATTATTTGCTCTTACATCCGCTTATTATTGACCGATATATGCGACAATGTTTCAATTTCTTCATTTCCCTTTACTTTATCACCCAATATTCATTCATTTTTTTGTATATCTTTAAAATATTTTCGGCCAGTTTTAAATATTATTAAAATACAAAATATTAAATATTTGTATTAATTATAATTATAGCAGAAACTCGTTGACATTTGCTATGAACTTGTTTTTTATTATTAATGTTACTTGGCGTTACACTAATACAAGTTTGTATAAAGACACAAAGAAATGGGAAAAAAAAATAAAAAAAATTAACTCTTATTACGATTGAAGCGCGTGCTTAACTGTGAACGTATCAAACACCAACTGCAATCGAGCTAAACAGTAAACTTGGCTCAAACATTACAAAACCAAACCAAACCAAACCGAAAGCCATAAACAAAACCAAAGTTCCACAAAAACTTTACAGAGAATCATTCGTTGTTGCCGTCGTTGGTACTCACCACAACCGAAGCAACATTTCAGACGGTTAGACAGACAGATAGATAGACAATCATTCGAGTTAGTCCGCCAAGGTAGTCAGGTAACTAAGTAAGCCATCTAAATAATTTCCAATGGTCAGTTGGGTGTGATGGTAAAACTTAAGAATTGTCAGTAAATTTACGCGCTATAGCTTAGTTGTACATTAAATGAGAGAGGGAGAGAGAGAGAGAGAGAGGTAAGCAGAGGTAAAGCAACTTTATATGAATCCAAAACAAAAAAATACCCCAACTAATGAATAAAAATGTAATTTTTCCACAGAGTGTGGTGTGTGGTGTGGTACCTGTTAAAATATGTGTTAGTGTGAGAATGTAGAGCTAATGATTGAAATGATTTATTAAGAAATCCCTACTGCTGATACTACTACCGCCGACAGAAACACTGAAGTCTGAGAGTCTTTGTGACACTGCGTTATTTATAAGGTTTTCATTACAAAATAAAGGTTTTTTAGTCTGAAAATGGAAAATTTCAGTTTTAAGGTGAATGCGCAGTCATCAGGTGAATGAACTTGCAACATGGGATTTGGAGGAAAGTGGTGGGCTTTAAGAAAAGTCTTCCAATAAAGACATAACATTAATTATGACGCTTTAAATGGTCAACAAACTTCAGTTCTTAAGTTAATTTGATCTTCTAAGGGTGTAAGGAACGATTTTTGGGCAAAATTTGCCACAATGTGGTTGGAGAGATTCTTAATTTTTATAAACAAATGTAGAATCCACTGATTTAACATATTTTGAACTGAAGCTCCTACTTCGTGTTGTGTTACTGAAATAGGATTATCCAATTTCGAATATTTATGATTCGGAATTATAGTATAAAATACGAACAACCTGTTTGATGCGACGATTATTAACGACCGAAAATTTAGTAAGCACTCTCTATTTGAAATTGTGATCATAAGCATTTCATTACCTGGCCATACCGACGCACATGTCTAGATCTACTGTGATTTTAATGCTGATCAAGAATATATGAACTTTGTAGAGTATCTTGAGTCTCATTTTAGCCACTGCAAACGAAATAACAAACTTAGTATACCAAGCTTACATTGTTTATTTATATATATATAGCTTCTTTCCAACCTGCCACTTGGCATCATGAAACTATGGTTTGATTAATACTTTAGTGTACAACATTTTTAACTGTTTTTTATTTTTTCTTTCTGATAATCGATAAGGTGAGCCGCATTTTTTAAGATAGTTGAAAAAAAGAAGCAAAAGTATGTTGCCGACCATTAACTATAATCCGCCTGGTTAACTGTTATTGTGTTATTATAAACAATTTATGAAATTTTCCATATAACAACAAGTGTAAGACGTTCGCACAAGGGGAGATGCCAATGTAATGCTGCTATACGAAGAGAGAGACCGGTTTAACAGTAGGTTTACCAATCAAGTGGCAAACCGTTTAAAACCTGTATAAAATATTTTCATTTACATATCGGTAATAAATAATCAACACGCACATATTTATGGTACATATGCTAAGAGTTGAGTAATATAACACCACATACCATAACGTAAAATGTTATTGTTGTTGTTATTTTCATTTTATTAATGAAAATATTTATTTATGGTCAAGTGAAAAGGAAAAGGTTTACAATCAATTGCAGTTTTTCTTTTTCTTTTTTGCTTTTGCGGCAGACGATTACAACTTTCTTACGTGCTTTTCGAGCTGATTGTAAAAATAATCACAATCTTTTTTTTTTATTATTATTACAACGATAAAATAAATCCTATCAAGGTCAAATTTACACCATAAAACTTTTAATGGTATAAGAAATGTGTAAAGAAGAAGAAGAAGAATTTGTAAATTGTAAATTGAAGTATTATCAGTAGTAGTAGTAGTAGTAGTAGTAGTAGGTGCTGATGAATTGTATACAATTTCAAGATATAAGAAACTTTGCAAACTGTTCTCTATTTTATAAATATTATTAAAACTCAACTTTCCAATTTAACCGATTAAATAAGTCTTGAGAGATTCCTGGAAGAGGAAAACCGTGTAAAAAAACAATAACTTTGAATTCGTATTAAATCAAATAAATTAATTCAAATAAATATGTACATAACTAAAATTTAAAAAAAAAACATTTTGAATCGTATAATTTTGAATTCGTTTAAAAAAATTCGCGTCAATTGAGAGTTTAGTGTATATTGATATATATACAAAATAATTAATTTTTAAAACTTTACATTTTTTCTCAATTTTAATTTTCTTTTTACCCAAGAAAAGATCTCTTTAATGAACGAAAAATTTGTTCCATAAATGTAGGTACTTATGTATCTAACTAACACCTCAAGAGATATTCAAGTAATGCGTGCCACTAACCTCTTTCAGAATAGTCTGACACAGCATATTTTCATGTATATATAATAGGTACTGATAACCAGAGTTTCATTTATTATTGTTGGTGTTGTACAATAAAGGAATCTCTCATGTTTACTTTTCACCATTGTACGTATAATTGGTGAAGAAAATGGCAAAAGTTACGATTTTTTTCTTCTTTTCACGCAACTTACACATACTTATACTGTAGAGTAAAAATATTTAATTATTTTATATAAAATCTTATATACGCTCCTAATTTAACATACATATAAAGAGGGGGCGTGTCAAGTTTCCTAACTTTGCTTTTAAAAAATGCTGTTTATTAATAAAACGTTTATTTCCCAAGTTGCTTTTTTGTGCGAAATAAGATTTTTTCCTTATAGTGACCATGTCCACTGTACAAACCTGCCCATTTATGCTACATCAATAAATGATCTAATTATAAATATTTCATATTTCATTTATATAGCTTAAATTTTGTCATTCAGAGATAGTTTTTGGTAGAATCTTCAATATATTCCTCTCGTATATATAATTGTGGGCGTTGCAGGTATATGATTTCGCCTTCTTTTAATGATCGTTAAAGTATAAGTTTAAGATAATTTCAACTTATGGATCGAATTTGAAGCAGTCAGATGTTTTTTTTTTTATAAATTGTGGGCGTGTCTATCATGCACTGTTGCCAATTTTCATATATAATTAAGTAAACATTAATATTTGTACTCATTTGAAACTTTAAAGCATTTGTTTTTTTGATTAATTTATTGTAGGATTTTTATAGATAATAGGCGTGGCTCTTAACTCACTTTAGGTACGTGATTTAAATGAATTTATATTAAATTGTAGCTCAATAGCTCAATTTTTCTATACTAAGCATTCCAACAAAAGACAAACACACGGACAGACATATGTAAATCATCTTAGATTTATATATTAATATGTATATATGATATATAATATGTTTATATTTTGCACAAAATCACAAAATTATTATTTAAAAAATTATTTTGGAGAAATTTGTTTATTCAACATTCTTTATATGAAGCTCAGTTTCAAGCGTCTTGTCTTCCTTGTACAGATTGTCATATAAGCTTATGTTTATTTATATAAGAGTATAACCATATATGTATTTGTATGTGGTATATATGAAGTAAACCATAAAACTTGTTCAAAGGAACAAGTTGTTGCCAAATTTGTTTACGTCGTTGTGCTACAAAACAACCGTTATCTTTACTGGTTTCTTCAATGCACATACAAGACACAAAGTATGTATGAAAAAAAAAATCATTATTCCATTTGTAACTTTTGCAACTTTGTCAAACCATACTCAACCAACTCAAGATAACAAACAATGATCATTAGAATGGAGGGAATAGTAAAAATTTTCCCATTGAGATGAACTAAAATAGTTCTAATCATTAATCAAATTATTGTTCTACTTACCAGATGGTTTTGGTTTTGTGTTTTTAAAGGTTTTCAAAGCTGGATTGGGATTGGCATTTGGGTCTCTAACAACTTACAGCTTTATTTAGCCATTTTTCCTGTTTTTGCTGCTGTCAACTTTTTCACCAGATATTTTCTGACGATAATTTATACGCAGATTGTATATTTTTTTTTTATATCTGCCCCAGAAAACAGTTTTATAATGCCGGTTTGCAACTAAAGGTAGAATCAGAGAAATGAAAAAAAAAAATGCAATAAATTGCGATGCTACCTGCAAGCATCGCAAACGTGTTATAAAACAGAGAGTAGAAGATAATAAGAGAACAAGTGGAACAAATACAAAAAGCTTTAGTTAGCTTAGGCCAAACTTGTATTGCTCCTGTACATTAATTAATTACAATGTGGGCGGGTGGGCGTATTATATAAAACATTGCTTACATTTAGTATCAATGGAAATTGTGTCGCCCATCAGAAAGTGTTCATTAAAGAAAGTTTTTCTTTTAAATATATGGGCATGACTGTTATATGCCTAATTTTTGTCACACCCAAGTTTTTATTTTACATAAAATAGATAAATTTTTGGTTGTAGTGGGATAATGTAGATAAACTTATGTGCACAAAATTTCAGCTCAATATGTCAAAACCCTTACAACCGTAAACGCCGCGTATGGACATACAGACGGACCTGGCTAAATCGATACAGATTTTGTTGCTAATGACGAATATTTATGAAACCTCCTCCTCCTCCTCCTCTTAATATTTCCAAACCTAATGACAAACCTAGTATACCCCCCAACACTAAGTTGGAGGGCATAAAAAGCAAAGTCGGTCAGTCGTGTATGCAAGCAAGCAAGAGAAAAAAACCAAAAACCTGTGTAACTGAAAAATTTCACAATAGCATCAAATCAAAACAACAACGTCACCACCACACATAATTATAAAAGTCTGCTTTATCATGGCAGAGAATTTTAATTACAATAACTTTTTTGGAATAGATAAGAAGCGATTAGATGAGAGATGGGTGTCTTTTTTTTACGGTTATTGAAAAAAATCTCTCAAGCAAGTTTGACACTTAAGTCTTCTTTTTTTTTCAGGAGTATAACACATATAAGAAAAGAGAAAAATGCACTTGACTTAGGGCAAGTTTAAGATACAAAGCCAAATTTTTACCCTATTTGTGGGCATGGCCAGTACAATTGCATCGAACTATTCAAGTATTAGTAACACATCACTTGAAATTTTGAATTCTGCACCAAAAAAAAAAAAAATTATGAAAAGGTTTTTCTTAATTATGGGCGTGTCTTTTATCTTTTTTCAAAATATTTTAAGATTTTACACAAGTACACCCACCTTCCCAATTTATAGCTTTTATTTTTCAAAAGTAATTTTTTCAATTATGGGCGTGGCAAACGTTGTCTTTTGCCTTTTTTAACTAGCGACCCAACAATATAGACCAAAACTTTAAATTTCTTATTATCTAATATAAAAAATTAAGTTCAAGGTTGACCCATTCCTTCTCCCCTAGAAAGAGTAAAACATTGGCTTTTATGGTTTTTGTTTTTTAAATTCATTTTAAGGAAATTTTATTATGGAATGTGTTAAGTAACAAAATACGAGTAATAATAAAACAACAGAAAACAAAACGTAAACTTCGTAAATGGAAGCTTCCATAAAAAGCAAAGCAAATTAAAGTCGAATAAAAATAAGACCGACCGATCATTTAATACCCAATCATCACCAAGTGTTGTCTGGGCAGGGAATGCCTCTGGGAAATTGTTCCTTATTATAAAATAAATATTATATTTCTTGAATCCAAACAAGCCTTTAAATTAATCATCATTAAAATTTTTCAAAAACTTAAGTTCACTGCATAGCAGACATTAGTCGAGACGGACGGACAATAAAGCTTAATACCATGTAGAATTAGATTAAAAAATTATTAAAAATTGTTAAAAACTCTCCGATTAATTGTTATAAATATTACAACAAACACATTAATGATGAAAGAATATAAAAAACAGTTTAGCACACATTTAGGCTTTTTTTTTTAATTTAACAAAAAATAAATAAATATAAAAAGAAATTTTACCGGCCATTCCAATAGCACACTTTGCCATTTTCAAAGGCCAAATTAATACGCGGATGTGATAAATGTTTGCCCAATTTCAACAGTTCACCGTGCTCCTCCTCAAAGTACATGCACTGCTTAACAAAAGTATAAAATTTCTCAGACATCTGTTCCGTTTTAGGCATCAACTCTTGTAGATTCTCCTCCTTACACAAATGTCGTACAATCTGTTCACAAATGCGGGTATTGGAGTCCACATCAAATAAAGGCACTCCGAAATTTACATCCAATAAAGTCCACTCCTCGGTAGTGCTCTGAACTTCTTCAGTATCTTGTATTGCACAACATTTGGCCAACTCACTGGCCAACAATTCATTACAATCTTCTGAAGTGTAAACAGCCGATGGTTCGCTAGCGTTGGGACTATGGGAGAAGAAGTTTTCATCAGGACTTTTTAAATTGTTATTACTACAGCTGCTGCTGATACTGGGAAGTGTAAAACTGGCCACTTCCGTAGATTCGGGAGACAAGATTGGAACCCCAACTTAAAACCCGCATTTTTAACCTGTACAATACCATATTTGTTATTATTTGCTCTTACATCCGCTTATTATTGACCGATATATGCGACAATGTTTCAATTTCTTCATTTCCCTTTACTTTATCACCCAATATTCATTCATTTTTTTGTATATCTTTAAAATATTTTCGGCCAGTTTTAAATATTATTAAAATACAAAATATTAAATATTTGTATTAATTATAATTATAGCAGAAACTCGTTGACATTTGCTATGAACTTGTTTTTTATTATTAATGTTACTTGGCGTTACACTAATACAAGTTTGTATAAAGACACAAAGAAATGGGAAAAAAAAATAAAAAAAATTAACTCTTATTACGATTGAAGCGCGTGCTTAACTGTGAACGTATCAAACACCAACTGCAATCGAGCTAAACAGTAAACTTGGCTCAAACATTACAAAACCAAACCAAACCAAACCGAAAGCCATAAACAAAACCAAAGTTCCACAAAAACTTTACAGAGAATCATTCGTTGTTGCCGTCGTTGGTACTCACCACAACCGAAGCAACATTTCAGACGGTTAGACAGACAGATAGATAGACAATCATTCGAGTTAGTCCGCCAAGGTAGTCAGGTAACTAAGTAAGCCATCTAAATAATTTCCAATGGTCAGTTGGGTGTGATGGTAAAACTTAAGAATTGTCAGTAAATTTACGCGCTATAGCTTAGTTGTACATTAAATGAGAGAGGGAGAGAGAGAGAGAGAGAGGTAAGCAGAGGTAAAGCAACTTTATATGAATCCAAAACAAAAAAATACCCCAACTAATGAATAAAAATGTAATTTTTCCACAGAGTGTGGTGTGTGGTGTGGTACCTGTTAAAATATGTGTTAGTGTGAGAATGTAGAGCTAATGATTGAAATGATTTATTAAGAAATCCCTACTGCTGATACTACTACCGCCGACAGAAACACTGAAGTCTGAGAGTCTTTGTGACACTGCGTTATTTATAAGGTTTTCATTACAAAATAAAGGTTTTTTAGTCTGAAAATGGAAAATTTCAGTTTTAAGGTGAATGCGCAGTCATCAGGTGAATGAACTTGCAACATGGGATTTGGAGGAAAGTGGTGGGCTTTAAGAAAAGTCTTCCAATAAAGACATAACATTAATTATGACGCTTTAAATGGTCAACAAACTTCAGTTCTTAAGTTAATTTGATCTTCTAAGGGTGTAAGGAACGATTTTTGGGCAAAATTTGCCACAATGTGGTTGGAGAGATTCTTAATTTTTATAAACAAATGTAGAATCCACTGATTTAACATATTTTGAACTGAAGCTCCTACTTCGTGTTGTGTTACTGAAATAGGATTATCCAATTTCGAATATTTATGATTCGGAATTATAGTATAAAATACGAACAACCTGTTTGATGCGACGATTATTAACGACCGAAAATTTAGTAAGCACTCTCTATTTGAAATTGTGATCATAAGCATTTCATTACCTGGCCATACCGACGCACATGTCTAGATCTACTGTGATTTTAATGCTGATCAAGAATATATGAACTTTGTAGAGTATCTTGAGTCTCATTTTAGCCACTGCAAACGAAATAACAAACTTAGTATACCAAGCTTACATTGTTTATTTATATATATATAGCTTCTTTCCAACCTGCCACTTGGCATCATGAAACTATGGTTTGATTAATACTTTAGTGTACAACATTTTTAACTGTTTTTTATTTTTTCTTTCTGATAATCGATAAGGTGAGCCGCATTTTTTAAGATAGTTGAAAAAAAGAAGCAAAAGTATGTTGCCGACCATTAACTATAATCCGCCTGGTTAACTGTTATTGTGTTATTATAAACAATTTATGAAATTTTCCATATAACAACAAGTGTAAGACGTTCGCACAAGGGGAGATGCCAATGTAATGCTGCTATACGAAGAGAGAGACCGGTTTAACAGTAGGTTTACCAATCAAGTGGCAAACCGTTTAAAACCTGTATAAAATATTTTCATTTACATATCGGTAATAAATAATCAACACGCACATATTTATGGTACATATGCTAAGAGTTGAGTAATATAACACCACATACCATAACGTAAAATGTTATTGTTGTTGTTATTTTCATTTTATTAATGAAAATATTTATTTATGGTCAAGTGAAAAGGAAAAGGTTTACAATCAATTGCAGTTTTTCTTTTTCTTTTTTGCTTTTGCGGCAGACGATTACAACTTTCTTACGTGCTTTTCGAGCTGATTGTAAAAATAATCACAATCTTTTTTTTTTATTATTATTACAACGATAAAATAAATCCTATCAAGGTCAAATTTACACCATAAAACTTTTAATGGTATAAGAAATGTGTAAAGAAGAAGAAGAAGAATTTGTAAATTGTAAATTGAAGTATTATCAGTAGTAGTAGTAGTAGTAGTAGTAGTAGGTGCTGATGAATTGTATACAATTTCAAGATATAAGAAACTTTGCAAACTGTTCTCTATTTTATAAATATTATTAAAACTCAACTTTCCAATTTAACCGATTAAATAAGTCTTGAGAGATTCCTGGAAGAGGAAAACCGTGTAAAAAAACAATAACTTTGAATTCGTATTAAATCAAATAAATTAATTCAAATAAATATGTACATAACTAAAATTTAAAAAAAAAACATTTTGAATCGTATAATTTTGAATTCGTTTAAAAAAATTCGCGTCAATTGAGAGTTTAGTGTATATTGATATATATACAAAATAATTAATTTTTAAAACTTTACATTTTTTCTCAATTTTAATTTTCTTTTTACCCAAGAAAAGATCTCTTTAATGAACGAAAAATTTGTTCCATAAATGTAGGTACTTATGTATCTAACTAACACCTCAAGAGATATTCAAGTAATGCGTGCCACTAACCTCTTTCAGAATAGTCTGACACAGCATATTTTCATGTATATATAATAGGTACTGATAACCAGAGTTTCATTTATTATTGTTGGTGTTGTACAATAAAGGAATCTCTCATGTTTACTTTTCACCATTGTACGTATAATTGGTGAAGAAAATGGCAAAAGTTACGATTTTTTTCTTCTTTTCACGCAACTTACACATACTTATACTGTAGAGTAAAAATATTTAATTATTTTATATAAAATCTTATATACGCTCCTAATTTAACATATATATAAAGAGGGGGCGTGTCAAGTTTCCTAACTTTGCTTTTAAAAAATGCTGTTTATTAATAAAACGTTTATTTCCCAAGTTGCTTTTTTGTGCGAAATAAGATTTTTTCCTTATAGTGACCATGTCCACTGTACAAACCTGCCCATTTATGCTACATCAATAAATGATCTAATTATAAATATTTCATATTTCATTTATATAGCTTAAATTTTGTCATTCAGAGATAGTTTTTGGTAGAATCTTCAATATATTCCTCTCGTATATATAATTGTGGGCGTTGCAGGTATATGATTTCGCCTTCTTTTAATGATCGTTAAAGTATAAGTTTAAGATAATTTCAACTTATGGATCGAATTTGAAGCAGTCAGATGTTTTTTTTTTTATAAATTGTGGGCGTGTCTATCATGCACTGTTGCCAATTTTCATATATAATTAAGTAAACATTAATATTTGTACTCATTTGAAACTTTAAAGCATTTGTTTTTTTGATTAATTTATTGTAGGATTTTTATAGATAATAGGCGTGGCTCTTAACTCACTTTAGGTACGTGATTTAAATGAATTTATATTAAATTGTAGCTCAATAGCTCAATTTTTCTATACTAAGCATTCCAACAAAAGACAAACACACGGACAGACATATGTAAATCATCTTAGATTTATATATTAATATGTATATATGATATATAATATGTTTATATTTTGCACAAAATCACAAAATTATTATTTAAAAAATTATTTTGGAGAAATTTGTTTATTCAACATTCTTTATATGAAGCTCAGTTTCAAGCGTCTTGTCTTCCTTGTACAGATTGTCATATAAGCTTATGTTTATTTATATAAGAGTATAACCATATATGTATTTGTATGTGGTATATATGAAGTAAACCATAAAACTTGTTCAAAGGAACAAGTTGTTGCCAAATTTGTTTACGTCGTTGTGCTACAAAACAACCGTTATCTTTACTGGTTTCTTCAATGCACATACAAGACACAAAGTATGTATGAAAAAAAAAATCATTATTCCATTTGTAACTTTTGCAACTTTGTCAAACCATACTCAACCAACTCAAGATAACAAACAATGATCATTAGAATGGAGGGAATAGTAAAAATTTTCCCATTGAGATGAACTAAAATAGTTCTAATCATTAATCAAATTATTGTTCTACTTACCAGATGGTTTTGGTTTTGTGTTTTTAAAGGTTTTCAAAGCTGGATTGGGATTGGCATTTGGGTCTCTAACAACTTACAGCTTTATTTAGCCATTTTTCCTGTTTTTGCTGCTGTCAACTTTTTCACCAGATATTTTCTGACGATAATTTATACGCAGATTGTATATTTTTTTTTTATATCTGCCCCAGAAAACAGTTTTATAATGCCGGTTTGCAACTAAAGGTAGAATCAGAGAAATGAAAAAAAAAAATGCAATAAATTGCGATGCTACCTGCAAGCATCGCAAACGTGTTATAAAACAGAGAGTAGAAGATAATAAGAGAACAAGTGGAACAAATACAAAAAGCTTTAGTTAGCTTAGGCCAAACTTGTATTGCTCCTGTACATTAATTAATTACAATGTGGGCGGGTGGGCGTATTATATAAAACATTGCTTACATTTAGTATCAATGGAAATTGTGTCGCCCATCAGAAAGTGTTCATTAAAGAAAGTTTTTCTTTTAAATATATGGGCATGACTGTTATATGCCTAATTTTTGTCACACCCAAGTTTTTATTTTACATAAAATAGATAAATTTTTGGTTGTAGTGGGATAATGTAGATAAACTTATGTGCACAAAATTTCAGCTCAATATGTCAAAACCCTTACAACCGTAAACGCCGCGTATGGACATACAGACGGACCTGGCTAAATCGATACAGATTTTGTTGCTAATGACGAATATTTATGAAACCTCCTCCTCCTCCTCCTCTTAATATTTCCAAACCTAATGACAAACCTAGTATACCCCCCAACACTAAGTTGGAGGGCATAAAAAGCAAAGTCGGTCAGTCGTGTATGCAAGCAAGCAAGAGAAAAAAACCAAAAACCTGTGTAACTGAAAAATTTCACAATAGCATCAAATCAAAACAACAACGTCACCACCACACATAATTATAAAAGTCTGCTTTATCATGGCAGAGAATTTTAATTACAATAACTTTTTTGGAATAGATAAGAAGCGATTAGATGAGAGATGGGTGTCTTTTTTTTACGGTTATTGAAAAAAATCTCTCAAGCAAGTTTGACACTTAAGTCTTCTTTTTTTTTCAGGAGTATAACACATATAAGAAAAGAGAAAAATGCACTTGACTTAGGGCAAGTTTAAGATACAAAGCCAAATTTTTACCCTATTTGTGGGCATGGCCAGTACAATTGCATCGAACTATTCAAGTATTAGTAACACATCACTTGAAATTTTGAATTCTGCACCAAAAAAAAAAAAATTATGAAAAGGTTTTTCTTAATTATGGGCGTGTCTTTTATCTTTTTTCAAAATATTTTAAGATTTTACACAAGTACACCCACCTTCCCAATTTATAGCTTTTATTTTTCAAAAGTAATTTTTTCAATTATGGGCGTGGCAAACGTTGTCTTTTGCCTTTTTTAACTAGCGACCCAACAATATAGACCAAAACTTTAAATTTCTTATTATCTAATATAAAAAATTAAGTTCAAGGTTGACCCATTCCTTCTCCCCTAGAAAGAGTAAAACATTGGCTTTTATGGTTTTTGTTTTTTAAATTCATTTTAAGGAAATTTTATTATGGAATGTGTTAAGTAACAAAATACGAGTAATAATAAAACAACAGAAAACAAAACGTAAACTTCGTAAATGGAAGCTTCCATAAAAAGCAAAGCAAATTAAAGTCGAATAAAAATAAGACCGACCGATCATTTAATACCCAATCATCACCAAGTGTTGTCTGGGCAGGGAATGCCTCTGGGAAATTGTTCCTTATTATAAAATAAATATTATATTTCTTGAATCCAAACAAGCCTTTAAATTAATCATCATTAAAATTTTTCAAAAACTTAAGTTCACTGCATAGCAGACATTAGTCGAGACGGACGGACAATAAAGCTTAATACCATGTAGAATTAGATTAAAAAATTATTAAAAATTGTTAAAAACTCTCCGATTAATTGTTATAAATATTACAACAAACACATTAATGATGAAAGAATATAAAAAACAGTTTAGCACACATTTAGGCTTTTTTTTTTAATTTAACAAAAAATAAATAAATATAAAAAGAAATTTTACCGGCCATTCCAATAGCACACTTTGCCATTTTCAAAGGCCAAATTAATACGCGGATGTGATAAATGTTTGCCCAATTTCAACAGTTCACCGTGCTCCTCCTCAAAGTACATGCACTGCTTAACAAAAGTATAAAATTTCTCAGACATCTGTTCCGTTTTAGGCATCAACTCTTGTAGATTCTCCTCCTTACACAAATGTCGTACAATCTGTTCACAAATGCGGGTATTGGAGTCCACATCAAATAAAGGCACTCCGAAATTTACATCCAATAAAGTCCACTCCTCGGTAGTGCTCTGAACTTCTTCAGTATCTTGTATTGCACAACATTTGGCCAACTCACTGGCCAACAATTCATTACAATCTTCTGAAGTGTAAACAGCCGATGGTTCGCTAGCGTTGGGACTATGGGAGAAGAAGTTTTCATCAGGACTTTTTAAATTGTTATTACTACAGCTGCTGCTGATACTGGGAAGTGTAAAACTGGCCACTTCCGTAGATTCGGGAGACATTAACTCTTTGGTAACTGCTTCTATATTTAAATATTTAATTGCTTCGTCTTTGGTTTTTGGCATTTTTCTTCTATCATCTCCACCGGTCAATCTATCCACCGTCAATTTCTCCAATTTCTCTTTGTTTTTGGGCCGCTTCAATCTTACATTCAATTCATAGCATTCACACCCGATATCGGGTACACCGTTGTTTAGGAATGTTATATAACCACAATGATGTTTCAGGTCCAAATGTTCTTGCAATTTGTTGACAGCACCATGTTGCGACCACTGATGGGATCTTTTATCGTGTTTGTCAAATGGAAAAGCCTCATAACGTAATTCCCCTGCCGAGCGTATACCGTAGCCTTGTATGAGAACACAACCATTTTTCAGTTGATCATTCAGATTTTGAAAATCTTCGCTATTGATAATATAAGAATCGGAATGCAAGATATTTACAAGTAATTTGCCATAGCCCAAGAAGAGGCGTGGTAGAGTGCGTAAAATTGTTCCACGACACAAAAATAAGCTTGGTGGTCCATAACCTTAAAAATGATGTCACATTAGAATAACAAAAACAACAAGAACTGTATCGTACAACAACCATCACAATGGCTTAAAAAAAAGTGTAAAAAACAGCGAAAACGCCAAAGGGGTAATCCGGCCCAATTAAAAAAAAATATATATATGTAAATAAATCCTGAATACTATCCGCATTTGTGTGTAAAATATGGGCGTGACAGGTATTTAACTACTTTTCATATGTATTACTCATAAGTGGGATTCTGGACACAGTTTTTTTTTTGGCCCATCAATGCTTTAGCTCAATATAAGTATGAGAACTGAAATCCCTCTTCGTAGTTCAGTATTTAAGGCTGTTCGATAGATTTTTTTTTATAAATTGAGGACCACCCTATTTTGACCCAAGAAAGGAAGAGCGCAATATGTTTTTATAGCTGTTAGATAGTTTTTTTTCAATCACAGACAGACATTCGGACGAAAATGTCTAGGTCAAGGATATAATTATACCACAAGCAGCAGATAGACGGACTTGTTTAAAAAACTTTCCAAAAAAAACAAATATTATATAAAAAAGTAAAAAAATTAAATAAATTTACAACTCACCCGAGATATGATTGTAGAACAATTTCGTCCACATATGCGAACAGTCTGCCGAACGATAGAATTGTCCAAAGAATGGTATGGTGAAGGGATGAGATAAATTAGCGGTTAACGGTGTCGCCGAAATGATAAATTTATATTTCTTCTCAAGTACTCGATCCCGTGTCTTTTGATCCAAACATTCCAGACATTCCAAACGCAATAAATCTAAACCGGCTGGCACCAAATGTCTCAAACAGCATATAGTTGATCGTAAAATAATGGCATGAGCAAAATAACGGGACACATCACCCTCACCCTCGGCATCTAGTAAGGAGACTTTTTCCAATTCCACCAGAAATGTGTTCAAACTTTCTTCACATAATTTGCCCACTTCAAACATGGTGACGGCATGATTTTTCAGGCCGGGAGAGAGATTGCCCATCATTAAGAAGGCGGTTAGAGTGGAATCGAATAGAAAACCTACACGTTTGCCAACTTTTTCAGATTCTCTTCTCGCTGCTGATGATGATGATAACTTGACTACACTTTGTTTGGTGGTACTCTCACTTAAATCTTCTATATCGGAGGTTAGCTGTTCAGGTTCATCCATTAAATCGTGACTGTTGCGGGGTGAGCCGTTGGACTGGGGTGAGGGGGTAGGCATGGTAGCAAAACTAAATTCACTGGTATTACAATCTGACGACAGGTAACCTATTGAACTCGTATCCTTATCTTTGTCTTTATTTCTATCTTTATCCAATTCCTTGTCAGCATTTGCAATACTGTTATAGTTGAGGGGCGTTACCTGACGTGTTTCTTTAGCTGACACCAATTCAAGTTTATATTCTTCCCAAGATGGATGATACTTCCTTTCAGATCCTTCCATTAGCGGACTTTCTTGGGCTGCAGATTTTTTCAGCTGAGCAAATCCCAAACGACAAAATAAACTGACCGCTTCCTTAACAGCATCCAGTTCCAATTGCAGCATTTGAGCCAATTCTGAGATGGTCATATGCTCGTCGGTACTGACGAAAATTTTATACAATAAATTCTCAAAATAATCACCACTGATACGATTCATAACAAAATTCTTTAATGGAGGTATACAAATGCGATCCTCACCCGAAATGGGCACGTCCACATATATTAAACCCTTGCGATATAAACTGTGTACCACTGCGTAATTGCATTTTCCCGCCGTTTGAGAACCAAAATCTATTAAATCATCAATAAGACTACGTTCCGTGGGTGTAACATATTGTATATCGGCTTCCAAAACGTAGCCCACCTCTACACGCCACCACGGTTCAATGCGTATGCGTTGAGGAAATTTCGGCAGAAATGTTTGAGGATTTGGTTTCGTAGTGAACAATAAAGATCGTGATGTATGAGTTTTCAGTTCACCGATGAGAGCCAAGTACTCATTACGGCCAATGCCCAACACCCGTAAACAATCTGCTGCCGTAAAATTTGGTAAGGTATCATAACTCTTGTCGTTGCATAATAAAAGCGCCAAAACTTCTTGATAATAATTAAAGGGAGTTACTCTCAAACCCTTCGTGATTATATCGGCTAAATGATATGGAAATAAACACAAAGTATTGATACTCTTTTGCACCAATAATTCGTAATAACGTTGTTCGCGACAAAATATCTTGGCTACCAAATTCCCGCGAAATCTTAACTGATTCTTTAAACTATAATTAAACACATACTTTTCATAGTCTCTTTGATTGTTGTGTAGGATTTGCTTAAGGTGTACTGGTAGTACATGCCACGGCACATTCTGACGCACACAATTTGCAATATCTTCAGCCACCTTCTCAGAACTCATTTTTTAATTACTTGAAAATATCATATAATCACTAATCCACTAATATTTGCACATTTCTTTTAACTTTTCATGCTTTTTTTTTTTGAACAGAAAAATCACTTAAGAAATCGTATAAATGTAAACGTAAAGATTTTTTATCAAACATATGTATATGGTTTATAAGAAAACTAGTTTAAATAACAAGATAAGAACTAGTTTGTTTTTAAATATTTAGTTTGCTACTCTTCATCTAATTTTTAAAAATAATTATCATATGATTAGTATATTAAGAATATTTCTATTAAATTTTCGTACTAATTTATATTTTATTCATTATAATTAAATGCTGATTAAATACAAAAATGCCTTTTCTTCTCTAATATAAACAGATTTAAACAAATTAATTTATTAAAATCTTTTAAAGGATTAGGCATAAATAAAAATATTTATTTCCCATGATATATTGAATCATAAAATTTAGAATGCAACTCTACCGTCACCAACATTTTGTTAGCTTAGTAAGTCAGCGTTGTTATTTTCTCGTACAAAGTGATGAATACAGTTAATCATATACACAACACACAACTGAATGTGAATGCATATGTGTAGATGTAATCCGAACTTCGCGTAAACTCATAATATATGGTGTGGTTTGGTTGTTGGTTGAATATATCAAAAACAAACGATAAAAACAAGCAAGGAAATAATTAAAAAATAGTTGTTATAAAATTATAAACGTTACTATTATTGTGTTTAAAAAATTAATTAAAAGTGATCAAATATGAATTGCCTAAAAATGAAGCATCTGGATTTGTTTTTAAAATATTTTAAAACACCATTTAGTGGTACCACAGAATATGGATGATAAACACAAATAGCGCAGTGGTACCTCTAACTAGTTGAAATGTTACGAAAACTGGTAGAAAAGAAAGAAAGCATGTAAAGTGAAATACCAAGTGTAGCGTTTAACGCTAGGGGGCGCATGTGAATAAAATGCAACTATAAGAGCAGTACCATGCATTACGCTAATTTTTATTTGGTGAGCCGCAGCACGCCATATTTGTTTTTTACGTTGTGACAAGAAAATTTTTCTTCAATCATCTGCCTTTAAGCACTTTATTGTGCTGAGATTTGCAAAAATATTAATATGAAAAAGGCTATTTTAAAGAATCAAACATTATTTAATTGAAATTAAACTATCAGAAGATTGGAATATACTTGTTAATTAATAAACAAAAAGGTGTGTATTGATAACTTGATTTTTTCTTGTTAATGATATCAATGTATAACTTTCGTATTGCAATAGTTAATATGGATGCCAATTAGCATTCATCAGAACGTAAAAAGGATAATACAATATCACAAATGGTTGTGTTTATTATTGTAATGTGCAGCATTGTGAAAAAGTAGATTTTAATTAAATGTACGGGTGAAAAATTGATATCATTTACATAAATGATTTATCGTATACTTTTATTGTTGTTTTATATATATTTTTATATATAGGTAAATGTGTGTTTACTTTTTTTTTTAATTTACAGTGCTGCCAGAATGGCATATTACCAAATACAAAGTTTAGAAGATCTGAACCAAGTTTATGCAGACGTACAAGTGGTTCATGTGAACAGCGATGATGTTGGTGTCAGTAATCCAAATAGACCACAGGTTCTTACTTTCTCCTTCTACTAACCTACCCTAACACCTTATTCCTTCACAAATTGGTTACTTTGTAATAACAATATTTTCTTTCACTCGAACTAACCCGCGACGCTGTTTTTCTCTCTATTTTTATTTTGTACTTTTATATAATTAATTGAATATTGCCTCTACAGCAAATTGTTTTAGATGAAAATCAACAGATCCTCTTACAAAATGATGGACCACAGCAGGTAGTTTATCAGACGCCACAACAGCAACCGCAACAATATCAACCACCAGCAGCTGGTGCTCATTATACGATTCTGGGTGAAGATATTACCCAACAACAGCAACAGCAGCAGCAACAACAACAGCAACATCAACAACAGCACCAAGTGATGATGCAACAGCAACAGCATCAGCAAGTGATGGAGCAGCATCATCAGCAGAGCCACCAAATACAAGGCTATCAAATACAACCGGAAACGCAACACATGCAGGTCGGCGACCATCAAATACAGCACCTGCAGCCACCCCAGCCCCAGCAAACACAACAAATCTATTATACAACCGAACAATTGGTTCAACCAAATGCAATTGTCCAGCATTCCCCACATGCACAGCAAACACAACAGCAGCAGCAGCAACAACAACAACAACAGCAGAAAAAAGTTTATATTCAACAACAGGCCCAACCCATGCAGCAACAATATCAACAGCAGACGGCTCAAACTCATCAGATGATACATCAGTCTGCCGCCACCACCCAACAGCACCTTTTGCAAAGTCCCCAGCACACGCAACAAGTGCAGGTGCAGCATCAAGTGTCGCCGCCTGCACAGCATCAGCAAGCGCAACCACCACCCCAACAACAACAGCAAATTATTTACCGAATGCAAACGCAACAGCCGGCTACACAACTGCAGCAGCAAACCCAGCTGCTGGGCAATACTCACGTTATTGTCCAACAGCCCTCCGGGCAACAGGTGCTCATCCAACAGCCGCAACAACAGGAAATCATTATGCGCCAGCCCATGGGTCAACGGATACTATACAATAATCGCGTCTTGTACTCCACCCAGCATGCGCCCGCCCCCCAACAGCAACAGCAGCAGAGTCTCCTGCAACAGCACTCGACAGCACAACATCAGCAACAGCAGCAACAACAACAACAGCACATACAACTTCAAGCTTCTCCAATGCATCATCAGCAGGCCCACCTAGTGCAGGCACGTGTCGCTCAACCGCAACAAACATCCGCCACCACGGCACATCAATCGCAACCATTGCAGCCCAACGTTGTCTACCATCAGATTCAGGTGCAAAGTAATCAAATGCAGAAGCCGCTGCAGGCAACGGCACAAACCCAACAAACACCAAACGTCACCACACAAACGGTCCAACATCAGCACATACAACTGCAGCAACAACAAAATGCGGTGATGAGTACAGTTGCGGCCAGTACCAGTGCACCGGCAGTCTCCGGCACAACATTAATACGCACGGCCAGTGTTCGAGGCGGTAAAGCAGGACGTGGAGGAATAGCCGGCACCATGATTGCACGCATGCCCGGCATACAAGGTGTACCAAGGGCAGAAATTCGTCCCACTTTTATAACGGCTACCAGTGGCAATGCTGCCGTTGGTGCTGGAGTGTTGCGAACGCCGCGACCTCGTTGCAGTACGTCTGCTAATGCTACCTCACGAGGTCGTGGTGGTCGTGGCGGTAGAGGTGCAGCCGCCCTTGTAGGTGGCCGTAGCAATATTGTGGCTGGTCAGGTGGCGGCCAATTCTGGTGCATTGGGAGGTGGTGGTGGTGCTGGTCAACATCAGGGCAGGCTTTTAACTCCTGGTGCAACAACTCCGGCCATTCGGCAAATCTATCGAACACAGTTAAGTGATGGCGCTGTTGGTCAGCAGCAGCAAGTGCACATTGTACAAACACAAACTCGCGCAACAGTGGGGACACCTCGCTTCCGATCCCCACCATTTAACCCCAACCAACCGCCACAACAACAACAACAACAGCAGGGACCCACGACATCAAGTCCCCTTGCCAGCAATAGCACCAGTGCTGCAAGCGGCGGCGGCGGCACTACCGGTAATTTTGAACTGGATTTGGAAGACAGCATACAAGCGGTCATGGTGAAAAAAGAAGCTCAAAAACCTTCAACCCCCGTACCCTGTACAAATAATCCAGTCGGCGGCACTACATTAACCACCTACTACGCGACGACCAACAAGGATGACGATGACAATCGTATGGTGAAAACACAAAACGGCACCTGCATGACCTTGGCCGAATACAAGAAGCGTAACTCTGTCGGTCAGCAGCAGGCACAACAACAGCAGCAGCAGCAACAAGTACCAGCGTCGTCCATGAAAACTTTACATCAAACACCGGGTGGAGCGAAAATTTCATTTCCCTCTGCAGGACAGTCCACGCACACAGTGCCGGTGGCACGAGTTGCTCCCCAAAAGCATCAGACCATCACAGCGGCCGGTTGTGAACAACAGAACTCCCAAGCAACAGCTGCTCTGCCGGCAGCATCATCCGTGCATCAAACCTCGCACAACAACTATGAAATCCAAACGCAACATGTCCTGCAAAATCGCAGCGGTCAACAAATGGCGGAAAAGGATCGCAACAGTGCTAAAATGCTAGTAATTCTGGTGTCGGGGGAGCAACGTCTCATCACCTTCACCTTGCCAAGAGAGTCGTGCACGGTGCAAGATTTACTGGAACAGGTGGGCGTGCCTTTCGATAGCAATACAACCATAACGTGTGTGGAAAATCCCGGAGCCAATATTGATTTTGTGGTAACTGTGGGTTTCTCGGGGCAAGAGTCGGCCAGTGAACTGATTTCACGGGCCGAGCAAAGCTTACAAATGAGCCGCCAACAGGAAAGTATGGCAACGGCGGCACAAAGCGCTAATAATGCCGCCAGTACAAGTAGCATGGCTACGGGCAGTGCAGCTCAACAGCAGCAACAACAACCACAACAGTCTAGTAGTTCCAATTTAAGCAACAGCGGTAGCTCGGCAACAACTCCAGGTACATCTCAACAAGAGGACTCTACCAAGGACTCTGCAAAGGCAGCTGCTGGCAGCGGTAATAAAGGGGAAGAGTTGCCGCAACGCAAACTCATTTATGGATATTATGCCGTGTGTCAAAGTTGTGGCTTCAGTGGCTGTGATCATGCCCAATGCGAACGCTGCAAACGGGTCTTTTTAGAGCCACCGAAAAGAGTGCCCGTCAAACAGGTAACCTCTTCAGCCAGCAGCTCCGCATCATCCAGTTCCTCCACCGGCAACATGGACAATTGCCTAACAATGTCCAGTCAGGGTGACAAGAAACGAACAGCTGAAATGATTTCTCAAAGGGGTAAATCGGGCCAACTGCAGTACAATCCCAATGCGACCACATCGCGAGGTCGCGGGGGTATCACGCAAGCAACACGAGGCCGCAGCCGCAGTGGCCGTAGACTGGCCGAAATTGAACCAGTTATCTTAACATTAAGCAGTGATGAGGAAGACGATGAGGCTTCCAATAAAACGAGCTCCAATGTAAAATATGGAAATAAGAAAGCGGCCTCTGAACTCAAACTTATTTATATTTTTTCTTTTTTGAATTATTTCAGTTGGCTGGTAATCCTGTTAGTAGCACCAGTATCACAACATCTGTGGAGTCTATACCATCTTACAAACCACTGCCATTTGAAGGAAATTTACCTGAATTGGATGAAACATCAATATATTCCGGTGAGTTGTATAAAACTATTGCTTTTCTAACATATTAAGATGATTTCCTCTTAAACAAAAATTAAACTTTAATAACGAAATACTTGAAAATATTAGAAAAGGAACAGTTAGTTTATTATATAAAAGAAAAAGAAGAGGCATAATTTTATTTAGTTTTTGGACAAAAACGTTACTTTGTGATGGAATTAGTGCCGAATTAGTAATGTTGGATTTTTCTAAATTATTGAAACTCGTTTTATCTAGTATTAGTTTCATTAAATAATTATTTGACTACTCTTAGTGGATTTTTGTTTATATTATAATGCTTTCCCTCTGGCAATACCATGTTAATGAAACTGTTCATTAAAGTTTCAGAAAGTTTTTTGTCGCTAGAGGGCTTTACTTATCGCTTTCTTACTTTTCTATAGAAAGCAAGAAAATGTGTAAGGTAAAAAGGGTGAAATACATTTAAGTAATGGAAAAAATTGTATATACAAATGGAAAATATTGAAACTTAGAAAAATTTATTATTGTTTAATTTACAAAAAAAAAAAAAAAAAAGACGCTACAAAAATGGATCCGTTTGGTAAGACTTTTTTAAAACAAATTTATGGTTTTTTGCTTAATTTTTGTGAAAGCCGCACAAGAAGATATAAATTTTCTTTTTGCATAATTCTCTAAACACGTTTTCGCTACCTACTACAATACTTATACAGGAATTTGCTTTAATTTAAGAATTTACGAGAGGAGATGTAACAGATCTTAGTGGGTGCGCCTGTCCTCTGAGTACTACACTACCCTGCAAAATAATACGCTTGGGCCCGTATAGTTTTGAACCAAAAGAATCGGTATGTGGGCAACGTGTAATTTTTATTAGGAATAAATTGTAATTAATTTTTTTTTTATTAAGGTGGTTGTAACCTCTAGGGGTATACGTATAGTGGTTTCTTTAGAAACAGATCCTGGTGAAACTTGTGTTCTAAATATACACAAAGAAGAGATGGTTAAGATTATTGCCCACTTTTCGAAAAGTGCCGATGCTATGGTGTGTTTTTATACCATGCGTAATTGTACGAAATATATAAAAACTGCTTTAAAATTACCCGATGTTATGGGTTCCTTGGACGGTGGTAAGTGTTTATAAATGAGGCTGAATATAAACGAAAGAATTAAAAAAGTTTGTGTTCTTTTTTTATTTTGTTTACAGTATCTTATTTCTCTGCCAATGGTCCCTATCAAACACGTAGAATCATTTTACAATTTGAGTCTATTAGTGATCAGGCGAAAAGTGTTATGAAATCCATTTGGGAACATTTAGATGAAATATCTGCCAGAGACGCTCAAGTATTACTGCAACGTTCTGCCGAATCGGATCGGAGTTATTCCAATAATAAGAAAATTAGGTAAAATTGTTAAATTAAATTCTTAATAAAAAAGTAGTGAGCACGTGCTTAATGTTTTGTTTACAGTGAAACGACCCCAACCACCACGCAACTGCAAACCAATGAAATACGACAACTGTTGATTTATCCACCCGGCAAAGGTGGCATTTCCATAAACACCGAAGATTACTTGTGCCTGGCAACCGATCAATACTTGAATGATATTATAATTGATTTTTATCTAAAATGGTTGCACAACAACCTGATACCGGAGACGCAAAAGGATCGTGCATTTATGTTTAGTACGTTTTTCTATAAACGTTTGACCACATTGACGCGACACACCAACCAAGACAAGGACATCAAACAGACGGCTGCCCAAAAACGACATGCTCGCGTACAAAATTGGACAAAGAATGTGAATTTATTTGAAAAGGATTTTATTATAATACCGATCAATGAGCAGAGTCATTGGTTTCTTGCCATCATATGTTTTCCTGGTCTTAAGGGTCCGGTTACCTTTGACACCAACATTCCGGTTGAGTTGCAACCAATCAAAAAATCAAGTAAGTAATAAAAATAAAAACAAAATATGTATAAAAAAATAAATGTTTTCTAATTTTTTTTTCTTCTGTAAAATAGAAAAAAAAATATCCCTACAAATTGGCAACACCACCATTACACCGCTGTCCAAACGTGAAAGTGCCAACGTTTTGGCTGAAGTGTGTGGTGTGGGTGATGATGATAGTGAACGCGATGAAGCGGAAGGTGATGACAGTGATTTGGCCTCAGAAGATAGTGATTTTGATAGCAACAGTGTGCCGAACAGCAGCAGCAGTGCCACGGGAGCATCGTCCAACCCCCAACAACAACAGCAACGAATCAAACAACCCGTTATTTTAATATTTGATTCATTAGCCGGTGCCTCACGCAGTCGTGTCGTTGCCACTTTACGTGATTACCTCACTTGTGAATATAAAGTGAAAATGCCAGACGCCGCTGCTCATATATTCAACAAGGATAATATGCCGGGTCATTGTGTAAAAGTGCCGCAACAAAACAATTTCACCGATTGCGGTTTATATCTGTTGCAGTATGTGGAGCAATTCTTCAGCGATCCCATTCGTGATTATCGAATTCCCATCAAACAATTGGCCAGTTGGTTCGATACGCTAACAGTGACCCGCAAGCGGGAGGATATTTCCAATTTATTGCAACAGCTGATGAATGAACGTAATGGACCGAACAATAAAATTCTATTACCCGAAATACCATTCCCCACCCTAAACGGGCAGCTGGTGGATGCGGATGGTTATAATGTTGAATTTGAAGAGGATGAAATGGATGATGATGATGAGGTAAATAATTCACAAGAACATATAAGAAGTAAGCGCATCAGAGATCATACAAAGTATATAAATTCTTGATCGCATCAAAAACTGAGTCAATCTAGGCACGTATGTCTGTGTGTCCGTCTTTGTACTGTTGGCATTCTTCTGGTGGGAGAAGATGAGATATTGTACAGATACTTCTCACTATTTAATTTGGACAAAATCGGTCAAAAACCACGCCCACAATTAATAACAAAAGAATTATTTGTCGCAAAAATTGGGCAATAATGTTGAAATGAGATGCACTTATTTATAATAACGTTTATTATATATAAATGGGCGTGGTGGGATAAGGGACACGCCTACAATCAATAAAAATCTTTATATATGTCAAAAAAATGTTGACCTAGGAACTTGAAATTTGGTGCATATAATTATGGTTATACCATCCATCGATGTGCCAAAAATGGGCGTGGTGGATGTGCCCACAATTTACAAAAAATCGTATTCAAGATGAAACTCGACTTTTAAGCTGATACGTAATACGAATACCATTCGAGGGCGTAATTAGTAAACCTACCATGCCCACTATTTGTAGGTAGAGGAATTTAAAATTTAGTTTAATTCAAATTTTGTATTTTTACTTAATTTTTATCCGTTTTCATTAATTTTATTGTTGTTCTTTATAATTAAGGATGAAAATACAACCGGAGAAATGGAAGCAGAAAACTCTACCGATGATACAACCAAAGGTAAATCACCGATGAAAGCCACAATACCCGCCTCTAGCAATACGACAGCATCCTTGGTGCCAACACATGGTCGTAAAATTGTTGTTAAACGACGTATGCAAATAGGCGGTTCCGGTGGAGATACAACCTCCGGTACCTCGCCACATACTACAGCGGGCACAGCAACACCACCCATGTCCACACCACGTACCAGTTTACCTAAAATACGCAAAGTTGAGCAGTAATCCTTGGAAGAATGTGGAGGATTACACTTTATGTTTAATTATTTATAATTCCTGCTTGAAAAAGATTATTGATTTAAATGCGTTATTTGGTGACATTCTGTCAGAAAATGTACATAAGCAAATATGTTTTATAATATCTACTATATATGTACTACCTATATACCCTAACTCTACGGCTAGGATATACATACTAGATAAGAGCAGAGTGTGCCAATGTTGGAACACAAACTATATTAGTTTCTAGCAATAATTTAACATTCAACGATATTCAATTAATAATAAAAATAAAATACAAAACTATATTGAGAGTACTTTGTTACGTCAATTGTTGTTGTTTTTGTTTTTATTGTGATTTTTGTCAGCACTCTAAACCAGTTTTTTGTTAAGGAAATTCATTAAATACCGAAATCAACCCCCACCCATTAACCAACCGTCTCTCATTGCACCACTATTCTCTCATGTATGTGCTTAAAACAAATATCATGTGTCGTCGTGTCATGTATAACGAACGTGTTAACATAGAAGGCTTCTCTTGGTTTTCACTTTTGTTTTCTATTTAATTCATATAAAATGTGAGGAAGATTTATGAGGATGATGATGACATTACAATAAATTTCACAAAATGATTTTTATCAAAAACAAAAATCCATAAAATTGTATGAAAATGCGGTTCATGTATGTTGATACAGTTAGGTTAGGTTTACATACATGATATATTTGTGTTCCTCAGGTACGTTTTACGCTCTCATTTATGCTCTCACATTTACATATTTTCTTAGAGGCCTGCTAATAGAATGAAATAGAATATTACGGAACATTACAAAGAGTTGCAGTAGAAACGAATTTGTTATGCTGTACTCAGCAGAAGCCTACGCTTTATTATGACAATTTCATTATCCACAGAAAAATTTTAAACTCTAAGGTATTAAGCTAAATTTATTTACAATCTTTATATATGAATAAGATCGATTTAGCGGCATGCACAGAATAACTATAACATAAAATGCTTATTATAGTAATTTTTTAAAGCGTTTAGGTGAAATTTTGTAGAGATTCAATATTTATGATAAAAAAAATATAACAAATCAATTTCCTTAGAGTAATTTTTCTGGTTGATAAAATGAATTAATGCATGATGTGGAAATTCATCTTAACTTTTTTACAAAATCCTTTTCACGCCAAATACTCTCGACAATGATTTAACTACAAAAACAAGAATCACATCAAGAATAACAACAAATACAAAACAGCTGCATAATTTCATTCTATCACCAAATGAGTTACAGTTATGTTCTCTTTGTTGTTGTTATTATTATTATTGTTATAATTGCTGTTGCTGATGTTGTTTTCGTTATGGTTTCCATCACTTATGCTTTGTGCTTTGTAAATCGTAAATCAACCCCGTTTATTTTCTTTTTTGTTCCGCTTTTTACGTGCAAGACATCATGTATTTTTGAAATATAACAGTAACATACATGATAAACTTTTTTTGTCAATATTTCTATTTATTAAACAAATTTTTGGCAATAATTTTCAGTTATTTTTACTTAAAATATTATTTGTTTTTCCACTTAGTTTATAAAGGCTTATAAAAGATTATTTATATCATTTGAAAGTAAAGAAAAAGGCACATCATATGGCATGTATATAAATCATGTATGGTTTTATCTAATGCAGCATGTATGTTGTCGTAGTGAAAGAGGTTAATATTGACGAATACAATGAGAAAAGTAAATGTAGAAAATTAATGTCTTCTCTTGTAGTTGTTTAAATAGTCACCGTTTGCAGAGTTGCCAAAATTGTGTGCTGTTTTTAATTTCATAACAGTATAATTAATAATGGCAACTTTGTCTGCATATTGTATAAAAAACAGGAAAACAATGATTCATTATTTGGATTTAGAAAATTTTTGTGTATAAAAAGCAAAGTTCAGCACGAAAAAATGTTCTCCAGCGGGCCCAATTATACTAAATTAAAAACCAATTTAAAATTGGCACAAAATCGTTTGAAATTGTTGGAGAAAAAGAAAGCAGAAATTGCTCAAAAAGCACGTAAAGAAATTGCTGATTATTTGGCTACGGGTAAAACTGAAAGGGCACGTATACGGGTGGAACACATTATACGGTAGAACACATATATCAAAATTAAAATTAAAAGTTAATGAGTTTTGAAACTTATCTCCCAGGGAAGATTATTTAGTTGAGGCTATGGAAGTGGTGGAAGTGTATTGCGATTTACTTTTGGCACGTTTTGGTTTAGTAACACAAATGAAAGAACTGGATGATGGTATAGCCGAAGCTGTTGCCAGTTTAGTGTGGGTGTGTCCACGCATGCAAAGTGACATTTCGGAGCTGAAAGTCATATCCGATATATTTGTCCTTAAATATGGGGCACAATTTGCTGAACAATCACGTACCGCTACAGGAGATCATCATGTTTCGGAAAAATTAATGCATAAACTACAATTACAGGCTCCACCCAAGCTGTTGGTGGAAAAGTATTTAATTGAAATAGCGAAAAATTATAACGTTGAATATGAACCCGATCCACAAGTGATTAATGAAGAAAAAGACGATGGTAAGCAAGGAATAAATTTATTAAAAAAAAAAAAAGGAAAATATAAAAACTAAATTAAATAATACCTAGAAGCGGATCATTACTTAATAGATTTGTCGGATCGTAACAATTTGAGCGGCTCTGGATCAGGTGCATCTGCAATGGGTTTTGTAAGTTATCCCACTATACCGCCTTTACCCAAAATGCCTGAACCACCTATAACGAAGCCGTTCAACTACCCGCCACCATACGGGGGCGGAGGTAGTGGCGGCTCATCACCATGCACAGCAGCTAATTCACCACCACCACCACCTTTTAATTACAACATACCACCATATAGCGCCTCATCGAACAATGAAAAGAAGGACCTAAATACACAGTTCATAAATGTAAGTCAGAAAAACTGAAATGAAAGCAATCCTGAAATGCAATGCTTTCGTATAATAATTAATTGAATTAAATTAAATTGTTGTGAAGGGGTGTTATACCAGTTTTTGTTATTGTAGGATGATTTTTATAAAAATTATATGAATTCAACATCATCATCACCGGATAATAGTAATAATTATTTTGATGATGGTGCCCAGTCCGATTTTGAAGACAATACTTCGGTAGGTTAAAGTTCAAACTTTAAGCTTTAGTGCCATTCACTATTATTGTTCATTGGGCGTTCCTTTTGCATTTCTGTGCTATTTTTAATTAACATTTTGCTTTTGTTCATGTTTGTGTAAAAAGGCTGAATTGTTTATTTTTCGTTTTAATTTCGACTTTTGTTTTTTATTCGTTCGTTTAGCACGCAAAAATACTCAACGATCCTCCACCACGCTACTCTTCTGTTAATCCCGTTAATTTTCAGGTAGCTTATCCGTTATCTGTGTTGTAGTATTCTTTTTCCTTTTCATAAACCACTCATACAAGTAAATCATTTTATACCAAATTTTTTTTTTTTTTTTTATATTCACGTAAATGAAAATTTGGATTTTAATTTTTTTATTTTTCAGAATGCCAACAAACCTAAACCACAGCCGCGTAATAAAGTCTTACCAGCTCCACCATCATCCATGGATTTGCCTCAGCTACCCAATGTACCCTCAGACTTACCGTACTTACCCGCGAACGAAGAAATGAAACCAGACAACGAAGATATTGACTTTGACGATTTGGCGCGACGCTTCGAGAATCTGAAGAAACGCAAATAAACAAAGTTGCTTGCTAAACATGTTACGTTATCTTTACTTTATTATTGCATTGAGTATACATACATATATATGAAAAATGTTATATTTGCTTTTAATGTTATATATGCTGCTTATTTATTTACTTAAATAAATAAAAAAAAGACCATCTTACAATATCTCTTCAGCTTCCAATGTAATCTTTTGTTCCAACAATTCTACAAAACCTTTGCCTTTAGTTTCATTACGTATCAACTCATCAATGACCCGGTAATTACCGGGATCAATGACTATGGTCATCTGTAAATCACTTTCCATCCATTGTTCGTTTTCAACTTTAACAGTTAACTTGAGTATAGATTCTTTAAGTTTGGGTCCATTATCTTTTTTGGCAGCAAACGTAACACGTAATTTCATGCGGCATCTTTCAATGGGAATATGTTCCTTCAATAAACGAATAGCATCCAAGGTTTGTTGTTTCGTATTACGATTGGGCTTCATTGAAAAGTGAGCCGTTTTCAAATACTTTTCAATTATGGTGGGTGGATAGGGCCGTTGAGTTTCAGGATCAACACATAACGTGGCCACACCATGAATAATGTTGTTTAATTGTGTATCCATATCAGATTGTCGTTCTTTTTCGGAAACCTGTAATTCACCTTTAGTTAAAATCTCTTTGCATATTTCAGTTTCGTCTGTTTTGCCGAAGGCTTTAAGCAAATCCTCTTTTTTGGCACTCTGACCCTTGGAGACATTGCTGAAAATTGTATGCGTCTGTAACACTTCGTCAATGTCTTTTTCTCTAAAAGAATTCATTCAACCGTTATTATGCACATATATTAATATACGCATATACTTACATTTTGTTCCTCCATGATAAAACTTTATTTTTATAACAAGCAATCTCAAAACGTTTACCGGCTTTCTTCAACCTTACCACCGCTACGTTTGTAAAGCGTATTTGATTGGTGGGTGTGAATATTTTAGACATATTTTTTTCTTTAAATTTACACAATATAAAGAATTTTACGTAGCACTTAACAATTTTTGTGAAATAGAATTAAAAGTAAAAAAAAAAACAAATCACAAAGAACAGGGTTGCATTTTAATATTTTCATAAGCAAGTCATTTCAGCTGAACGCCCTCTAAATAATATAACTATATAATAAGGAAAAGTAAAGGAAATAAAATTTCATTTTAAGAAAAAAAGAGATGCATATATTTAGAATAAAAACTGTTATGAAGGCAGCGTAAGTAAGATAAACTGAACATTTCCGTATAACTTGAAATTTGGCGCATTTGTAATGCTTCTTCTTTGTTAAGTGAAAATTTTCAGTAAATTTAACACGGAGGAAAATTTATAAATCAATACATTTAAAGTGGTTTTTATAATAATATATGATTGAAAATGGTTAAAATACAAGTGTTTTGTTATGTTTTAAGAATAAAATGTGAATTTTAAATATTCTGTAGAGCGTTAGAAAAAAATTTTTTCCTGCCACACATATGTGTTTAATTAAAATGATATAAAAAAGAAAGAAAATTAGTTAAAAGGCAAAAGAAAAATTTAAAAATATATTATAATTAAAAATTAATTTGGTGCCTAAAACGGGTGTTTTTAAATTTTACTAAAAAGAAATTTACAATCATTGGGTAAGTTAGATTTTTTTCTTCCGCATTGAAATTCATTCCATTTATTATAAAATTTTAAAGATTTTTTTTTTGTAACGTATATATATACAGGAGAGAGTGTTAGTTTTCTATAATGGTAATATCTAGAAAATAGATTTGAAAATTCTTCCTTCTTTTTTTAAATTTTAATGAAGAGTTTCCAATTCTGTTTTTTAAAATAAAGTCAAAATAGAGACCATGCCTTCGCTAAGAAGAAGATAATAATTTGTAATATTAACAATTTAGAGAAGTGTGTAGGTGAGTAGAGAATAATAAAACGATTTTATAACTGCTGTCGATGAGTATAGTTTGTTGTTGTTATTGCGATTGTATTACTACTGCTGCTGCTGTTGAAAATCCTCTGGCGGGCAGCGTGGCAACCGTGGTGTGGGTTCTGCTTCAGTTTCCACAATGTCACATTCATGTTCCTCTTCATCTATCTTTTCTGGTGGTACCACCTCCTCTTTATAACCCGCATACGTTTCGGCACGTTGTTTGACAATTTCTTTGATGATCGTGGTAAGAATCTCACGTGAATCGACAATATGGCCAACTTCAGTGGCCACCTCAGTCGACAGCCATGGACAGAGAACTTTCATTAATTTCTCTTTCTTGCTGGCATCAGCCGCTGGTTCTAGATTGTCAATAATTTCGGGCAATATGCTGGCAATGTGTCCCTGTAGTAATTTGGCAGCAGTAACTTCTTTTTGCATTTCATCATCCAACGTCTTGGCAATGGCGTCTTGACACAAACGTCTCTGTTTTTCCGCTTGCAAACGCAACTCCTCGGCTTCAAGGCGTCGCAATTCGGCCAATTCCGCTTCGCGTAATGCCAGTAATCTTTTTGAATAATGAATCATTTAAAAGTTGATGCATTTTTTTTTAAATTCAATTTCTTACTCATTTTGCCGCTCCCGTATAGCAGCCATTTCCTGTTCGTGGGCCACTTCCAATATACTTAATTCGATGGTACTATCCACCAACACATCAATAATTGGTTGAGCCTCAGCATCAAAGTGGAACAATTCACCGTCGCCGATTTCAGTGGAGGCATCGATGCCAGTTTTAGCTGGTATGTATGGGGGTGTAGGTGGTTTCTCCAAAAATAGATCTGTTTGCGTTTCAACACTAAATTCGGGCGGTTTGACAACCAACTCTTCCAAATATTTATCAGTTTGCATAACCTCGTGACGTCTACCCGCCACTGGCGGTGGTGTTCCCAGCACATTGCGTTGATTTTTAGGGCAAGTACTTTTTTTACGTAATTGTAAACGTCTGCGGGCTTCGGCCGCCCTATCAAAGGGATCGTAGTCAGACTAATGTGAAGGAAGAAGAAGAAGAAGAAGAAGAAGAGGGGAAAAAGGTGTAAACAAGTAAAAAGCTAAAATATCTTAAACAACCTCCACGCGAACTTACACAACTGTGGGCGTGGTAGGTATACGATCACGTCCGCTAACAGTGTATGTATCACGTATTAGCTGGCAAGACGAATTTTACGTTAGGGTTTTTAGTCTATTGAGGACATATGTGTATGTATGTATGAATATATTCCAAATTCATGAATTATATATTTATGGATTTTCATCCATTGTGGGCGCGTCTTTAAAACGATTTTACCCAATTAACTGGAATGGCCCAGATACAAAAATTGTAATTTTTTATAAGAAATTTAAAAACTTCAGCTTTATATGTCAATTTAAGTGGTTAAGCACAAACGACCATATAGACGGACACCGGCACAGATCGTTTCAAATGCTTTCCTTCTGGAATGTATAAAGGCTATAAGAAACTTAATTCAAGGGCGAGACTGTACACCTATATCTCCGTATCTATATATAAAAAAAGCACTTTTTTTCAGTTGCTTACCAAGAGTGCTTGACTTGAAAAGTTGCTGCCGCGAACGACTCGTTTATCATGCATAACATTTTTGTACGGTTCAGCTGGCGGGATATCCCTGCAATTACACAAATATATATCACACTTAATAATAACACTTTAACCCTTGACCTCTCCCTATTTATTTACACCACTACTAAGTTTAGTAATACTTTGAAAATTGATTGCTTTGAAAAAATGAGTTTGGTGATCTTAATTAAGTCTAAATGCATTCAATATGTTAATCTCCTTTATATATATATATATATGTACACGCTATTAACAACATGTCTACACATACATGTAAACAAAAATGGAAAAATTCAATCAAAGCCAAGTGAAGAAAAACCGAATTCCATACGAAACTAGTAGAGACGTAGAGTTTGTGTATACCTACATATGTTAACAACATTGAAAAATGTTTGAACTCATGACCTATGCAAATTTTTTTCATGTTTGAAAGTACTCTACAAATGCATGAAAGTGCTGTCAAGCACCGGAAGTGCAAAAAAATATATTACAACTACAATCTATAGAAAGGGTGGCTCAGGGGCTCAAGCATAACTCCATTACATAGAGTAGGTGTATATAAATGCAGTTTAGAGTATATATGTGGTAGTAATTTGTGCATTTACACCCATGCACAGGTATTAAGTTTGCATATATATACTAAACAATTGTATAGACTTATAAGGATCCACTAATCATAGACTGACCAGTGTTTAGTCTTATAGCTGAACCTTGTTATACTTTACACATAAGATAGGGCGACGGTATACTAAATTTGTCATTCCATTCCAACACCTAGAAATAAGCGTCAGACCCCCACCACAAAGTATATGTCTTCCTGATCAGAATCAAAAATTGAGTCTAATTGTGTACGTGTGTCCATAAGTTGTCGGCCCTGTTGCTTAAAAAAATTGACCTTTAAAATTATTATATATATTTATAATTACTTAATCCATGCATCTACCAAAAAAGACCATTGTCGGGATTACTGACACGCCCACTATTGACAAAAATCTCTTTATGTTCCCCAAAAATTTAGCTATAAAGTTGAAATTTAGTAGACGTGTTTATAATTGGTTCATCCATGGCTATACCACAAATGGGCGTGATTAGATAACATATACGCCCACAATTTACAAAAAACCGTATTTAGCGTAAAACTCGACTTGCCAGCTGATACATAATATATACGCCCTGAAACGGAGTACCGGCATAGGTGCTTCGTCCAAGGATAACGGAGCAACAGTAATATGCTAATGATCCATAATATATAAGATACCCTGGACAAGATTCAGGTATCACAATAAAGTCGTAGCAAATAAAATAAAACGGGACACCAGCCCCTAGGCTACCTGAATCTGGGAGACCTCTAGGGGAGACTAAGTTTGGTACCGCGGAATACTGGGGCCCCAAGAACTAAAGTTCTTGCCAGTACGTACTCTTGGGTAGGTCCCCTTGTGGGAGCTTGTTTTGTTGGGTATATTTTTTTCTTAAACTTCTTTACTTGCATTCATTTTAATATTTCTTTACTTTTTTATGGGTGATCAGGATATTACCCCGTTTTAATATATTCGTATTTTTATATGCATGATAAGAAGTTTTTGTGTGTCTTTGTTGGTAGCCTGCATACAACATGCTGGCGAGGTATACGAGTATATATGACTACCATGGTAGACGAATTTTCTATAAATTTTGGAGGATAGAGATTTCTTTAAAAGAAAAATTGATTTCTATAAATTTGTACTAAATAGGACTATATTTAAAATAAGATAGTGTCGAAATATCTACATGTTTGTCTTTTGTCTGTCAGTCCATAAAACTTGGTGCAAGATTATGATTTGGTTCACAGAGGAACTCTATCTCAAATGGAGTAAATTAAATCATTGTTAGAAACGCATCTCATATAACGTATTTTTTGTAAAGGATTTGTGTAGGATGTTATATGAGCGATTTTGATTAACTACAACATTTTCACTTCATTACGTAATATGACACAGTTTTATTTGGCTTTCTTACACGATTTACATTAAAATTAAATCATAAAAATATGATGAAAAAACTGTACAAATGTATGGTTTGTTGTATAAAGAATTTATAGTTAAAAGCAGTCACAAATAATGTGATATATGGTTAGTAAAAACGCTAAAATTTGAATTCTCACTCACTGAGTTATTGTGAGCATTATTTAGGTTAAGGAAGGTCTAAAGATTAAATGAAGGAAATTTCACTAATTTCATTAAAATCTGAATCCATCTATTCCTGTTAACATATGTCTGATTTATATTTTCGTCATTGAAAACCTCTCTAAATGACATTTTCAGATTTTGAAGTTCATTTTCTATTTCAATTTTAGACAGCTTACAATTGACAAAAACCTTACCTAGTAGCCATAAAAATGGAGCTTTAAAGTTGAAGTTTGATACACATATTGATGTGACAAAAAACTGGGCGTGGTCTAATATTATTTACGCCCACAATTGACAAAAATTCCTTAGTTGCAATTGCATCTGACTTGTAAGTTATTTTATTAGAAAAAAGAATAATCAGATTAATGCCACGCCCACTTTTTATATATAGAGATTTTACCTAAATTTTAATTCAGTTAATTTTTCAAATTCTTATTAATTTACTTTCATACACTACTTAATAATACGTATCATTGACAATGTCGGCAATTGAAAGTATACCATAACAACGTGTTGGTTAGCATGGTTGGCATGTTTGAAATACAATACTGTAAAGTAATGACACACGGGAAAAATGACCTATATTTAATATTATATTATATACCTAGATAGATGTATGTACATGCATACATACATATATAATAAATGAATGGAACGTAAGTCCAAAATCATCGATTTAGCTGCATTAATGGTTAAAATTCTTGGTAATAAAGTGGTCTTATAAATAGATTATTTATGTGCTAGTATGAAACATATAATCAAACTTACATATTTTATATGTATAGGTATGTAATATTTTCCATCTATCTCTGTACTAATATATATATATACTCTACTAATATATATATATACTCGTATATATATAGATGAGGTTCTTTTTGTTATTAAACCCCCTCTACTTATGTATACACAAAGGGGTCTACTAAGTTTATCATTCCGTTTGCAATACCCAGAAAAAGACGTAAGAGTTCGATACACATATTGAGGTGACAAAAAATGGGCATGGTTTAATAATATTTACGCCCACAATTGACAAAAACCTTATCATATAAGAAAGGTATTAGCAATAAAGTTGAAATTTGTTACAAAATTATAATTAGCACATTTGTGGATGTGCGAAAAAGTAGGAGGGGTAAGAAAAAAGACACGCCCACAATTAAAAAATTGTCTTATATAGCTTAGAATGAGACTCCTTAGTTGATATGCAATAAAGAACCATGGGTGTGGCAGATACCTTGCCACACCCACTTTATCGTATTTTATACGGGTGTGGAGGGTATTTAAAATTTGTCTTAAACTTAATTTAGTTTTTTTGTTTTTTAATTTTTTTAAATGTTTTTTTCTTGTTTTTTTACCTTCTTGACCGATGTAGTTGTGATTGTTTATTGATGTGCTGTTGTTGTTGTTGTAAACTATTATCGGTCAGTAAGTTTTGCGTTATATTGTTTTTCTCCTTAATAGCTTTATACATGGATTTGTTTGTTTGGTTATGGTTGGAGTGTTGTTGTATGCCCCTAGTAGTAGTAGTAGTGCCACCAATACTGACCATTTCATTATCGGCACTTGCAATCTTCGAAAGTGTTTCATCACCTCGACTATTACCATCATTATGATTAACAGGGTTCTGAAGTTTGTCCTTGGGCAATGTTGTGAAGTAGTTTCTATTTTTATATTTTGTTGTAGCTGTTGTTGTTGTGATTGTTGTTGGTGTCGTAGTGGTTGTAGTAGTGATAGAAAAATTATTGCTATTCTTCAGTTTTTCATGAGCATGTCTTGTGGCAACGGGTTGGTGGTGATAATGATGGTGATGAAGATTGTGGTTATAAGTTGGCTGATAAACGACAGGATGTGACGAGTAGGTATAGACACGTTTGGGTATTTGTGGACGTGGTGGTATAAGAAAAATTTCTTTAGGTGGCGGTAAAAATTTACCACGCGGTACTGTGGTAATGAAAAGTGGCCGTTGATTAAGTGTCTCTTGATTGCTGGCCTACAAAAAATATGATTAAGTAGATTTTAGCGTATAAAACAACAATATGACAGCTTGAAAGGATTCAAGGAAACCAGGGATGTATGCAACTCATTTTGTTTATTTCTACATCTTATATCACCAAGTGATACTAGAATGCTTTTTACTTGTGTAATTTACAAAATGTGAAACGATTTAATCATGTCCGTCTGTCTATCTGTCCGAAAGTGATCAAACTTTATATGGAAAATTTCTTATTTACTAAGGAAAGTTGGGCCAAAAACATTTCAATTACTATTTAAAATGAACCTGATCGTTACATGTTTAAGATCTCTTTCTATAGCGCACTCATTAAAAAGAAAATATTTATATAAAATAGCTGATCGAAGGCAATTATTGAGTCCAAGGCTTAAGTGTACCAAATTCGATACGAATCGGATTTATTCTTGGGATCTTTCTTTAATACCTCTTAAATAATCGATTTTATTTAGAAACCGCTTTCAATAGTTTGAGAAACTGAGCGGAGAAGACGATATTAAATTAATTAATTTTGATTAGATGTTTAATTTAATTTTAATAAAAAATAATTAATTTTGACTAAAATGAGGAAAAAAACCTCGCAAAGTGCATGAACGGGATCGATCTTATCCTTTGCAGAAGGCGTTTAATAAAAAATACCGATTTTTACAAAGGTTCCAGAGCCAAAGTTTTAAATACTGTGAAAATTGAAGATTCGACCTACGATTGTACCTCTCATATATAATATTTGAATTAAACTTTAATGAGTGAGAAAATAAAGCCTTTAAAGGTAAAAGCTCGAATTCAGGTCCTTTCAGAATCGATTTCAGACAACCAATATCTATAGAACCTGCCTTTAATTCTTCTTCAACCCCTTTGCACACTTTTTCCAATTATTTCCTTCATGAAATATTTTTCATCCTAAGTACTGTTATAAAATTTTTAAAATCTACTCTCATTTCATACATTTTGTGATGAATTTTTCGAACGTAAAGTCTCCAAATGTCCGTGACTTCGTGAAGTTAAACGATACAGTTTCCGATTAAGTTCTTCAGCAAAACTGTGAACTTCGACATGACGATATGTTGATGGATTGGATGCTGTCTCAATATGAATACCGGTGATATGTAAATCGTCATTATCATCATCATGACGGCCACTTGGATGGATCCGCAATGACGTCTGCTTGGTACGTCTTATAGGGTACACAATGGCGTTGGGTTTGTCGATATATTGTAATGGACCGTAATCGTTATTAAGAACTGTAAAGGCTGCTTCGATTGGTATGTTTGTGGATGCACTACGATATATTTGATGATCAGGCGAGGTTTTTCCGTTATGGTCTAATGGAATTTCCGATGTTTGTTCTTCTGTAATAGCTTTAGTGATAGTTTCTATTGTTGTTGTTTGAGTAGAGATAGTAGTAGTGGTAGTGGTGGTGGTAATGATAGGAAAGTTCTCAAGATTATTATTTCTATAAATTTCCACTTTAATATCCGTGCTTTGCATTATGATAAAAATATCCTTTTTTTGTTTAACAACGGCCAAGCATTATGTTTTTCTTTCTAATTCACACACGTTAATAATAGAATTTCATAAATCAATATTTTATTACGTGAAGCATTTAAAGAGAAACGTCCAAATGCTAACACGTCACGAAACAAACTATCTGTAGTGGTCAACATTTCATTTAAGGAATGACCAAAACATATGCTTGCCGGCTAAGCTAAACTAAGGAGAGCCTTGTGGATATTTAGAGTGGTGTACTGATGGTCAATACAAACCAAAAGTTAGACTAGTGTATGCGCACTATATACACTTCCAAGTATATGTAAAAAAATTTCACCTAGTTACATTCATCTATGGAATGAGAGATAAAAGTCTACACTTGCAAAGGGCAAGCTGATGTAATAATGCCGGTTTGCAAGAAGGTCAGTGTAAGGATTTATTAGAAAAAGTTTAACAAAAGCTTTATAAATAAATGAATATCTTATAGTTGGTTAAGGCCGATCATATAATACCCTACATCATTTAGTTCCACGGCAAATGCGAGGCATTGTCATAAAAAAGTCACTTCGTGAAATGTGGAAAGCGTTCTAAAATTAGTTCGATCGGATTCAAATTTGGCCCAGTTAAATATTAACCCAGTAGGGGTTCTAAAAATGGTCAAATTTGATTCATTTTCAATTGTATTTATCCATGAACCAATAGACGTCTTTGCATTAAATTTCAGTAAAATATCTGTAATAAAAATATAGCTTAGGTACATATTTAGATAGGCAGACAGACTGACAATGGCGAGAATCAGCACAAACTTATTATAAGATTTCGTAAAAGCAGAACAGGGTTTAAAAATGTGCGAAAATGTTTTTTTTCCATGTGCATACATCTTTATATATATATTATGATGTTTAGATGGATTACACATATGATTTTTTTTTATTAATTATTAAATACATTTCAATGTCATCTTCATTCTGTACTTACTTGAAGGAAGTTTTGCCACTTTTATTACGTAAAGGTTTCGGCGTAGTTGACCACCAAAAGGTATGTTTGCAGGGTGGTGCTTGACACCCGGCCGACCAATTCATTTGCGCATCTTTTGCATCAGTACGACTACCGGCAGATTTTTTACCATTTTCTAATAGCAAACCAGTGTTGTTGTTATTTCCAAAGGTACGTGGTGGTGGTATGGTTGGCATTTTATTTTATTTTGTTTTTCCTCAATTTTTTATTCGAATTTATAGACCAGAATAAAAATGATATGTTTAAGTTTCAAGTACATATGTATGAACGCGCACAGATCTCAGTATAAAGATCTCACTATTGCTTTTTGTTATTGGATGGCAGAATTAAACGATTGCTTCAAAATATAGCCGTTTTGTTTTTGTTATAACGTGTACCAAAAAATATTTTTATTTCTGTTTTGATTGTTATTGCTTATGACACTAAAATTATTTTTAATGAAAAACACATTGAAATAAAAGTCAAATTGTTGTTAATTTTATAGTTTGATATATGTATACTAACAATACGTAAACAAAGGCTAATCAACAAATCGGTTTCCATATAAACAAGAATTCTTTACTAAATCAGTAACAATTACTATATTAATGTAAAGGCATTATGTCGAAAGTGGTCCAAGTCCACTGCTTCGTTATACAACATCATGCAAAACAGTTTCGCCATCTTGGTGTAATTATCTAAAACTTGCAATTTATCTTCAGCAAAGGTATGAATCAAATGATATATAATAAAATTTTTACTAGATGGCGCTTTAATAAATTACATATATGTAATTAATATCCAATTTCTTTAACAGACCAAATGAGCTACTAAATATATTTGGAAGGTTGTTATCATGGTCTTATCTCTAGATCTTGGGCAGAAGAAATATTTAAAAAAAAATTTATAATTGCAAGTTTTCAGTCATGGAAAAAATTTTGTATCACTACCATACCGCTAGCGCTGTATTTATAACGCCCTTTGAAAGAAACTTAAGAGTGGTAGATGTTAAACGCAAAAGTTTAGTTATTAATATAATGCCAGCATTGTATTTTAAACGCTAGGAATAGACGGCGTCAAAAAACAAACGCTTAGTGTCCCTAATATAGTACAAGCATTATACTTATAACACCATAAGAATGAAACTTTGTATAAGCGTTAAGGATGTCACTCATATGGTGACCGCGTTGTATTTATAATACCCTTTTTTTTTTAGTCCGATTTATCGTTCTTGTGGTTGTAAGTGATTTTTTATTAATTGTAGACGGGTCATGTATAAAATAGCATTCACTCTAAATTACTATTGTATTCAATATAAGTTACCTTCAAATTCAACTGTAAAATGATGCATTAAATACAGATGTTTTGGTAAATTATGGGTGAGTTATTCTTAAAGATATTACAATTATTTCAATGGAAATTATATAGAAACAAATTCGTTTTAAAAAAGAAGTTCCACTTAATAGAGTACAGCAGCTATAAAAAGGCACCAAAGAGTAGGATGCTAAAAAGCGATTTTTTTTTGCAAATTTAAGCTTACCCGGCGTAACGTTATTAGAAAGCCTTTTAAAATGGTCTCATCTCACATTTAAATTTACTGCTTTAACAATTATTTATAAACTACAACATTTTGTGATTTTTCCCATCTATGGAATTGTTTCCTGTAACCAATGTGAATGATTGAAAATCTGTGGTTTTTCTTTGAAAGCTTTGCCACAGAGAAGGAAAAAAATGCATTTTACCAATAAGGAATTTATGCAAAAATTTTATTGTTTTTCCAACAATTTCTATCAATCTCGGTACGTTTTTCCCAATATAATTTAAAATACGAAATCCTTAAGCCAGCCGCAAACTTTTGCATCAATTATGCAAGAGAAAACCGCATTCTTTCAACACTCAGTACCAAACACTCTCTACTCTCTCGTTGATTCAATTTTGTATACATTTTGCTCAATTCAAACTCAAAACAGTTTTTGGGGATGGAGATGAACACAATTTGTAATTGATATTATATGAACATGTGTGTGTGTTTGGAACAGTTCATACTGGACAGGCACATATTGGTACACATATCAATACATAGAATCGTTTTCTTTCTTACTCTGTTACCTTATATTTTAAGGCTTTAAGACTTGATTAAAATTTTGAAGACGTCTTACAATCAGGTACATATCATAAGCGTAGCGTAGTTTTATAATTCTCTGAGTAAAAGAAATTCTTAATAAAACGGAAGTACTTTTCATTTCAGTTGATTTCTTAATAATTCTTATTATCCTGTTTTGACTTCTCAATCTTAGCAGCTCGTAAATGTTTTCCAATTAAATTTGTCTGTCAAAACATCATGTGCCAATAATTGACTGTGTGACCGACTGTTAATAACTCAATTGTTGTGTGACTTTAACGTTATTATCTTATATGTAAAATCAAAAGAAAAAAACTATACAACAATAACATATATCATTATCTTTAAACTCTTATCATATTTACGTGATTTTTAGATAGTTTTAACGTAAGGTGTACTAAGTTTACAACGCCTTTAAAACTGTTCGAAGGAGGTGTTAGAAAACCTTCATACTCTACATACTCTCTGTATCATCGCCTACAATGAACAAAAATCTATATAGTATCTAATTAACTACAAAGTAGAAGTTTTATAACAGTCACGTCCACAATGTACAAAACATTAACTTAAAATCATTTTTTGCAGATGAATACGTCATAAATATAATTCAGAGGGTGTACGTAAGTGTCTGCCACTCCCCCAATGAAAAAATCTATCTATTAACCATAAAAAATGAACTATGAAGTAAAAAATCATTACACATCCTTTTTATTTATGGGAGTACAAAACAACATATTAAATATAGAATCGTTTCTTATAAGTTGATACGTATATATATACGTCCTGATCTGGGGAAGGTACTTCAAATTTGGTCTAAACCAAAATTACCTGTACCACTCTTCCTTCAAACTTCTGTATAACTGATGGTGTACTGTTAGTTTCCCTTGAATTGTTTTAGGGATTGCACGTGTGAAATTTTGTTTATTATACACCCTGAACATACTATGCAATTAACAACAATAACAACAACAATATTAATAATTTCGTGTAACGTTATACTTGTTTACACTTCATGGTGTCTTATAACAAGTCCTTACCTTACCTTATTTACAACCTTTCCTGCTGACACCTAGTTTAGCTGTTACTTAGTTTATTGTTATTGTTTTCTACTCTTCTATTGAAAACTACAAAAACAATAACTTGTATTAGTACAAGCAAAGAGAAGGGAAATGATAGTGAAAGTGTTGTTGCTGATAAGATAAACTGGCCACACCTTAACTTGTTGTTTAAATCTCTCACGAAGGTATGGCGCCTAATCAGCTGGTAGTCAATAGTAATTTTTTTTCGTATTTGTGCCGTTTTTTTTCTTTTCTATGATTTTAATGATGAACAATTCATTTTTTGTTTGTTTGTATGTGTTTTGATGTGATTTGTTGTAAACCACCGCAAAAATGTTTGGTTTCGTTAATGTTTAGCTGTTAGGAGCCGTTGTTAATATTATCACCTACAAGGTTGTCTCTTGTTAACAACAAAATTAGAAGTTAAGAAACAGAAAATTAATCTGATTATATTGTTAAGTCAAGTTATATGTAATAAAACTGTTATGCACACCATGTGAATAGCAGAGGTGGGTATACATAATCTGATGTGCTTTTTTCTCTTTGCCTAATTTCTTCTTTAATAAGTAAAAAAAGTAAATTTGCGGCCTGTAGATTGATTACAAGAAATATTTACAGATGGACAGATGGACATGAATAAATTGAAACAAAATTTGTTGCTGAGTCTCTCGCTTTAATTAAAGATATACCTGCTGAGGGTGGCGGTTTGAAACCTCTTAAGGTTTAAGCCATGGTCAGGTGCGGAATCAATCAAATCACTTCAGCCTTAAAGTCCAACATATATAAATTTTCTATAAAAAAGACAAATATTCACAACAAATATATTATTATTATATATTATATTTTACATAATTAAAGATGGTTATGTTTATAATTCAATTATTATTTAATTAAAGATAATTTAAGCACAAATTTACGTGGACAGACAGACATCATTTAAAAGGAATCGTTCACTATAAAGATATATTCTCACAAAACTTCACTCACCAGTCAAACACCCAATCTTACCACCCTTTATACCCATATATATAAAATTTAACCTTGTTATGACCTATGTGTAGCTATTAAAAAGGTATTCATTCGCCTGCTCATGGTTTTTCAATTACAATATATATCAAATAATGTGTATGCCGGGCATAAGTATAATTTTTAAATGTATTCGTTTAATTAGAGCCTTTTTGTAACCCCTTGAAGTATGTATAAGAACAACAAATACAGTTACAATAGCAATAACAGCCGTAGCAATCAACTCGGTAAGACTAGTCGTTTGCATTTGCATTTGTCAACATTAGAATTGCAAATTTATGATTTGACATATGCTTATATGGGCAATAACATGACCAATAACGACAACAACAACAACAACAATAATAATAATAATAAAAATACTTAAATTCTTAAATGAAAATAGCGGCACAATTTCAGACATTCCAACGGTCGTACAATATAAAATACAAAAGGATGGTAAGAAGCAGAATGGAATAATTGCGTTCAAATGGCATCAACTTTCAGTTGAAAATGTGTCCTTGACCTATACAGAACTGCATGTAACAAATTTCTTTTAAAGAATACTCGTGGGTAGTATAAAAACAAACATTTAGTTACTTGGATACACGTAATTAAGTTAATGCAAGTCCTTGGAAGTGTACAAACCAACCAAAGTAAATTGAGAGGAAATAAGTTTTTAAATATATTTTATAAATAAATTCTAATCACGATTTAGTATTTTGATTCTTTAAGCAATTGTTGTCCATTTTTATACCCTCCATATAAGACATATAAAACAACTAAGTTTGTTTTTCCGTTGCAACATTCAAAAGGAGGCGCCAGAGACCCTAAAAAGTATATATATTCTTAATCAGCATCAAAAACTGAGTCGATTTAGATATGTATGTCCCTGTGTCCATCTGTTGTTAGCATTCTCATGGACGCAAATTATGGAATATTGAGCTGAATTCATTTCAAACACTTAGATCGCTATTTAAAATAAGCAAATCGGCCAAGAGCCACTCCCACAGTCAACAAAAATCTATATATCTGCCACAAAATATGTATAATAATGTATAATAATAATAATTTATTTATTAGCAATTTTCCCCAAGATTGTTGCTTGGTGCTGTAAAAACAAACTTAAAATTATTATCCAACAAACTTATGGGAAAAATATAGATTTTGGCATCATTGTGAATTGTTTCCATAATTAATGGAAAAAATTAAAAAAAAAAAAAAAATACATGTACATGAACACACAAACACAACTTGTCCAGATATAACACTTTTCATGACCATATTAAATATTGCTTCACATGTCAAGAAAAATTTGGAGAAAAACTACTTGTAAGTAGTAAAGCAAAGGAAATGAAAAGCCTGCCTTTATGGTAACATAGGCATAATGTATTAAAATCATCTAAAAGTGATGGATAAGTATAATATAAACACATCTAATAATATCTAGTTGTTGTAGTTACAAAATTAATTAAAAGTCTTGCCAATGGTTTGAAAATATAAAGAAAAAAAGGTAAAGAGAGAGATAGAGAAGCATTTAATTTTTTTTTTAAATAACATTTCATATAATAGAATACACTCTACTCTATATATGTATTTGTATGATATGATGTTTAAAAATATCGAAAAGTTTCCCTAATCTATGTAAACGGAAGTGATGCAACATAAACATTACATTCATAAATGCTTCTGTTCATACGTCTACTATTTTATTCTATTTATCGTTGACATCTCCATTTAATGTTAACGCCTTAAATTTATAAGAAAAATGTTTCTTTTTTTTATATTAGTCTGTTTGTTTGTTTGTTTGTTTGATGGGTATTATAATAACTGAAACGGAAGTTTTGACCATTTATTTTGAAAGGACGACGTGTGTGTTAGAATGAAAGTGAATTTTTTTTAATAAACTTTTTTACTAAACACGTGATTGAATAATGGTGGTGTAATGGTGGTACTAAAATTTCATTTTTTTATTTTTATTATTTTTTGTACCTCTCTACGAACTGCAGCGGAAATAGAAGCACTATTAATAAGACTAAACGAGGAAAAATTTGAAAAAAAGGACAACTTTGACAACAGGATGAATTAAGATGTTGGAAATGTTGTTGTTGTTGTTGTTATTATTATTATCACTTTACAGTATATTATAGATATTGAGTATATACAATAATAATTCATAGAGCGAACATGTGAAGTAAGCGCGTTTATTAATTTAAATTTTTTCTAAAGCGATGCATCTTACATTTTCCATGAGAGAGGAGGATATATTAAATTTGCTATTCTGTTGGCAACACCCAGCTTTAGATGTCACATATATGTAAAACAGGTTCATTTATAAATTAATTGTAATTATACGCCCACAATTCATACAAAATCTATTTATTATCTACATAAATTGAGTTATTTAAATAGAGTTGTTTAGTCTTTCTATAGATATAAGAAAATGGGCATTCCAGATTACCGGCTACGCTTACTTTTTCAAAAAAATTTATTTTATGGCGACAAGACTCTTACTTCGTAGGTTTGTGAAACATTCCATACTTCACATATTCATTCCTAAAATAACTGCCTCAACAAAAACAGAAATAGAAAAACAAATATTATTATTATGCGTAACTCGTTATATTTGATTTCATTATCTAAGTAGTGATGACATTTCATAAGAGAGTGCAAATCGTGATTTAGTTCTCTCTCTCTCTCTCTTTCTCCCTCTATCGCTAAGTTTCACTAAATAGAACTTATTTTAGCCACATTTGTCATATCATGGTAAACATACGAATATGTGTGGACTGCTCACTCATACAATTACATACCCATACGTATACATATACTAAGCATATATATGCAATATATTGTATGCACCAAGCAACTAAAGATCGTGAGTGCAGTTGCCGTTCATTCATAAAGCTAAACCACAAAGAAAAAAAATTACAACAACAATAAGTAGAAAAAAAATTAAATCAAATAACAACAATAACTAAACAAAAAACAAAAAAAAAAATTGTTAAAGCCAATCCAGTCAGCGAGCGTTGTTGTCTCATGATTTTGCATAATTTTATGCTAATTTTCTCTACAATACCCTCTATACACACATACATACACACACACACACACACACACACACACGTCGTTATAAAAAATATAATAAAAGCTTCATTTTTTTTTTTTTTGTTATCTCTCGTTCGGAGCCAGACTGAATGCCGGTTAGGAAAAGAGGATCAATACACAAGTTAGTCATGTGCAATCATGAACAAGCCAACGAGTGCGCATCTCAAACAGTAACAACAACAACATACATATTATAATATAATATATGTGGCAAACAGTAGCAATTGTATTTTGTGTATGACATTGTTATGAGTTGAATATGCAGGACACGATTTTGTGAATTATGGTATTAGCTGAGATTTTGTTGTTGTTGTTGTTGCTGTTGTTGTTGTTGTAATGGTATCACATATAAAAATATTTACAGCAAAGTTGCAAAGTTCAATTATTTAATAGTTTTAATATAAACTATATGGAATTAAATATGAAGTGTAATGTATGGCAAGAATAAAAGGCGTGGCATATTTGTAATTTCATTGTCTCTATTACAACATATACTAAAATATAATATAATTCAAGAATTTACGTGAATACTTAAAGGAAAGAATTTATTTTCTTCTTGGCATTAAGTAAATTTCACTTATTTATTAGATGCACATCAATAAATTAAGTATAAATCTTACCTTTATAAATCCATATATATTTGGATAATTTTTTATATATATATTATGGGCGTGGCATTAGGAAGATATGATTTATTGAAAATATATTTGGAACATCGATATATTAGCCAATAATAATTATGTACATCAAATTTTAACAGCATAACTCAATTTTTTTTTGGCAGATAAATAGATTTTTAGGGATTGTGGGCGTGTGTGCTTTTCAACTCTTTCAATTTTTGGCACAACGATGAATTACGTAATTATATATATTAACTTTATAGGTCAATTTTTTTTAAGCAGATATATTTTGTAAGCCCCTGACACTTCCTTCTTGGGGTTTGCAAATAGAAAGACACACTTAGTACAGCCCCCCATTTTGTGTGCAGGATACAAAAACTATCTATATAAGAAGATGAAAAATTTTCAAAGTTAACAGAAGCCTATCCTATTAAATGGATAAAGAGAGGTTGAAGTAATGACATACTGCAGTTACAATATAATGTATATCTTCTACTGTGAGCTTTTTTATTGACAATAGCATATGGAATGAAAAATCGATTATACTGTGGCCACGAAGAAATTCATAAGAAAAGATGGCGCTTCACTTAGATTACAAATCTTTAGAGAGATATGCAACAATTCAAATTCCTTATAATAAATAAAAATCTATACATATCCATACACTTATTCATATATGGCTAATGATAGGCATTTCTTTCCTTGTAAATAATCGCTCATCATTTCCTATGATATACGATAATGATGATATTAGACGTCTACCATGTAGCGCTGTGGTATGCAAATATGTTACAATTTGTCACATAAACGTCAATATAAAATACATTAAAAATGTATAATATGCCAGCGTTATAAAGTGCTTTTACGCAACAGAGAATCAGTGCTGTTGAGAAACATCACTATTTATTTACATACTTAAGTTTTTGTGATAACTCTCACCCCAAAACATTTCATTTGTTTTTATTGTATTTATCCATGAATGGCTGTACGTATCCGATTATCCGATTGAAAAATGTAACGAAACGTATGCAAGTTAGCAAATGGAATATAGACGACCATCATTAACTCACAGCATAAATTGTCATAAATTACGGTCAGGAGGTGATGTTAACACCAACCATTGTCCAATATGATGAATCTCTCTACTACTATTTATTTACACAACTTACTTACTTATATATATATATGTATGAATGTATGTTTGTATGTATGGGTGTCATTTTTCATTTTTATTCATTGATTCCATCCATTAACATTTAACGCACTTAAGATATAAACATAGCAGCTATTGTTGCAAGTAAAGTTGATCTGTAGTGGAGGAAATGATGGGGGTGATAAGATCTCTTTCTTCTTCTTAAGATTTAAATGTATACGAGTATATGCACTCGTACATAACCGAGATAAACTCTAAGTAACAATATTCAATTGAAAGCGAATTTAAGGCGTAACTTAACTTGAAGATCATTTCAGTTTTTATAGAAAAGAATGTCAACAATAACAATAATAACAACAACAACTAAAAAAGCAAAAACAAATATTTTGCTTAATCTATATATTACATAAGTCCTCTTTTTTTTAAAGTGTGAATGTTTGGATCAAAAAAACGGCGTGACAGTTTTATAATTCCACTCTTTGTTTTAATTTTTTTACCTGATGACGCCCTCTGATAATGTACATATTACGTATTAACTGACAACTGGGTGAACAGAATAAAAACAGAAAACAGAAAAAAATTTGTAAATTGTGGGCGTGCACGATATCCAATTACGTCCAAACGAAATTTGAACTTAATGGCTTAACTTTTTTCCCAGATAAATTTATTTTTGTCGATTAAAGGTGTGGCTCTTGAGCGATTTTAAATTAGAATTATTTTTATATGTTAAAATTCAGCTCAATATCGCAAAATTTACAATCGTAACAGCGGCAACGATAGACGTATATACGGACACATAAAAGAAACATAAAAGTGTAGATCGACTCAGTTTTTAAGGCTATTATATTATCTATATACTTTGAAGGATCTGTAACATCTTCTTCGTTGTATTGCAAATGGAATCACAAACTTAGTGTTACCCTTATGCTATGTGAAGGATACAAAACTGCACTGATATAGAAAACGACAGATACATAGATATTTAGATACTTTACAATTGTATGAAATATATGATTACAGCGTTTGTTACATGCAAACATTTTGTTAAAAAACATAAATATGAAGCCTTAACCACAGATTTTTAACGGCTACTAAATGGAATATATTAAGCCACCGCTTGCAGTCAGTGTAATCTGTATCTGCTGCTGTATAATATAATCAACAGTGTGGGGTATAGTTATAAAAGAAAAAATAAAAAAAAAAAAAACTTACCTTCTTATATCATTTCTTTGTTATTGTTGATCATTTAATGTTTAAAGGTTAGTTTTGCATTGTGTACGTAAACTGGACTTGAACTACTGATGCTGCTGTTGCTTTGTCAACCGATAACGCATCTTTAACACAAACTTGCATAAAAACAAAAATAAAAATAAAAACAATCTGTATACAAAAGCCCTAAAGATCTCAAAAGAACTGCGAATGGTTGCATTTATGTTGTCCCATCGGAGAAGGTTTTAGGTTTTTTGTTTTTTGTTTTTTGAGTCGCTGCGGTTGATTGTCAGCTTGCATATTGATGGATGTAAGCTTGAAGAAGATTTTTGTGTGGTTGTTGTTGTTGTTGTTGTTATTGTTGTTGTTAAAATGCGTATTCAGTTTTTGATCATCATCAAGAAGAAGAGTAGGTAACATATCACCCAGAAAGCAAAAGATTGTTTAACATGTACGATTACAAACATCACATACAAACATACATGCTATAGCTACTGTATTGATTTTTTTTTTTTTTTTTTGATTAAAGTTCTACTGAGTTGCTCTCAGAATCTGATATTCAAAAGATTAATTTATCGGGATAAATGGATTTTAAAAATTCACTTCGCTTAATGCACGTGTGTGTGCAGTATAAGCGTGAGAGTAGAGTTGTAGGATGCATCAAAATTTATTTCTGAAAAATCATTAGTAAATCCGTTGGTTGTTTTAAAATTTTCTTGTTTTACATAAAATCATTAAAATTTACAATAATTTCAAAGTTTTTTTACTTAAATTTTACAATTTTTTTTTCTCTTTAAACTCTACAAACATAAAATGTTTGAATTGGTGATGTCGGACTTTTATAATGTATAAATATTTTAGATTATATTAAAAATCTGAATCGATATCGGCTGCTGTATATTATTTTTTTGTTGGTTGGGTTGTTTCAATTAGTTTGAAATTTATACAATAGATGTAGGGTATTTGATGGTTGGGCTTGATCGTGTATCGTGTCTTGTTGCATTTTTTTTGCAATGCATTAAATCATTTACATAAATTTTCATTGTTCATTGTTTCTCTTTAGAAAATAGGCATGTCCTAGCTTACATATATTAATCCACATAACATGTTTAGAATTAATAATTATTACAGTTACCATCTATTTACTCGCTGTAAGCGTAATATATGATAATTTTAGAATTGACAAAATACTTGACTTACTATGCTATGCACTGATGTTGTCATGCTGGTAAGTTATCCGCATAATAATCTATTAATAATTGTGAATGTAAATTCTATATAATCAAATCAAATACAAAACATTCCCTTTGCCTATACATATATGTAGAACTATATATTATATATACATACACAAATATAGATTTTCATTGTTTAAGTAGAAAAACGAATAACTGCCATCTTGCTGTACTGACATAATTGTCAACAAGTGTTAACATTGTAGCAAATTTATAAAAAAAAATTCTAAAAATGGGCATGAACATTATTACGTAAGCTTAGTATATGTATGGTAATGGGCAAATAATTTTAATCAATTAATTTCATGTAAATTGGGTGAAATTGGTTGAATGCCACTCACGTTATAGAAAAATTTTATCTATTAATTACAAAAACTGAACGATAAGGTATAATTTGGTAATGCATTTTTTCATTTATGGGCAAACAATGAAAGGAGTAGGATGACAGACACGCCCACAATTGATAAAAATTTATATGTGTGCCAAAAAAATTTGACTTATTTGCAGGTGAACGCTGCAAAAACAGAATCGCTACAGATCGATTCAGATTTCAATAAATGCTTCCAATTAGAATAGATTACTTTAAGAATACAAACAGTTTTTATAAAAAATTCCAACTCAATATCTTAATTATTATCATAAATGAACGGATGTACGGACATAGTTGAGATTTTAATGATGAAGAGTCTTTGAGAAGTCCCACTGATAGTTGTAAGTTACAGATACATGAACACTAGTTTAAGTTCTTTTCGTTATTTTATGATTGGTTTAGTCTTTGAATTGTGTGTGTTTGTATGTGTTTGCCCATAAGAGCTTTGATTAGCTATACATAATAGCATTATATACCATCATGTCAGTCATGTATATGTCATGATCTTTTAGCAATCATGTGTGAAAATGTTAAGTGCAAACAATTGTTGTCTTTGAATGCAATGGTTTTTATATGTTTGTTGCTGGTGTTACAACGACCACCAGCCATGTTTCTTTCTTATCTTATACATTTTACTCAATATTCGATCTGTCAGTTAAATTTTTTGGTTTGGTTTTGTATGTTACAACTACAGTCGTTGTATGGGTATTGTGTGTGTGTGCAAAAATTGAGATAAGAGATATTTTTTTCTTTAAGAAAAAAAAAAAAAGAAAAAACATGTGCAAGTAGATTTATGTGTATTTTAAAAAGTAAATTAAATTAAAGCAACAACAACAATAATTACACAGCTTTATTAAAAAGGAAAATTTAATTTAAAAAAAATCCATCAAAATATATTTCAGAAAAAAAAGACATAAATCAAACAAAAATGTTTTTTTGTTTTTGTTTTTTTTTAAATTGCCATCCAAGCGAATTTTTTTTTTTATATTTTATATAAAATGTATTTCTGGAAATAGCCTACGGTCTCGGGTTTGGCCTTCTTTGGTAAATTTCCGTATATAACCATATGTTGTTGTTGCTATTATTATTATTATTGTATTAAAAGACTACACTAGCCCTTAAACAAAACACAACTATTGCTGTTGATCAAAGATTTTCGTCCTTTTTAGTCACCAGACTCATCATACAATATGACGCATTGAGGACTAAGACCAATAACAACAATAACAACAACAACAACATGACCAAAAAGCTACAACAAAACAATACTTAAAGAATCTAAAACATTGCCGTCATCGTTGTCGTCATTCTCCGTCATCGTCATATTTAAACGTCGCTGTTCATTGTTTCAATCAATCGCCCATTTTTTCTTTTCCTTCATTATATTGTATATATGTTATGTTCCAATCTTGCCAAAAACTTGAAAGAAGCTACAAATCAAAAAGAGACGTTGTCTTTAAGAAAAGGTTTTTTATTTTTTATTTTTTTATTTTTTTGGTTGTTGTTGTTGTTGTTGTGCAGTGAATTATAAATGCCGTTATATCGACGGGAGAACCATCTAAGTAAAAAACTTATTAGTGTAAATGTGACACAATGTAGAATGAAACATTATTAAATTAAATTAAATTTCAAAATGAGTTAAAATTTTTAATTTAGTGACAATATTAAAACCGAGTTTATATTCTCTACATAACATGGAAACTAATGAAAGTTTGTTAATTCCTTCGCAACAGCAAGGGATTTGACAAAATGTAAATGACAAAATCTAAATCCATCTAGGCACTAGATTGTCTATCTGTCCGTTTCTGGTTGGGATAGTTAAAAATTAGGATATTACATAATACAATAATATTTTATAGAATATTTTGACAATTTTAGTTTGTGTTCTTAAATCTATTTTAAAATAGGGCTAAATTTGTTGAGGGCCACGCCTTAAATTGAGAAAAAGTATATAAAATGTATAAAATTTTTAGCTACAGAAATCATAATTATTTTAGGCATCAATTTTATATGATAGAAACTCAAAATGGCGATTGGCAAAATTATGGATTATCAATTCCTGTACAATATACAATACATGATATGGATATCAAATGAAAGGGCTCAAATGTCATAGGCTAGACAGTATTATATTAAATCCAATAAATTCAAATGAAAGGTTTTGAAAAGTAAAATACAGTAAATTAAAATAAAACTACTGTTAGCAAGATAACATTTTCGCAATTACTTTATAATATATATAATATTGTTGTCAATGGAAAGGGCTTGACCAGCAGAATGGCCTGGATTGGGTAGAACTATACTAAAACCAATATGGCGACAAAGATATTATTTAATATTCTATACAATTTATACAATATGAGTATTAAATAAAAAGACTTTGCAAGTAAACTACAATCGTCACAATAAATTCAATATGGCGGCTGCTTTAAGATGATCGTTTATCGATTTCTTCCACAATCTAAACGATATGGATATCAAATGAAAAAGTTTATTGAGTTAAGTACGATGAACTACGAGTTCTTTTTTAATTATTTATAATTTTTTATATTATTCAAATTATGAGCATTACTCATATACTCAATATAATATTGAACAGTTAGTTTGTATATATGAATGCAATACTAATAACAGTATTTTCTTTTAATAAGTTATATAATATATATCATGCTTAATCTACCTCTACATTGATTTATATATATTTCATCTTTAAAAATTTATATTGCTGCGGGTAAAGATCGATCATTTGTTCTTCTTTTTATATAAAAATCTTAGTAATTATATGAAATTGAGAGTGAATTGTTTTCAAAAAAAAAAAAAACAAAATAAAAAATAAAAAAGCTACAATGCAATGTTGTCTACAAGCCTCCAGCTTGAAAAGGTATTGATATAAATATATATACATACATGCACACGCATATGTACATACCTGAAATGCCACAAGCTAGAAAGATAAAGATGATGATGATGATGATGATGATGATGAGGATAAAGCATGTTATTGCCGAAACAACCTCCTCCAGCAACTTTTAGCTCAGATAATAATGTCTCCTCTAATGTGCTACAATGTTCTTCCTACACTGTGTCTGCATAACTCAAATGATTGGTAGTGATTATTGTTGTTGTTGTTGATGCTTTGTGATTACATTTTTCAAAGTTTATATTTAAAAAAAAAAATTCTTTTCGTTTTTGTTGTTGTTGTTGTTATTCCTTTAAGAAAGAGAGAAAATAATGAAAATGTATTTTTAACTAATAATATTAGCGTTTTAAACGCATGTTGAACGCACGCGACATAAGTTGGGTTGAAGATTTTAAATTTGTTTTTTGCGTGACTCATTCATTGTACTCTTTTTATTTATTTCTTTTTTTTTTTTTGTTAAATAAATTTTAGACTTAATTGTTGCTATGAAGCTTTAATACAAGTTTTGATAGATTTTGTAAAATGTTGCTGTTCAAAGTTCATCAAAGGATTAGGTTTGATTCCATGATTGATTGCGTGTGTGTATACAATAAAATGAACCATTTAAGCAATTATTATGAAAGCAACGCTAATAGAGGCTTTGTTGGAGAAAAAAGGATTATTTCTTAATTATTGAAGATATATATAAAATAAATAAAATGACTGACAGACATATTGTTATATATATCAGAAAGTTGTTCTAAATTTATAACAATTTTTAAATAAAATATTTTAAAAAATTAATTTAAGTGAAATTTACAATTTGATTTTGTTGTTGTTGCTTTTTTTTTTTTGATTGCATGTTCAATGGAAATGCGAACTGCCATCTTTTCGTTTTCACACCATTCACTGCACAAATATAATAATTAAATATTAAAAAAAAAGAAGAAGATTATACAACAACAACAATAAATTAGAAATATTATATATTTTACAACAACCAGCATACAGATGCCAATAAATTACATTCTCCAACAACAAGGCAAACAAGAAGTATTTGTGATATTGTATTAATACTACTATTACTATGATTATAATTTTTTCTTTCTCTAAACAATTGTGGCAACATAATTAGATTGCATGTTGTATCTTGTAACTATATTTAAAATAAATGATATATTGTTTAAACATTAATGGCGAAACGAATCGAAATGAAACGAAACGAAACGTCTGACTGATGTACAGTATAATCCATGTTAGTAAAACAACAACAGCAACAAGAAAGCGTTAATAAGATGAAGGTAGATGATTAAAATCATAGATTGTATACCATACTTTATATGCTGCATCTGTTAATCAATTAGGTGATTAGCAGTATACTGTATTTAAATTTATATTACTTTAAGTAGCGCTATAAGAATATGTTCAGTTTATAGAAGATTTAATTTTGTAAAAATATAATTATATATAATGCAATCTGTATCATCCTATGAAAATATAATTCTATAATATTTCATAAAAGACTTAAGCAAGAAACTTCATTATGATATATATAGTAGTTAAAAGTTATGTTAAAAGAACTATAAGCATTTGGCTTAGACAAAATCTGAGGTACTTTGCAATTTCAATTTTCAATTTTTTATTGAAGTAGGGGCGTGGCATAATTTGGTCTATATAAGTACGTCGCTCTTTTCGATTTAAAGGATGAGTTACATATCATCTTAAAGCTGGAATTTTATATAAAATAATTTTTTTTCCAAATTATGGGCGTGTTTGCTATTTCTTTTATTACTTCTTATATAAAGGTCATTAAAATATAATTAATTTACGTTTTCTGTAAGGAACAATACAGCGTAAAAGTACATTTTTGTAAATTGGGGGCGTGTCTGTTATCTCATATCGCATGATGATATACTTGTCATATGCTTTCGTTTGACTGTTACATCAAATAGATTGATTGAATTGTAATTCAAACAAACAACCGCCATATTGGCCATTGCCTCATACGCCCCCTTCTTACCCTATTTAAGCCATAACTTTTTCATTATTATATGTTTTTAAAAATGTCTTAATTTTGTTTCTTTCTTTTCAATTTTCAGTTTTATTGGCTGCGTAACCTAATAAATTGTGAAATGTGGTAAGTTTGCGGTTAATACTTTAATTTTATTATTGTTGTTGTTGCTTTTTAAATTTAATATAGTACTTGAGCCACTATGTTAAAAGTGCGTGCTTTGATTTAACAAAATCATATATATATATATATATATATATATATATGAACTGCATATAAGGTACGAAACGTATAAAGTGTACGCGGATAAACAGTAGCCGCCATTTAGTCATTTTTACGGAGCGCTGCTCAGTTACTTTACCGCCAACTATTAACAAGCATGTTTGTCTTAATATTTATTATATTAGTTGTTGTTGTTGTTTTAAGGTTACAAATTCTACGTAAATCGCATAAAAGTGCTGAAGAAATGCATTTTTACGGCTGAAAACGTGAAAAACGCAAAAAATGACAAAATAATAAAAATAAAATAATAGCGGTCATAAATTACGCCAAGCTATGTTTATACATTTGTATATATATATCTATATATATAGCTAAAGGTAAAGTTAAAGTGTCTGCAAAAGTGAGCATGGGTGCCGAGCTAACAATTTAGTGTTATGTATTGGATGGTAGCTGTTTAATTTCAACTATTATTGAATGATTAATTTTTTTATATTTTGGGTGACATTCTCTGCATATTTAAGGTATTTTTTTTTTTCAAATATTCTCTCTTTCACAGACATTGATGTATGTTTGTATATACAAAAGCTTAGCTTAGATTATATTGATAAGAAAGTCAGTAGGCAGTCAGTCACATTCAGCAAGTATCGATATTTTCATAATAAAAAAAAAAAAATATTTATAAAATTTTTTTTCACTGTAATTTAAACATCTTTAATGAATAATAATTTTGTTTCATTTTATTAAAATCAATTCAATTTATTATTAGTAAATAATTGTATGAAAGAATTTCAAAAGAGTAAAAAAAAATACAAATAAACAACTTAAAATTCATAAATACAGTTCATCGATACACAAATTATGGGCGTGGCAGGTTTATGATTACTCTGGATGTATTACATATCAACTGGAAAGTTGAACTGATTCAAGTTTTTGTTAAATGTGGGCGGGTGTGTTATATGACCACGTCCATTTTCGGTTTATCGATTAATGGGTTAATTATTAATAAGTTTAACTTTTGTAGTAGACAATTAGATTTGTACAGATTGTGAGGGTGTTTTTTTTTTGTCGATTTTGCACAAATAATGATTTTTTTAGCTCAATGTCTACAAATTTATGACCATGAGTGTGTCAACAACGGATGTACATACAGACGGACATGTCTAAATCGTTTCAGATTTTCATACTGATCATTAATATAGATACATTGTAGGGTGTCTGATGCTTCTTTTTGAGTGTTACATTACCTTCCTTACAAACCTAAATGTAATTCAAAATTTCGATTCGGAATACCGATAACTACAAATGCATTTGTGTGTGTGTGTGAATGTACGTATATTAATAATTAGAATGATGATAATATCGATGGTCATCACTCATAAAGTTGTTGTTGTTGTTATTATTATTTCCGAACTTTCTTGCTCGGAAACATCAGATATGTTGTTTTTGTTGTTATTATTATTATTATTAGTGCCGTTGTTATTATAAGAGTTATGTTTGCTTCATAATTTTCTAGTTTATTATCATTAAAACTTATTATGTTGTTATTGCGTACTGTTGTAGCATGTTGTTCCAAACAATAGCGGCTGATGTTGGTAGCTGTTGCTGTTGTTAAGATTTCATGTAATATTTTGTTGTAGAATGCTACTGTTAAATCACCACCACTACCACCATCATCACCACGATCAGATCATCAGACCAGACCAGACCAGACCAAACCAAACCAGACCGCAGAGTATTTTAAGATCATGAACATGGCCAACGTATTTATATTAAATTATTTTATGTATGGTATGTTCTGGTATCGCTGTTCATTCACTCATTATTTTTTTTTTATTCTTATCCTTTCCAAACGTTGATAGATTGTCAGTAAAATAAAAGGAGAGGGAGAGAAAAATATGCTGAAATGAAAACGGTTGTTGTTGTTGTTGTTGTTTCATGTTTTCCTGCCTTTTGCTGTTTTCTTTTAATTTAAATTTCATGGCACGTACAACAGTTTATTAAAATAACTCTGGACGCATATAAAACAACAGTAACAACAATAACAACAACAGTAATAATATTATCCTAACACTAAATGTTTATAAAAAAATGTTTTTGGTTGTGTGTGCACACAGCACAGTATGTAAGTAAGTACATTGTGACGCTGGCTGGATGACTGAATGGACGGATGGATAGATGGATGGATGGTGTGATGTCTGATTATATTCCATCGATCGATTTTTTTTTTCCATTTAACACAATTCCGGTGTTGTGGTTACAAACAATAAAAAAAAAAAAAAAACAAAAGATAAAGTGGTAGGTTGGTGTTCCAGAAGAAATTAGTTTAATAATAACGTAAACAACAACAACAACACCAAGAAAACCTCACACGTGTATAAAACTGTCTTAAAATAAAAGCAAAATTATTTAACAAAGTAAAGATTTTCGTGCAAACATTTTAAAACCTAAGAAGCTACCAGTTGTTGGTTTTTTTTTTTTTTCAATTTTCACAATTAATGACTTTTCATTAAAAAAATGACTTTTAACAAATTTGTTAACTAATTAGGGAAATTGCAAACGCAAAAGAATAATTAGAGAGGATGCTCAAAAAAAAAAAATGAAAATAAAAAACTCCTTCTTGGATTGGCTACTAAATTAATACCTTTTTGTAGAGTACTCCGGTTTCTTCACATTTTTAAGAGTTTTTATTTTAACCGTATATCTATGAACATTACAAAAGTGGATTTTAGGGGTTTTTGTTCAAATGTTTGTAAGAGTTACGAGGGGTGAGCCACACCCACAAGAGTATATATATATTCTTGATCAGCATTAATAGTCAAGTCTGGTGTCCTTAATCTTCATATAGAAACAATCGGCGTGGCAAGTAGCTAAACACTCTTTGTAACATTATAAGGTATATAAAAATCGGGTTTTTATAAATTGTGAAAGTACCCATTATCCTTACGCGCCAACTTCGAATGTGGCCTAAATCTACTCAGATTTTGATGCTGAATAAGTATATATATACTTTGTAAAGGCTACAAGGCTTATTTCTAAAAGTTTAGTATACCCTTATTACCGTGGTGGATAGACATACGGGCGGACATATTCAAATCACTTGAGAAAGTGATCCTAAACAGCTTGACATTGAGTACTAAATATGAAAATAAGAAAAAATATACTAAGAACTTGATTTTATACAATTGTCGTTGTTCTATAGATGCTTTATTCCTCCCCTTTTAGTTAAAGCCAATAAAGTGTTAAAATATGCGATTGTTTAGCAATTACCTTATATGTGTGTGCGTGCGTATGGATTAATGGTATTACAAAAAAATAAAAAATAAAAAACCATGAAATTTAATGTATTTGTAGCACGCGTACATGTAGTTAGTGTATATGTAGCACAATGCATTAATTGTATGACGTTCAATAATAACAATAATTATAAATATTAATAATCGTAATCGTAATCGTAAAGCCAGCAAAGCAAGTGGGTAAACGTAACAAACAAGTCGCGTATATATATAAATATAGCACGTAAATCAAAACGCATTAAAAGACTTTATTACATATCCATATATACGCCACAGAGGTAATATTCAAGTGATAACTTATTTTCATATTAATAATCATGTATATTTTATTACCACAACACAACAGCAAAAACACCTTTAGTCAGCTATAAAATATCACCAAAAGTTATAGTTTGTTCTCAAACACTTATAATTAAAGTTTTATTTTATTTGTGATCAGTAAAGAATTACTTACTTATTGTACGTTTGTGCCTTAAGTCTTTGGCAGAATTATTTACATTACTCGTTTTATACATAGTTTCTGTCTTAAGTTTTTATGTAACCTTAGGTTGCATGCAAATAAACTGAAAGACTTCAACAGCAAACTTGATTTGAAACTTTCCAATTACTTGACACGTTTTGTCTGTTAAAACAGAGAGGAAAGCTTGACGCCGCAAAAGCATCGCAATGCACAAAGGATTTAATTTTATTATTTTTCATTTTATACAACAAAGATTTAGCAAAACTAGCGCCAAGGTACTAAACACAATAAGTGGTAATAAATGTATAAAAGCGGACAACTCGAGATTTTTGTTTGTTCATTATTACATACACGCGCTTACATACAATCTGTAGACATAATCGTTGACACGTTTAACATCGTAAATGCGAAACAAAGCAAAGGCAAAAAAGAAACAAAAATTGCACTAAAAGTTATAATTTTTTTACCGCAAGTCACGTTATTTTATAGATTACTTACAAAGGCTTTACAAGCATTTTTTATAGTGTGAGGAAAATAAAAAAATTGAAAAGAAAATGGCATCCTTAGCTGTTAATGTATAAGTGAAAAAAGCTTCAATGACCTTTGAACTTAATTTAATTCATATATTCAGGTATCTTGGTGGTAACACCATTTCATTTATATTTAGACAATTTTCTTCTTCCGGTTTTTTAAAATCTAAATTATGAATTTTTTCTATTTTTTTTGTTCTTAATATTCTTCAATTGTAATATGGTGGAAAAGATTATTAATGACATTAATAAGTTGTGAAAAAAGATACGGTTCCAGTAGGAGCATCAGTATCAAATCAGTCTTGGAGTTGATAGAACGATAGTGTCTGAACTTTCAAAAAAGATAAAAAATTCGAAAAAATGTCTTAAATAAAATGAAAGGCGTACTATTGGATAACTTTATCAAGGGTCGTTAGAAACTATAAAAAATTCATTTTCATTTACAGTATCAAAATTGAAATTGACTGAACAATAAGTCCTTCTTTTCCAACCGTACGTCCAAAACAACATAAAAATTTCAAATTTATGTCAATATATAAAGGTTTATTTTCTTCATCAGTAAGAAAATGACAGTTCATTGAACAATGCGAACTTTTTTATGTCTGTACGTCCGAAAATCTGATTTTGTAGAGTTAACAGCTACCTCTCTTACAAAAACGTTCAGAAATTACAAAGTTTATCCTTAGCCATCTTCTGTAATAAAAATGGCCGGGGTCTGATAAAAAAACGCGCCTACAATTTACATTTTTTTAATCTGGTACTAAATTTCCCTCCAGTGCCTACCTTATGAATCAACTTAATGCGACAATTTTTACATATAGAATACTTAGGAGGCTTCTATGTGAACCAAAGATATTATCCAAATCTTCAATTCGAAAGCAGCTTTTAAATTTACCACTTTTTTTGGCTCGAATTTATATAATTAAGAAAATTCCATTTTTTGCACCATCATAAATTGATTTTTATTATACATGAAGAGGAGGCTAAAATACACTAAAATATATACAAAGAAAAGGATAACTCATAATTTTGCACAATACACGAAACACACACTTGGACATTACACCATAATTGGACTAAGACAGGGACAGATAGTTGGACAAAACATATGTCGACGAAAGTTTTGATGTTTTTTTGGAAAAAGCTGCTGTTGTAGAAATTTAATCGGGTGCCGTTTCATTTCTCTGGTTGGGGCATTTTCGGAGCAGTGTCTTTACAAATGGTTTGGGCAAGGAATTCAATTAGGGTGCGCGTGGGTCGGCCAGCCATACCGTAACGTAAATATTCAAAATCTCTGCCTTCGGTATACATAACATTTGTGGCATCCTAATATTAATTTGAATGAAAATTAAAATAGATTGTAATTCATGGTATACCAAGGCTGTTCAAACTACTTACAATGTGCATCCATTGGCCGCAAGGTACAAATTCTCTAAGAAAAGCGGCAGCTTTACAAGGACATCCACCACGTCCCAGAGCTTCATTTTGTACATCGCCCGATGCCCCTTGTGTAACTTGGTGGGTATAATAGTCCCATAAAGGTAAACGCCAGACTCGATCTCCAGTATGCATGCTGGCATGTTTGATTTGTTGCCATAAAATTTCCGAATTTGTGTACACACCTGCAGCAGCCTCTCCCAAGGTACAATTCATTTGATAAGAGGGCGTGCCAACATCGACAATACATTTGGGGCAAAAGTTCTGAGCGTATAGCAGAGCATCAGCCAGCACTAACATATCTTCCAAGTCAGTTCGCTGAATGTTAATGTGTTTGCCATTCATGGCTTTTACCGTATCGCCGGGACGGAACGAATTACAGCCAATAACATTTTCACATAACGGAATTAAGCCTCGAATATTTATCTGCTTGCAACCATTTCCAGACTTTAATAAAATAAATATTTGTATGATTTATACAACTTACCGGCAAACGGAGGGCGGCCACAGCACGACATGTAGCCACTATGACGGCTGCTCCGGTCATATCGCCACGCATCCATTTCAATTTTTCAACGGGTTTTAAGCACAACCCTCCACAGTCATAGGTAATACCCTGACCCACCAATACAACGGGTCTCTCCTCTGGCGAGGTACCATAATAGCTGAGCTCTAAGAAGATGGGCGGCTCACAAGATGCTTTACCCACCGATAGGAAGGCATTCATGGACTGACTCTCAGCCCAGCCTTCCACTTTCACCTCTACGTTCACACCCGATTTACACAAGACCTCGACAACATTTTGTGCAAAGGCGGTGGGCGTTAAGATGTTCGAAGGCATCTCTTGTAGTTGGCGTGTAAGATTTTGGGCGCCAGCTTTCTGCAGACCAATCCGCCAACCTTCAATATCGCATATCTCATCCTTGGTCGTGTACAAATCAATTGACGGCACAGCAATGCGATTTTTCAATTCACGCAACTCCTGATAGTTCCAGATGCCCAAAGCCGCACCTTCTGCCGCCGATTCGGCATGACCACAATTCTCCACCTCAATACGATTTGTATCCAACATACACAATTCAAAGCAAGCTCTACCCACCGAACGCCGTATCGCCTCTTTACGTTCATCAATGATTTCATAGGGGTCATAACCTAGACATTCTTTACCCAAACCCACAATGGCCACGGCCGAGTAGTAGGGTATCTTTTCCGTTTCCTGAGCAAACAGCAAACGGACTTCACCTCTCTTCGGCATCGGGCCCGACATGCGTAATATTTCCAGCATGCGTCCGCCTGTTCGTTGTACATTATAACGCCAGGCGGCTGGCGTTAGTATACCCGTGTCGGTTTTATCTTCCTCGTCAGCGTACACGCCCAATACCAGGCCCCTAGACGGCGGATCGGCACACACTTCCGTGTGCTGTAGCTGCAGCATCTGATTAATGGCCTGCGATGCATATTGGCGCATTTGTCGCAACATTTTTACAGTTCCAAATATCGCATTTATACACAACATTTTTTGTTTCAATAATTAGATAATATTCAGTAAAAAAATTAATATAAAAAGATATTCGTAGAAAAAAGATATGAAATTTTTTCACAAAAATATATAAAATGAATTAAAAATTGACAGACGATTCGAATGTTTATATGATATGAAAACATTTTGAGTTGAAAATTAATAGAAGCTACAGTGGATGGGAGTGGGACGGATTAGTTATTCGTCGCTAGATCCGCTTCAATACAATTGTCAACTTTACAAATAAATTCGCAGGGCTAAAAAAAGTAGTGGTTGATTGTGGGAGTGGCACCGAACAATAATGCGTGAAACTTCCCTTACGGTCATCTCCATAACAAGTGAAGCTCCTTAATAAAATTCTTGTATTTAAGTGAAGTGAAGTGAAAAAAAGACAAAAATTAAAGAAAAAAGCAGAAAACACAACTCCACACATAGAGAAACGGATGGATAAACATTATATTTGTTTGTAGTCCAGCTCTGGCCAAAGTCTGGGCTAGTGTTGGCTTTTCCCCATAAAATGAAACCTATAATTATAATTGAAATAAATTGATTTATACGTAAGCTAAACGATTTGCCATATATATAGGTAAAAAACTGCCCAAAGAAAAATGAAAATAAAAACAAAACCAATAATAACAAAATATAAAAATAAAATAAATCTCAAAGGCGCTCTATACGAATGTATGTTTGGGATGGTACAAGTGATTGTCTTGAATTACGTAAAAGTCCTTAAGCGGTATGGGTATACTTTAAAGGTCATGAACAAGTGTCATTGCAAGTTATAAATAATAGATGTGTTTGCACATATTGTTGAGGGAAATATTTAAAAATGTTTTGGGGGGAGGTGCCACCAAATAGAGTTGCTTACTTGCCTGCTTGCCCGAGTCCATATAATGGCATAACATTTATTACCAGCGTATATATACCAATACCTAGTATGGTAGTGGTATCATCCAAGCTAGAACTTTTTTAAGTTTAACCACAAATTATATGGTCCTAGTTAAATGATTAGTTTGTTGTTTAAGCCTTTCAATTATTTGTGGTTGGGGCTGTTAAAATATTTCCAGGAAAAACTAGGAAAAATATTATGCACGGTTAAGCTCGACTAATACCCTACATCACTAGATTTAAATGTGGTTAAATCGATTCAGAATCAAATGAAAATGATGCTGAAAAGATTGATATAGTTGAAGGTGGGTTTATAAGATAAGATAAGATAAGATCCTTATATACTTTTTGTCACAGGGTGGTGCAGGATATAAACAACTGTTATTCAACTTACGGTTAAACATTTTGTACAATTTTTCTTGCTTCATGATCCTTAAAACAGTCAATAAACGCTTTCATTTCTAACACAAAATAATTTATTTATTTTGTTGTTGTTGTTGTTAATTTTTATAACCATTTCGTTACTTTGTTTTCATTTAAAGAACTTGGTCATAACTTGGAGTACTACTACTACTACCACTACTACTACTATTGTTGTTGTTGTTGTTATTGAAACTATAAAAATACGTTAATTTTTGTTCCCAAATCATAAAGATACAATTTTTATGAGCGTAATTTGACATTTACGTTCACGTTACGAAACTCTTTAAACGTTGATACGTTTGAGTTTGAATTCGCGTTATGATCGGCCTTTAGCTGGCCCTTTATGTCTCAGTAATAGAAGTATAAGACACTACCTACAATCATTAAGGCACGTATTGAAAATAATTGTGATGCACACGCACACGTACACGCATACGCATACACACGCATGTCACTATTTAAATGAATAAAAATAAAAAATAAAATAAAATAAAAAAAAGAAAACTATGTTTGGCTTAGGTTGTATAGGGGATAACCTCTATCTTCATATGTAAATGTGAAGGCGTGGCATGTATCTATTTGTGACATTCATTTAATTGATTTTTAGAGTAATTGTATAAACTTTAGATGGAAATTAAAAGCAAATTTTTTTTTTGTAAATTATGGGCATGCCGTAGGTCGCCCTTTTATAAAACTTGAAAGCTCACTGTATAAATAACTTTTACAGTATTTTTTTGTTACCCTAAACTCGAAATAAAGAGTTTTTTTTTTAACATGGACGTTGATGCCTCAGCTTGGTGACGAAGCCCTCCCATTTGCACTTCGTTAAGTCGAAATTTAAAGAAAATTTTTTATAAATTGTAGGCGTGTTTGACTGTGTCCAATTTTTGGCAAATTTAAGAGTGATCTTTTAAAATATTTGCTGAAACTTTAACTCGGAAAATAGAGTTTTTTTTTTTTTTGAATAATTAGGAACATTCCTGGTCCCGCCCATTTTTTAGAATATCACATTTGACAGGCTAAATATAAATAATTATGTATCCCAAAAATTTCAACCTTTTACCTTTCTTACCTTTCATTTGTGTTTTAATTAAAGGCGTGGCTGTGCAATAATTTTGCTTATTTGAAATAGAAAACTGAAAATATTTCAAAATTTTAAAAATTTTAATTTAATAGTTAAATTTTCTTGCCAAAGTGGACAGACGGACATATCGAGATATGTAATTGAAAAGTCTATCTACCTTCAAGAGCATACAGAATGATTAATTTATTATATCGCTTATTTTACACAAAGGGTATAAAAAAATAACATTTGCGTGGGTCTCACTCGTTTCATTCTCTTTCTGTATGGTTAAATGGTTAAGAGTTATAGATGTGATGGTAGTGTTGCTGTTGAGTTGTACATGTCTATAGCTTTTTGGAACTATTTAAAAGAAATGTGTGTGCGTGCATGTATAGATACTTGTGTTTAAGTAGTTTTGAGCACCAAATCACAAACCATCAAAATAAACAAATAAACAAATAACTTTACTGTTTTATGACTCCTCATATATCTACATATAGAGGTGTGTGCGTTTGTATGTATAATGTTAACTTAAACTATTCGCTTGTTGTTGGCCAAGTTTGCATTGTTTTTGTTATTGCTGTTGTTAGTATTTGGTGTGCTCAGGTATGTTGCTGTTGCTTCTTATTTGTATTTTTCGTTTATTTATTTTTTTTTTAAGCGTGAAATCGTGAGTAGATTTTCTAATTGCAAATACAAGTTCAATCACGTGCATTACGCATTATTGCTGTTGACTAAATGGCTAGCTGACTCGTTAGTTATCTACCTTACCTATATATTTATACAAAAAAAAAAAAAAAAACATTATAAAAAAACAAAGATTACCTGACTAGCCGGCCACACCGAAAATAGCCGTTCCATTGTAAGCCAAATCCAATACCTACCACACAGGAGAGAACTTTCATACTAAAAAACCTCAGGTATGAAAGTACAATAAAACACATACTTACTTACCTACCTGCATATACAATGATTTTATTGCCACAATATCCTGGAATTTTTTTAAAAATAAATCATTAAATACAATGGGTTTGAAGGGCAAATGGAATGCAATGGTAGCGGCAGTGCAATTTTTGTTGTTTTATTAAATTGGCGGTTTTTCCCGTTTTTTTTAATACTTTGTCACATAGTGTAGAATACTTCAATTTACCTAATGAAGGAGGTTTTAAAGTTAGATAGACACACAATAGGTATGAAACCGAAATTCACTTAGTCCTTCAGTCCTGCCATCATATCAATTAATATGGAAAATTGCTGGCAATATACAACCGTGGCACTGTATATACTTCTGCTCACTCAATTCCATTTAAACTGAGAAAAATTGGACAAGAGTTACGCCTATAATAGTTGAAAATCTATCTGAAACGGAGTACCGGCATATGTGCTTCGTCCAAGGATAACGGGGCAACAGTAATATGCTAATGATCCATAATATATAAGATACCCTGGACAAGATTCAGGTATCACAATAAAGTCGTAGCAAATAAAATAAAACGTGACACCAGCCCCTAGGCTACCTGAATCTGGGAGACCTCTAGCGGTCGACAGTCCTACCAAAGACTAAGTTTGGTACCGCGGAGTACTGGAGCCCCAAGAACTAAGGTTCTTGTCAGTACGTACTCTTGGGTAGGCCCCCTTGTGGGAGCTTCGCGGGGGCTGTAAAATCGCTGGTAGTGCATGGCAAAAAACCCTGTCACCAAGGGGTGAACTTTACATAGCCTATTATGTAAGTTCTAAAGTTGTGACCTCCTTCGCGGGGGGCGCAGGGACGCTTAATTCCCTTAAAACCGTCTATTTGGGTCTTCACGACGAGTATAGACGTAAAACACAATACTTAATATAAGAATATTAGATATGTAGCTATTTGATATACATATTAATAAGTAACATAATCCAATCCTAGATGTATAAAAAATGGGCATGATCGTATAATAGAGACGCCCACAATTAACAGAAAATCTTATTTAGCATAAAACTTCATTTGAAGGTGATGTGTAATAGATGCACTATTAAAAGACGTAGTTATGCAGCTGCCACGCCTACTATTTCTTTATATATGCGAAGGGAAGGTATTTGTACATAAGTATGTAGATATATTGAAGATGATACTTCTTTACTTAAAGACTCTAGAACTCCTCTCTACTCTTTTCTAAGTGAAGCACCCCATAAATGTTTTTGTTCTTTCAAACTTATTGAATAAAACAAAAACTTATACACCTGATTTAATTACTATAGAAATCATTCTTGTTGTTGCTATTATTGCCAAAATTTTTGATGTGTTTCCTTCCTAATACACATAATTTCCATTTATTTATTTGTATTTGTTGTTATTTTTGTTGTTTTGCTTATTGCGCCTAATGTTGGGAATACATTTTTTTGTTGAATATTTATTGTTGTTTCTGAAAAGAGATTCCGTCTGTCCACTGTCCTATTATAACTTTATTGAAACAGTTCGCTATGTTGAGTGGTTGTAGCTATTTTTTTTCTCTATTAATTTTTATTTGATTTGTCTTAAAAAGCTTCAAGTGTTGGATTTGAATGTAAAACATAAAACAACAACAACAACAACAGTAACAACTATAACATTAAAGTTTATGAAGTTTCATAATCTTGATTAAGGTATTTTTTTTTTCGTTAATGTGTATGTGTGTGTGTTTTGTTTCATTAATAAATATAAAAATTTTGGAAATTTAAGTTCAGCTTAAAGCAAAATAAACGTACATTTTGTTGAGTGGACATTGAATACTAAATAAGTTTTTATGCGGACTTTTTCTTTTATTTTTTATTAAGTTATTTTATTATTATTGTTATTTTTTTTATTTATTTATGTAATTCCCATCAACTGTTTCAATCATAAGCGAGAACGAAATCTTATTTATGGTATGAATGGCTTATAAAAAATAATTCTTTACCATATTTTCGTAAAAAGCATTATGAATGAAAAGATCGATATAAAACAATTTGATCGGAAAAATGTGAAAATAATGATCATATATTGGATATATTCAATTGTTACGTCCATTTCTGGGATGATGCACCATGTCCACTTTAATATAAGCGTACATATATAATTGCAGGATTTGTTTTCCGTACATCTGTTTATTAAAAAATAAAGCTGGAAGCTATAATAAAAATGTAAAATGTGCTACTCGTAATCCTTATATGAAAGGGCCAACTATTGACCAACTTTTTCGGTTTTGATTACATAAAGACATGCTTAAAACGTAATGAGGTAAATTTTTAATTTAGTAACACGTCCACATGTGACAAACATTTATCATCATAAAGTCTATTTTTAAGCTGTTTATAGAGGCACTGAAAGTAAGCTAGGAGATATAATGGACACAAGCTGAAGCGGTTAATTGCCACGCCCACTTATAACAAAAATCTGTCAATGCTATAAAAATAAAACCTCACTTCTTAGCTGTTAATGGATAGAAAAAGGAGGGGAAGAAGTAACGGACACAAGTGGAATTGGTTAAATGCCACACCTTCATATAATAAAAATCTATCACTCCACCATAAGTGAAGCCTACTTTTTGTTTATTCACTGATGAACCTAATAAGTGGCGAAAGCAGAAAATAGCCACGCCCATTTTATTAACGTATTTTATTTAGAATTCCTACACACTTATTGTTTAGAGGGCTTTGGTGTGCATCCAAACATGCCAACCTAACTTTTGCTACTAAACGTTTCTGTTTTAAAAAATTTCGGAAATTGTAAAAACTATTATTGAAGGTTTGTAGCATGATATCCCTGAAGACAGATCCACTTTTAAAAATGGCTAATTATGTTCATATAATAAATAATTTATTTCATTGTACAATCCAACGGTGGCCTGTTAAGGTTATAAAAGGTAACAACAGCAAACTAAAACTATACATTGCCTGAGAACAAAATTACTTAACGGAAATATGACATTAAGGTCAAATTGTATACAAGAATGTTAAACCAACATTACATCGAAAACATTCATGGAGTATGTGAAAAAAAAAAAAATGGAAAAAAATAGCCATCCACAAAGGAGTTAACTTGAGTTGATAACTTTTCACTGGCGTCCATTAAAGTGCTAAAATTTATGTATTGTAATAAAAATAAAGTAGCACTCCAACAAATTAAAACGCAGCACAAACACAACTACAATAATAATAATAACAACAACAATAATAATGTTTGTCTATTGGAATCATTTGTGTTGTTCAATGTAAAGCAACAAAAACATTCAGCAAAACCCTATTTAAAAGGTCAATTTCAGGAAAGAGGAAGAAAAAAAAATTAAATCAAAAAAGACAAAAAGTGAAAAAACCCACAGGGGTGCATATCATTAACCAAAAGTCAAGCAAGTATCAAAAATCAAACAACCAAAATGCAACGTGCACACATTGTCATGCTGTTGCTGTTCTTTTTAACAATAATTACGAACAGTAAACTGGAAATCAATGTCTAAAGTTCTATTAAAATGTAAGTCTTTTTTTGTTTGAAATTGTTTTGCTTCATATAACAATTTGAAACATTTTTCAAATGTACAATATTGTATTTTTTTTGGATAAATTCAAAATTAATTTTTTGTATCATTTTTTGTTGGTTTTTATGGATTAAATGTATAAACAAAATCTATGTGTGTTTATAATTTTTAATAATTAATTAATAATTATAAAATAATGTTTTTTTTAAAATATATTTCTAGCCAATGTGAAGTTAGGATCTTCAAGTATAGTAAAATATTATAATTTTTATATAGAAACACTTCTCGTCTGTACGTCCGTCTAAAAAAATCATTTTTATAACTAAGAAAACTATCACGGTCAGTATTGTATAACCGCAATTTCAATAAGAACGAAGAGTTTAAAAGTAACATTAAGCATTAAGCACTTTTTCATTTTAATTGTATTACAGACACGTCCTTAATTGTAAAATATATGAAATGAGAATGAGAAATAATGCTAATTTTTTTTTTTTTTTTTTTAATCTATGAATAGTCATGGACTTACATTTTATACAGATATTAGTTTAGATTCTTTCCAGATGATTTCTATTCAAATTGCAAGAAATTACTTGAGAACCATGCCTACAAAGAAGAACTTTTAGCCTTATTTAATGGGATCTATTGATCCATGTTATTGAAATGAAATACAAATATTCATAATGAACTAATATATGTATATGTTAAAAAAGGAGCGTACAGGACTCCCAAATTTGGTTTTGCCAATTACATTATGTAACGTTTAGTAGTGTATACTCCATGTGTAATCGGATGATCTCTATGATTCTAAAGGATATCTGAGATTTTACTTAAACCATCGATGAATTTAAGTATAATAATTGTTATAAATTATTTAAGAGTAATATCAGCAAATGGTTTATGCACTATTTTCCGTTACTACGGGTAAAAAAAAAGAATCTTTTTATGTTGCAACTAATTTATGCAAATCCATTAGAGAAGATCCTTAATATTTCTTTTTTTTTTGACAGAAGACAAATCATTACCGCTTAGGTAGTGTGTGCGTTCAACCCTTTCCTTTTTTTTTTTAGGTAATTTGCTTCTTCTTCTTGTTCTTGTTCTTAATTCAATACCTAAATAGAAGTATGTGCATAAATTATTTCATAGTCATGATCTATTGATACGTTATTGTCAAGATTTCTTTCATTATCAATGCCAGAGATTTATTATTTTTTTGATTTCTTTCTCTTTCTTGCTTCTCTTTTTGTAATTATATATGGATTTGTTGTTGTTGTTGTTGTTGTTGTTGTTGTTGTTTTTATAGAATTTTTTACGCTTGAAAAATTATTGAAGATTTAACTAAAGGAATCCTTTTGAACTGTACAATCTATTTCGCTCTCTCTCTCATTCTCTTTCTTCCTTTTTATTTATCTATCATTTTGCGTATGGGTAAGTGTGTAATCGTAATACCTGAAAGGGAAATCTGAAAATACATTGAAAATATGTAAATTAGAATTTTTATGCACACACACGTATGTATATACCTGCACATGTGTGAATGTGTGTGTAAAGTAACGTATCTTTATAATTGCGTAAAGACATCGTTTTTGCAAAAACTCTTTAAATAAAATGCGCGCGCTTTTAAAAAGAAGGCACACACCGTGTTCTGAACTGTCAATACGGGATAATTTGTTTAACATGCACATACATACATACATACACACATACACAACAAAGCAATTGTTATAGTCAGATATAGTTTTTTTTTTTTGCATCCAGATCCTGTGTAGTTTGGTGCAACATATTACAAAAACAAAAAAAATATGCAAATTAGTTTGTTTTTTAGTCGTTTGCTCTATAAACTGTACTTGTACACACACACATATATATATATATATACCGAATACAGGAATGCTTATTCAATAATTTATCTTTTTTTTTTTTTGTTTTTTTGGTACTATGTCAATATCGTAAATAGAGAACTTTATATACAATACAACTGATGTTTTTGTGCATAACATTTGTTAAGATATTTGTGTGTGCGTGTGCGCGAATTGTAATCGTTTTTTTTATACTCATATTACGCATATATGTAAAATCAATAGTTGCTGTATCACCTGGTTCAATATTTATATTTCGTCCTTTTTTATACTCTACACTTAAAATGGGGGGAAATACTTAGTTTCTCATTCCAACATTTTCAACATGCGAAAGGAGGCATCACAGACTGTACAACGTACATATATTCTTGATGAGCCTCAAAAACTGAATCGATCTAGGCATGCACGTCCTTTTGTCTCGTTTTTTTTTTTTTGGTACTTTCGTGATGTTTCAAAAATGGGCGTGATTGGATAAAAGACACGCCCTTCATTAAAAAAAATCCCATTTAATTTAAATTCGACATACATGTAAATACATTATACACTACTATAGATCTTATTCAGGTACTTGCCACACCCACTAAACGTGAAAGGTATTTAAGATTTGGTCTAAACCAAATTCATTTTTCTCACTTGTTTAATCATGATTTTTTTGGTAATAATATTGCCTGTATATGGATGTGTGTGTGAGTGTTTTTGTTATATGTAAATGAAGGATGTTTATTTATACACACACTCACACACATACACACACACAGTTAACAAGAGTAACAATTAAACATGTAATAAAATTAAGTCCTACGGAAGTACTTTTTTATTTTTTAACCCCTCGCTTTCGTTAAGTAAGACTTTAAAAGAACAAAAGTTAGACTATTTTACATATTCGTCACCTAAATGGGTATAAAAAGGCGAATTCAGTTAATTTGCATATGGCAGAGTCATTTTCAATTGGCGGATGTACAGACAAAAATGTCTTTTTGTTGTACGTGGTAGTGCTATTTTTGTTCCCTACTTTTCTCAATTGAAATATGTAATATTGAACATCTTTAATCATTATATATGCATCAATATTTACTTACTTTCATTTGATGTTGTTTTTATATGTAACGTCATTTTAGTCCGAATGAAGTCGATTGCAATGCTTTGCAATCGAAATGTGTAAAGAGTAACGTGTATATTTTTCTAATGATGTATATGTAAGTATTTATGTGTATATGAAAGTTTATATACATTTCTTTATACATATATTCTTATGATTATAACTGTTTGCACTTTGTTGTTTTCTTATTTATACACACAGCTCAGAGATAGTTCCTCTATTAGGAATAAAACATTTACATAAAAGAAAAAAACTATTGTTTCAATTAATCCACACATTGATGCAGCCAATCATTTAGATAAAACATTCAATTTGCTTTCTATTTATGTATACATAGTAGTCGCATAGGTACTGTGTCCACCTTTTCATTGTATTTACCTTGAGTCTCTTGTTGTTGTTACAATACTTACGAGCAAGTAAATGACCACTCAAATCATCACCATGGACTAGATTGGTACTACTCATAATCATACACAATATATGATGGAACTTGAATTTGAAATGTCCGGGTGTCCGTTACAGTATAGAACATTTTTGTGGATAATCGAGATTTTGTCGATTTTGTGCATAAACTAGAAATGTTTATACAAAATGTACCTTTGTGAGAGAGCCTACTTTAAAGGAACTTACAGACAGATGGAAGAAAATTTATAAATGAATTTAGATTTTGATACTGATCAATAATATTTATACTTTTTAGCCTACTTCTGGGTGTTTTAAAAGAAACAACAAACTTAGTATGCTTTCAGCCCTAAGGGGTAGGCCCTAAACTATAGGCTACACAGACACTTGTTTTTTATATAAAATTTTAAATTCAAGAATTTTTCTACAAATTTGTACAAATGAAAAAAATTATAATATATGAGATTAATTCTCTATTAAAGAATATATAAGAAGAACTTCCATAATTATAAATGTCAAGTATAATTATATTGTCCAGATACTATAGACAAGCGACGGTAGTATATAAAATACAAAAACAATGATTAATCAGTTTCCTTCAATTGCATCAACAATAATAATAACAATAACAATAACAACAATCACAAATGATTGTATTAATTTATAATAATAACCAGAGCAGCTTACAAATACAGAAATATGCTAATAAAAGGAAAGCGCGACCTCATTATTATGATTACTCTGCTTAAACGCTTAACTGTCGCTGAGGGTGTTTATTGTTTGTTATTATTTGTGTATATACAAACTTTATATATAATATAAAGAGAACAAGAAAACAAGGAACAAAAACAAGTCCTTATTCTCTTAAGCCCACTTGTAAACTATTCAACACTGAAGTTCAAATTTTTTCAAATTATTCAAAAAAATGTTAATTTCATTTTTTTTTTTTTACATATAAGCAACAAGTCCTTTTTTCATATGTACATTATCTGCTTTGATTTTTGCTCTCTCGCTCTTTAAAAGTGTTCTTTTGTTATGCTTATGGTATCATCAGTAGTGTTGGCATTGGCGCGTGCGTATTTAGCATAATTTCTAAACTCTATAATTATCATTATAATATAAGAAAAAAAAAAAAAACAGGATTTCTGATTTAATTAGAAGCAAATGAACAGCATTCATAAGCACACACACAGACACACATACACAAATACCCGTAAATAACATATAAAATATTCACCGGCTACAAATGAAAACCAACTAAATTGCACAAATGACCATAAAAACCGCAAACATATGAATACAATATATGCTACAAAACGTGTGAATATAACAAATAAATTAAAAGTTAAAAAAAAAACACAATTTTAAAGCTATTGTTATTAATAAATATGATATTTGGATCTCATAATTTTATGATTTTAATTATTCGCATATTTTTTATATTAAACATTTCATTATGAAATATTATTAGATTTGATTTGTATATATATATATATATATATATATAACCTAAATAAAGTTGTCAGTTTTTGTTATAGAGCAATAAAAATTTTATAAATATATATTGAATTGGTGAAGAGCCTGCTCTACAAATATGAAATCATTTTAAATAGAAATGAACACTTTGCAAAATTGGACAGACAGACGGACATGGTTCAATCGTTTTAGAAAAATATTAAAACAGTCTAATTGGTTTAAAAAAAGTTTTAGATTGCCTTCACTCTTAAAGTATTAGACAGAATGTCATTGGAAAATCCATTGAAATATTTCGCTTGTGACTCGGAACACGATAAGACAGATACTCCTAAATTTAAAAGTGAAAAGATCGTTACAAACAATTAACCTTTATAACTGATAGGGAACTGATATAAACGATAAAAATTATGAGCGTTAATAAATTTATAAGTTTTGCAAACATTATAAGCGCATACACTTTAAACCCGCATAATCGATACAAATGATACAAAAGTTATAAATGGTATAAACGTTATTAAATCTATAAATTTTGTAAATGTTATAGATGCATAAACTTTAAAATGGAGTTGTCGTTATAAACGTTATACATAATATGAAAACTAAAGGCATTATAAACTTTGTGAATTCTGTTAACGTTAAACTTTGAAGCAGTACAGTCGTTATAAAGAATTTTAACAATAGATGTTATAAATAAAATAAAAGTTATAAACGATGTGAATGGTATAATAGCTACAAACATTAAAGGCCTTATAAACGTTATGAACGTTATAGAAGGTTATATTAATTATGTGTGTCAAATCTTATAAATGTTATTAAAGTAAATTTTATTTTTAAGTGTTATAAATGTTGTAAGTAAGTAAACGTTATAACCGTTATAATCGTTATAACCGTTATAATCGTTATAACCGTTATATTAGTTTTAATAGTTTTAATAGTTATAAGCGTTATAATCGTTATAAAAGTTACAAACGTTATAAACGTTATTAAATCTATAAATGCAATAAAAGTCTTGAACGTTATAATCGTTATAATCGTTATAAGCATTACAATTTTTTAAAGCGTTATAAACGTCATGAACATTGTAAATCCCGTTAAAATCTTGAACGTTTGAAACGTCTCCGTTGCATTCCTACCAATTGCAGTAATAAAAAGAGCCGAAAGGAAAACATATGCGTTTAGAAAAAAAAAAACATTTTATTGAAATTGACGACGGCTAGTAAGCAAATTTGAAAAATTTATTGTAATTCAAGTTTATGCACTCATATTTATGCACCATGTCAGGCGTCATTGTTTTATTTGTTAAACAAAAGTAATACCATTTCATTTCATAGAAATTAATGAAGATGAGGAATATTGAAATAAAAGAAAAAAAATTGATTCGTTTGGTGATAATATTTTGATATATTTTTATTAAATTACAATTTTATGAAAAGAGACTTAAAATTAACAAATTTTATTAAATATAAAATAAAAATGAGTGAACGTTTTTTTATTTTTATTTCTTTGAGAGATACATACGAAAAAAGTCCTTGCTTACAAATTTTATTTAACTTTACAATATAAGCGATTTTTTATTATTGTTATGTGGTTATTTTAGAATCTCTTGAACTTTAGCTTTTACTTCTTTACTATTTTATATCACCAGATAAGCGGGGTTTATCACTAAATATTGTTTCAACAAATTTTTTTCTTGTATTTGTCCCCAAAAAAATTTATCCATTATAATGTAAGGTCGATGGTTTACCTACTAGTAGACAAAGGAGAGAATGTGTAGCGTGGAATTGATTTTGTGTTTGTTGGTATGTGCAAAAAATTTCTACCGCCCTCCCTTTCTAGCATTCAAAGGTAAAGTATAATTAAAAATGTCACTTGACTGTGTATTGTGGTTATTCACAGCTTTTGTGTGTACGTGTGTGTATGTTTAGAGATAATGATGGCAACAGAACTGTAAAAACGGGCAATGGTTTTAAAAAGGCGTTACACTGGAAAATCTCAATTGTTTAGTATAAAGAGAAGTTAATGAGTGATAGCAAAAAGAGAGAGAGAGAGAGGCACTTATCAAATATTTAAGCGCTCTTAAGAGTTTCCATACAATGTATAACAAACAGTTCCAGTGAACATACACCAGCAACTGGAATATAATATAAACCGTTAGCATCTCTTTTCACCATATACAAGCTTAAGCTGCCGTTTATATAGCAGTTCATCCTTGTTACTCTTTTAAAACTTCAAAGATTATTAAAGTCTCTTATTACCCTCTCGCTTGCACTCGCCAGCCATAAGGCAGGTAAAAGTGCGGCCCCTTTATTCTGGAACCCCTAATGTGAGGAAATTTTTGTGCTCTTGCTGTTATATGACCAAGTGTAAGCGTGTATGGTATTCGTATCATTTTTCGTAATTTATATATAACACACACACATACCCATCCATACACACACAGTATCTAACAAAATTTTACACAGCTACTACTGCCTGCTCTCTGTATCTACATTTAGCGATGCATGACGTTAGTTCACTTCGATAGCTCTACGAGTTTACACGTGAATATTTCAGTGCCTCCGCATTCATAAGTCAGGCAAGAGAAAAAAGAAAAATAAAAAAATTACAAAAAAAATAAAAATAAAAAACAAATCAAGAAAATATTAATTGTGGCAAAAGTTTCAAATAGTTGTGAAACCCACAGCTCAGCTCATTCGATATTCAGTTAATCGTTGATTAGAAGCCAGTCAATATATATAAAAATAAAATTAAAATAAAGCACATCTCTCATTAAAAGTAAATCAACGCCATATAAACTGGCCTTTGACGGCGTGTTTACGGATCGCGAGTGTCCACTTCAAATTGATTTCCGCAAAAATATATAAAATAAATAAAAATAAAAACAACAATATTTTATCGTCACAGTTGTGATTAAAAATATTTGGAAATTTTTTAAATTATTATAAATGTTTATTATTGGACGGCTGGATGCATAAATTACGTTTTAAATGCTTTGTTGTTTTTGATGAGTGCAGTACATTAATGTGACAAGTGCTGATTGAACAGAAACAGAATAAAAGAAAAATTAAAGTAAATTTTTTATTAACTCAAATCTGAACTCTTACCTAACAAATGTTGTAAAAAGGAAAAGATTCCAGTGCTAGCATAATAAAAAAGAGGTATATAAAAAATTTTTTGAAAGAAAAAAAAACCAACAGCCGTCGGTTGTTAGTCAACTTGTTGCTGAACGCTGTCCAATTTTATTTCGAAACTTTTTGTTGAGCCTGTCCTAAGAGCAGCTCAACTTTGGAACAGTTCTCGTTTGTTGTGGTAAAACGCAAGACTTCAAGACGGTTGCCTCACGGTTCGAGTGGAATGAGCATAGGGATCCTGGTCATTCTTTCGACAGATCGGTTTTCAAAGTCGTTAAACTGAGCCCCAACTTGGAGCCCTACCCCGCCAGCGTGGAGGGCTTGAACAGCCCTAGAGCGGTGGGGATGGCCGCCACCTCATACATGACTCCGTCTACCAGCGATCTGGATATGGCTTTGGGCCCCTACCATACATCATCGCCCCGTTCGGCTAATGATGCCGGCGAAATGAAATACATGCAACAGCATCATCATCATCATACAACGTCCGCTCATCATCAGTTGCCCTCGTCGCCCAGTCCGAGTACAATTGGTGCCGGTGGTGGTGGTAATGGTGGCACAGGTGGTGTATCGGCTGGCTCTCTAAGTTCAGTAACGCCCACTGGGGGCTTGGGACCAAATCCCTGGACCGCTTTACATGCCACAGATCCTTGGTCATTGCAAACTCATCATGCTCACCATCATCCCGCCGATGCTGTTAAACAGGAAATGTCTCATTTATCGCAACCACAGCGTATACAACAGGGCATGGCCTCGCCGCATTGGCACGCCCCAGTTCATGCCGCCGCTCATTATGCACCACCGGGCAGTTCGCCACTTCCTTATCATCACCCCATGAACGGTATGTTGCATCCTGCCCATCCTGCTCACCATCAAGGCCCCCTCCATCATGCTTTACGCGGTGATTCGCCTCAACTACATTTACATCCGCATCACATGCAAGGGGACCGTGACGTGAGTGGTGGTGAAGAGGACACGCCTACCTCCGACGATTTGGAAGCATTTGCCAAACAGTTTAAACAAAGACGCATCAAATTGGGTTTCACTCAGGCGGACGTTGGCTTAGCGTTGGGCACCCTATACGGCAACGTCTTCTCCCAAACGACAATCTGTCGATTCGAAGCGTTACAGTTAAGCTTTAAGAATATGTGTAAACTGAAACCGTTACTGCAAAAGTGGCTGGAAGAGGCAGACTCGACTACTGGGTCGCCGACCAGCATTGACAAGATTGCTGCCCAGGGCCGCAAACGTAAAAAACGTACCAGCATTGAGGTAAGCGTTAAGGGTGCTCTAGAACAACATTTTCACAAACAACCAAAGCCTTCCGCTCAGGAAATCACATCACTGGCCGACAGTTTGCAATTGGAGAAGGAAGTGGTGCGTGTATGGTTCTGCAACAGGCGACAGAAGGAGAAGCGTATGACCCCGCCAAACACAATGGGCGGTGATATGATGGATGGTATGCCAACCGGTCATATGCATCCGCATGCTGGTTATCATACGCATCACGATATGCACGGCAGTCCCATGGGTACACACAGTCACAGTCATAGTCCGCCCATGTTGAGTCCACAGAATATGCAGACGGCGACAGGGCATCAGTTGGCGGCTCACTAGCAATCAGAAATCCAGGAGTCGAATCCAGTGACAGCTGGATCAACTCCTGCATCCCTACATCATCAACAGCAGCAGCAGCAGCAACAACAACAACAACAGCAACAACAACAGCTGCAGCAGCACCAACAACAGCAACATCACACATCGAATACACCATCATCGTCGGCCGGCTCATCAGCGACCATGACCTCGAATATATTGTCGCCTCAAAGTCCACTCGGATCTAATTCCACCAATATTGCCAATAACAACAACAACAATAATAATAATACGAATAATAACAACAATAATAATAATAACAACAATAATAATGACAATGAACATTTGGCACATGTTAAACAACAACAACAACAACAGCAGCAGCAGCAACAAGCCTCATCGATAGCGGCCGCTGCAGCAGCTGCCATGTATATTGATCCAATGCGTTACCAGCATCATCATCATCATCAACATCCGCACCTCAATCCCGCTCACCATCCACATCTTTTCCATACCAGCGATCAAACCTTATCCCATACAACGGCCGGCACTCACCATCAACACCTGCAACAATCACAAACATCACCCGGTACGGGTAGCAGTAGCGGAGGCGTTTTACAAGCGTCCGTCTCAGCAACATCCCCGTCATCGGTGTCATCTGCCTTGGGGGTGAGTGGTACAGCTGGTATGCATCATCTTAATCTCAATGCCCATTCTCTGCATCAACATCATCATCATCATCAACATCAGCAGCATCATCATCACCATCAGCAGCAGCAACAACAACTCCATGCCAGACGTTTGTTCGAATGGAGTTTACAATTCGGGGCGGCCGCTGCTCCCGGTGCGGTAAGACATTTCAATTCATTTGGCGGTAGCGGTGAATAGCATACGTCAGCTGCTGCCGCGGCAGCAGCTTCGGCCGCTTGGTTTGGTTATGAATCATCTTAAATGTCGTCAAATTTCCCCAAAGTAGCCGAAAATTCTTTTCGAGGATTTTTTTTGTGATTCTCTAAAGGTGGAAAAACAGTTGATTGCCGCAAGGTCCTTCTGCAAGCCATGGGCCTTGTTTCGATTTATTTCGGTTTTTTCTTTCCCCATTCGAACCAGTTCCAAGGATTTGGGTTCTATTTCTCCTCTCTATCTCTCTCTCCAACGAATTTGAATCCAGTGCATTATAAGTCTGTTTGAAAAACGTACAGAAATGTGTTAAAAGACCTTTAAACTCAACAAAAATAAGAAAACAAAAAACAAAAGTCTGAGTGTTTTACGGGCCCAAAGAAGTGCTAGAACAAATCCAATAAGATCAGATCACATCAGTGGTGGAAAATTTTCAAAAACAAAATATAGAAAAAATATAATAAAAAAGAAACTTGTTATCTAAATACAATACATAATGTATACATATATATACATGTATAAATAAACACGATGCCTACATTTTGCATACATGTAGACACGTGTAAACCCACATGAAGGCAATTCTATACAAATCAAACGAGTTACAAAGTGACGTTTATTCAAGGAAAATATATGTTTTTTTATATAAGAGTTTTTTTTTAAAATATATATAAAGTATGTATATATGTATATGTAGATGTATGTACAATAAAAACATAAATATACGAGTAAGTTAAAATGTTTGTCATTAATATAAAATATAAGCAAAAAAAAAAAATACATAAAAAACAACAACATATATGCACAAAAATAAATAAAGAATCAATAAAAATTATTAATAAACACGGTTGAGCAACAACGAAAACAAAAGCAAACAGAATAAAATAAATAAATAAATAAAAACAACAACAACAAGAAATGTGTTAAAAAGTGTACAAATATACGGAAAGTGTTAGAAAAAGAATAATAATAAGACGAAAAAGAAGAAAAGAGAAGACCTGTTTCCAATAAATAAGGAACGAACAATTTCTTGGCAAGGTAAACGAGTAGATTTCTTGTTGGTGTTCCCCCATTACACTACACTACTCTACTCCTTCCTTCACTACTCAATATTTAGCCTTATATTTGATATTCTATTCTCTTTCATCTTAGGGACTAGGATGGGTATTTTTCATATATCAAAACTTTATATTCCCGATCAGCATTGAAAAATCTTGAACTTTTCTAGCTTAGTGTCCGTTGGTCTGTCTCTTTATTACAGTTTATAAAAGAGTTTACAAGCTGAAATTTTGCGGTATATACCCATAGATTAAATAGAAAAAGAGAAAGTTAAGCAAAATAAAATAAAAGTCACGCCCACAATTTAAAAACATTAATTTTAAAAAATATCTATTTTTCAGTCTTCTCCTCACACCAAATGCATAATTAGCCTTTTTAACAATATTTTAAAAAGTAGGCGTGTTTGTATAATAGGCACGCCCATTGCACACGAAAAGAGCTTTTTCACTGCGTATTTCTACTTGTAGCCTTCTATGTAATACATACACTTTTATTCAGCTTAATCAATTACCAGTCACGCCCACTTTTTTAAATATAAAGTTTACTTAAAGGCTATTCAAGATTTGTCTTAAGCCCAATGTTTATTTAACTAAATAATTCCTTTTTTAATTGTTGTTGTTGTCTGTACTACAACATAACTTAAACAAGTTTTTTTTGCATATTATTGTTCTATTGTTAAGTGAAGGAAATTAAAAAAAAAAAACACAAAATATCAAAAGTTTCAATTTAAACTGAGAGGAAAATATCGGACTTGAAGACTTCAATGATTGTTAATAATTTTTATTGTTTCAGTATTTAAGTTGTATTTCTCTCCCTTTCTTTCTATTTCAAGTTTTTTTTTTATATTTCTTAAATATATAAATGCTTGGTTTTGTCTTTTAAATACATAGCATCTGTCTTATGTAAATAGTTAAGTCATTAGGGTGTAAGTAGGTACCATATGTATGGCACGTGTGTGTATTTGTAGAATTGTTTATTTTTAAATAATAATAAAATAAAAGATGTAAAAACAAGAATTCAAAAAATTATAAAAAAAAAAAATATTTAAAAAAAAAAATGAAAAGTAGACTCAGCATACAATTCAATCTGTACACAACAACAATACAATTTCCTCTTTTTTTTATTAATATTGTAATTTAGTGAAGGCATTACTGTCAGTTATCGGTAAATAAATCGTAATTACCCAATTACGTTTAAAAGTTAAGCTACGTGACATAACAGTTTTTTCATTCCAAGCGTTGTTTTCTTTGATTGTTGGCCATTTTTTGTATGTAAACGATGCGAAGGTTCCCTGTAGAGTATATCGTTAGAATTTTATAAACATGTTCCTTAAGTTTTTTAATATTTAAATAAACGGGGTGTACCAGGTTTAGATTGTGGACTACTCTCGTAATGCCAATACATTTGCAAAGATTAGTTCGTGGATTCATTCACACCACTAATGAATACTTTAAGCACAGAGCTTTTGCGTCTCTACACTCAACCCCTGAAGTTTACTTGGTAAGCTAAAGTGATAACATATTTCTTTAAACTACTTTATCTTAGAAATTAATCATTTTTAATATTTTAACCATTAAATATCAAGTACGACAAAGTTAGATACGAATAAAGATTCTCTGTAATAAATTATGGGCTAAATTTTGTCAAGTAAAGTTAATATTTTTATATATAAAATGATGAAAGGGCTTTAGTTCTTGAGTTAATTTGATCTGGTAAGAGTGTAAGCAAAGATCTATATACAAAATTTGCCACAATGTAGTTTGAGAAATTCCCAAATATGCCTGTGAACCACTGATTTGATTCATTTTGAACTGAAACACTTGCGGTTGCAATATTTTCAATATTTTTATTGATACCCAGAAACATCGAATAGTGACTCAAATTTATTTACCACAACATGGGCGGCCTCTTCACGGTACAAGTATTATCGCCGAAAATTACAGTAATCGTTTTTAAAGTTACAATTAACAACTCAGAATTACGTTAATAATTTTTTATAATTACCAAAAGCTGCTTATTTACAAAATTTATCATAATAAAAATGTCAATTTTGACTGATATTTTAACATTAACAAATCAAGAAATGAGTTTTAGAATGTGTTCTCATTTTAAATACAAAATTGTTATGTCTCTATTGAAAAATCTTGTAATAAATTACAGTTTTAAAAGCACTTTTTAAAGAATCCAAACTTTGATTTTGCTAGATAAATTTTCATTATACATACTTTCATTATGTGAGTTGACTTTATTTTTCTGACAGTAACATTTTTTTATTTATTGTAGGCGTGGAAGATCTTAATAATTGAATAAAAAACTATTTTATACCAAATTTAAGTTGAATGAATTTTAGCGCCGGTAAGCATTTCAATAAAATTTTAGATAAAATAAAAAAAAAGTGGCCGTGCATGTGGAAAATTTTGATTAGGAAACTTTATATAAAGAATATAAATCAAAACTAAGTTAAATTTTTACAATTTTAAAATGAGCAGACACCGCAAACAATGCTGGATTCTCATGCTAATCAGGAATATGTAGTATACGGTATCCTTAATCTTTCTTTTCAGGTGTTATAAACGCAATAGGAAAAGTGGAATGAAAGCTTTTAAAACAAATTGGCAAAAACCTCTACTCTTTCCCCTAAAATATACGCAGTTTGTAAGAAGGATTTCCCTAAAATTGAGGCATTTTCGTAAATGATTCTGCTATATGAAATTGGAACAGAAAACTATTTTGATCTGACCTAGACGTAAAAGATAATCCATGCTGAGTTATAATAATTGTGATGCTTCATTAGTGGTATAAAGTTAAAATATTACAAGAAAGCTTGATATTTTATACATAGAGTTATAATATTTTTTTTTTTACTCTAACACTTATAATATAAAGCGGCTGCAACAAATTGATTTCTCTCATAGTGGTGACAATGATGTTATAGTCGGTTCTACCCTATCATTTAATACCCTATACCACTTAGTACCACAAAATATGTTATAATTAGTTGTATCAGTAAACGCGAATAAGGCTTTTTGTGACATATCATTAATGGAAAAGAGTCGTTACAATCGTTAATGGTTAAATCGATTTAGAAAGGGATTCTGTAGACGGACAGACGGACGTGATTAAATCTTTTCAGAAAGTGATTCAATTGTGTAATTGAACATTACATTACACATACACATGCACTTAATAAATTTGAGTTAACCCTTTGCCACAAGTGTTGTAGGGTATAAAAAGAGTAAGGGTCGCTTCATGTGCATATATAAACCATAGATTACATTAGTTCATCACTAGATATACGTTTTTTTTACTTATTAGCAAACACACAGATAGCAATATGCATAATTAAAAATAAAATAAAAAAAACATAATATGTAAAAACAACAACAAATGCAATCTGTACAATATTTCTCTTCTATATGATCCACATTGTTACTAAAAAGCTTCACTTTTAGTACTAAGTGATAAAAAAAAACAAATATTAGTAAAAAATTGCACAAAGTAAAATAAAATTATAAAAAATAGCTTTAAGCGGTGTTTGTACCATAAAATATTTGACAAAAAATTTTGTGTAAAAAGTAAATAAAAAAAATTGAAATTGTATAATTTTTAATTTTTTTTTAACAATAATAATGATACAGATGTATAATTTTTAGATATTTTTAGTAATTAATTTTTTTTTAACGCAATTTCTCTGATTTAAGTCAATTTGTCTTTAATTTAAATTTATTGTATAAGATATTTATAACAGAGCTTTTTTTAGTTGTTAAAAAACAACAAATAAAAAATATATTAAAAAAATCAATCATAAACTTATATGCGGTAAATATTGTGAAAAAATATATATATGTTGAACATTTGTATGAGAAAAATCAATAACTATAATTGTATATAAGAATAAAAAAAAAATAATAATAATAAATGAAATGTTTTACAAATAAATAATAAAATGTGAATGATAAACACATAAACACAAAATTCCTTTCCAATGAAATTGTGTAGAATAAATAAAAAAACAAAATCTTATATATAAAAATAAAAATAAAAAGCAACAAAAAAAGGTGAAATAATTTGAAAAAGTTATTAAACCTTATAAGTCAACTAAAAATATTTAAAAAAATATACAACAAAAACAAAAACAAATAATTCTAATAGGCGATCACTACCACAAAATATACGCGAGGGTAACATTACTTAAAAAATAAAATAAAATAAAATGGAATTATATAAATAAAATAAAAAAAAAAATTTATTTAAAAACTTGGTCAAAGTTCAATTATATTTATTAATGTTTTTTCTTTTGTTATAATAAGTTCGTAAGTCTCTGTAAAGTGTTAATAAGAAACAAGTGAACATGTGTGTGCTCCTGCCGTGGAGGCTTAATCACACAGCATCTCAAGCCGAAACTCAAATGCAGAGAAAATTGAAGTGTTTCCCAACGCCCCCTTAAATACCAAATTAAGAGTCAAATTGTAAGCATATGAATACCACTGCTATAGTGGGGAGGTTGATATGTTGATATGTTCATCCACAGCCATCACGATGCCCCCACTAGGGGGCCTACCTTAATTAATATATTATTGTAGTAGGAAATAAAAATGGTTCGATCGGGTCTAAATTTGTTACAACTTATTATTTAGCCAATTCACTATCCTTAACAAAATTTTATTAAAGAATATTAGGAACTGTAAATTCATTATAAAGGACCCTATACGGGAAGAGGTTCCAAAAATGGTTTAATTCGGTTTTCATTCAATAAGCTTTCTCTTTATCTTAAAATATGTTCCTAAATAAAATTTCATTAAAATGTGTTAAAAAATGCAACCAGTAACTTTTATAGACATTTGTCTGCAGAGATGGATGTATAGACGGACACGATTAAAGCATTTATATAAACTGTGCATGTTTTTTATGCCACAAATGTTAATTTTTTAATTATTTAAGCATATATAATGATGATTTTGATTGAAAAAACTTGAACATTTCTATCAGTCTTACTGTAACGTGTATGCTGAAGTATTAAAAATAATTTTAAAATCATGAGGTAATCAATTGTAAGGTAAGATATTTAGCATTAAAAGCTTTACAAATAACAGTATAGAAGTGATATGTATACTCGAAGAAGTTTACATTGACATTAACATCCTCCGTCGCAAAATCGCATGCTACAACTATTAATTGATGTTATAGTCTTGTATAAATGAATTAATATACTCCCACTTAGACTTTTAAAATATTGCATCAATCATAAATTTCATTCTTTTTAAATTTATATTTATATATATATGTATATCTTTATATATAATATAACTGATTATAAATGTATAACTTAAATTAATCTACTTATTCTAGCATATAATACAAAATTTTCTGTCTCATTAATTAACAAATTTTTTTTTTACTGTTTGATTAAAATATAAAATAATCAAATTAACAACCTACGCAAGGGTGGTAAGACTATGTATAAAAATAAACACCCACATAATTAAAAATTAATTAAAATTTTTAATATTTATTGTTGCACGTTTATACACAATAGTTTTTTCATCATTTGAATATTATATATATATATCACTAATAGTGTAACAAAATGTAAAAAACAATTACATTTGGTTTAAGTTAAATTGTTAATACTGTACATTTTACATCTATATGAAAAATGTGGGCGTGGTAGATGTTTAATGAGGACTTATATTAAAGTATGTAGTACGTATTAACCTTTAAAATAGATTTTGTTACAAGTAATTATAATTTTTTAAATTTTGGGAATATCTCTAATATGTCACGTCCATTGTTTTAAATTATATTTATGTATTAGATAGTTGTTATATAAATATTTTTACCACATTATGAATTTTATTTTCATTTTGACTATATTTGAAATCTGTAATGAAATGAAAATGTTAGAAATTGTGAAAAATTAAAACTTAATACGGTGATGCATCTTTTCACTACATAGTGTCTAACGTAGCTTAATTTGCATTTATATATGCACATATGATGTAGGGCTGCAATACTGTTAGTGTGAATTATTGATATAAACCAATTGGGCATAAAATCGCATCGGTGGATTTGGCTCAGCTGGTAAAGGTCTGTTGATGAGAACTTGATGAGGGCGAGTTCGAAACTGATTCAGGTTCTACGTTTCTAGTCGCCAAGTATTAATTTTTTCACAATTTCTAACATTTTCATTTTTCATTTTTTACCACATTTACTTTTCATAGCTTTATTTTTATTGTTACGGACGGACAAAACTAAATTGATTTAGATTTGAAAGTTGATCAATTTATAACATTTCTGAAGCCTCCTTCTAGTGGTTGCAAATGTAATAATAAACTTAGTCTACCTTTGTATATATTAATACAATAATAATATTAAAAAACATATGTATGTATGCGTGTATGATATATATTATATATAATGCATTGCATATACTAAACGTCATGTTTTTATTATCAAACTTAACTATTTTTATTATTATTTGTGCGTGATCAAAAGTAAATGTGTGACCGATTTAAGTTTAATATATTGTATAACAGTCATAAATAAAAATTGAAAAATCTAGTGTCTAATTTGGAACCTGTAATTATACGTTGCATTACATTGGTGTACTAAGTTTGTGTGGATGTTTGTAACAACGATATACCGATCTAATGAAAAAGTGTTTCAATGGAACGTATAGCCATCCTCAGTATCGAAATCTAAATTGATTTAATCATGTTTGTCTGTCCTCCTTCAACAAAATTTAGAAAATAATAGTTAATTACCTTAAAAGTAAGACGTGCCAAATTTGAACCCGGCCGAATGATTTTTAAAACCTTTTTTTATATAATGATGCTACATGAAAATGTCTTGCGTTTACTTATACAACTCCAACTAATTATACCTGGTATAGGGTGATCGGTTACAACCAACTGTTACATTCTCACTTGTTTTTATTAATGTAATTTTGTTTAAAAAAAAAAAAATATTGAAAATTATCATTTTTTGACAGATAATGATTTAGTTTTTAATAAAAGTTTTCTAAGGCAAGGAGTGTAAAAAATAAGCCGCACCTGTATATATTTTTTTGTTTTTTTTTTTTAAATAAAAAGTTGACTCCTAACTAAAATATGACATTTTATCATAGTTACTAAGCAATATTTTAAAACTAAGGCCTTTAGGCTGAATGCGACGTTATAAGGACAGCCGGACAATTACGTTAGAATTCTTTTAGAAAGTGATTTCAAAATATTTGTTTATTGAAAAACTTCATTTTCATTATAAAAAATATACATTTGTCCATAAACACGGTAAATTTCGAAAAAAGGAAAAAGCACGCATAATTTTTATTTTTATATAAATATGTTTGTTTGTGTACATACTTATATTGTTTCTATGTACTGTAAGATTTGGGTTTGGATTAATGCAATCTTGAAAATATGTTGTTGCTGTTGTATTTCTAATTTGATTTTTATGTGCCATTGTTTGCAGTCAGTTAAAAAGAAACCACTAAACAATCGCATCGCATCAAAAAAGTGCAAAATGTGGTTTTTTGTATTTTGTTTTTTTTGCTGGTTTCTGTTGAATTTATTTGAATGTATATATATGTGCATCAAGTCTTTCGTTGTGGGCTGATGCCTTTTGGTGATTGCGTGTTTTACTGCGTGCATACAACCGTGTCAATAATTACCCGTGGGACTATATAGACCCCAAAGGCACAGACAGAGACTACCATACAATGACTTTAACTATCATGCCAAACAGTTCCTATAAATAGGTGTACTTACCTATACTTATATACAATGTTAAGTTAGTTAGTACAAAATAGTGTTCATTTTATATTTTATCTTTTTATTTTTTTTTTTACTTTTTTTTTTATTGTACTCTTCTATTAAATTAGGTTGTACAGGTGGTATGTAAAAAAAAAAAAAAAGAAAAACAGATTAAGAGCTGGTTTAATAAAATGCGTGTCCCTCGTTCAGCAACACTCTTATAAAGTTTATAAGTTTATAGTTTAAAGCCTTTGGTTATCCTACAAAGACTTACCGTCCATCCGTCCATTACGTGTTATGTTATTTAAACTATTTAGTATCGTTAAGTAACTAAATTAACAATCGATCCAATTATCAAGAATTCTATAAAACTTTTAGTATACCTTTGTTGTTGTTGTTGTTGTTGTATTTTTTAAAAATATTGTTCGTAAGTAAAATCATGTGCCATTAAGAGTTTATATATATATTTGATCTCTTATAACAAAATTATGTTTTATTAGCTCAATTACATCTTTTGATATCCTCCAGGTGTAAAATTTAGTCTTTGCTGTTTGCACCATCTACAACGAGGCATTCGACACCTTACGAAGTTTAAATTTATTCAAAATCCAAATCGATTTCGCCACGTCCGTCTATGTGCATGTCTGTCACGCTTATTATTGTTAAAGAAATTTCTAAATTATCTATATAAATTCAGCTATAAAAAAAAAAAGGCGGAATTAAATTAGACGCGCCCACAATTTGCAAAGAAAAATTATAAAGCAGAATTAGATTATAAAAAAAGAAAATAATTATGAAACACTAATTTAACAAAAATGGGCGGGAGTTGGAAAATAGCCACGCCCACTATTTACAAATTATAATTTTTTGCCTAACAATGATACTTGTACTTTCTACATTAAAACATGTAATATTTTTCGTTTGCCACGCTCCCTGTTTGTATGTAGGAGGGCAAGAAAAATTTTAGGCGGAAAAAGAAAATTCATCCATTTTTAGGTCTACGATCATTTATAGTAATTTAGTCTATACCCTAGAGAAGTTCGCATCTTAAACCTAAAAAGTTATATAAATGTGGCTTTAATTGGATAAAATGTTACCTACAGCTGGCCAAAATATACAAATTAATTGAATGCTGGCAACATACATTTTGGAGCACCCTACGAATTTACAAAATTTTGAGCCTATACTTTCAATGATAAATTAGATGCTAAGGAAATTTAATTTAAATTTATTATTTTAACCTACAAGCTGGACTTTAGGTGGGCACTAATGATTTCTTCATCTCATCAAATCTAATGAAGCTTACAATCTATCTAATATTTTATATTAAGTTAATGAAAGAAAAAATATATTTTGACAGCTCAACATTTAGTTGAATGAATTTTGTTGTAAAAACTATGCACAACTATTAACCACAAACAAATAAACTTAAGTTACAAACAAATGTACGTATATAAACATTGCACTTGACCGTGATTAGTCTGCACTCCATAGTAATAGTAGTGGTGTTGCAAGGTAAGTGGGTTGGTTGTAGTTGTGAATTGCATCGTTGCACACCTTTTCAAATTGTATGGTTTTGTCGATATGACTTAAGGTGTTGTATGGCTAAATGGTAAGTGCGTATGTTGGCAATGATAGTAATGATATGCACACACATGCAAAACAAGACTTTCAATAGTCAGCGACAATAATAAACTTGTACATACCACACCAGCTACCAACTATACCAACTACTTTACTTGGGCATTTTAAACAACTATAACAGAAGCAATGTTATTTATTATATACCACACTATCATATGTGTAAAATAAATAAATGTAGTTTTCTGCACTTTACAAAAAAAAAAAAACCAAAAAACAATAATAACAACAACAAAATCAAAAATACATTTACGTTGACCTTCTCGCGTTTGCCAAATGTCAACCGAACTAACCACATTTTAAACCCACAAGTGCTTATATATGTATATGAATAAAACAAACAACAACAACAATAACAACAACAACGAAGGCTAATTTTTAACAACTTGATGATGATAAAAAGTCAGACCGTCATTTTATTAACTCTAAATTTATAATCAATAGATTTCTTTGCTGCATTATAAAATATTTGAAAACGAAAGTTACAATTGCAAGATGTTCGCTACTGGTTAATTGTTGTATTAAATGTAATTAAGAAAACTGCAATATAAAGAAATTGAAGTGATTTATGGAAAAATTCTTTTATTCATTGAAAATATTTTATAAAAACAAGGAGAAGAAAAAGTATTTCATAAATTGAAGGATTTAATGTTCGGACGTCTGTCTTTTTGTCCATCCGTCCATACATATATTATGTATGATCATCTAAATTAGATGATCTTAGTTTTGGTACTCTGGTAAATACATATTATTGGTTATAACAGGTATGATATTATTGTGGGTGTGGCATATAAACAATTCTTACTGTAGTATGTAAGTCGAGTTTTATGTTGACAATGAGTAAACTGTGCATATGTCTGCATCCTAAATTTCAAGTTCATAGGTAAAGTTTTGTGGCAAATGAGTAGATTTTTATGGATTGTAGGCGTGGCTATCAACCGTTTATGTCCATTTAAAATAGCGTGCAGAGACTCTACATACCTATCTCTAGCATAATTTAAGTTTTTATTTGTCTCATGATTATTTAGTAATAAAACAAACTATATAAAAATGAAAACGTCGCCATTTCGGGCCATGGTAGTTAATCTAATTGCTTAAAACTTGTAATGCGTAGGCGTTCAGTAAGTTTTAATATATTTTGTTTTTTATTTTATCATAATATTTGGCAATATTTGTGATTGCTAAACTAAATTATGGTGCTTGAAGTTTTTTCTATTGTTGTACTTTTATAAGGTTATTGAGGTATCTATAACTTGACTTTTTCGTAAATTTTTCATTTTTCCTTTTTTATTGAAATGAAATTAAGAAGACACTTTAATTAAGTATCCTAATTAAGGCTGTAGTTTCTCTGTTTCCGTTTTTAAATTGATTGTTCGAGTTTAATAGAATCATAAAAAAAAAAGGTGTGAATGTACTGTGGCATCGTCACAACTACGATGAAGCAGTTTTTATGATTACGAAAATTTTACGATTATTATTAACCAGTATTTACTTTAATAAAATGATTTTCTTAATAATATTTTAATGGTAGTGCGAGTGTCCATCTTATCAAACTTTTATGGTTCACTACCTTGTGCTTTAATAATCATTTATTATAGGAAAAGGAGAGTTTCAATCTGTATTGTATAAACTTTACTACCTTAATGAGTTTTATACATGCGTAACTTTTATTATTGATCTATAATAATAGAAGCCATATATGCAAAGGATTTGAAAATGAAATAATTTCAGTACTTCAGTATGTAGAAGAAGTTGTTCTAAATTTTATAAGTTACTTTGGTTTTATTGCTTATTTATAACTTTCTTTTACTATTGTAGGTATACACTGAGAACTCAGGTAATTAAATATTGTTCATCAAACTTTGCAATTGTTTGCCATATAAAGGTGTCCATTACAATGGAACCTTATATCGGAAGGAGTTCTAAAAGTGGTTCGATTCGATTCATTTTCAACAGGGTTCCTCTTTGGGTCAATTCATGCCCTGGTACGAAATTTCATCGAAATATCTCCAAAAATGCAACTTTTGGCTGGGACAGATAGACGGACGCAAGTCAACATTAACATAGATTTTCATTCTGTATTTTGAATAGAGTAGATTACTAATAATGATTAAAAGTGATTATTTCAAGAGATTTAAGAAATTAACAAGCCACTGAAAAAATGTAATGAAAATAATTATTATTAAGATAATAATCATATGTTCCTTAAAATTTAAGAATAATTTCGTTCAATAAAAAAGGAAAACTCATACATGCTGAAAAAGTATAAAAATAACAACAATAACAACAAATCCAACAATAAATTAAAAGCAATAGGAACAACAATATGGAAAATAATTACAACAATCTAATAATACAAAATAACAACAATAAAAATATTTCCAAATATATATTAAAAATGGAATTAAACAACAACAATATAAATAATTACAAAAACAAAAACATTAATAACAACAAATCCAAAAAACAATAATAATAACAACAACAACAACAACAACAACAGTAGCAGCATAAGCACTATTACGGCCATCGGCAGTTTTGTGTACATGTGCGTGTGCATTAGTGATGTTGTAAAGCACAATTAAGCAAAAATTTCAGAATTTTATGTACTTTTTGTTGTTGTTGCTATTGTTGCTGATTACTCGTATTTGGCCAACACGCCATAACTCCTTCATATGTCGATTACAGCCCTTAGGCATCTTTGTGTTTGTGTACCACATAGTTAGTTGATTCATGTTCTTCTTCTTCTTCTTTATTAATAAAAACACTGTGCAGTTGTTGTATAGTACGTATGTATGAATATAAGTGTAGTAAGGATTATGATGCTGTGCTCTGTTTATATTTAAGGTGTTAAACGCATGATTTGTGGTTACACTTGATAATGAGAGTTTTATGCTCTCCTTTACAATATAGCAATAATTGTTATATTTTTCTGCGTAATTGTATACCTTTTGTTTGTTGCTGCTGTGAAATTGCTTCACTCTTCAGAGCTGGACTATGGGCTTAATTATTACAATAACAGTAAATTGTTTGTATGTGTGTAAATGATCACTTTATTATTGTAGGTATAACATTTATTCACTTAAAACAAAACAAAAAAAATAAAAATAAAAATTATGGTTCTTGGGCATATTGTTGTTTTTATTGTTGTATCTTTTTTTTTTTTTTTACTGAAACAAAATAATAATAACAGCATTGCTGTAAACTATATTGTGAGGATTGCTTATAACCTGCTCCTCCTTGTAAATAATACACCTTCAATAAATTGCAGGAGAAGAGCAATAAATCGCTTTAATGGCTTATAATCAATTTTTCCTAAGTAAGTAGAGAGCAAAATAAAAATACAAATAAAAACAAAAACAAAAACAATACAAAACAAGTGAAGATATTATGGTCGGTTAAGTTAGAAAAATGTGAAAAATTACTTCACATCCATATGGGCGTGACTGTTATACACATTTGATTAGAGTTTCATTTCGTATATTGAAATTTCTAGGTCAAATTTTTGGGTGTGTCTTCTATTTGATTCTGCCCATATTCTGCTCAAAGTTAACCGCTTTAAAACTAAAGTTTGGTTTAATGAAATTTCAGTTCAATATCTCACATTCCAGTACTGTGAAAGTACAAACAATTGACATACGTATGGACGGATGTTTCAATAAGGACTTAACAATTTTATATTTAAATAAAAACACCGAATATTTTTGATATTGGGCTAAAATTTATTTCAAAGACGGTGCACATACACATATATTATATTTATTAAGATAGAATAGCGAGTAGGCATATAACACCTACAGTTTAAATGGTGGGACGATTAATATGACCGAAAATTTAAATAAACAATGCGGCCACCAACTCACAATTGCAATTAGTACTTTTTAATCATTTCCAAACAATAAATAATAAAAAAAATTACCTTATCTGTTATTTTTACATTTAGAATGCTTTTGTATTTTAAATACAAAATTGTTATGTCCTTATTGGAAAATCCATTGTATGTAGAGTTATTCACATATGTGATCAAAGTAAGTCCTCTTTTTGGTGTTGCAAATCAAATGGCTAACTTAATAAATGTACTTTTATATGTATTTCTGTACGTTTATGTATAACTATGGACATATTTCATGAACTTGTAGTACTTGCGGTACTATTTGTAGGAACGGAGAGTATACAATAATGATACATATATATATAATATAATGAATAAAAATTTCTTTTCCAAAAAGTGCATATTGTTGTTGTTACAATTAGTTAAGTAAAATATATATAAAAGCACATGCACTCCATTCAAATAAGTATTTGTTGTACTGCGTTAGGCTGACATGCCTCTATATCTTACATTATGTAACGTTCCCTAAATTTTAAACTGCTTATCTGTACCATAACCAATATCTATACTTTCCATAGTTTGTACAAGCTAAACACCTACACGAACACCATCTACAGCATAAAGAGATACACAACAAAATGTTCCCCTACATTTATCTACACAAGTATTGATACTTATGTTGTTGTGTTATTGTTTTTGTTTTTGTTAGTGTGCTTTTTTTTTGTATATTTTATTATTTTACACTGAAACAAAGATTTATTTACTACGTTGATGTCATTTGTTTAGATTCAACTATAAAAAAAAAATATCTTAAGGTGGCGAGAATGCTTGTTCTTTACAGTGTTTGGCTGCTAGGGATGGATGTTGGTTTGTTGGTTCTAGCGATTGTTGAAGTGTTTCTGTTATATGAAAACTCCTTCATGGAATATTGATATTAATGTTGTTACTGTTAATGTTGCTTAGTATTTATTGTTGCTGTTGTTGATGTTGTTATGATGGTGCATTGCTGCGGATAATGATGAGGCTTGGCTGGTGTTGTGGTATATATATATATAAGCAGCAATTGAGCAGTAAATACTGAGATTTATGAGTCATGTTCAAATATTTGATGTACCACATCCATCCACAGCATAGACATGCGTACACGTGCACATACAAACGCACATAACAACATCACTAAGCCATAACTCTCTTAAAAATGTTTTCAGAAAAGTAAAACAATAAGAAAAAAAAAATAATACCAACAAAAACAACAAAAACAACAACAACAACAAAATAATAATAATAATAATAATAAGAATAAAAGAACAAAAGTAACAATTACAACAACAACATCAACAACAAACACGAAGAAGAAGAAGAAGAAGAAGAAGAAGAAGAAGAAAAATAACAACAACAAATATCTATAACAACCACAATGACAAAGAACAACAACAATAACAACTAAGAACAGTTTTAACATTACTTTAACATTAAAGAGTGTGTGTATGTGTGTTGCTGTTGTTGCTCCAAATGAAGAAGTAAAAAGATAAAACACGTTTTTTTTTTCTTATGAACAACGTATAGAATGTTCACTAGGAAGGAAGTAGTTTTATATTTTCATGTTCAATTCTTTCGCTTTTATGTTTTTTTTAGTTTACTGTGTGGGCGTTTGCAAAGGTGGGAATTGTACAAATGTTTTAGCAAATAATTCATTCTCTCTAATATGTTTCTATCGTATGCTTCACATAAAATGGGGACTCTACTGAAATTGGTGATTCTGTTTGCAACAGCTTTAAAAGACAGTACAAGGTGAGATCTACTATGTCTGTCTGTGGGTGTCTTACTGTTGTCGAAACACTTAAAATGGTGAATTTTAAAAATATAAAGTTTAGACTTAAATTTTTAGTACGTTTTGTATCAAAATTTGGCCTAATCAATTAATGTAAAAAAAGAGGGCGGGGTGCTAATACGACCATATTTTACAAAAACTTCTTTCTTTTTGCTACACATTTTTTAAACATTATTAAAAAGCATAATCAGATACATGCCACGCCCATTTTGATATATACGTATGAAGGGTATTTAAGATTTAACTTAAGTTAAATTTACAATATTTGTTCTTGTTTTTGTTGTAAGATTGTACATAAAACATGCCATGGAATAGAAGAGCATCAATTAGATGGACAACAGTTATATAATGATGTGTTTACTTTGTTTTTAAGATTGTAAGTTGTTTTCCTTCCAAGAATATAAAAAAATATGGATGGAGATATGTTTACACTACTATAGCTAATACTACTTCTTATCTACGAACCTCGTGTCTTCAATCTACAAAAAAAGAAAATAAAATTGTTGAAAATGAGAGAATCTCTTATTGATAACAAAAGGCATCTAAACTATATATGGACTCTGAACTTTTCGAAAGTTTCTCAAGTGATCAATTTTCAAGTTTAATTTCTTTTCTTCGAACTATTACATTTAAGTAGTGTTCTCTTTAAAATGTGCTCTTTCTATCTCTCTCTCTCTCTCTCTCTGTAATTGCTTAAAAGAAAGATGAAGATGAAGAAATCATGACTAGTTATCAGCTATAAAGCTTTTGATCGGGTTAGTGTCTTTTTCGATAATTTACCTTGTTTGACTTTGATTGGTTTGTCGTTGTTGTTATTGTTGTTGTAATTTTATCTTATTTCAGTCCGTTTACCTTGGTTTAGACTACAAATAATCATTAATGTCCAGTTTAATGATCCATTTATTGCATTTTTATTGAATGAACTTTGATTAGTGTTCATTTAATGATCTCTTTTTTCGTAGCAGTTTTCTTTTTTTTACCCTTTTTTTTAGGCACTCAAAATAGTCTATTTTTTATGCATAAATATATATATCGAACATGTGTGTGTATGTGTGTTTATAAATGTAGGTGATTAGTTTTTAGAGTCTATTAAAAATTTTATTTGCATTCAGTTGTGTTTGGGTTTTTTTATAGTTTTTTTTTTCAAAAAAAAAAAAAACCCATTCGCGATTTAGTTATTGTAAAATGTCACAAAAAATATCAAACTCATAAAAATAATATCTTATTTTTTTTGTTATTTTGCAACTATTAGGGCATTCATTATAAGCCAAAATACTAAGAAAAAAAAAAAAAAAACAAGAAACACATCATCAATACCTTACACGTGTCGCTTGAAATCTTAGCAACTGAAACCGGTTTCTATTAACTATTTGATTAGTCGAATAGCAACAACAGGAGGTAAACAAATAGACGAACAACCTCTAATAATATTGAAAAGTGCTTTTTTTTTTTGTTTAAGCATAAAAGCTAGTTGTTCGATTTTAATTGATTAACAATTGTGTGCGTTGATATTATCTTGTTTAAATGATTCTTTAACTAAAAGATGCAATAATTGTAAGTGATTTAAAGACTTCAAATATATATAACCAGTTATTATTTGTGATTATTTAAAATGTTTGAAAAAGTAATCGATCGTTAAGTAAATAAATAATTATAAAAGAAAATTATACTCGGTTCTAGTTGACCATTTATTACTCTATCTTACTTAATATCCGGTGGAGGGATCAAGTGTTTAATGCCCTGCAAACACTTGATGTACAAAACTGGAGAAGGCGCACCAACGATCGGCGTTCTCTTCTGCAACAAGCCAAAGACTTACATAGGTTGTAAATCGGTCAGCCATAATGATGATGATGACTTAATTTAACAATTTGTCTAAAATTAAATTAAATTTTATTTTGTCTTTCTCTGCCGCCCTCTATGTTTAATTTAATACAATTCTATATTAATTTTTCTATTCTTCTTATTATGTTCTTACATTTGATATTCATATTGGTTGTGGAATGGTTTCTAAAAAATTGTAAATTTTTGTGTTTGGGCTCCTGCCACAGGGCTTTTTAATGATTTTTAATGATTTTTAATGATTTTTCTTAGCCACATTTCAAAACCACTCAAATTTTCAGTTATGTCATGTTTTTCCTTTTTTTGTTCATTTATAAAAACATTTGATTTTTATTTATCATAGACAATCACATACATAACGGTTTTTTCTTTTAAATATTCATTTAATAACAGACGTGTCCGTATACCACGTTTCTTCAATTAGTTATAAAAATTGAATGGAGCATAATGCACAACCGCAACAACAACAATAACAATTGTAAATACATTTATTGTTTTTTATATCATATAATTAAATATATTTAACAAAAAAAAAAAAAAAAAAAAAAAAAACAGACAAAAAATACCAAACAAAACTGAATGATTTAATATCGAGATAAATAGACAGTAAGGAAAAAAAATAATAACAATAATAACAAGAATAGTAATAATAATAATAATAATAATAATAATGTGTGAGATTTTAATGTTTAACAAATAAAAAAAAAGTTATTTTATTAAAATGTTTACAGAAATAAAGTATTTATTAAGAAAAAAATAATAAAATTATCATTGTTGTTGTTGTTGGCTGATTGGTTGGTTGATCGAAAGCAAAAAAAAAAACACAATTCGATTAAGATTAAGCAGCAACTGCATTACAATCTGATGATTATTAAGTATTTATTCGTATGTTGTTGCGAGTCCAGCAAACTGCATCGCACTATGATTATACGGCGGCGGCGGCGGCGGCTGTGGTATGCTTTGTTTAGCTTTTATTGCCAGTTGTTGTTGTTGCAATATATATATTTTTTTAATTACATTATTTAACGTTTAATTAAATCGCTGTGTAATTATTTCAATTATATTCGCAAACTTCTCAGGCGTATGAGTAACAACGAAATCTCTAGGCATACTCTAACCCATACACACACACATACACATGAATGTACATGATATGAAATCGTTTTATATTAGATGTTATCACTGTTGTTGTTGTTATTATTATTATTGTTGTACGTGATATCATAATCATATTATTTCGCACGCCGTTCTTTATGCTTCGCTGACTCTTTCAATTGTTTCAGTTTTTTTTTCCTACTTTTTTATGCCTTTTTGTTATTATTATTTTTTTTTTAAATTATTCACATTGATTTATTTTTTTTATTTTGTTTTGTACTTCATTTATTTGTTCAAGCCTCATACCGCAACAATTGTTCATAATTTTAATGGAAAATTAATAAACAATCAAAATAACAATAATAATTATAACTAATCAAGCTCATCATTATTTTGAGAAAAATTTATGGGGTAAAAACATGGTGTACTGTATGTGGGTTATAAAGTGAAAATTAGAAAACTTTTATAAATGAATTTAATTAACAAATCTTGTCTGTCTGCTTGGAATCAGATGAATATTTTTTGAAATATTTCTATACATTTTGCAGAGCTAGCACTCCTCTTAATTGCAAATTGATGATGCAAAAAATATGCTTAATATTTGAATGAACGCCACAAAATTGGCAATTATCGATATCTTTACAATCCTTATGATATGGTTTTGACGCGTAGAATGTCATGATCAAAATTGCTTTTTACTAAATCAAATATGGTTACTGCTTGAATACGTTTAAATCGTACCTTACTAAATCGTAGACTGGGTTACTTTGCAAAAAGCTTTGATTTTGATAACAATAGGATAAAGTTTATTGAAAATTTTATAATATTCATCATGGCGGTCATTCCGGCCATTATTCCAATATTATTACTAAGAGAATTTTTTTCTTCAAAATTGAATTTAAGAAAAAAAAAAACCAAAAAACAAATTTGGAACGTTTTACAAGGTTAGCTAAAGATTTTTATTGTTATATATTCCATTAAGACTCTTACATAATTATATAATGTGTGTGATGTTTAAATATTGCAATAGTTAACGACATGTATATCATTTGACAAGGGAGACATTGGTACAATAAATAAATAGCAAAAGTTGTCATCTACAATCTAATTTATTTACATATAACTTTTATCGATACATATACACATATGTATATAATATAATATGGATTGGTTTAAAAAGATAATTTGACAACGAGCGGGTTTCTTTTTTTTTTTAACTAATAAGGTTAATAATAAAATTTATAGCGCTGCTCCCATTTGAAGCATACATAAAACCAATCAAGTTGTGTTAGTTTGTTACTGTTACAAAAGAAAAAAAAAAAAAGAAAAGAAAAGAAAAAAAAAACAACTCCCAAACTTTTTATTGTCATAGTCGTCACCTTAAAAAAATAAAAAGAATTGTTAGTATAAACACATTTTGTATTTGAAATCATCCTCTTGTTAAAACTAAAGATAGTCTATAAAATTGTCACAGTCTGAATTGAGCCAACAATTTTTTTTTTTACTTTAAATTTGACAAAGAAATGTGTATGATTCCAAAAAAAAGAAAAGAACTGGTGGATACATATTTGCTTTTAAGCTATAATTCACAATTTTTTTATGGTTAGTTGTTAGTTGTTTTCTAGAGCGTTGGTTAACCCTTTCATTTGAAGATAATTTTTCTTTGCTTTTCTTTTCACTTAACTTAGTTGTAATCAGGTCATAATCTATTTTATATTGTTGACTCACATATTTATAGCGTACTTTTATATATATATGCTGAAAAAAAAAAAACAAAAAAAAAAAAAAAAAACTAAATATCTGTTGTTTAATATAAAAAAATGAACTTGTTTTACAACAACCATTTGCTTATACATTTTATAAAATGTTTGTTGCGTTTTGTTTTGAGTTTTTTTTATATAAATAATAAGAAAGTCAATTATTTATAATGTAGATTATAAAAAAGTAAGTTGTATTAACATAAATGTAATATTGTGTTGTTGAGCACCAAAGATGGTGCAAATCGATCTATTTGTAATAAACAACAACAACCGTGCCGTAACGAGACAGTGTCAATGTAACGTAATACCGCTGAAACTGAAAAATGTGTACAAAAGCGTAGACACTCATGAATAATTGATTGGTAGTCGATTGGTATAGTAAAATTCTCTATACCGTAAGTTTCATTGAGAATTTTGGCTTCGGCCGAATCAAAATACCGTCCATCATCTCTAAACAATAAGTGGGCGTGGCTAGTACCTAATTACGTCATGTAACAGTGAAAGAAATACTTGTCAACTTACATGTTAGGTTTTTCGTAAAGAAAAGTTTTGTAAAATGTAGGCGTGTCTGTTATACGCCCATTTTTGCATGCAATAATTACATGTATGTATGTCAAAGTTCAACTTCATAGATATATTTTTGTGGCAAATAAATAGATTAATGTTAGGTGTGGGCGTGGCTCTTAACCGATATTGTCAATTTTATATAAAAAAGTATTTGTAGAAACTAAAAATATTTATACAAAATTTCAACTTAATATCGTACAATAACAGATACATAAATACACGGACGGACATGTCTAGAACGACTCAGTTTTTTCATGCTGATCTGAAGGTTTTATCTGGATTGTGCAACGCGGCATGGTAAACAAAGTATACCCTCATCATTAAAGTAATATTCGTACCATTCTCTTCTTCTATATTATGTTAATTAAAACAAAAAAAAAACAAAAAAAAAAACACCGCTTGGGTGGTGCAAAAACCCTTTTCACCTATATTATCAATGACAAGCAAATCTTTTATAAAGTTTCCAAACGTTGTCACATATATAAATTAATTGTTGTTGTTGTGTATTGTTTCTTTGCCGGTTTATTTGTTTGCATTCAACACTTCGATCTATATATATCGATTTGCTAATTTCTATAACGAAGTGCTCTAAATTATATATTTTTTTTTTTGCATTACAATCATTTGAATTTTTAATGAATCGATTTATTTGGCAAAAAATAATCAAAAAATTATCATAACTGGTTGAATAGAAAAAAAGAAAAGAAACATGATGATAACATATTATATGGCCGTGTTTTGTTTGTGTTCATCAATGGGAAACTTTTTTTTTAGTTAGTGTAGCTATAGTTTATATGCTAATCGTCATAATCATAAATAATGTTTTCATGTTTCAGACAAGAGGATTATTATCAAGGGGGTTATAAGATAAAGTTAAAATTAAGAGCTAAAGATTGTTGAAATATTTTAAACATAATATGGTATATTGTTTGTATGTTGATGTGTTTGGTAAACCTTTATGTACTTTTGATACCCTTCACATAAGATGTTGGTATAACTAAGTTTGTCATTGCATTTGCAACACCCAGAGTGAGGTGTCAGAGATCCTACACAATGTATCTTGATCAGCATTAAAGAATGAGTCGATATAAACATATATTCGTATGTCCGTCCTTTAGCTATCTCACAGTCGTAAAGTTAGAGATATTGAAGCGAAATTTTGTATAGATCCTTTTAGTTTCTATTTAAATTGGGCAAAAAATGGTCAAGAGTCACGCCCATAATTAACAAAAATTTATATATCCGTCCGAAAAAATTAAGTAACAAAGTTGAAATTTTGGTACAATTATTTATAATAAACCCATATAGCGATGTATCAAAAGTGGGCGTGGTGGGATACCAGATAATATACAGAAAACTCTACTCCGAGTAAAACTCGATTTGCAAGCTGATAGACATTTCTAGTTTCTGTTTAAGTTGAGCCTAAATCGTCAAGAGCCACATTGTGGAAATCAACTAAAATTTATTTATTTTGAGCTATAAAGTTGAATTTTTTTATTCAACTCTATGGGCATGGTCGTATAACAGACGAGTCTAATAAAAGCCATACTCCAAGTAAAACTTGACCTACAAGTTAATACAGTAATATATACACTATACACTAGAGGACTTAATCATAAACCTGCCGCGTCCACTTTTGCTAATTTGTTTGTTGATCAGTCTTATTGTTGTAAATTAGGTTATATGGAATGAGTGGATAATAAGCGAGTCCCTCTTTTTGTTTAGTTCGGCTATTGTATTATGGCCAAGATCAGAATAACAACAAAATAGAGCAAAGTACATAAATTTTAGCAAACATTGTTTAAATAAAAATGTGTCTGTATGTATTTGAAACAATGTAACATTGTGTGTATATGTGTGTGTACATTTATGGGAATGAATTCATTGAAGTTTGTCTGTGATTTATGTCAGTTTGTCTGCTTTAATGTCCAAATGTACGTCTATCTGTTTGTCTATCTAGCTGTCTGCTGATATGTTTTGTGTTTATGAGCGCATGTCTATAGGATCCTGTTGACGCTCTTTTTTTTCCTTTTTGGTTATATTCTACATAACAACAACATGTACAAAATATTGTTAAGGTACCCAGCTAACTTGCAATACACACACACACACACGCACGTGCACATGTACTTACATCTTAACTGACTGACTTGTTAAGTGTTTGTTTCTTAGCAGTTAATTTTTTGCATTTGTTGTCTTGTTGTATTTGTTGCTTACTGATGTTTCATACAAATATAACACAACTACTAAGAACTATCAACCCATATAGAATAAATATTAATAAACAACAACAATAATAACAAAATGTACATAAATGTCTTTCATTGCCAATTTGATGCTTGTTGTTGATTTTATTATTATTTTTGTTTCTTTTGTTCTGCTTCAGCTAGAGCTTCAAATTCAGCTTGATTCAGTTATAAGCCATTGTTTGTGTTAAGGTCTGGGCCTAAAGGTTTGTGTATGCATGCTTTCTACTCCAAACAACAATTGGGTGCGTTTTTTTTTTTTGTTTATTTCAAAATTGTCTACATTTACACGTGTATTGGATATAATAAGTGTGAGTCTGCCAGTCTGTAAGATGAATGACATGCGTCTGGGGCTGGCCGCCTAAAAAACTACCACGCACTTTAAATATTTTTACGAGTACCATGCACACACTTGCATACGATTTTTTGAACCAATTTCAATTTCATTCAGTATACATACATATGTTGCATACATTTTCAATTTATGTTGCTAATCCACTGTTTATTGCATTGTTGGGACTGTTGTTCTTGCTATTCATTATTACAATCAACAATTGTTTTTTCGTCTTTTTGTGTGATGAGTGTGTGGGTGCTTTTGTGTTTGTATGTATGTTTATTATATATTCTGTGTTATAGCACAAAACTTGAAATATTTGTCAACAATTTAAGATTCATTATAATCAAGAAACTGGGTTGGGTTGCAATTTTTATTCTTATTGTTGGTATTGTTGTAAAATCATTAAGTTGATAGTTTTGTAAAGGAACCCACATAGCCCTCATACTCAAATATTATATTTTAAGTAATGTGGTAAGTAAAACATTCGTATTACACGCCTGCAAGTATATTGAAATTGTTATGATTTTTGTACTTTAACAAAGCTATTTTACTTTAATCTTATCAAAACGAAAGGTTTTTAAATGAAATTGAAAAAAATTTTAATTGAAAATGAAAAAAAATCAATTCAAAATCGCTTATGCGCCACACCCACAATCGACAACAATCTGTTTATTTGTCATAAATACCAAACTATGTAGGACACATAAGTCTACATTGACACAGTTTTTGATACTGATCAAGAATATTTATACTTTGTAACGTCTCTGACGCCTCCTTCTAGTTGAATAACAAATTTAATATACCCCGAATCTTATGTGGAGAGTATAATAAATGATTTTAATTTAATATTTTAATTTGTTAACAATATAATTGCAACGTTCGTCTAATTTAAATATTTAACAATTAATAATTTGAAAATTACCCACCTCATTAACTGCAAAGCAATTGTACTTGAATTTACACATATTTGTAGCGCCGTTTCAGTATAACGATTAAAGTGTGTGTTACGAGGACCACTAATTAAATTAATGAAAATTATAACTCATTCAGCTTATGTGTACGTGTGTTTAATTCAACATATTTATGATAATAAATAGCGTAATCAATTTATTGTATTAATGAGCGGAAAAAAATTAACAATTTTATTTATTTTTTTCTAACAATTAAAAAAATATTTGTTGATTTTATGTGAAAATATTTCTAATAATAATAATAATAATAATAATTGGAAAATAAAAAAACAAAAAAAAATCCTTTTTTTTTAAATTCTTTAATAAAAATATAAACATATTATGTGTAGCAATTATTTATATTAAATAATAAATAAATGACAATATATTGTTTTGTTTTGAAAGTAATTTATGAAGGCTAGGTAAGTAGATAGCTTCTAGGTTATATTCTTCAAAAACAATCATCCTTGACACTATATATAATTTATAATAAAATGAAGGAAAAAAATTATTGCGGGGTAGTTGTTCTTAATAAAAAAATTTCGAAAATAATAATAATTATAACAACAACAATAAATGAATTCAGAGCTGGTATTAGTGAAGTTTTTAAGAAAAAACCTAATTTGTCTTAAGTCGATTTTTAAATACTTTGCTCTCTTATCTTTATACAAAAACGCGGGTGTGACTCTTACCTGATTACAGCCTCTAAGCATATTAGAAAAGGATTTTTCGTTAATTTTGTTTCATAAATGGTGGGTGTGTCTAATCATATTTATGCAAATAGTGGGCGCGGCAGATGTCTGATTACATTTTTTAAGCATGGATTTTTTCACTATTTTTTTTATAAATTGTGGGCGTGTCTAATCATATTTATGCAAATAGTGGGCGCGGCAGATGTCTGATTACATTTTTAAACATGGATTTTTCCACTATTTTTTTTATAAATTGTGGGCGTGTCTAATAATATTTACACAAATAGTGAGCACAGCAAATCCTTGATCACAATCTTTAATGATTTTACATAACAAGATGGACTTTGCACCACGCTTAATATGTTATAAATTGTGGGAGTGACTAATATTAGGTTTTCACCCAATTTTAGTACATCGATAAATGGACTAATTAGAAATATGATGGACGTACCGTACAGATATGACCTAATTGAATTGAGAATTTGATGCTGATTTAAGTTATGTATAATTTGTCTCGGATTATATGTTAAAGATATAACAAAGTTAGTATACTTACGCAATAAATTGCCAAGTGTAAGACAAAAAAAAAATTAAGATTTTTCTGGGTGCAGCAATGATTAGATGACTAAAATAGTTATAGTTGTCATTAAAACACAATTGCTTAAAAAAAACAACAAAAAAAAAAAAACAAAAAAAAAACAAAAAAAAACTATTACCAAATATAGTTGCTTTAGATTATATTCATATGTTCCACATCTAGGAAAGTATTTGTAGGAATATTGCATGGGAGAGAAAACATTAAAAAATTTATTTCATGCAAGTAATTTTTTTCTTTCTAAATTAAACAATTTTTCATATAAATCATAAATAAACGTCAGATAATTATAACACAAATTAAAGGAGTACAAGTCGTGGGAGTAAACATTAAGTTTCTGTTTGAAAACCTCTATAAATAGCCTTAAGGTTAAAGGCTATACAAAACAATACAAAACAAAAAAAAAAAACAAAAAAGAATATATTTTCTGAATAACTTTGTCCAGAGGGTAAAATTTTTGGAAAAAATTAAGAACACACAACGGAAATTGAGTTCATTATTAAAACAAACAAATATACAGTCAAACAGACGGACAGATGTACTAGAAAGTAAACAAATGTATAACGAACTAACTGGCATAACTGACTGAACTATATTTAACGGACTGACTGACTCAATGAATCAATGAAAAGCATTTATAAATTGAGAAATGTCTGCCATCTCACACACATACACACATACTTAAATGAAAGAATACACTTGTGTGATTAAATATCGTTTTGTTTGTTGAGATGATTTATTCCGTCACAAAACGGCTGCATACCTGCATGCCTGCATTCATGCATGATATATTAGCATATGTATGGACTACCTACCTAACTTTTATCATATGAGATGGTAAGATTTGCTATTGTTGTTGGATTTGTAGCGCTTCAATTTCATTAAAAAAAGAAAAATTTTGTTTAGAGTTTATCTAAACTTAACAAAACAGTTTGTCTGCTGACGCATTCACTACTTTTTCTTTCATAAAACATTTTGACTAATGTCTCGGCCATTTATTTTGATGGCAACGTTTTGTTTTTGGATTTTGTTATATCTGCGTTTATTAATGGGCCTTTTTCTATGGTTTTCAATATCATATTGAAGTTTATTCACTACTGAAAATAATTCACATATACGCTTATATCATATATGCATACTTCACGTATATATCACATATCTTATGTAATAAATAAGAAAATTTATAATCGGCTTGGGTAAATTATTAAATGATATAAATATCTATACATCTTAGTAATGGAATTAATTAGAGATGGTGAGGGTCTTGAAATGTATACGTAATCTTGAGCAATGTCCCATATCCTATAAATTCTTATTGAAGGTGTTGTTGTTACTAAACATTCCACGTTTTGGTTTTGGACTCATTTCTCTATAAATTCTTACTAAATATTTGAACATATACGTTTATATAAAAATTTTAACGTAACATGTACGAGAAGAGTCCTATGTGATCATTGTGCAAGCCTGTGCTCTTAGTTAAGGAGTAGAAGGCTTCTAAAGTAGCTCAACACTTTCTTAAGCTTAGCGTTCCAGATTTCCTCTGGTTTTATTCCATTTGTTCTAAATATGCGATGTTTGCTTCTGCTGGAAGCAGGACAGTTGCAGCGTATGTGTTTCGACGTCTCAGTGGCCGTACTACATAGTCTGCTTATATCTTTTTCAGTTACGCCCTTCTTATGTAAGTAGTATCTGAGGGTACAGTATCCCATATAGAAGCAAGTTAGTATTCTAAGCTCACCCCTTTATAGTTACAGGAGTCTTGTGACCTTACGGAACGATTTTTTAAATATTTTGACTTGTCTTTGGCCCTTACTGGTTTTCCAATGGTTGACAACCTTTTTTGAAGTTATTTGTTCTACCGCTTTAGTTATGTGGCTTTTTGTCATATTACAGAACATTTCTGGACCGATCAGGGCAGTCCTGTCTTTATAATTTTGTAAACTATTCTTAGTGTTATTGTATGCTTTCGATACTTAAAAATATAGTTGGATACGTTTATTTTCTTTAAATATTTAAACTCAGAAATGATAGATGAAGTAAAAGATAGCCCGATGGATTTAATTTTCAAAACAAATGTGGGTTTTTTTCATCATTTTTGAAATTTTTGCTAAACTTGAACGGTTACTTTGACTTCAGGAAAGACTAGATAATTATGAAATTGCCCTCGTATGCATCTATTTTAGCAAAAATTACTATGAGCTTAGATTTCACTTAAAAAATGGAATTCTTTACAAAGAGATTTATTGATTTTGAATTCCTCCATTATTTAATAAAAAACTATTTAAAGTTCTTCTAAATAGTCTGAAGAAAATTTCAATTCAACAACCGACATACGATCAAACTGGCTAGATTGATTAAGGAACGGCTCACTGATGTAAACTTCAATAAAAGCAAGCAAGTGTATATCTTTACATAGAAGTTTACTTAGACGAAGTCTATTAACTTTTTAATGGGTATTTAATGAATCATTTCCTTACGCTAGAAAAACACATCTTCATTTGATTGTTATTTCAAAATCAATTTTTTTTTTTTGTTATGTTTTTGTTTCTATCGTTTTAAGAAGTGGTTTGCCGTGAGTTTTAGTTATTAACACACAATAACAACAACAACAAAAAAGTCATCAACATTCCAAACATTGTACAAAATATAAATATATTTTATATGAACGTACTGAACATATCATCATACAGAGAGTTGGTACATATATAATAAATTTACACCAGCTGGTTAGCTGGTTGATTGCACTTGTCATCTATTACAATAATAACGCTTTCTACAACAATATATATATATGTGTGTGTATGCGAAAGTAACTGGTTTTACGACATTTGCCATTTATGATTAAAGTTAACCAAACGGTCATAATGATACGTCAAGTGATTAAATGAAAAATCACTCGTCCAACTACGATAACTAGCCCCCATAATATGAAACGTCGATCAATGTGTTGTTATCATCGGTAAATAGATTGATCAGAGTTGAACAAGTTGTTAAATGAAATTACGTTTTTTTTTTAATTTTTACTTACTTTTTTTTTCTTCTATTGTATAAAATGTAGTGTAAAGTATTTTATATTTACATTCACTTAAAATTAACAATTATAAATTATAAATAATTGCTCTGGTTTTTAATGTATTTTATAAACTCTAACCCTTGTATCGGATTAATATCTGAACGTACCATAGCAATGTATATATTACATACGCGTGTTCGATAGCGTGTATAAAGTGTTGATCTTTAATGTAAGTAAAAATGTTTGCAATCACCTGTAAACCATACCCAACCACCTTTCAACAATATCGTGTGTTTTCGATCATTTTGGTATTTGAAAATCTATTGAAAATATATAAAAATGTGTTCAGTCAGGTGTTTGGTTGTTGGTGATGGTGTCGGCCCATTTAAGATGATAAACTATAAACTTTAAATACTATTATTACAGGGTCACAAATCAAATAAAGACTTTATCGCTATAAAGGTTTAAAAAAATCATAGTTCGTGAGACGGACAAAACGGATAAATAAAAGAGTTTTAGAAAATTAAAACTAAAATCAAGATTTATATAAAAAAGACACTCAAACACTAATTTACTCGAGGCTTACACATGATTATGAAACTTGAAAAAAAAAAAAACAATCCCAGAAAAAAGGTTCAGCCAACACAGGTATTATGAGAGTTAATATAAAGTAAACAAGTGAAAATGTTATAGTGGGGTAAAGCCAACCTTCTTGTAACCTATATTGTAACAACAACAATATAATTTCATCTTAACAGAATTTCTTGAAAGTGTCAAAAAGCTCAAATTCTTGATTAAAAAAAAAAAAAATTATTTTTTATAAAAAATTTTCACGACAACAAATCCTATCTAAGTTTTTTTCAGTAAAATCTATTCCTAAACTAAGTTTTATGTAGATATTCATATGAAATAATTTTAAAATGCCAACTTTTACATTAAACTCAAGATGAACATATCAGGACGGATAGACAGGCATTATATATTGGAATTAAAAAAAAATGGCTTTTGAAATGTACAAAATTAAATATAAACTTAATATGCTTATCAAAAATATGGCATAGTAAGAAAAAAACTAAACCAAAAACTGGCTACGATTAGAAATACCAGCAACTTTCCCATACCTGCTCAAGTTTTTTTATTTTGTTTTCAACGATTTCAAAATATAAAGAATTTTGAACATAACAAAAAGAAACCAAAAAAAAAAATAAAAAAACACAACACTACATAAAATCGAACGAAAATGAAATACCACCATCAACCCGCGCGACAAAATTTATTGAACTATCTAACCAAAGAGTCATTAAGACACAAACTTACGGAACCTTGACTTAAATGATGAGATACTTACCAGGCACGCATATGGTATATAATATGTATTGAAAAGGTGAAAGCGCCGTGTTTTTTGTTTTGTTTTTTATGTTAACATCAAACAAAAGACTTGCATTTAATGGCTGGTTGGTGCAGTATTGTACAGTTGCAGGAAGCCCACCTTTAGTGACTTCAGAATTAATGAAATCGAGTAAAAAATGTAACAAAAAATACAAAACACAATACTAAACATTATCATAAATTTTCAAGTTTTTTTCTTATTTCATTTTTATACCCTACATTTAAGATACTAAGGTGTACTAAGTCTATTATTCTGTTTATAACAACTGGGAAAAGGTGTTGGAGAGTCTATAAAGTGTACAAATTCATGATTGGCATCAAAATCTGACTTGAGTTATGCCCATCCGCATATCTATCTATTGATGTCCTACGTTTGTAAATTTAAAAAATATCAAGGGTCAGATAACAATTACGCGCACATTTAAGAAAAATCTTTTTAAGCATAGGATCCGTTCTCCAAGTTGAAACATAAGTTATGGAGCGAATAATCAGATGCCTGCCACACCCACTATTTGCTGGTTATTAAAAATTTGGCTCAAGACAATTTTGTTGCCTATGAGGGCAAATGTAACGCACAGTTTAAAAGTAATTAAATAAAGGCTTAATGTAGATGCCGCCCCCTATACATGTTTCTATGTTTAATTTGTTTTTGGCAACATTTTTTACGTGTTCCTTTTAATTTTTTTCCAAAAACTCAGCCACTCTAACATTTTCCTGGAATTAGGCCTTATTTTTAGACTTTCCTCTTCTTCTTACCCTTATTTAATATTTCAACTATTGCTAAATGGTTGTTTTACTAAACATCGAACTCTATATTCAAATTGAGTCACTCTCAGTGTAAAATTTTGAAAGAAGGCGTTATATTTATTGTGCGCGTTTGTGTGTGTGACTAATGTGAGACATAATTCTAGAAATCACAGATCATGACTCAATATTTTATAATAAAATATCAAGTACCTAATACAAGTACAATATAAAAATAAAAAGCAATTCTCCTAGTGTGGGTTGAGTAATATTAAGTGACACGTATTTTATGTACACATTAAATGTAAGTGTATGTGTATATGTAACTATTTATATGCGTTTATTACGTGCTTGCCCACCATCCATTAGTTTATTATTGTATTGTTGTTATAATAAAAACTAAATAAAAAATTAAAAAAAAACAAAACAAAACAGTCCGATTGCACAAATCAAGGGCAGTAAATTACTTGGTGGTGCGCAAGTAAAATTTTTAGTCGGCGGTTGTTACGTAATCGAAAGTATTGTTGTAACACTACAAATGTTGATATGTGTTTAAGAGATTTCCAAATATTTAAAATTGTTTTATTATTATACCCTTTATAAGGTGAGCGCTATAGTAAGTTTGTCATTTCATTTCATTTCTACAAAGTATCTTGATCAGCCTCATAAACTGAGTCGTTCTCGACGTGCATGTCCGTACGTCCGTTTCTTACTAGCACTTCTACGGTCGTAAATTTTGAGATATTGAGATGAAACAAAGATTTATAGTTTTTGTAACCGAATCGCTATTTAAATTACACAAATCCGGTATCAAGCCACGCCTACAATTAACAAAAAACTATTCATCTGCCACAAAAATTTAGCTATTAAGTTGAAATTTGATATCCAAATTTATAATTAACCCATTTATCGATATGTGAAAAATGGGCGTGGTCCAATACCAGATATTTTGAGGATTTACAAAAAACTATACTGAACTTGCCAGCTAATATGTAAAACAAACATTATTAGAGGGCGTTATCATGTACATGCCACGCCCACCGTTTGTAAGTGGAGAGTATTTAAGATGTGGTCTAAACCAAATTAATTTTTTTTCTTGTTGTATTTGTTATACAATTGATGAATTGATTATGTGATGAACCCATAACCGGACACTTTACTAGTCGCTGGCTTGCATTGTTAATCACTTGTGTAAAAAAATTAAAAATATGTTTAAAACATCAACAAATGTATAATATATTGAATCAAGTTGATATTCGCTTTATTTTACAAATTCATAAAGATTTCATTTACTGTTATTAAACGCACGTGCATGTTGCCTTCTCTTGCAATTATTTTCTTTGATTTCAGGTTTTCTTTTGAACAAACAAAAAAAAATTATTTAACATTAAAAATGACACAATTTGTTGTTGATAGTAATAAATAATAAATTATTAAAAAAAATAACAAAAAAACAAAAATCTCTTGTTTTTCTCGGGCTGCCAACTATTCTCTAAACTGATCACTCGACAGGTGTTCCCATACATTGTGGTATGAATGCCGTTTACCTTTGTGCCTGCCTGCCTGTCGAGTCCGTGGTATGTTTAAATGAAATATTAATATATACAAACATGTGTCTACACACACACGCACACACTATAGACATCTAATATAAATAATAATGCGACGCATTTACAACTAGTTTTGTTTCGTTAAATCATTGAAATGAATTTCATGGCTAAATTGTATTGAATGTCGTTTACGCAAACACATTAAAAAAAAAAACAAATCACAATAACAAGCCGATCAAGAAAATTATACCACAGCAACAACTAATCTGCGTGTTTTGAGTGTTGAAATCATAGAGTGCAACGGGTATCATTTGATTAAAATTTGTAGACATTAGGTCTTTATGAAATCAACAAAATATTGTTATTGTTGTTGTTGCTATTGTTATTAAATCGTTATTGCATCTTAGGATCAATGCGTAACATTTTTAAATTGTTTGAAAATTAATGAAAATGTAAATAATCAAAAATGTTAAGCCGCTACTTATAGTTTCTTCAACATTTCATATAGCGCACTCCATTGTAGTAGTGAACCGGTTAATAAAACAAAAGAAAGATCTGTCGGCAAAATCCGCAATCAAATAGTTGCCAACACAATAGTAGTAAATATTTGATAAGTTTTTGTTTTTCATTCGATTTTCAGTTACATTAAGTAATAATAATATTAATAGTGGGCGTGGCAATAACCTCCTTCCCGTTTACTCTCTCTCTCTCTCTCTCTACTACAGCTTTTCTTAGTCCATCTAAGCACTTATTTTTGTACTTATTTACAGGTTTGGCAGCAATCCAATGACAACCATAACAAAAACAACAAGGGATCGAAAATATCAATAAAGGAACAATAGAGGAATGATTAAAAAGATCAATTCATGTCAGTTGCGTGAACCCCACAAGTGTTATAAGCTAGCCATCGAGAGGCTACGTAGTATGTATGGAATGGTGCCTATTTTTGAGTTTTTTTTTATACAATTATTCATAAAAACCGCAGCTTTGTAAACATTTTTGTCCATACGTCCATTTGTCTGAAAATTTAGATTATATTGTAATACAATGAATAGAATATAATCTTACGTTTTCTTTAATCCATTATTGACTTAATTTTTTTATTTTCCTCTAAGTAACGTATTTACCAAGATAATCTGTTATTTATTTAGTGATTTTTTTTTTTTTTTAAGTAAGTATTACTTACGCCTCTTAAGGAAGATTTCACACATTGTTTGATGCTTGGTGTGAAGTATATAAAAGTATTTGTCTTAATGAAAAGATGGGCGTGATCTTGTGTCCTTTTCTTTGTTTTTTGTTTTTTATTTGTTATTTGTACGCAGGCCTGTGTTAAGTAAGTTGTGTGCGATGGCATCCCATTGTGAATTGTGCTCTTGTGGTGGTGGATGGTGAGACAGATAGACAGTAAACCAGACATATGGACAATGTAGATAGACAGGCCATGCAATTAACGTCTTGTTTTCATGTGTGTCTGCCTGATTACTTACTAAAAGACTCAAGCAACAATTTCTGTTGTTTCCTTTGATTTTTTATTTATTTATTTATTTTTTTTTTTGGTTATCTATCCTTGCTTGTGTCTTTGCTGTTGTTGTTGAAATGTGATCTCCTGCCGAGTTAATGTGTAAAGATTTGCGCATAATCTGCAACATTTTCCAACTCGGCTACTGGTATATAATCTTCAGATCAAGCAATTACAACCCAATTTACTTAAATGAAGAAATGTTTGGGTATGTGCATGTGTCTGTGTGTATACAGGTTCATATAATAAGTATATCCCAAGGTGATCAGTTGGTTGGTTGTAGTAAATATTTTGGCAAAATGCTTTTATCTTCGTCGGCTCACGCGTCGTTCATTCGTTCACATTATGGATATACACACATACAGAATTGTATATATTTTTATGCAAATTAACAATCAACGCTGCAGTTTAGCAATTTTTATGAATGAATGTCTGACCAAAAAATATTTATACCTGTTTCGCTCGTCTTCTAAAAGCAGCGCAAGACCAGTAGCACTTTAGTCTTCTCCGCTATCAGTTGGCATTTGTGTTCCATTTCATTTCAATTCACTTAATTAAAGACACAAAGCATCCTTCACATGCTTAATCCGTTTTCATTTTTTTTCTTCCTTTTGGGGCGCCTGTGATCTAAACAGCACATATTTGCTGTGTGCCGCTGCTGTGGCTGCTTTACGATAATGTTCGGACATTGACATTGATTGCATGGAGAGGGTTCTAAAACCGTAAAAATGTTTGAATTTGTTTTTCATTTCAATTCTAAAATATATTTAAAATGTTTTTTTTTTCATCATTATCATTATTGCCACGTAACCATTGTTAAAATCATATTAAATGAGTGAAAGGTTTTACATGCATTATTGACTTAATTTATTTATTTATTTGACTCATTTTATATAGAAAAGTATACTAAATGGTTTGTTTCGAGTTCCATCATTTTATATGTCTGCGCGTCCGTATTCACCTAATCGCGTTTTGGTTCATCCGTTTGGTCTATTTAAAGTTGTGAATTGTATATTTATTTCAAATTTGACTTAAACTAATTACCACCCCAAGATTTTTTTTCAATATACATTCTGTCATAATTTTTTTTTTTCGAAAGTAGCGATTTTTTTTATTAAATTGTATCGTATTGCTTGAAAACTTAATGTAATCAAATAATTGCCACGCCCATAATATTTTAGAAACGCATTCTACCACATAATTTTCTTTTTTCAATTCCATTGAATTTAAATAAGTTAAAATGCATGAAAAATTAATGATTTTACATTAAGGCCACGCCTTTTCTAAAAAAAATAAAAAAAGATTAAAATGGAAGGTATTTAATATTTCACCTCAGCTAAGTATGCCTTAACATTTTTGTTTTATTGTATTCCTTAAAATTTAAGTAAAACTTTAGCCGACTATCTTGGTAGTGGTGGTGGTTGTAGTGATGATAGGTAGGTTGGTAGGTAGGATTGACACTTTTAGGGGTCACTTGAGCAACATGATCACAACATGTGCGGCAAGAGTGTTTTATTTTGCATTAAACTATTGTGTATTTTTTTGTGTTGTTTTACTGCATATGCGTGTGTGTTTAGTTTTTGTCTGATTGCTTAGCATTGTTTTTTTTCAACTGTGAAGAAATTGTTTTTTGACTGTGGTTGCATTTGTATTTGTTTGTTGTTTATGGTGGATAATGATGATATTGTGGCATGTTTTATAAATTGCCAAAGATTGTATTGCTTTCTACTCTACGGATGACCTCCCCATGTTAATGTTGTTTCATGTGTTTTGTTTTTTGTTATGTTGTTAGTGGTATGGCGTCGTATAGTGGACGTGCAACAAGTTAATTAAGGATTATTTGCATGTTTTGACAAAAATAAAAGAAGCAAAAAAGGAACAGTGACCAGGTTAAAATCAAACTAAAACACTACTCGACACCAAAAAGTAAACAATTTGGCGGCAATCTGTAAAATCTACACCACACAAAACGTTGATGATACTGCTGAGGAAAGAGAGGAGAGTAGAAAAACGTAGTGTCACAGAAAGGTGTTACCCAAAGTAATGTTGGTTTTTCCTTTTTTTTTTTTTATTTTTCTTAAAAAAGCAAACAGTAGCTAAACTATAAATCGTGTTACTATTCAGTTGATCACATCGCATACGGCATTAATGTTTGGTTGTTGTTGTTATTATTATTGTTGTTGTTAGTATTGTAACTCTATTTTAATCCCTCACAACACGCCTTATTAACGTTCTCATACCGGATGCCTGTTGTCACATGTGTGCTTATTATATTTTTTTATCCTTCTTTTCTTTTTTATTCAGTTTGCTAATATCTTCGGTGTGTCATCCTTCAATTTTTTTCCTATGATTGATTGTTTTTTTGGAGAATGAAGAAAAAAATTTGTAAAATCTTATATAAAGTATTAACCGAATCTTGAGTATGTAACTAATAAACATTTACATTTTTTAGGTACTTTCTTGGAACACTTAATTCCATAGGTTAGTACGAGTATGAAATTCTTCCATATCTGTTGTGATTGTATCGATTTTGAATGGATGTCTGTAAATTGTAATGATTGCTTATTATCAACTCTTCATTGTCACATGTCTCATAAATTGTGCCAAATATTTTAGACATCTATTTATGTAGCGTATAATCAAAAGTAAATTATCACAACTTTGCTACCTAAAGTATTTTTTAATAGATGTGTTTACAGACCACAAAGTCAGCAGTATTTGATAAGGGTAGTTTCAATTGAATGATTATGTTTAAAATACCCTACATGTGGTATATATTGATTTTTATTTAAAATTTTTACTTTATAAGTAAAGAATTCAATAACATTGTTGCAGAAATTTCATATAAAATAAGTGAATATATTCTTTTAAGACCGTTGACGGTTTAATACCTTAAACCAATGGTCTTTAAAGTTTTTTCCAATGAAAGCCACACATTTGTTATAAGTTTATCATCTTGTATGCAATACCTAAAAGGAGGCGTCAGAGATCCTAAAAAGTATACAAAATCATGAGCATAAGCAGCAAAATTTGACATGTCCGTCCGCATATATCTTTGTTTTTGGAACTCTTTTTTTAAAGAAGTGAAATTATGTCAGTATGTCCATCAGTCCATCTATTCCCAAATAAAGTTCTTCGGTTGCAAGTTTTTTTGATTATAGGTTACAGATATTTTATAAGTAGCAACAAAATGTTCCATTTTTATAATTGTCCGTCTGTCCGCATTTTGTATATTACACTACAGACATGAAGCCAATAATTTAAACAGTTTAATATAATATTCATTAATATAGCAAAATATTGATTAAACTACTCGGAAGCACCTAATAAACTTCCTACTCATACTACATTATATAAGTGGTTAGTTAAGTTTAGTTTAATATAAGTTCTCTACATGGTTTAGTAATTGTAATAAAAATGAAAAAACATGAAAAAAAATATTTTCTATATTTCCTGTGAAGGCGATAAAATTAAATTAATCACCATTTCCTTTACTTAGGTATTGACTTTATTGTCCTAAAATTATGCGTGTGTGTGCGTAGGAAGAAGTGCAACAAATGACTTCTTCCTTATTACTTTCTCCAGCCACTACTCAACTCAACTCAACTCAACTAACAATAAAAGGGTGAAAATAAAAAAAAATAAAAATTTATGATTACGTTAATTTTCAATTTGTCACATATATATACACACATTACACACGTGTACACATGTAAGCAATTGTAATGGTTTTATTAAAATTTCTAAATGACAGACTGACTTACTTTCTGACTGATTGACTAACTAGCTGCCTCAGTGTTCACAAGCATCCGCTTGTAAAGTAAAAGATGTTTTTTTTTTCCTTTTTTCATTTCTAAATATTATTGTAAACATCTTTGTTTAGCTAATATGTAAATGTTTCAACATAAACACATACTCATAAAAATATATTCTAAGCTATGTACGCGTGTGTGTCTTCTCCATTGTTGTGTCAACTAACATTGTGTCACTATTTGTCATCTGACATTGTTGGGATGTAACTACTGTTGTTTGGTGTTGTTGTTGTTGTTGTTGCTGTTACTGTTGCTTATGTAATCCAATGAATTGCAAACATGCAACTAAAGCAATTGAATGGATAAATTAAATTCAAGTGAATTTGAACTAAACGTGCAACAGATACAACAAAAACAACATGAACACACTGTCATGTCATGATTGCAAGCATTTAGGTATGTATGTATCTTGTGTAAGTACCTTTTTTATATAAGAATAGAAGTGGGTCAACTAGCACTTGTGGATCTTTGTAACTAAACACAAAACAAACAAAAAAAATAGAACCAGCAGAAACGATAATAAATAAACATTTACAAACACACTTTATTACATAAGATGCAGAAGAAGAAGAAGAAGAAGAAGGAGAAGAAGAAGAAAGTTGCAATAAAAAGTTTACTTGAGTTTAGGCACCTATTTGTTGATCCGAGAGGAGAATGAAACCAATCATCAATAAGTAATCGTTACAGGTTAAATAATGTCAGTAAGGGTAGCTGCTATTGCTGCTACTGCTGGAGCTGTTGATGATTAATACACATGATGCATTAGATTCATTGCAGACATATCGACTGCCTTTGATGTTATGTGAGAGTTGTAGCGCCGCGTTTTCCTATAAATCTTCTTGCCTCTTTACCGCTGCATTAATATCTCTATAATTCAATACCTTACGGTTGTCTAGTTGCCAGCACAATTGAGCAACTGAACAACAGATAATATTAAATATTTGAAAATTAATTGTATTTTCAATACAAGTAAGCAGTCTACTTTCTAGACTCTGTGTCTATCCGTCTGTCCACATGTTATTTTTCTTATGAATTTGCTGAACAGAGAAGTCAAGAAAATTGTGTTGGGCAAAGAAGAACGTGAAGAAAGTTTTGTGTAGAACAATAATAACAACAAAAACAATAACATTTTTAGCAATGTTTGAAAATTATAGAACAATCACTTAAATCACGATCAAAATATGATTGTTAGTTGGCTACTGGCCAAAAACGGAGTAAATACTGTATGCTGGTGCGGCCTTTTGCTGCTGCTACTTCTATTGCTGTTTTGGCTACTGCATTGTATTGCACGATCTTTGACTATTAAGCACTTTGACTCGGTTACAACAGTATCACCGTTCATCACCATCATTATCAACCTTAACAGAACTTCTTGTATACGAGTAAAATTTTTCTTGTTGTTTTTGGTTAGCTTTATACGGTTGTATTATAATATAATAATACGTGAAAAGTGGGATACCTTAAACGATCGAATATTTGATGTTGTTATTGTTGTTGTTATTGTTTATTGTTAAAAAAAACATGAATAAAGAATCCAAGAAATGTGTAATAAAAGTTTTATAAGGTTTAGGCCAAATTTTGAATTCTCGGAAATAAAAATAAAATAAAATAAAATAAATAAATAACAAAATAATATACATAAATTAAAATATAAAGTAAAATTTTTAAATTGTAGGCATGGTCTTGATCGAATTTTTAGATAAATTTATTTTCTTTTCTTATAAGATATAAAAAAAAAATTGTTAATAGAAATGGACCAACTTGTTAGTGGGCGGGGCTTATTCTCTTTCTTTAGCCTTTTATCTTTTCCATTTTGTTGGTGATATGAAAAAAACTTTTAAAAAGAAGGCCTTATACAAATCTACTATTATTGTGGACGTGTTTTTTTTTTCAATTTTGTTAGTATTTTATTATCGATACTTAAGTTATAGTGAGGGACAGAACTCATCACTACATGTCTCCGTGAGTGTTTCAAACGTTTTAGCAAATTGAATAGAAATTAGAAAAAAAATTACAAAAACAAAAACAACAACAACAACAACAACAACAACAATAAAACGTTAATATCGAAATAATTTTTATTGAATAATTTTTTCATTCATGTGCTGATGACAGGCAACAACGTCGTCTACATAATCCCTATTTGTATACCTTCCATACATTTAATATTTTATTATTTGATCTGCAATTGTGCAGAGTGGAGGCCGAAAATGTTCAAATATTTTTATTATACATACAAGTTAGTTATGTGTATGTGTGTGTGATTTCATGTCGATGTTCTGTTCATTGTTGTTATTATTATTATTGTTATTGTCTGTGATGGAGAGAGAAAGAGATAGGGCGTGCGAAAGTGTGGTTCTGTGTAAGTAAGTGGCTGAAGTAGCCCAAGATGCACTCGATGGAGACTTTTGTTGATCTGCACTATACCTACACTTACTGTGTGCTTGTTCTTTGTTCCAGTATTGTTGTTATTATTGTTGTTGTTAATGTTTTTTTTTTTTTTTGGTAGCTGTAGCCGTCAAAACAATAAACTCTAAAACGAGCGAACAATGTAAACGACGAGTCATGATTTTGCTGTTAAGAGGGGGCGCTCACCGATCAACACGATCAACAATGACGTTGCCTACAGTGGCTGGCTATTGCTGTTGTGTTTGCCGCTGCCATACTGCTGTTGTTGACTGTTGGATGCTACTCTTACGTGCAAGTGCTGTTGGGCTATTTGTTGAGTTTTTATATTTTTAAAGTTTTAGGTTGAGGCTACTTTTACGCTGATGTTCCTGTTGCTGCTGCTGCTGCTGCTGTTTCTAAAGATGACGAAGATCTTGAGTGTTGTTGTGTTTTTTCTTTTATTTAAAGGACTACTATTTAAGAAGCTCTTGTGCTTTTCGTTTAACTTGCTTTTTATACACGTTTCTACATTTAAGATTTTATTTTTGAATGTGAATTTTTTTTTGAGGGTTTTTGAATCGTTGTTGTTGATGTTCTGACAATATTTGGTTTTCCGTTTGTTTATGTTATTAAGAGTGTAACAAACACCAGCACAAATACACCTTTTTTGTTGATCTTTAAGTGGCCACCATGTGAAATGTTAAACAGCTACTCAGACCATCATCTCTCAGCAGCTATAGTTTTTTTTAAATAAATATTTTCTTATTTTTTTTTTTTTTTGTTATACCGTAGAAATTGTTTTCTATATTTTTACACAATATTTAATTTGAATAATTTTATTTGAGTTTATGTCGGTCAGTCCATACCATTTGGATGCAAATTACTCATCAAAGTGTTCAACAAAAATTTTAATTGGGTGCATTACTACAATATTGTTCCAAAGATACTTTGAATAAATATAATAAATAGATTTTTATCGATTTGGGCGGGGCTTCCATTACCCAGCCTAATGACACTTTCTTTTCCAATTCATTTCGATTAGTGCTTAGTGCAACATTCAACAGTAACTTATTTAATCCGTCAGCCAGCTATTAATGCATGTCACTGGTCAATGTAATGAACGTAATGATGACATGCTGTGCTTACACAGTCGCAACAGCAACATACAAATCATCAAATCCTTTAAACACATTTTTATAATAAATTTTTTAACTTTTTGTCATTTGACATGTTTTGGCCATAAAGCATTAGTAACGCAAGCAACTGCAACAATTTCTACAATGAAAAAGGAGAAGTTGTTGTTGTTGTTCGTGGATGTCTCGTGTTTAGCACACGCGGCGTAAATTTTCTGCTATTCAGCTTAAGTTTACATAAACAACCATATTTATAAATAAAATCTAACTGTGATGACCGTTCCGTTGGTCGGCTGGTTGGCCTGCTAATACATTTCTTCCATTCTGTCTACACTTGAAAAGTTTTTTCAACTGAAAAACATTAACGGCTACAAAAAGAAGTATTTCAACGATCTATAAGTTGAAGGTGGCGGCATTTTCTTTTGTTCGTACAAATATCATTCGTAACGCATTCGCATAAAACGGTACCGACTTGGTTTGGTCAGACATCAACAAATATAAAAAAAATTGCACAAACCAAAAAAAAAGAAAAAAAAACGAACAAGCATGTCTAGTCAATGCAATAAAAACGAATTGAAAGTTTTAAAAACTAAAAAAAAAAAACTAAAAACGCTTTCATTGTCTTTTGATAAATGCTTGTTTTTGCTGTTATTGTTGCTGTTGTATTTTTTGGTATTATGCTTGGAATTTTTTAAGAATGACAATATTGTTGCTTTCTGTGTGTTGTGTTGTGTTCTAGCAAACAACACAAAAAAAATAATAGCAATCTGACAACGCATCGTTGAAACAATAATGAAAATATTTATAACAGAGCCGAGTAGAGCAGAAAGAAAGAGTTTAGTAGCTACTTATGATAAAGATGACGAGTGCCAAGTTCAAGTTCATTTTGCAATTTTATACGGAATCTACTATCACGCATGGTTAGTATATGTGCCAAACTAAGGCCTAAACTCTATCTTATATACCCTCCGTAACTACAGTGGCTGTGGTAGGTAAGTAAAAATGGGCGTGGCCGGATCAATTCATATATAGAATTATTTAAAATCTTTTCAGGCTTAGTAAGAGTAAATTATAAAAGGTTTTAATAATGTAATTGCCTCACCCACTTTGTGAATATGTAGGTGGAAGTTATTTAAGATGTGACCATTAACAAATTTTGATATTTTATTTAACTTCAGTTAGTTTTAAACAGAAGCTTCGAAGTATTTCTCCGAATTGTTTGAAAGAATGTCCATATGTCCATATGTATACAGAGAAGCCTTAATTATTAGTAGCTAAGATAGCTAAGGATTGGCCTTGGTAAACTGTGTACAGGCAACCCATAGAGTGTAAAGAATATTACCATAATGGTCAAGGTTTTACCAAAGATCTTTTAAGCTTGTGAAAAACCTTTTATTTTTTTTCTTATACATTTATTATCGATTAGTAATCTCTCTTGTAGCATGTAAACCTGTCTCACATGGTAGCATAGTGTATAAATACCGTTATCCATAAAATTTATTCTTTAATGTGTTACAAATGGTTTGATTAGTTTTATAGGTTAGTGTAATAAATAACAAAATTATATACAATATAAAAAAAAAAATAATTTTATACTTTTTTGAAATTAAAAAAAAAAAAAAAAACTTTCTATTGAAAAATGCTATCGACTCAGCGTTCACTATATTTATGGCTTCTCATCGAACATATTTTGAAACTAATCCTACACCCTGCGGTTCTTCTTAAACTTCACTTATTTATCATGATGTTTAGATTAGATATGGAGATATGAAGAGAGATCATCTTCTCAGTGCTATTGAAATATTTTCTATATTTTTTTCGACTTTTTTTTATTTTCCATAAATTTAGGTTTTGAAGTCTTTTAAATTAAATTTGTGACAAGATCAACAAGTTCAAAGATGTTACACTTAATTGAACTTAGTTTTATAGACAAAATAATAACAATAACAATAACAACAACAATAACAACAACAATAACAACAATAATAATATTTACACTTACTCCTCTGATATGTTTACAGGCTACAGACTATACAGACGACTGCTGCTGTTGCATGAATATTCAAATGAAGATGATGTGCTCTGCTGCTAGCTTAATAATAGATCATTATACACACACATGTAAGTATTTTTTTTTTACTATGAAATTACAGTTATGTGAAGAGCTCAGTACAAATACGCAATGTGTCTGATTGTGCCATAATACGTTGAGGCTTAATTGAAATACTCTACACCAAGTAAAATATTGTTGGTACTGTTGTTGCTGTTGATGAATATAAATGTGATCTTGCCTTATATATATAATAATTACACTGTTTTTGTATAATATTTTCTATGAAAAATTGCATCTTAATCAACATTCCTTGTGTCGTACTTTTCATAGTGTTTCAGATTTTCTTCTTCATTCATTTATCATCTTAGTGGCCATTGGACGAATATCTGTGTATCTACCATACCACAATTGGTGTGGCGCTTATTTAAGAATGTCTGTTGCGTTGTTTATTATTATTGTATTTCTCATTAACTTGTAATAAGCAACACGTGCTTGGCAGTGAAACAGCAAAAATACGCATATAAACGGATCAGCACATGATCCGCGTATACAGACGAGTGGCTAACAACGTTGACCCATTTAATTTGTTTTATATGGTACATTTTTTTTTTTTTTCATCTTACTTACATGTACATACTGTACAGAAGTCATTGTCGTCATGATCATTTATCTTAATGCAGTTTACTGATATGTCTCTGCTGACTACTCTGATGATGTTTTATCACGTTATATGTTGCAATACAAAACGTTGTCGTTATTATACCCTCTACATACATGCCGAGTATACTAAGTTCGTCCTTCTATTTGCAACCCTCAGAAAGATTCATTAGAGACACTATAAAGTAAATATATTCTTGATCAGCATCAAAAACTGAGGTGACCTAGACATGTACGTCTGTCCGTCCTTCCATTGTTGGTATTCTCACAGTCGTAAAATTTAAGATATTGAGCTAAAATTTTATACAGACAGTAATTTTTTAGGCAGATCGCTATTTAAAATAAGCAAAATCTTCCAGGAGCCACGCCCATAATTGACAAAAATAGAGCAATGAAGTTGAAATTTGGTATACACATTTAGAATTAATTTATTTATTGTTGTGCAAAAAGTAGGCATGGTCGTATAAGAAAAATGCCCAGAATTTGCAAAAATCTATACTCAGCTTAAAACTCCACCTGCAAGCTGATACGATGTGGAGGGTGTTTAAGATTTGCCTTAAGCTGAATTTAATTTTCTTATATTTTTCTTCTGGTATTCTCTGCCTTTTTATGTAGGCCTCAGTAACCCCCTCATCGTCATTGTAAGATTTTTTTTCGTTTAGTTATTGTAAAGCAAAGCTTTGTAGGCTGTTGTAGCTGTGGATCCATCGATTCAAACTATTAACCTAGTTTTTGTTATGTTGTTGTTGTTGTTTTGTACTCCACTGTCCGAGTTCAAAGTGTGTTGATGAGGGCAACCTTTGCTTTTATTGAATTTGATTAAAAGTAATCACTTCGTTTTGGTCAGTTACGAATTCTACTGCTACGTAGTATGAGTGCGAGTATTATTGCGACAGACTTGTGTGACAATGAATGCTTTCACTTCTTATTTACTCTCTCTCTTTCTCTTTCTCTTTCTCTGTGTTGTTATTCCGTGACCTGCTTGCTAATTATTCGATAGACTGTACTTTCATATCATTACTAGCAGCTGTTAAGCAAGTTTAAAGTTAATCAATCAGGTTTATAAAAAGCCAAAAAGGTTAGGGTCGGAGTTTTATTTTAAAACGTTAAACCGAAGACCAACTATGAGGCCACCTGTTAGTCTGTGATGATCATTCTTCTGTTTGTAAAAGTTGGAATGTCGACAATTAGCAGAAAGGATCACAGTACGTTTTATTATTATTACAGTCGGCCAAACTCGAATATTTAATATTTTGTACAAATTATCATATATTTGGCATTGTCATATAAGTCACTTCGTGAGTAAAGCTTAAGCGTAAATTTACATGGACAGACGGACATGGTTAAATAGATCCAGATTTTGATTATAAATTGTTAGCTATAATTGAAGATAAATGTCATAATTGCCGTTTGGGAGTTACGCACATTCTTTGCTAGAAGTAGTGTCGGGTATAATGAGTAAAACAGGTTAAAAGACAGACTGACACTTATAAGTGTTTTCTCCTAAACTTTGTTCTTTTCCTATAAGTGAGGAACCCGTTCATAGAATGAAATATTTCATAATTGGGGAATCATTTCTATCGGTATGGTGTCATGCATTTATAGCAAACATCTTCTGTTCAGGTAGGGTAGGCTTAGGTTAGGTTGAGCTGTACCGATTATCATGCTTTCCACTTACTTTCCATTTCAAATTTCAATCAATTGATCCCTTTTTCCAGTGTTGTTTTTGTTGTTGTTGTTTATGAAGAAGCGCAAACTTTTTGTAAATCATCCAAAGATGGTGAGCGGAGAGGGGTATTGGGTGAATCCTTAGGTAGCTAGTCAAACATTTTACATGTCGTATACATGTGAACAACATGATGTACATATTTATGTAAAGTTTTGCCAGATCTGTGCACCCATACATAACAACAACAATAAGAGTAGAAAATTTTTATTGCATTATATATTCCTGTTGCACCATACAAACAGATTAACCTTGACTTTCACTTTTCTCGACGTCATTACCAACGACGTCGTAACCGTAGTAGTAGTTGTTATAGTTGTTATTGTTGTCGTCGTCATCATAGACGTAGTAGTTTTTAGCGCCGTCTGTTTTGGTTGGTTTAACTAAAAACGTTATCATCATAAAAATGTCAGAGTAAACCATACTATACCGCCTCACAAACACACACAAGCTGTCTTTTGCTACGGTGTCTTAGTCTACAAAGTTTATATATGGCGTACATATATTGTATGTATATGTATGTGTGGGTTGTCCTGTCAAAAGGATGTGTAGGAACTTTTTTGTAAAATACTCATCATGCATGCATGCCATGTAATGTTTACCATATATATGCATTATGTACCTTCACATATACATACATACATACATACAGAGTGAAAGGTGTACATAGTGGGCTGACTGCCTTGAGTCATGTGTTTAATGGTTTCATATGTAGTTGTTTACTCACTTATACACAAAAGCGAACAGTTGACTGTAATGTTGGAATAAATCTTACCATTAATTTTTTACTCTGGCTGCTTATTTATAAGGGAGCTTTTGTTAAATATTTCTTTTCGGTTAGTAAAAATAGCGAAAGTGGGGTGGGTGGTAGCATTCTTTATATTCGTCCTTGGTATATTCAGCTCGTAAACAGTTGAATCGTTATTGTTCGCTTTTTGGGGTCGGTTCATAAAATGCTATTTTAAATAAACTTCATGTCGTACCCTTTTGGAGGACACATGCAAAACCTGTCCTGCATACTGAATATCAGTATAAATATAAATGATTCCCGCACACATGGGGGTTGAATGAGAAAGTAAAAACATTGATTAGGAGACAATGAAGAAAAATAAAACGAAGTCGTGGGGATAATATGAGAAGAGTCACATCATTTATACTCATGCGCCTGAAAAAATGTTACCATATTGTTGTGAAATGATTTTCTCATACTTTGTATATAATAGGCAAAATGAGAAGTGGGAGATGCTTCATATATATAAATATATAGTAAAAATCTGTCGCAATCTAGACATGACTCTCCGTTTACTTGTGTGTTGTGGCCACTTCCGCAGTTGCAGGATCCTTAAAATTATAGAATCTGGTCTAAATTTAATTCTAAAACAACAACAATAGCAACAACAATAGTTTTTTTTTTTTACCTTACCCGAATAGCCGAGACTGGGTACATTAAGTTCGTGGAAATGTTTGTAACTCATCCTTAACAGTTAATGCCTTAGCAAACTTCTAATTGAATTACCCTTTGATTCCAAATATATATCTTTGTTTATTTGTACTTAAGCTCTAAATCGCATTTTTTGAAATAATTCAAGAACATGTATTATATTAAAGAACAAGCCTCTTGAAAATGGACTAAACCATTTTTAGAACCCCTCCCCATTGAAGACTTTATTATAATGAAAGTTTTTATGTAGCAAAAAATTGCAATTCCTAATATCTTCTTAAAAATTAGGATTCATTTTTATAGTATATTGTACAACAATATCCTTAAAATACTATAAAAGCAATGATTGGAGGGTTGAATATAAAAATTTATACCCGGACGTATGGACATAATTAAATTGATTGAAACTCTAACTTATTCTTAGACTATAGTAGTAATGAAATTGACAATAACACTGTTTCGTGAATAAAACTAAATGTTCTTACCAAAATCTGGCAACCCTGTTTACATATTTTTTTTTCTTCTTTTCTGGAGAAAATAATAGAAGTGCGCATGAATTATTTCCCAATCGCTGGTATAAAGTTCATTACAGGTTCTGATTTGTATGCCAAACACATTTTATGAAAAAGTACACTAAGAACAACAAAAACAAGCAAATGAACATCAACACATATGCGTGCATAGATTACACAATCCACAAAGAATCCTCATTTCCATTCACTGGCAACAATCAAAATTGCAGCTAGTGAGAGAGAAATGGAGGGTGGCAACAACAACAGCAGTAAAAATTGATAAAATCGTTGTGTATAACGATTGAATACCGACCTCGTTTCATGGTTTCGTCAAAATAAACAGTTAACCTTGTATGTGGTGTGGCTGTCTATTCATTTTTTTTTATGCTATTTTGCTTCCTTTAAGGGAAATAACCCTATGTACATATCTACTCCCGTTGTATGTATGTGTGATGATATTCCATTTAGATACTTGGTATGCATACAATGTTTTCATACAATATGAAAAACTCACTTACTCAGACTACATAGTGGAGTAATGTACACAAAAAATAAAAAAAAAATAAAAATAAAAACAACTTTGGTTTGAAATTCACCACAATACTGCACCAGACAAAAAGGATATACGAGCAAGTGTATTTCAGACGCACTTGTGTATGATTTTTCTAACAAAAATAAATATATGGCAAGAGTACGCATTTTTTCCATTACGACCATTGTTTATTTACTAAAGGAGTGTAGAGGGAAGGCCAACAAAAAAAAAAAAAAGAGGAAGAAACTATTCATTAAGTTAAAAATGATGATGAGGTTGCTTATAAAGTTGGAGGTTATTGACATTTGATCAATTCTTTTAATCAAGCCTTTTATTATGCAACTAGACCATTACGACTGAGAAAGGGTAACAATATTAACTCTTGCTCTAGATAATAGATAAATTCTTTAAAAACATCTGTATCTTGATTGATCAAAAATCTGTAGTTAAGCGAAAAAGGGTTTTATTGTATTGTTACGTTATGTCATGTAGCGTTTTGTTATATGATATGATATGACATTAACTGTTTTTAATTTCTGTTGTAAAATTTTTCAAGCAACCTATGAATTAAGTACAGTTATGCGTATAGAAAGGTATCCCTGTATGATGGGAAACTCTGAAAATTCTCACCAACAAGTGCTTGTTTAGATAATTGTTGATATTATCGATTCATGTGATGAGAATAAATTTGTTCGGGGGAATAAGTAAATGAAAATAATTGTCTTTTAACTTGCCATCTATTTCAATTTAAAAAGAAAAATCCTATTTGTTTGTTAATAGCCGGGAGCTGTAAGGTTTATAAATTATTACATCTCAATGTTATTATTATGATTTGAATAATATATTGAAAATATTTTTAATTTTTTTAAAATTCTTGTACATTATATCGAATTGAAATTAAAAAAGTCACAATTTAAATTGAAAAAATTCTATTTGTAAATGAAAAATTCCCTAATATATTTTCATTTTCGGAAAGTTTTCAATTTTAAATAATTATTTTTCAATTTAAAGTGAAACTATTTCAATTTAAGTTAGATTGTTTTTAATTTCAATTACATGTGAGATTTTTAAAATTTAAAATAGATATTTTTCAAATGAAATTGTGAAAATTTTCAATTTAAATTAATAACTTTTCAATTACAACTGAGATATTTTCAATTTGAAATGGAAATTTTCCGATTTTCAATTTTAATTTTGAATGATATTATTTCAGTTTAAAATGAACATTTATTAATTTAAATTGGATTTTTTTTAGTTTAACTTGAAATTTAAAAAATTTTACAGTGCAGCTAGAAAAAACCCTTTATGTCTGGCTTAACCCATCTTAACCCCGCCAATTTTTGACATATCTATGCATACAATAATTATAAATATATACCAAATTACAACTTCTCCCCCCCATCTTATGTGAAGGGTATAAAAACCGGATAACTATGTTCACTTTGAAGTTAGTTTTCTGTCAATTTTCTTAAAAATTATACATGAAATCAAATATATATATTTTACTTTGATATAAACTTTTTTTTACATGTTGTAGGTACATAAAATGCGTTTCAAAGAGAAGACACGAAATAAAAATAAAAAAAAACAGGTGTGTATGATATTATATTTTTATATTGTTTGGTCGTAAACTTCAATTCTTCTGATAAACGAAAACTTTGATGTTGAAACTTCTTTTAATTTACGTTTAAGCGACTGTCCAATAGATCGTTGATATATCGATAAAATTGTCTCCAACAGTGTTAATTATTATTTTCTTTATTTTTTCGGGTTGCTTTGATAGAATGTTTTAGTGATAATCACACAGAGCATTAGCTTATAGGTTGAGAGACTTTTCATTATTAAAAAAAAAAAAAAAAAAACATAACTGTATATTACCGTTACATTTGTAATATTTTATTTAATTTAATCTGATTTTTTTATAGTTATTAAAAACCTTTAGTTTATCTAGTATTAATTAAATCACACAAAATGATTAAAATGTTCGCGCTGAAAAATACAATCAGTGCTGGATGTAACAAAAAAGTATAATTTTTTTGTTATCAAACTAAAATTTAATGAAATATGTAAAAGTTAAATAGTACACTAAATAGTTTTTGTCATATTGGAATTATATTTAATTAGAATTTGCGAAACATCTTTAATAGCTTGTAACCATCAAGGATTTGTTGCTAAACATTAATTGCTATTATTTTAATTTAAATAAAAAAAAATAAAAAAATATATAAAATCTGTGAAATTTAATTAAAAACCGCGTTTAGTATTTCCATGCTTATTAAGTAATTTTATGTTTTACTTAAATAGAGTTTCAAAATTAACTCTACACATACACACAAGTATTTACCTGCAGCCAAATAACAGCAGCAGGTGTAATTCATATCTTTAAGAAGAAACAAGTGAAATCGAATTAAAAAAACAAAATTTGGCTTAAGGCAGTTCTAAAACACTCTTCACAAACGATGTACATAAAAAGTAGGCATGGCATTTTTTTAACAACTATTAAACGTTACTTCAAAGCAAAAGAATTATTGTATGGATTTATGTTGTAGCGGTTATTTTATAGTGTTGTTGTCCTACTAAAACTTTTCTTTTTGGTCAGAACAATATCAATACTTTGCCTTTTTTTTTAAACGACCCTGATGTGTATACTTTTTTTTAACCAAAACGTATCGTTTGTAATAAGAAACATGAAATTTAGTTTACACTAAATCTTAAATACCCTGTTCATCAATGTATAAGAAATTAGTCGGGGCAGGTAGGTAACTCCTCCTTAAAGGAGTAAATGTAACAAGTACAATATAAACTTACAACTCAAACTCTAGGTTAAATAAGGTTGTTGTTCGTAAAGTGAGGGTGTGGCTCTTATCCAACCATATCGACTTTTAGCATATGGAGGAATAGGCTGATTATAAATATATGTGACAACCTCTATAGTATTAATTGTGGGCGTGGCTTTATATAATAATATAATATATCTCTTTTGTTAAATTGGGGCGTGGCTCTTATCAAAATTTTGCTTAATTTCATTAAAAAAAAAGTAATTAAAAACACTTCATTTTAATATCTGGAATATTACAAGCAAAAGTATATGAAAAACAGAAAACAAATGGACAGACTTTGCTACACTGATCCAGAATATATATATATTTAGTGATTAGTTATAAAAATTACTTTTGCTTTAACCAACTTGGTATACATTTTTCCGATGTCAAGGATATAAGAAAAGTCCATAATAATTATTGCATGTTAGAAAAAAGAATGTTGCACACACACACAATGTTTTGCTCTAATTTTCTTGTACAGTGTAGCAGTTTCAACGAATCGCGTGCCATTTAATAATCTTTAATAATTTTTTTGTTTTTTTTTGTTTTGTTTTGAAAACATCAAAAAAAAAAAAACATTTGCTCAAAAACAATCTGCTCTCTAAGTTTTTTTGACACGCTTGTTTAGCATTTTAACCGATTTCATATGCAAATCAATTGGTTTTTTGTTTTTGTTTTCATTGGTCAGTTAAAAGGGTCAAAAATAATTTTGATTGCCAGGCTCCCCATACAAGCGTAGATACCCTAAAGTAATACATAAGTTTTTATAGGTGACTGATGATGAAATTTATGTACATATATATATATATAATTATTATGTGTGCGTATGTCTGCAACACACAATTGCCTGCAGTTCAAGTAATTATAGTGTTAGTAGTGATGCCGTAACACAACAGCGTAACAGATGATTTTCAAATTGAAGCGTAAAGAAATTTGAAAATATATGAAATGTAGTCTGAATCCAAAAAAAAAAATTATATATATAAACAACAAAAACAACTCCTTACATATATATATGGAAAAAAACTCTTTCGTTTTAAATGCATTATCGCCACCTTCTGCTGCTTGTCAGAAATATCACACTATACGGTTTTAAACTTCCCTTGAATTCTCAGACAAATAATACCAAAGCTTCTGCAGAAATTTTCCTTCATACCATATAAGTATGTAAATGTGTTTACAATTATAAAAAAAAGAAAAAAATGTTAAGTCAAGTGTCATTTGTTTGCATTCCTTGCAGCATAATTCACACCTGTTTTATGTGTTGTTGCAGTTGATTCTATTTTTAAACATCATATAACTGTAATCATAAACATAAGTGCACGGAATTGTCTTTAACACTTTTTATGATTTATATTCATTCGTAAGTCACATGATCAACTGCGTTTAGAATGACAGTGTAGCTGAGATAACACAGCCGCAGCCTTTTTTGTAACTAATCTATAAGAATGTATAAGTATGGGAGTTTACATAGAAGGGGTATAATACAATATAACAAATGAAGAAAATATATTGTCGTACATAACATGTCTGAGCTGTTTGACTTTCATTGTGCAAGAAGATTTGAAAAATGTCCTAAAAACAAAAACAAACAAGAAATTACGTATTGACTTATTGCCTATAGAGCTGTAATTTGTAATGCTTACTTATACTTAAGTAATTTATTGTAACCAAAATCGTAAAAAATGATAAAGGTCACGAAAAGTTGTGTGGGTAAAAAATTATATATATTTTTAAACACCCTACATACGTACATTATAGTAGAAGATGTCCTAAGTTTGTTAATCTTTTTACATCCTTAAGAAGTAGTAGTTGAGGGCATCTTATAAAGTTTGTATATTCTTTATCAACATTATAAGTTTAAGTGGTTTTAAAAATGTCCGTATATCCGTTTACAGTTGAATCTCTAGCGATCGTAAAAATTAAAATATAGAAGTGACAATTGGGATAAATACTTTTTGTCCATTTAGGTGTTTTTTTTTATAATAACCACGCCCATAATTTTCAAAAATTTCTCTCTTACCACAGTTAGAACTGTTGTATTCTATTCATCGACGTATGGGAAGTTTAGGAGCGGCATGGCATAACAGACACGCTCACAATTAAAACAAATTTATAAATTTTGGGCAGTGGAAAAATATTCTTCAAGTCGCAAAAACTTAGATATTGTTTCAAAAGAAATGTCTTGATGAGTTGGCATTAAAAGTAGAAAATTTTTCAAGTTTTTTTTTCAAAATCGATTTTACTTAAATAAAAATTATAGAAATTTGACTCATGACCCATTAAAGGACTTTGTTATATAGGAATTTGGCTTCAGGAGAATGTTCATATTAAGAAATGTAAAAAAAAAAACTGATTTCCTTCTCTTTAACTTTACTTTTTATTAAGTCTACTTTTGGTGTCGTTCTGGTCTAGTGATCGTCGTTGCATTTATAATTTATGGTTTTTATTGTAATAGCTTAAAAAGCGCAATAACGCGTTGACACCTGCCCAGGTAGCGGTTAATGCCCAACCAAAAATAACTAACCGATCAGCCAACCGCATAACATTTTATTATATTTAGCGCTTGACATGACGATGAAGTTGCGTTCCTTTTTAGGTGGTCAACCGCTTTTAATAAGCACTCTGCCACACGTAACTATTTCATGTCCTCACAAGGGTTCAACTAATTTAACGCGCACTTTTACAATTCTACCCTTCTGCCACAAGGACACCTTCACATTCATTTATACGCTTTTTTCTGTTGTTCCTGTTTTTTTATACCTACTTGACATTCTCATTCTTGGACATGGTTGGTTTTTTTTTTTTTTTTGGCTGAAAACCATTGTTGGCTATTTAGCTTGGGTTGCAACAGCAATTACTTATGAACATATTTATGTGTGAGTGTGTCTGCTAAAACATTCATTGATCGTTTGGTGTGGCAACCTTATTTTTTTGTTTTTTGTTTTTTTTTTATGGTGAACTTTGCCGTTTCGCGATAATGATCACAGTGTCTTTTGGTGTTTGGAGTTTGTCATGGTGTTTCGTTCAGAGAACAATGGCTGCTAATGCTACGTGTTGGCCACTAATTACAGATTGCTGGTGTTTTCCGGTCAATGGATTGAATACATTATCAATTCATAAATATTTGTCATTGTAGAAGTAATGGGTGACAAATTTAACGTTTATTATTGTAAAAAGTTTATTATAAAATCATTCAATATAAGAGTCCATCAGTCTGTCTTTTATAATATATTTATTCAAAATTTCCATATCCATCCATATTGTACATATAGTGATGCGACTGGTAGTCAACTTATTTGAGGCACAGGCCATTTTCATTATATTATATTATAACATGTTTTATTGTCATATGAATCAAAGGTTTTTGGAAAACTTTATTAAGAAAGATTATACGAAAGTGGTCGAAAAATTTGATTTTACTGGTAGCCCTTGTATTATAACATATATTTGTACTGTGACCTAATGTGCTTTTTTTTTTCTTTATTGTAACCGTAAAATCATTTCTAATAATGTGACAAATGTGCAAAAAAATAAATTAACTTTTATGATGCTACAAATAGTTGAAGTCAACAATAAACCTGCTGTCACTCGTAACCACAAATGATAAACGTTTTGTTGTTGTTGTTGTTGTTGTTGTTGTTGTTGTATTGTGGTCGACGTTGAATATGGGTTGATATATGTGCATATGTGTAGTGAAAGGGTTAAGTGTTGATATGTTCTAACCTCGTAAAATCTTTATCCCAAATGAGTCATTTAAACAGATAGAATGGAAGAGATGTTAAGGTCATCAAAGGAAAATGTATTATTTTTTTTCAGGACACAGTTTCCTCTGCTGAATGAACATGAAGAAGACATATGTTAAATATTTAGCAAACCATTTGTTTTTCTTTTAATCATGTAGTGTGACAAAATACTAACACCCCCCAAATATTGGTGAAGTTTAATCATATTTAAGTGAAATAATGTTTGAAAAATTTTAAATATTTTTTAACACAATTTTTTAAACTGTCATTAATTATAAGGGAGATAAAGTTTTAGTTAACTTGTTCCTATAATTTTCTCTTTAAAGGAACTTTATTTATAATCTTTCTATCAAACTGTATGTCGAGTAGTTACTAAAGATATTTTTCTAAATGTGTGCCGCATATATTATGTTTATTATTCATCGTATTCGAAAACCTGACCTTGATAATATTTTTGGTTTTACTTTTTACTTGATTTTATTTTATATGAAAAATTATGCCAACAAGTGTTGAATGGTTAGAAAACATAAATTATTACAAAAGCATAGAAACGAGTTCAAACGCAATATTTCCATATGAATCAAATTTGAATTTTATGCAAAATTATTTAAATTTAATGATGGCGTCTGTTAAAACCAATACATTAACAACCAGACAAAACATTCATGCACACATGCATACTCATTGTGTACTTGTTTGTTAGAAAGCATACAAATGAGAATACAGTAGTACACCCACACATACGACCATAGATGAGAAAAATTCACAGAGAGAGTCCGTAAGAGAAAGAGAGAGAGAGAGAGCGTATTATCTATGACAAGCTGAGAGTATGCAAATATGTAAAATATTTACTCCTGCGTCATTTTTAGTTTCTCCGGAGACATCATATTTTCTAAACTAAAGAGAAAATTGTATAGCTATATCTTTCTATTATATGTGTTAATAAGCAATAGTTAGTGTATAGAAATATATAAATCAAAACTACCGTTATAAAAGTATTATGGCAAATTAATGGCAAAACGATTTCATGAAAGCTTCATATGCCGTTATCTTGCTGGGCATTGGTCCCCACCTTCTTCATCATAATATGACATCATTTTCGTGCGCTTTAGCTCATTTTTATAATTATATATCAATAAGAGCTGTATTTTAATTGGCAAATTTACTGATTATCATTTTGCTGGATATTTATGGATAAGCTAGATGTTAATGTATACCCAAGTATACTTAATCAATTAAGGATCGAAAAAAGAATGATTGAAAAATTTATGAATTGTTGAAATGAAAATATTTTGAAATACGATATTTTGAAAATTCAAAAATTCAAATCAAGGACCAAAATAAAAAAAAGGCTGAAAAATTACTTACAATTAGGTGAGATTATGTTTAATATTTAACTAGAAGATGCGAATATCAAGAATGGAAGATTTAAATATGAAATGAAGATCAATATGATCGAAATAATTTTTTCAATCAAATGTTTTTTCGGATTTCTTAATTGTTATTCTTTATATATATTATAACAATTAATCATTTTACTTGATAATCTTTACTCGTGATTTTTACTTTTAATCATTTTCATATATTCTGTACTTGGTTAAAGAAATATTTTAAAAAATAGTGGATGGATATATTTATATTTATAGGTTTAATAAAATTTTATACTTGCTGTAGTTGTTTCATTTACAAATATACGCAAGTACTTTAATATAAAATATTTTAGTATACAAAAACACATTTCACCAAATATGGGATAAACTCTTCTGTGTAACCGTCTGGTATTATAAACATAAAAAGCATTTGAAAAAAAAATTCAATTCTTTTGTGTGAGTATATTTATAGTGTTTACAACAAACCAAATTATGTATAAGTAAAGTTAAGTTCAGTTAAGTTAAGCCAGTCATCTATGGTAGTCAGCCACAGTCAACTTTATTACCATTTGCCAGTTTGTTATCTTGTGTGTTCGTTGCTTTAATGCTTCCGTTTCTTCTTTTTTTACTTTTTCCATATATATATATAAATATATATATATATATATTTTTTTGTAAATAAAATCGTACATATTTTAGCATATTTACATCGATTTTTGCATAATTTTTTTTCAAGGTCATATGATAAAATGCATACATTAGCATATTTTACAAAAATGTATATATTTATATATCCACTATATATGTACCTACATTGCTCATCCCTCGTACAAATGTTACCACATCTTTTGCTGTCGTCTCCTCAACAAACCATTAACAATTGCATACATTTGCATTTGTGGTTAACATTCACTCGCCCATAGTGTTGGTAAAGAAAGTAAAACTTTTAGTGTTTTGCGGTTTTGTAACAATATGTAGAGTATTATTTTGCACGCTAATTGTTAAGAAATCAAAGTGTTTTTAACAAAGTTTTTATAATTAATGTATTGTTTCATTATTATGCACCCTATAGTGAGAGTGATTTATAAACTTTGCTATAAAGTTTGTTTCAGAGGTTCTAGCTGAAAATAAACATTTATCTTGTATACTCTCCATACGTCCACGTTGGGCGTGGCATGTATATATGTAAGGGACCATTAAGATTTATGTAACATATAAATTCAAAGATCAAATCCTGCACCATAATTTTCTTTTCGACCATGACCATATACATAAATTTTCAAATTTTTGGGGCTTTATTTTTATTCCCGTGAGAGATGTTCATTATGGGCGTGGCTAAACATAAATAGGATCCTGGGTACAGAAACTAAAAAAAAAATATCTGCGCAAAATTTTATCACAATAGCTAAATATTTGCAATTGAAAAGAGCATGGACAGACGGGCGGACATGTTTATATCGAATTAGATAAAAATTTTAGATTAAACCTTTTATACAATGTTATGTTTTATAGTAAAAAACAATAATAATAACAACAACAACATCTTTTGAGCGCGGGACCGATTTCAAATAATTTTTGTTGTTGTTCGATAAGAAACTACCTTTGACGTCATCTCTATTAAAATTGATTAATATTAAAAAATTTTATCATATCAAGAACTGAAAGATGAACATACAGATAAATTCAGTGCATGTTTTTAATATGTTTCCTGAATGATTTTTTTATATAAATATTGTTGTTGTTGGAGGGCAAGCAGTCAAATAAGCCACAATTCGTCAAATATTTATAAGTATCTGAAGCGGATGTTTTTGACATGTAAGAGCTTTTCAAATGAAACAATGCACACACTCACACACACTCACACACACACACACACACACACACACACACACACACACACACACACACATTTACACTTGCTGTCTTAACATTATTAAAGAAAAATTAAAACAAATATTATGCTCGCAATAAAATGGCATCATCCTTTATTTTCTTCTTCATCATTGTTTCATCATTTGTGTAGATAGAACTCGAACAAAAAGTTTTACGTACAAATGTTCAATTTTGTTATGCAACCATGCAATGTATGTAACAACCGCCAATGTTTGTGTTTTGGTATATATGTATGTAGCCACAGCGCGGTAGAGATTTACACATGTTTGTGGTTCATGTTTGGCAATTTTTTCTTTTCTCTCTCTCTCGCTCTCTCTCTCTTTGCAGCTTGTGCAGCCTTCCCAGTCGAACGTATTTCAAATAATATGCGTTTGTTCACTTGTTAGTAGAAAAAACAAAAAAAAAAAAACAAAAACAAAAAATGTTTGCCATGGTATGTAATGTGACATGCGAGTGAAAATCTGAGACTATGTATGATATCACTAACAACTGTTACCATTGTTCTCATGTACTTGTATTTACAAGAACAGATGGGTGTGTGGGTACATTGTTATTACTTTCCACTCGTCTATGGTTGTGTTTGTTGGCTTTGCTTACTCCTCTGTTACTATTTGGCACTTGTCATAATTTGTGCGACAAGCGCGGATAACACAATTCCAGTTGTTCAAATATTTTTCATGACTCTTTGACTCTGATTTACAATTCACAATATGCACATAAACGATTCATTCCTGCTTGTAAAATATTTGCTCATGTTTTCTACTTTTCTGTTTTTTGTTTTTGTTACATTGTTTTTTACACGTTTTACAATTGAAAAGGATGTTTAATTGATTCTGTTGTACTTGGTTTCGAGTTACGTTATATTTTAAATGGATTTGAAAAAAAAAAGAGGTGAATTTTAATTCACCCTTCAACAGGTAGAAAGGTAGAAAGAGCCACGCCCACTATTTGTATGTATTGCATGGTATTTAAGACAAAATTAGTTTTTCTATCTGTTAATTTATATGTCAAATTTTTTATATCCTACACTAAAAAGAGTGCCACTCTACGTATATTTTAAATGTTCAGATAATTGAAACTACAAAATAATAAATTATAATGAATCAGAAACAAAATCTGAATTGATTTAACAATGTTTGTCGGTACGTCCATATGGATATTTTTTTGATGAAATTTATCACCGAAGTGTTCTTTAGAAAACGAAAAGTTTTTCATTAACGAATTCAATGTACATATATATGTATGTAGGTATATTCAACCCCTTTCTATTTGTATGGATGTGAGAAAGTAAAGAAATTCAAATAAAACACTTGGGATAACAAAAAATTTGATAGACTCGAAGCTTTAGAGTTTTGTTCAAATTCTTAGCGTGACTATCTAAACAACCAAATCAGCATAAAATGATTTCAAACCATTCAGACAAGTCATACACAACTAGAAATAACTTCCAACACTTATACACATACACAATTAAATATCTTGCGATCTAGAGACAAACAAAACGTAGAAAATTTATAGAAATGATCAAATAAAGTATAATTCGTTTGTTAAGTAAGTTAAGTGTAAAAGGGGTTGTTATATGTTATATAAGTGGGTAATAATGTAAGGGTGTAATATTCCCTAAGCAGCATGTTGGTTTTTGCTGTATATGTGTGTTAGTGCTAGTGTTACCAAGTGCAATGTAAATTAAAAATTTTTTTGCTATAATTATAAACGGAAAAGATAGCATATACACACGCATGGACTCAAGCAAGTGAGTTAACAATTACTTAGAGAGACAGACGGACAGACGGACAGACAGACTGATAGTAACCATAGGACTCTGACAACAAGATAATATGATGGCATGAAAAGGGAGTTAACATTTCATATTCTCCCTTTAAGCAACAACAACAACAACAACAACAATTAATAATAATAATAATAATAATAAAACATTTTTTCTTTAATCGGTTGATGGCGGGAAAAAAGGCGCAAGAATATTATTAATTTTAATTGTGTCAAATGTGTGTTAGTGTATGTGTTTGTATGTGTGTGGAATTATTTTCAAGCCTTTTAGAAGGTGGGAAGTATAAGCCTAACAAACATTGTAAGGTAAACATATTTTTTTTATAAAAATTATATTTTACGGGTTTGTACGTATGTTTGTAAAGGAATGCTTAAATGCCTTCATTATAACCATTGTATGGCATTATCAGCCCACATTAAAACAGTAACACAGACATAGTAAACTGCTTGTATGGTTGTACGGCTGGTTGGCTGACTGACTAGATATGTTCATCGTTGCTCTGTAGCCTTATATTTGAAGTAAACAATTTTCCCTGTCTGTACAGGTATACAACATACAAAATATGAAGAAGAAGAAGGTATAGAGGAAAAAAGCAGATGCAACCATACATCGTCAGCAGTTATTACAACATTGAAGGAAGACAGACTGACAGACGCACAGCTCGACACTATTCCATCAAAACGCACCTACTCAACAATAGCATACATACATACCAGACAATATATATCTGGTATAATACATATAAACATTTTTTCAATACAAAGAATTTTGGAGCTGTTTTAACAAGCACGCACAACGCGTGGTTGCCAGCAGCAACAATGCGCCAATAGATAGAATAAATGAATGGATGGATGGAAAGTTGGTTGGTTGGTTGGTTGGATGGATGGATGCACGATTGTTTGCCAGCCTGAATATTTTGTTGTATACTCAGTTCAATGTAAGCCAAAGAATTATAGAATGATGGTTATAAATGTTGTTTTGGCTTGTTGTACTTCTGTCTTGGGGTGTGCGTGTGTGTCACATAAATAGGTCTATGATAGCTATGTTCTAATCATTATCAACATTATATGATCTTTACTGTTTGATACAAAACACCAACACTTATATACTTAAATACATAAAATAGAATTAAAAAAAAAAAACGTAACCTAACGTTTAATTTTCCAATTTTTTATATAAATAGGGGGCACGGTATGGAATCTTATTACTCCCTTTTATATCTATTATGTCTCTACAATACTTCTTCTATGCTAAAAATACTTTTTTGTAAGTAGTGGGCGTGTCCGTTCTTCAACCTTGCTCATTTTTGTGACATTAATATTAATTTTAATCTCGCAGTTAACTTTTTATGGCTAAAAAATAGAGTTTTGTGTATGGTGGGCATGGTTTTAACCTATTTTCCTACTTTTAAATTTCACCTATAAAATATTTATTCTTGATCAACTTTAAAAATTGAATCGATTGTCCACGCATATCCGTCGTGTTCGGAGGATCATAAATTCTGAGCCACTCAGAACGCTAATTAAATTGGGCAAAATCAGTCAAGAGCCACAAAAATCAATTGTGTGCCATGCCCACTAGTTAATGGTTTTCTTGTTTTTCATTTTCCAAACAAACCAAATAAATACGACGAGGTAACGGCTACAAAACGCAAGCAAGCAAGCACCAACACCAACCAACAATTTCAAAGACGCATTTGTTTTACAATATGGAGGCTTTAAGCAGACGAAGATGAATTGTATTGAAAAATGTTTTTGATGGCATTTCAAATTGTTGTCATACGTTTTAAACGTTGTGTTGTTTAACCATAAAAATAAAAAAATAAAAAACTAAAAACATAAAACTTTGTACCCACACATGCCAGCATAAACGAACAAATATATTGTATGCAACGTAAATTTGTACGATTTTGAAATTCTGTGTATTGTACGTGTGTGAGAGTGTGTTCTTGTGCACGTTTTATCTAAAGTTGAGTTGTGCGTAAAGTCAGCGCTCCTTCTGTGGAAGCACGTACCACGTTCTTCTTTATATACAAATACACAAAAATGACAATAGTTTCGTTTCATTTTTAAACGTTTGATTGTTCTTGTTGCTATTGTTGTCATCCATATACAAGAAATATATTCTCTAAGAAATAACAAAAACAAAACAAAAAACGAAAAAATTCAACAACGCGTTCATATCTTAATGTACTCATCACCAACATTGCTGTTTTGTCGCCATTATCGTTGCTGTTGTTGTTGTCGTCAACATAATGCATCGCAACGAATAACATATCGCAGCTCAACAATATTATATCACCGAACTGTGGCTCATAAGCGTAAAAGGTAATAAAACATAAAACATAGCTGCGTTTTGTACGGTAGATCACGTTTTGGTAAAGGTTTCCGGTCTCCAGATATAGATATATATGGTATAAAAATAAACAGCTGATATATACATACGCACCACAATCAAAGAGGCCCCTTTGCCTTGCCATGCCTTTTATGCTAGTAGCTACTAATGCCTGACAATGAAACAGCGGTCATTGTAGCGTTTATTGTGAATGCATGAGAGAGAGAGAGAGAAAGAGAGAGGCATATAAAGTATGTATATATGATACCATCAATGTATTTGACGCTCACGTACTTGTCCATTCTATAACAACAGCTTGCCACTCAGTCAAGCAACCAACGAACTTGCCAGCCCAGCCAGTGCATGGATGAAGCGACCATGCAATGCAATACAATAGAACAACATTGTTGTTGTATATTTGTATATTTTCCAAAAACTCTCATCCTCGTAATTTTTTTTTTTTTTTTTTTGTTAATGTCACACACACACAAAACGAAGAAAAATGGTGACTAAAATGAAAAAAAAAAAAAACTACGTGCTGTATGGTTTTAAAAATTGTATTTGAAGGAATTTTTTTTTTATGAACCACAATTATATATATTCTCTAACTATTTAGGAGGTTTATTAATTGAAAATATTAAGACGTTTATGATCTTATGTAAAATGACCTCCGCTGGATTGAAAATGTGTTTAAGGTGTCGAAAGAAGCGGTCAAGAGCTGTGGCTTTCACAATCGATATAAAGAAATACTTCACTCCAGCCGATATCGGAATCATCTACACCGCTTATATACCACAGAAACTAGCGTATCATTGTCATGTGTAGATAGGAACTTTCAGATCTTGTCTTGAGGTTCTTGATCGCATAGAGCGAAGAGTTCAGGTACACCTGGGTGGTGAATCTATCGGCACCCCTGTGCATTGACGTACAGACAGATTCCTACTTATAAAGTTTTACATGCAATCTCAGATAACAAGGAGATTATGTCCTTTTTAAGCCATACGATTAAGAATGATAAATATTTGTTTGGAAAAGGAGTTGAAGTTGTTATTATATATCTAGACCTCTGAGATATATTGTACTAGTTCAGTTCCTGAGGCTTGAGTTTGAGGTTTTTAATGAAGGCTACTAAAGTATATTCTTGGCTTAGGGATTAATTTAATATAGAGCTTGAAGTCACAATATGGCCACCAAACATCCAATATCTAACCCCGCAGGCTGCGGAACATTTACATAGAATTGATCATAGAATGCGTTTAATTTTTGCCTCGCGGACAGTACAAGAAAGCCTAAATTTTTTCAGTAATGAGGTGTCTTTAAAAGATGTTTTTTAATAGGGGATCATTTCCATATCTGCAGGGTAAGATCGCCACGGTGCATGCATTTCTGTGAGACATCTACTGAGTAACGATTTTTAAAAAGAAAGACTAATTTCACCTTGGGTTAAGCTGGTTATATAAAGCCTTTATCTGATATTTTTCAACGGAAACAACAGATAAATTAGGGAATCTACTTGGCTAGAGGGCATAAAAAATTGTAACTGAAACTATTGATAGCGCGAGCAGAAGGCGGTTTTGTGCTAGTTAAACACCATTAAATAATGTATAAAGTATAAAAGTGAGTATCACTTTAGTTGCCAGTACTTGTAACTCAAAGAAAGAAAAAACACCTTTCCTATCCATATAAACGCATAAATAACAAAATTTAAGTGGAAAGGTTGATAGCAACATACGTAATAATTAGACCCTAGTGTAGGGCAACCCTTGTTATTATTATCAGCAAACAGCAAACCTGTTTTTTGTATGGTTAGTTAGTTGGTCTACATTTTAGGGACATTATGAGGGTTAGGTGTGTATCTACATAGCACACCTATCACACTTTACTGTGGTGGAGAGCTTCAACTTTTATGTCAAGTCAACTAGATACAGACGCATAATTAATGAGCTTTTTATGGTTTATTGAACCGTAAATATGTTTGAGTGAAAAAACAATGAAACGCCAACTAAACTATATTGTACCTCAGTTAGCGAATGACACAACATATGCTTACAAACAATATAAATATTGGGGTTGGTGATAAATAAACGTGTGGGTATGTGTATAGGTATGTAACTACCGTACCGTTAACATTTTATTTAGTTTAACATTTATTTACTTGTTAGTGTTATTGTTCGATAAGGAAGCTACTCTTGTTTTAGGCTATGCCTTCTCTTTCGCTGCGCTTGAGTAATTTTTTATAACTCAACATAATGTTTGATAATAAATCAAATTTTCCTTTATTACTGCGACAATTTATACGTTTGTTATCACATAAAATGTTTAAAATGTCTCAAGATTCAAAGTAATGGCCGGTTCTTAAATAACAAGAAGGTAGGTTTCTGCTGAGAAGAGTTGGTCTAAATAAATAAATTCATATAACATAAAGACTGATATTATTGATTTAGTTGTGAACAATTTGAACCAACACTACGAGGGTTCTTCTGATATAAATCTCCATTTCAGATCTCACAGTAAAATTCTCAATTGTTTAACAATTGTTTTCAGTATCATTCAAGTTTCTTCCACTAACTTTTAAAGCTTCTCTTTTTGCCATTTTTATAGCTATTGCTACCAATATAAAACTCAATGTAAAGCATAATAACACTACATGCACTTTAATTGAAATTTGTCTACACCAGTTGTCTCTTTGGTTTAATGTCATACCAACTTTATTTATCTGATTTAATAACAAAACACGTCTAGGCGATAAGTTGTCGAGTATGTATATGTAGAGGAGATGTGTAATCAGATAGAAAAGAATCAAAATTTCTTTAAATACACACACACATATCTATAATTATGTACATATCTATATAAGGTTTAGTTTTAGGAAAAAGGCCGAATGTTAAATACTCTTAATTAAATATCGGGGGTGTGGCAGGTATGTGATTATATCTTAAAATAGTTAAGTCTCCTATGTGTGAGAATTGTAGTCGGTAACATTAACGAGATTTTTTTAATAAGTTTAAAAACGTAATTTTTGCAATCAAAACTAAAGACAGTGACATAACTAAATCGACTTAATTTATGAAGCCTTTGATTTTGATTGCAACCATTCAAGAGGATGATTCACCTAAATGTGGTTGCAAACAAAATATCAAACTTAGCATACTTCTTATCTTACGTGCAGGGTATAATAAACAGCAGTAGATTGTCTGCTTGTTCAGCAGTAGACTTTAATCAATGCGTCGGTGTATGTCATCCCACTAAAGGTTGCATTATTTTCAAGCAATAAAAAAAAAAAACGAAACCTTCAACAATTTTTCATATGTACATTACGGCTGCGTGCGTGGTTACTTGCTATATGCGTTTTTTTTGTGTGTCGGCTTTTACTTAAACAAAATAAAAAATATAAAAACAAAAAAAAAGTGTTGATGATGCGTTTTTGTGTATATCACTGTCAGCATCAGTAAGCAACTGATGTGTGTGCTTGCAGATATATTAAGACGCGTTTAGTAATTTCATTTAATCACAAAGCGGGATCATCATCATTATCATTTGCCAGAGAGTGCCATATAGTGGCTAACACTCTGGTAGAGTGTGTTGTTGATTTGATGATGATGACGGTGATGGTTACATTTGTTGTTTGGCTTTCTGTATCAAGTTTGGCACGTTCTTCCTTGCTTTTGTTACATATATGCCGCTTTTTAAGTTAAAATAAAACAACAACAACAACAACAATAACAACAACAAAATGATGTACCTTTGAGTCATACCGTGTTCATGCTCGTGACAATTGCTTAAGATCTTACAGTCTGTCTGGTTTTAAACTGCTTTTAACTGCAAAGCATCATTATTACTGCGCGTTCTGACTTTTCAGACTTTTTGTCTGTTTGTCTGTCTGTCTGTCTGTCTGTTCGTATTACTTACTTGTTCGCTTGCTTGCTTGCTTTCTGGCTTGCGTTTTAATGAATGAAAATAAACTGCAAATAAATGTTTTATTATTATTAATTTTCAATATGAGTGTGTGCGTAGTGTGTGGTGTGTAGAGTGAGTGTCTGAATTTAAGGTTCGGTAATTGAGATGAGATTATAGTTTACACCTATTTGGGTGCGTAAAGGCATGTATTTATGGTATTATGGCAAAAAAAAAAAAAGAAAAAATTGTTTCTTTTTTTTTGGGCACACTTCAGTAACTCGTGAGGTAGATAACAACAACAATAAAATAATAATGAAACTATTTCTTTTATTTTTTATTTAACACACAATTGCAAAATTTTTATAAGTTGTGTCAGCTTAATGGGATCAATTTGTTTTCTTTTTTTTTTGTTACAATAATTAATTGTGGGCGTGTCTATTCTAGTATTTTCCAAGTGTTTATGTATGTAACAGTTATTGTATTTATTAGCTTTTCACATAAAGACAGACTGACGGACATTACTTGTTGTATTCTAATTTTGATTTTTAGTTTTTATACTTTACATCTTAATTTTAAGATTTCAATGCTTTAGTCTTACGTTTCTTTTTCATCTTGATTTTTATATATATTTTTTAAAATTGTTTGATTGCCTAACACGTTGTAGGGATAAAGTATTCTTACACACCATCCACCTAAGCAATGAACGTTTTTTTTTTGTTGTGATTTTCTTCTTTTTATAAAATTTAAGTTTGCATGTTTGTTTGATTGTTTATTTCTATGACAAATGTTTCCTGTTAACCCTTTTTTTTTCTGTTAAAAAACACTGCACTCTTAAGAAAACATAGCAGAGAGGGACAGACACACCCAATATATGCTAAATGCATGGCTGTATATATAAAGAAGCAAAGAAAAAACTAATTTGGCTTCATCCAAATCTTAAACACCTTTTTATTTATATATAAATTGTGGACGTGGCAGGTTCTTGATTATATCTTTTATTAGTGTATGAGTTAAGGAACTTTTTTAGTCAATTTTTGTGGCTCCATCGCTTTCATGCAATTTAAATAAAAAACTGCAACCAAAAACTAACTAACTGGCTTAATATTTGAGAATTTAGACTGTGAGGGATGGACAAAAACAATGTAAACTTTATGGAGTTTCTTTATGGTTCAGTTATAGTGTTTCTGAATCCTCTTTCTGGCAGTTATACATCGAGTAACAAACTTACTTAGTATACCGTTTGTATGGGGAGGGTATAGAAAGAGTTCAAACATATAGTTTCATAACTAACTGACTGTTTGCAACTTTATATACGTTACTAAATATTTACTAAATACATTTACACCTCCTACACATATATATGCATATACCTGCACCCCCTTAAACCTTTTCAAACGATATACGATTTATTTGATTTTGCGCTGAGATTGAAGATTTGACACACACACACACACACACACACACACACACACACACACACACAGTCAACGATGACTAAAACAACAGTAAAAGTACTCTCCAAATAGTTGTACCCTGGTACGCATGGTATGACAGAACATTTTAGTGTTTGATTAGAGGGCGAGTTAAAAAGTGAGTGTGCCTGTATGTGCGTGTGAGAGAAAAGTTCAACAATGAACAGGAATATTCAAATAATAATTTAAAAGGTTTTGTTGACGTTTGGCAATTGTGTTGATTTAACGCGCGAGATTTTTGGAAGCGAATAAATAGCAAAAACAATAACAACCACAATTCAAATCATAATACAACAATACAGTTAGGCTAAGGAGTTTGCTGGCGTCTTTTACAGTCAATGCAATATATATGTATGTGTGTGTGTGGAGTGTACACTAGTATGCTAATGATTGTTATAATTTGCGGTTGTATTTATATATAAAAAAGGAATAAAAGGAAGCTGAGTTATACAAACAATACAACAGAAACAGCAACAACAGCAGCAACATCGGTATTAGCGTTAGCAACTTCAACAACAGCAGGTTTATTCAAAAGTCATTCAATGTTGTGTGTTGTAGATTTGTTTACTTGCATGTTATTCTGTATGTGTGTATGTTTGTGATAAAACAAAGTCGAAAAGCTAAGAAGATGAGCTTTGTGGAGAGGGATGAATATTTATTTTATTTTATATTTTTTATTGTCTTTGATTGGTTCTGGGTAAAGGATAAAGGATTAAAATTGAATAAATTGGATGAAATTTCATTCATTTGTTTGATTTTTCGATATTTAAGGGATAGAATTGTAAATTCTGCTTTTTTCTTTTTTGTTCATTAATGTGATTTTGAAAATATTTCAGTTTGAATTTACTGTGAATTACGTGCTTATTCAAGCGAGACTGCTGTTGTCTGCTAACTAAGTGAGAAAGCAGTAAATGAAAAATTTTCCATATATCAGTTTTTATTTTGTTTTTATTTTTTAATTTTCTTCTATTTTTGGCTAATGGCTCGAAACAACATGTACATGGAATATAAAAAATTTTAATAAAAAAAAAAAAAAAAAGAACCATTGCAGGCAATTTGCAATGAATCTAGTTTATGGCAAAAATGTCGCCATCAATTTTCCCACATGCTCAGGTGACAAAAATTCTGGGAATAAAAAAAAAATATATGAAAAAAAAACGAAAAAAAAAAAAAATTAAAAACAAAACCGGAATTTTACTGGTTTGTACTGCAATTACATTTTTTTTACATGCAATTCGTTTTCTTTCTCTCTGTCTCTCGGTTATACTTGTAGCACATATTCGTGACATTGTTTATGTGGTTAATATAATTTGCATGTGCAAAGCCATAAATAACGCTGGAGCGTTGCAAAATCTAAAGATGTTTATTATTGTTGTATTTGTTGTATAAGCTTTTACAAAGTAAAAATAAAAAACTGTTATCACCAGAGGTCCATTTAGCCAACGCTCATATGAACTATGATGTCACATATGTGATATACACGAATAACAGACGTTTTCAAACTTACATGTTTCATTTAAATGGTCAGATTGTATATAAAATATATTAAAGACATTTAACCTCTTACCATATTCAAAAAACTCATTAACAATTAATTGAAAATTTTCAAAATCCCGACGCAGTCCCCTTTACAAATAAGAACACTTCGATTCATAATCTACTACATAACAAACATTCAGTCGATGTTAGAATGTTTAACATCTGTTGATGGCACTCTTATATTCGTAAGTTTTAAGAAATGGTGCCAAGACTTTGTACAGATATGTTTACTGTCTGTATGCAGAACGCTTTTTAAATTGGCCAAAATCAATGAGAGTCATGCCCAAAATCCACGAAATTGTTACACGAGTTATAAAGTTAAACCTTAAAAAAGATATGCTGTAAGAAAATTTATGAAATATCCAGGAATTCTAACTATAGATACCATCTCTTAGAAAGTAAAATCTTGAATTTCTAACTACAGAGGAAAATGAACCAATTCTGAATAATTCAACTAACAAGTAGACTGAATAGTTTACAGTCTGCAATTTTAGTGCTGTTGCTTAGGTACTTCCTTAGTGTTTCCTTTCAAGGAATAAAAAGGAGAAATTTGAAAACCTCGTTTGCATACCATCTCACACACAAAACAAATATATAAATAAAGTGTAAATACAATAAATAATAAAGAAATGAAAAGCAAATCTGAATACAATGTAACGTGTATTTATTTATGGAAAGCGGATGTTTGAGAAAATTTGCAACACCGAACCGGGTAAACGTAACAATAACAACCATAACAAGGAAAACGACAACAAAAAAAAAAAAAAAATACTTACACGCGCACATACACATAATAAATTAGATTTTTATTTAGCTCAGGTTCGCCTCTAACTTAAAGAAAGCAGAGAGAAGTTTTACGTGCCGAATGAAGGCGAAAGTTGGTTAAGGCGCGCTTGAGCACCAAGCTTGGGTGTTTCCCTGCAAAATTCTTTTCATTCTTTACAATTTCTTTGTATTTCCATGTAAGGAGATTGCAACAGTATTATAAGTAAAAAATTGAATTTGCATAAATTAAAAAAAAATAAAACACTTTTGCACCCTTTGGGAAGAAAAGTATTGTTAAGGGATTCATGTTAAAGGTGAAACTATTTTCTGCATAAATTAACGATCAATAGGTTGGTTAGAAATATAAAGAAATGAAAAATTTGCATAACACCCCAAGATCGAGGCGAGGTAAGCAAGATGCGCTAACCGAGAAAATTGCGACACATACTTGGTTTTGGTTTTGAAACACACGTGAAAGGTTTCATATTTTCATCCTGTTCAAAGGGATTAGAATTACATTTTCCTTATAATGTTTTTCCTTTTCTTTTTTGCAAAGTTGTTGACGTCCCAAACATTGAACATAACAACGCGAATTGCTTTAACGATAAATTTTGTATAGGACTGTGTAGAGTAGATGGTATGTATGTGTGTGTGTGTGTATATGTGTGTGTGTGTGTGTGTTACGAATTTTATTCTATTATATTTGTTTGTCATTTTATTATTATTATTATTGTTGTTGTTATTGTTGCTGTTCACCTAATTTCAAAAGTATTGATATTCTGTAAAGAGGAAATTTGCATGAGAATAGCAATTGGATGCCACAAAGAAAAATGATAGGTAGGTATACAACAACAATAATAACAAACTAAATATAATATCTTCTTCGTTTATTTTTGTATTGCTTCAACAAACACCGAAAGGGTTGCTGCTTTAGATTAAGTGAGGGTATGTCTGTATTATCGCTGCTATCTAAGGTGCGTGCAAGACCAAGATTTTATGTACATATTAACCTTTGCGATCATATCTTGTTATTGTTGTTGTTATTTTAGTTTTTGTATTTAAAAGGATGAGTATTCAAATAAGGGAAGTTAAGGTGTTTTGTCTGTTCTCTACAAATATACACACTCATACACTCACTCACACGGGTGATCTTTGCTATAAAAAGGAAATTGCTGAAGATGATCTTTACGGTTTAATAAAATACTGTATAAGGGTGACTTTGAAACCTATATACACACATCATATATCACACACCATATGTATTATTGTAATATTTTGCATATTCACAATAATTGAGAAAAAATTTTCTCAAGCTTTGCAACTCAACTTTTGCATCTAACCAGGTTGGTAAGTTAGTAAAAGGGGTAAAATGTTATTTATTTAACAACACACAGAACGATGAAAAAAAAAATTAATAAAATAAAGAAGAGACGCATGTAAATTACGTTCCCATGAAAACTGTCGCTGAAACTGTCCGTCCTTTAAAGGATTTTTTCTTTTTTTATATCTGCAGCAGTAAGTTAATAAATAGACGATGCAAGCAAGGATGATTTTCTCTTCTGCACTATCTATCTATGAAATAATTGAGGTAGATATCCCTTTAGAGAAAAAGCAATAGAACACAAAAAGAAGAAGAAGATAAATTTGAAGATGATTCATATTCCAATTGTTATTCAATGTGATCAGTTTTGCATGCAAAAATTTAAATTCTAAACCTTTCAATTTGGTTTTTTTTTTCTTTTTTTTGAAAACCCTATCAAATGATATCCTGCGTCTGTTTGCTTTTTATCTTTTTCATATACAATATGATGATGCGCAGATATTGTCTATGGGACGGCGCTCTCTAACTCTAATGTTCTTACGTAACGTATTTTTGTGATAGACTTTTATCATCAATATTTCCTCTAACGTGGGAAAATATTATTTAATGATATTGAATTAAAATTTTCTACACACTCGCGCTTAACAGACTAAACGATTATTTTGTGTATCATGTTTTTTGCAATAACGAGAAATTTCTGCATAAAGTTTGTTGCTGCGGAGAACTATAAAAATAATTATTAATCGTATGTATACCAATTTTTATATTTATAGTTAAGAATTTTTGTGGCAGATAAATAAATTTTTATTATTAATGGGCGTGGCTCTTAAACGATTTTGCCTATTTTAAATAGTTGTCTGTCTCAAAATTTAGAATTGTTGTTAAAGTACGAACAATAGACGGACACAAGGACATGTATAGATCGACACAGTTCTTGAAGCTGATCAAGAATAAATACTGTGACGTCTCTTTTTTGCGAATTGAAAATAAATCGAAAAACCTAATTCACCCCCTCATCTTATGTAGAGAGTATAAAAATAATTCCAATAAACAACATAAATTAGTAAAAATAAGAACAAGGCTAGTAACAAAAATAACAAAAAAAAAAAAAAAAATTATAAAAATACAACGAAAAAAATGAACACGAGCTGATGATTTTATTTTCTACTGCATTTCATTAAATGGATGTACGTATGTGACCAAAAAGAAGAAGAAGAACGGAAACAAAGGAATGCCTGAATAAAATATTTCATGAACATTCATTTGAATAATTCATCAGAGAAGATAACCAAAACAAATAACTGTTGCTCCTGCTATTGCTGCTGTTGCTGCTGTAGCTTATATAACAAACAGACAAATATCTTTCTCCATACATATGTTATGTTACAATATTATGAAATGAGAAGTCACTCAATAAATAAATGATAAATGGAAGGCTAAGCGCACAGGCGCTGTAACAAATTTTTCTTTAGTTAAAATCTTTTCATCCAAAAATTGTTAAGATTTCAAGTCTAACTTATAAAAAAATGTACTCTGTAGTCTGTCAGTCTGTTTCATTCTATCTTTAAATGCTTTTGTAAGCATTTTAAATGATAAAAAAAAAAAAAACAAAAAAAAAAAAAATTACAAAAATACAGCGCATGAGTAACGTGTCTTCTATTATGAATAAATACAGAGAGACATACATTCACTTAGTAAAGCTTATGCTGTTGGCTGTGCGCCACTCTAATTACCAATTCTAATGTTATGCTAATTTATCAATGTGAGCCGTTCCGTATGCCGTTGTCTGCTGTTGTTGTACTGTGTCTTACGTCTTACTTGTATATTGTGGTATTTTTTGATTAACATTTTCAAGTCTACAAATATTCTACAAGTAATTGTATACCACGTTGGGTAAACGTTTTTAAGCACATCATTGCTAACAAATGATTCACGGATGCGCAGCTGACGCTTACGTAATCTTTAACTACGTCAAGGAAACTTCTTGCTATGAATTGACTGTGATTATATAAATTTAGTGATCATAAAAAAAAAAAACTTCATAGGGTAATCAATGACCAGCACTGCTTTCATTTGTATAATGTCGGTATGTCCAGCTAATTTGTTTATTTAAAATTGTTATGCCTTCCGCTGAATTGATTTATATGTTATCCTTTATTATACCCTTAGCTTAAGATGGAAGTATACTAAATTTGTCATTTGTTTCAGCATCAAAAACCGCAACAATTTAAATATTTATGTCCGTACATCCGTACGTCTGTATGTCGGTCTGTTGTTGTTATTCTCATAATGGTAAATTTAGAGATATTGAGATGAAATTTTGTTTGGACACTACAGATTGCTATTTAAATTAAGCAAAATCGGTCATGAGCTACACCCACAATCGACCCTTATCTATTTATCTGCTATAACAATTGAACGATGAAGTTGAAATTCTGGTGTACCTACATATAATTCTCTATTAATCCGTACTATTAAAGGATGTAATCATGTACTTGCCACGCCCACTATTTGTATGTACATATGAAGGGTACTTAAGATTTGACTTAAGCCTATTGTTCTATTGTTCGTCTTATATAAGAAAAATGTACAATAAAAACTTGAATTTTGTGACCCACTGATCTAGAGAGAAAAAGACAGAGAGAGAGAGAGTGAGATAGAGAGAAAGTGTGATCACCCTCTTAAGTATATAGAACGCTCTTGAAAGCAGTCATGATGATGATAATGAAAAGTTTTGGGCTGGACAGTTTACCTTACATTATGGGTTGTTGTTATTATTGTTACCTAATGAATTTTACATGAGAGTATGTAAAAGAGCCCTGTTACGTTTTTTCTACTTTTTTTTTTTTATTTATCACTTTTATTATCATCTTTTTCTTATAATGAATAATTAATAATTTGTTGGTGTCTTCTGTTCTTCTTCTTCTTCTTCTTCTTCTTAACATTCATACGCCTTGTTGGTTGGCTGCTAATTTTGCGTTGCGCGTTGCGTTGTTTACATTTTCATTTTCATTTCATGTGATGAATAATTCAGTTCGGTTAGTTCGGAGTGTCTGTCAGTCTGTCTCTCTGCTTGGTCTTAGTTTTTTATTAATTTTATTTTGTTTTATTTTCAATTTCATTCATTTTTACGGACCTTATACCTACTTAAATATGCAAACATTTGTTGGTCTGTATGAAATTTTGTTTGAAGCGTTTTCATGCATTATACATATTATTGCCTATTTAATGAGGCAGCCAGCCATTCACTAACGTAAAGGTGTAAATACACATGTTCTTAATTAATTATAATAATAATAAAAATTTATTTTTTATTGAACCATATTTAGTCATCGTTTGTTGGTATGTGTGTGCATAGTGCCTGCATTGATTTAAAGGCATACTCTGTGGCCAGATGTTCAATTGGAATTTATAATTAAACTGTTCTTTTTCCTGTTTAGTTCAGTTTTATATGCACATAATTTGTGTTTTTTTTTTCGTGTCATGATTGTTATAACAATAATTTAAGTTGTAGTATCTCTAGAATCTGGTTAATGTCTCCCTTTATGGGATGATGATGATTAATTCTGACATTTGGAAGACACTTCCTGCAACGTAAGTAATAATTGTATATTGACTGCTTAGGGAATATGTACAAATACCTGCATGTATTTATGTGTTTATACGATTTTTTTGGACTTGTTCAAGTGCAGTTATGCTTCAAATTTTCAAGTAAGTCATTCGCCTTTTATATTTACCATCTAAAAACATATTTACTTATTTTGTTAAAGGTATTCTAAAAATGTTCAAATTGTACAGGTGAACATGAACAAGAAATGTTTCTGAATTGGTCGCATTAATAAGTGGTTTAAGAAACTTATTATAACCTCTACCTTAGGTAGTGTAAGATTAAAAAAAACCTACAACACTTTGAATTTTAAAAAGATCTGATTAAAGAGTTAAGAAATCTCTTTTTGAAAGCGGACATACAGACATTTTTAAATTTTCGCATAAAGAAACATAGGTGGACATGTTTCTGAATCGATCTATATAAGAAGCGATTTGGCAAATACAAACGTCCGCACAAACTTAAAAGAAGGATACAAAAAAACCTTAAAAAAAGTTGAATTGTAAAAGGATACGTAAAAAGGATCTAAATTCTGTTAACCACGTAACCATGTAACAATTTTTTAATCAGACAATATTTTCTGTAGACGGATCGACAGACATGGTTTAAGCGACTTGGAATTTAAAACATTTCAAGAATTTTTAATAGAGACCCTATATCAAGACCTACTACCTATCCACTAAGAATATCATAACAAAATGCATATGCCTCCCATTACAAGTTCGAAGGTGTAAAAATCTGAATTTTCGTAACATATAAAATCAATGCCAATAAAATCACTTCATGTACTATTTTCTTTGTTTTGCTTTAACGCGAAAAAGGTGTTTATGTAAGTTTATGTATGTACTTGTGCGTATACAACCCTTCTTTTATAAAAATCTCTCATTTTACCTTAACAAGTATTGAAAATATTGACAAGCAAATAATAATAAAGAATGTATATAACGCAATGAACCATAAAAAGTATTTGCTTGTGTCAGCGAAATATAATATTAAACATACAGGCACATATACATACATTTACACATTGTTGTAAAGTGTAAAGAGTAAAAAATAAAAAAAAATAAAAAAAATAAGTAAAAAAACATTCTCTAGAGTGTTGTAAAATAACAATAAGGATAAGCGAAAGGATAATATTTTGTACATGGATTGTTGGAAATTGTCGTTTAACCAGTACCAGGTTAACATGTAAACAATGTTATAAGTGAAATAAGTGATATAATAGGTTAAACTTTATCCCCTACACTATCTAATACTTTTGATTGAAAATATGTTTAATGAAATATTCAAGAGTAAGGCAGCGAACGTACGGACAAAATTGACATATAGACGTACAAACAAGAGAATGTACGGACAAATAGAGGTAAACACAAATGAACGTATAATCAAATAGACGGATTTAGAGATGAATAAATCTTGAATCGATCACTTTAATATAATAATATATAAAAATCATAGTCAACATAAACTCTCCACTTACACTAATACGGAAAGTATAAAATAAGGAAAACTAAGTGAATACAATTTTTGTACAAGAATGATGACAATTTTGATGGGTGATCAAATATGTATAAAAAGCGTTAAACTATGTAAACCATAAAAGCAATGGAAAATAAAATAAAATTCCTTAGAGATGGCAGTTAAACAAGTGTTTGGAAGGACAACCTCTTACACAGATGTTTACGTTGAACAACAACATTATTAATAACAACATATTTAAATAGCGCAAAGGTCATATTATCAAATCAAATGACAAACAACAATAATTACAACAATGTATTGATGAGATTTACTCAATCACTACACGGCTACATGTATACCTACATATATATGAATGTTGTTTTGTCAATTTTGTTTTATATTGATTGTGAGATATATATATATATATACATTTACATATTCTACATTCTCACCCTTATGAAAAAGAGTTATTTCTTACTGCCACCTAGAGTTCACCATCGATAGTTAATCTGGAATTTATAATTTCAATTTCTTATTGAAAATTCCACACATTTCACCACTCTTCCGTGCATACTTACAAACTTATAAAATATTTTTCTTATTCGAATTATAGAAAAAGGAAATTCAGTATGTAGGAGATTTCTGTAATAGCGAACACAATGATGGAATATTTTTGTTTGATTTTAATAAAAGTCTTAAAATAAAATTACAAAAGTGGTTATAACTGGGCGTGGCCATAAATCCATCAATGATTTGATGGGTTTTTCTTTAAAAAAGATTACATAAAATTTTTGGAATTTTTCACCCTACACATATGATGGTAGGTATATTAAGTTTGATAATATGTTTGCAACTTCTAATAAGAGGTTTTAAATGGTTTAAAGTGTATATATTTTTGATATGCAGCCAAATCTGACTAGAATTTAACATGTCCGTCTGTATGTCCATCTAATGTTAGCACATTAAAGGCAGCAAACTTTTAGATATTCCCAAAAAAATTTGTTTGAAAATTTTTAGCATTTCGCAAGCAGGCAAGTTAATAGCTACGTCCACAATTAAGAAAAATCCGATAAATTTGCTTAAAATGGGCGTGGTTCGATAACAGATATAATAAAAATTTTAAAAAAATCCATATGTGATGCATAATTCTATTTGTAAAATGATGAATGAATCAGCAGTTATCTGACACACCCACTGTTGTTTTTGTTTCTCTTTATTTAATATTTTCCCAGCTTCCTTTTTATTTCAATTATAATTTTCTAACAATTAACCTAAGGGCAATTTTTCGATTGAGAAAATTTCATTACCAACATTATGATTAAGTTTCTTTACCTTTAAAGTTCATTTGTATTGTACAAAATGTATGCTGTTGCTATGTTTTATAATAAAAGCCAAAATTACCGGAAGTAAATAATATAAATTTATTACCAAGATCACCGTAAAGTTAGGTTAAAATGGCAAAGCTTTCACATTTTCTCATTCTGCCACTCCTTCGCTCTCTCTTTCTATTATAATAATAAAATACAGTACAAAAGAATTTAATAAACAAAGAATGTTGTAATTGTGGTGTTTGTGGTTACATTTATATTGTGCACAATTGTTATTGTTGTTATTATTGTTGTTGCAAGCATTGTGGTCATATCCTGTAGCATTTATGTTTAATTTTCAACTTTTTCCGCTTGACATACTTTCTATTGTCCTGTGTGGCATCGGTTAACCCACCATAATTCATAACATCATAAACTCTTTCTATCCCTCTTCCTCTTGCTCTTATTAAGGTTTACAGTAAAAGTTATTTATTCCTATATATGAGTATAAGTATAAATATTTTGCATAAAAAATGTTTGTCGTTTGAAAGACAATCGAATTTGTTGGAAGGCTTTACTTGTTTAGAAACCTTCTGCTACGTCTTCTTCTTCTTTTTGTTTTCTAATTGGCCGAAAAATAACAACGAACCTTATATGTATAAATACTATTGTACATGTGGCGGAAATGTTATTGTGAAGTTAAATCTTTTATATACCAAACACAATACTTAGTTAGTTATCTATAAAGAACAGATATATTGGGAGAGAGAGAGAGAGAGAGGGGGGACAGGGTGATATAGAATATAAAGCACTTATGTCAAATTGTATATTTCACATGTTATGTGGAAGCTACAGTGTGTGGTAAATGATCTATTTGGAGAAATATTTAGTTAAAAATTTTAAAAATTATTTAAGATTATTTTCATGTAATTTCATCTGCGAGCTCAAAACCATAAATAGAAATAAATAAATAAACAAATAATTAAATAAAAAGATCAGTTTGATCATGAATATCTGTACGTCTGTCCGTTTAATAATAATTTTATGTTTTATCGTGATTAGAGTGTGTTAAGGAATGAAAACCGTAGCCAACATCATTAACGGAATTCTTCAACAAATAACAACATTTCCAAAATATCTTTTAAGAAAACATTTTTACCGAAAAAAAAAAGCTGTAAAAAATCTTCTCACACGGGACATATCATAAATGAAACAAATCTTTCGTATTAAAGCAAATAACAAAAAACAACAACAAAAAACTTACCAAGAAAGACAGCATCTGTTGTGGGTTTGGCTTTTGTACAACTATCAGAAACAACAGCAATAATTCGTAGAACACAACAGTGTTTGCTTGCAGTGTTTTGTTGATCCTTCTGCTACCACTCTCCCCATCTCAGACGGAGTAACTGACATTTTATATGGTGATAATATGAAGGCTGTTAGTGGTGCTGATGCTGCTGGTGATGGTGATGATTCGTGGATGCTAAAGCATTGTATTAGCATCATCATACTTATAAAGAACATTACGCGACGAGACAGACATACAGACTAGCTGACAGATTGCAAGATGAAAAAGGAAAATAAGAGAGAAAGAAAAAGTAGCAACATTGCAGCAGTTACTTAATGTTATGATATCAGATTACACTTTAAGCGTTTGTGTGTTTGTTCTTGGTTTTTGTATTTTTCTGTTCTTTCCGTTGTTGTTAGCATGATATTAGCATGACCAAAACAATCTTACCATTCACCAGTTTGTGATGACCACACTATGGCTGGCTGGTGATCTAAGTAAAGAAAGGAAAAAAAAAAAAATATTCCTTAGATTGAACTTGGGTGTTCTAGTTGACGATCTCTATGTTGTTTGTGGCTGTTTTAGTTGATATTTGAGTAATTAAAGTTGAGTTTTGTTATTAAAGCTTTTTGTATCACGCCACACATGGTTCTTCAAGGTTAGGTATCTATAAACCAAAGAAGAAATGCTTACCACCTCTGCGTTGGTAGGCGATTGGTGGAGTGATGAGAAAGATGAAAGATGTGTTGGGTTGGTTATAACTTTGCCTGGCTACCGGTGTTGTGCTTTACTACAAGTTTTACATAAAGACTAATGCTGGTGCTGAGGCTGGTGGTTTATCTGATTCAAGTTGATATGGCTGTTTAACGCCCAGACAAATTCTCTTCCAGGAATGTATGAATGAATGACTAAGTGATTGACTAGCTGGCTATCTCACTACCTTACTCCGACTCGATGGGTTTTTCTGAGTATAAACTCTTTATATACGTTTGTGTGTATATAGTTAAGCACGCGTTTCATGCTTCATAAAGGCGATATTGATAGACGATTAGTTAACAATTGTTAAGAGTCGTTAAAGTTGATGTTATGAGCCGAGCCGAGCCCAGCTCAGCCCAATAGCCAAAAAACTGCAGCTAAAGAACTTTTAGGGGTTTTTGTATTGTTTCCTTTTTTCTTTCATTTCATAAAAATATATGTTTTGTGCTATTTTGCTCGGTCTCTGGAGTGTAGTTTTTGCCAATACTCATTTGCTTTAAATTGAGGCTTGAATGGTCTTTTGTGCCCACCCCTTTGCTATCCTCTCAATGTCCCAGATTATTTGCTTTTTTTTTTCTAACGGGGGTTGCGTTACGCTTGTCGTTGTTATAGCCGGAATTGTAATATCGATTAAAAAAAAACTGTGTGTACCACAATTTTGAATTAGATTTTTTTTATTTTGTTTTCCGAGTGAGAGACACAGAGAGCTGGCTGTGTCAGAATTGTTACAGTTTAGCTTTCGAATGCGTTTGGTCACGTAGAAGATTTTCCTTAGTCGTTTATTGCGTTGGCCTTCTTCTTCTTATTCGTCTTTCTTTTTTAGTTTATTGCTTCCCTTTCTCCTTTCTAAGAAAGGAAACAAAAAAAAAAAAAAAAAAACAGAAACCCAAACATTAAGTAATGTTGGGTATGGAGTATACGCTGCGTGCCAGCCTGTCAAACGCATTAAGCAAAATTTTTTACGCTTCTTCTCGTATAATCAAAAATTCATCCATTTGGAAATTGAATTTCTTTTTAAATTCTTTCAATTTAAATTGCATATAAGAGGTGAGTAGTACAGTTAGGAAATTTATCGATTCAGATTCATTTTTTTCAAAATTAATTGTAAAATGTCTGTACGTCTGTCATGAGAGAGATAGTAATTAGTTTAATCACAAATACTAATTCGAAAATATTTTAATGAAGGTCAGTACAAGCCTGTGCTTTTAGCCAAAGACGAGCTATATTGAAAATGTTTTTAATTGGACCATTTGTAGGACATCTCCTTGTATAAAATCCCAATTTGAAATCAGTCAATTATATGAGCAAAATTCTCAATTCTTAATACTGTTGCATAAAAATTGGGAAAGAATAGTTAATTAGCTGGATAATTGACCGTACCAAGTTTGAGTTTGGAACCTATTTCCATATAATATCTTTTTCATGAAGTCGCTCTTAACTATAGCTATTTTTTTATAGCCTTGTTTTATTAACTGCATACAAGTCAAACTACATAAAAAGTATAACAACTACAATGCGGTAGCAGGTGTTGCGTGGGCTTGTTTGAATTTATCCACATAACTGTTATTTACATTCTTTACCAAAAAATTTACATTTATAAATGAATTATCATCATCATCATCGTCATCATCATCATCATCATCATTATCATCATCATCATGATAATGATAGTGACAATGACTCTTTCATCATATCAAATATTTCATACACTTTGAAAATGTTTATACTGTACACTACGTATGTGTACCAAAAAATTTATATTTACCAAAAAATTTACATTTATAAATGAATTATCATCATCATCATCGTCATCATCATCATCATCATCATTATCATCATCATCATGATAATGATAGTGACAATGACTCTTTCATCATATCAAATATTTCATACACTTTGAAAATGTTTATACTGTACACTACGTATGTGTACGCAGTGGTTACACTGAACTTGAACTTGAATTATTATTATGATCATTTACATATGCTAAATATGTATGTATGTACGTATTGTATATGCCAGGAAAAAACTTTAAAAAAATTCATATATTTTTTTTTTTTACATTAATGTGCGCAACAGTTGTGTTGAGACCAGAAGAGAGCAGTATAGAGATGGCCGGCTGACGTTGTTGCCTTAACAGTTAACAGTTTCATAAATTTAAGCAACTCGCGAGCTGTTTTATGAATGCAAAATGAGCAGAAAGAAAAAAAATTGTATAAAATCAGCAGAAGACTTAAACTATTCAAGGCATCTGTTTTTGTGTGTGCGTGGTGTGTGTGGATGGGTAGAAGAAGCCTCAAGTAAATTGCATATAATCAAATTTGTATGTTTATATGTGTGCATGTGTATGGATGGGTATGTTGTTCTACTTTTCAGTTAGGTTCTTCTTCTTCTTTTTTATATGTTTTTTTTTGCATCTTAATATTAATTAATGCTACCCCACTGTATGTATGTATTCACGCATATATTTAGAGTGTTTGTTTTTTATTGTATGTGTTGATAGAAGCTGACCCAGACTAGACATGCGCCAGACATTGGCATTAGATATTAATTTTATGCATATAACACCAACAAAACTTATCAAACTAAAGTTAGTAACTGTATAATCTCCTCCCTCTCCTGCTCACTCTCTCTCTCTCTCTCTCCGTCGCGACTTCTCTTATTTTCCAGCTTTCCACTAATGTTCACTCTATAAATATATGGTAACTGTACATGATTACATATACTGAACACACCTTCTAAATTTATTTATATGCACAAATGCTGCTGCATACATTACATATGCTAAATATATGTAAAAGTGTTAACAGCTCAACATTATCTAACTAATGTTGCGTGTGTGCTCATGTGTGATATGCATGCAGTCACCTATTTAAATAATTTTTTTTTTTTCAGAGGTTTATCTCCTTATTTTCATAATCTTTTTTTTTTCATTATATTGGAATTTTTGTTGTTGTTGATTGTTATTATTACTCTATCTCTTCTTTCTAAGTTTCTCCCTCTTCTTCTCTATTTTACAATTCTTTTGATCTTCCTACTTGTCTATTGTCTTTTATTTCTTTTTTCTCTTTCTCTTTATTGCTTTCTTTTTGTATTTCCTTTTCTTCTTCTCGTTGTTAGTGTTGTTGTTGATAAGGCTTTGTAGGGACTTTTAAGCTTCAACTTTCGCCCGCATATTTTTGTATAACAAAAATCATTGATCATCATGTATGTAAAAAGTCTTAAACATATTTTTAAAAAAATTTAGTCCATGAAATGAAATATATGTACTTATACACGCGCAATAAGTCACTCAAGTTACAGGTAACTTGCCAAGGATGTTGTAATGAATTTTTTCAATCTTTTCATTGCACAACGCGCGTATGCAGACATGCGTAGTAGTTAAAAACTATAACACACAACATTGGCCAGTGAATTATTAAAAACGAGTTTAAGCCTTTGGCTAAACTGAAAGTACCCAAACACATATGTATGTATGTATGTACACCCAGGCCATATATGCATTACAAAAGGAAAAGTTCAAAAAAAAAAAAAAAACACAACACAACACAAGAGTAATAGGCAAGTATGCAGATAGATTGTCTGAGGAAATCATGGTGGTTAACAAAAATTTTCGAATATGTTTGTTGGCGTTATTGTTGTTGTTGCTGTTAATGATGTTGGTGGTTGGTTGATTATTATTTTTTAAAGGGGGTCCGCAATTTGTTTATCTCGCTTAGCAATTACTACTAATTAAATGGAGCCCCAGTTACTTGTATATCAGGGCAATTTCTCACTTGTCAGGCGATAATTGAAAACGAAATATTTAAATAAATCATTGAACGTTTGGAATAGATTATAATGAAAAAAAGCATGTAAAAATGGCTAGAGTGAGGTCTAGTTAGTATACCCTACGTCATGCAAGTTTTAACATTTAATAATGTGGCAGTACAGTGTATTACAATACAATAAGTACACTAATGTATTAGAAGAGTTCTTCAATAAAAAAATATATATGTTAACCTTACCCAAGGTTTTGTCGTTAACAGATCATAAAAATCTTTCAACAGTACGTACGTATTAAAATACAAAATTGTTATGTACTTATTGAAAAACCCACCTGACATACATCCTTTTCCTACAACTCATTTAAAATCAATTTCATTCCTCAAGCATAAAAATTATTCAAATATTGTTGGCTGGAATAACTTAAAGTCAATCATTATTAAATTTTGAATAAATTAATTAACAACTGCTTCCCATCATATAAGGAAATTAAGTGCATGGATGGTAGAAAGTTGACTTTCTTTAAATCGTATCACAATCAACAAACACAACCTCTTGCAATCTCTGCAACTGCATCATTTTAACCATTATTGTCTGAAGGAATTGAATTGAAAGGAAATCTCTAAAGATTATGTAACGTCATCAAAATCATCATCATGCTTAACATTTCAGTATCATTGTCAGCATCATCAACAGCCTTATACTCGTACGCTTGATTTCATTCATTCACATTCTCTTGCACATTCAATCTTTATCAATTATCGGCGAAGTTTGTTGCTATGCCCGGTAGCAAGTTACCTTGTCCATATCTATGCAGATCAATAATAAATTTGGAAGCTGAATATTTCAATAAAAGCAACAAATCTACCTATATGAACAACAGCAGCAACAACATTTGTTTTTTTTTTTTTTCTTTAGCTCACTTATTTGTTATAAGTTAAAAAGAAATCAAAGTTTAATGTTTACATATTTAGCTTAAGCTAGTTGGTTGTTTTTTTTTGGCTGTGCCTGTCTGCCTGCTTGCCTGGTTGCCTGGTTGGATGGCTGAATCGCTGGCTGACTTTATCAGTTGTATGGTTGTTCACTAACCCAGACCAACAAGTCTGTTGTTTCCCATCAGTAACAGCGATAACTACTTTATATCATACAGGGAGTATATATATCTACATACACTTCCGCTCATGGTACACATGGGATCTTTTATATGTTGGAGGTATGTACACTGTAAAAAATTATGCTACAAATAATATAATTTGCACCACTTCAGAATTAAAATCTGAATTGATTTAATCATGTCCGTCTGTCCGCCTGCCAGTCCATGAAAATTTGTGCGCTACAGGTCGCATTTTTAGAGATATTTCAAAGAAATTTGGTACAAGAACATGTATTGGTTCAAAGGGGAACCCTATTGAAAATGGACCGGATCGGACTATTTTTAGAACCCCTCCATTTATAAAGTTCTGTTATAATGGATGTTTTTCTACGGCAAAAAGTTACGATTTTTTAACTTGTTTTTTATTTATTTATAACACATCACTGTCATGTGTTTTAAAATGTTTGCTTAAAATTTCTTTCAGTGCTATTATCGCGCCATACACTCTGTTGTTGTAACTTATTTATAAAACAACAACCTTATACCTAAACTGGAAGCCTTTAGCCACACAGATAAGTCATCATCATCATCGTCATGGTGTATAGCATATCAAACTGCCATGAGGCCAACATATACGATGTTCCCTTACATCGTATCAAAAAATAATAAATAAAATCAAAATAAAATAAGAATGTTAAGTAAAACAGAAAAGAAAATTATTTTAGTAACTTGTGAAGAGATATTATATAAAATGCCACTGTAACCAACCACCAGAGAGACAGACAGACGGACGCATAGACAAAACGAAAGAAGCTGAAAATACAAAACGAACCCAAGTCAGAATATGTTGCTGATGAAGACCAAATGTATAGTGAATGGCGGGCGGCTTCCAAAATTGTAGGTTCTTATGTTATTATGTGTACAAGCGGTCAAAGTTAGCTTAGTTTTTTTTTATCACGGTTCACTCATGCTAAACAATAGCCGCGAGGCCAACATTCAATTCCACTATCACTGCCAAAGCAGTGAACACAACACAACACAGCAAGTTTGAAGATGTTGATGCGGAGATGAGTAAAATCGTACTACAGTGAAAATTCGTTTTAAAGAATTTTTAAAAAGTTTATTCTGAATTACAAGTTATTTTATTATTAAATAAATATAAATAAATTATAAAAATAATTTTAAATGCAAATAATGTAAATTAAATAAGTATTTTTATAAGAAAAAAGAACAGCAACAACAGCAGCAACATTAACAAAAACATTACTTTAACAAGTGGTTGCTAAATTGAAATGAAAACAACAACAACAATAACAACAACAGTACCAATCACATGGATTGCCAAACGCGCACACAAACATTTCAGATGTTGATCCTTCTCAAGGTGGTATTAAAGTAATAAAAAGCAAGTTTCACTGTAGTGGCTCGTAAGCAAATCTCAATGGAAAATGAACTTACACTTCAACACTTGCCTATATGTGGAACATTGCTCATGTGAATACTGCATACAACAGAGCAAGACCAATATAAGCAAAGAAACAAAGCTTGCAAGTAAACAGTAGGCAAACGATCGACAGTCAGAAAATTGTGTAAAAGATCATTGAAACTGAATTGCACGCCAAAGAAAAGAACACGTTCAAACTTTTAAACATTGAATGAATAACAAATTTAGCCAAAAAAAAGAAAGAAAAAATATATGAACACAACTGAAAAGTGAGTGAGTAAAGGTAATGATAACCAACCAATGTATGGCCGTCAGCGAAATTTGAATGAAGCATCAATGATCACTAACTTTGTAGAGGTGGTGAGGGGAGACAACATATTTGTAGCGAGGTTTTGTTTGTTCAGGGATTTGCTGTAAGTTAATAGAAATACAATAATAACAACAACAATGTTGATGTTATGTTATATTAGCACTTGTCGATGAGCAGAGTCTAAACGCCTAAACACTAGACTATCGCCGTCATCACCATCATCATCATCATTATCTGCACGTGAACTTGGCTTGACTCCCTAGCAATCAGCTCCAATCCACCAGCATCTTCCTTCCACATGATTTGTATTGCAGTTGTAGTTTACACAATGTTGAATTGTCAGCCATAAATAATATAAAGATTGTGTAGGGCGTCCACCCGATCGAATTGTAATTCATTACTGCTGCCAGTATAAGCGTATCATTGTACAGCCGCATACAACCTGAAGCGAACGTCAGCAATACTAACATCATCAACACGGCTACAACCTCCATAACGAAATATTACATTCACTACAAATATTGTTGTATATCGTCCCCACACAATCGTACGTTTTCGTACATTTTCATTTGATTGTTGGTTCGTTGTTGGTTGGTTGGTTAGTTAGCCTCCCTTTCCATATCATTTGTTTGTATATTATTTTTGGTTTATTTGCTCTATGACTAACATTTCACCTAAAGCACAAAATAATATTTAACAATAGATTGTTATTGTTGTTGTTGTTGTTGTTGCTCGTTTGCCATAAAAATCATTTAAAACAATTTTTAAGTCCATCAACATATGGCTTCATTTGTTTTTGTTTGTATTTTTGTTATTTATTTTTTTCTGAGCTTTTTGCCTTCCTCTCTGGTCATTGTTTGTTGCGGTGGCCAATTAAGGCCCGCACCTCACATTTATTTCCCAGCTTTGGCCCTTAACTATGGAAAGGTTGGCTGTGTGAGATTTCACTTATTTGTTTCATTTAATTCCTCTTTTTTTCACCCTGCACATAACACATAAGTTTTCCATATGTATCAGCATTAACAACTAAATCTATCTAGACATGTCCGTCCGTTTTTAGCACTTTCACTGAATTAAGAAATTATAAGATATTAAGTTAAAATTTTGTACAAACGTTTTTAGTTTCTGTACGCAGAAAACTATTTGAATTGAGCAAAATGGGCCAAAAGACACGCCCAAAATAATCGACCAAATTCTACATATCTGCTACCAAAAAAGAGGTATAAAGCTGTACATCGGTGTACATAATAATCATTACCTCATGCAGTGATTTGCCAAATATGGGTTTAGTAGGATAATAAACACGCCCACAATCGACAAAAATGTATCTACAATGTTAAAGCTTGGAACACGCCCACAATCGAGAAAAATCTATATTTCAAACACAAAAGTTGTTACATAAATTTGAATTTTGGTATAAATTTTTATAATTACCTCATTGTACCAAAAATAGGCGCGGTTGAAACGAAAAAGTTGTCTTCAAAGGTAAGAAATAATACATCCATTATTAGAGAATGTAATCATGTTCCTGCCACGCCCAAAAATTGTATATAAATGTGGAGGGCATTTAAGATTTCGCCTAAACCTCATTTAGTTTCCTTACCAAGTTTGTCTTAATACAATATTATTATTGGCAATAAAAATGAACCTCTTACTTATGCTTCTTCTGAAGACTTACCACACACACACGCACATCACTTTAAAATTTAACATTTTTCAAAATTTTTCATTTGTTTCCTTCCTTCTATTTAACGAAGCTTACAACTTCAACTCCATTAAATTCAAATCCATTGTGATTGTATGTGAGTTTTGTGGTAGTTGTCCTTCCTTCCTAAAGCATTGTATTTTCTGTCGCTCTCCTTTTTTTCTTTTTTTCAGTCATTTCAATCGCTTTTTATGGTTTATTAGCAGCTTAACTACTGGCTCTTATTTAATGATTGCCGTACAACAAGCTTCAGTTGTTACAATCGCCTTATGCGTCGTCCCAAAACATTTTTTTAATGTGTTTGTTGCTGCTGTTGTTGTTGTTGTAAGAGTTTTTATGGCGACATAATGCCTTTAATTGTTTTATTATTGTTGTAATAAAAAAAATATAAGATTTGTTATTGTTATTGTGCTTTGAATTTATTTATATTTTTTAAAGTGCGTGGGGTAGAAGGTGTGGGGCTATTGCGATCAGCCATTCACTATTTGGCCATAACATATCCATAACATACATATTAGCATACGTTTATTTCTCTGATTCAAGTTTAATTAGATATTTCGTATTAGCTTAGGTTAGGTTAGGTTAGACAGCAGAGTCTTTAATTATTACAATCATAAAACTTTCCTATAGAAAAATATGGCATAAAATCGTAACTGCCCGGTATATATGTAAAATTATTATAACATTATCTTTTAAATAACAAAATTGAATGTCAATCATTAATTCAATATTGATTGAAGGTTTTTTTTTATGTCTTATAATTTAAAAACGGCTGAAAAGATTTCATTTAAATTTTTTGTGAACATTGTAAATTAATTCAGCTTTCAAAGGAAGCATATTGTATGGGCGTGGCATTACCCATTTAGTTAATAAACACGATATATGTGGCAGTGCCACACCCATTTATTTAAGATCTTAGAAAGCTATAGAAATTTTCAAATGTTTGCAAAAAATTTTACCAAAATCGAAAATGTGGTGGGAAAGTTATAAACAAAACTATATTATCTTCTTTTCAGTACAGTTTTGACTCGGCCAACTTACTCGGCCAATAGTCCAACTTTCCGCAATAAACTCAAAGTTGTTTTCGGCGAATGTTTTTACTTACTTAATAAAATTATAACACATCAGACCTACTGATTGTCTGTACGTCTGTCTTAATCATTTATTTGATTTGTGAATACAAACTCATTTAAATAAAGTCCTTTTACACCCACTTCATAGTTAGAAACTCTTTTTCATATAATTTACAATAAAATTATAGCATTGTTGTCCTTGGCACAATCTTTTAAACACGTTCTAAAAATTCAATAATCGCTACTTACCTTGTACACGCAATCATTTATTGAAATAATATTGAAGGCATACATAAATATAGTAAACGCAATATATTATATATATATATATTGTATATGTATATATGTAGGACGTGTAAATGAGTTTATTTTATTATAAATGTGTACGCAAAGTTTGGAGTACAGTGGTGTGGTGTTAGTTTGACGCATAACGGAAACCGGAAATATTATCCATGTAATCAAGAAAATACAATGTATCGGGATAGATATATATAAATATATATAATAACTGGTATGTAAGTATATGAGTATAAATTGTAGACCGTGTTTACAGTGCGTAGAGTAGGTAAAGTGTTTGAGGAAAAACATTAAAGAAAAACTTCAATTTGATATTCAAGTCATGCAGTCTGGTGCGGCCATTGACCAACAAGACACAACTGGCCAACAAAAACGTTTCGTTATGTATTGATTTTCTTCTTTTGCGTAAACTTTATGATTTTCTTTTTAATATTTTTTTATTTTTTTTAAATTTTTTTCTTCAAGAAATAAACAAAAAACCGAAAAACATTGATATTTTTCTTCAGTTCACCATGACAACTGGACCAAGATACGATAATAATAACAGAAAAAAAAAAAAGAAAGAAAAGAAATGAAAAAATTTAAAAAAAAGGAGATTCATGTAAGTTTGCTCACTACCGATTATTGTTTGGACTATTTGTTGATGCGCCACTGATAATAGCCTGTCAACGGTGGTGTTGTTATTGTTTGCCAAGTTTGTTATGAGCTGTCACATGACACTTGACAATTGCTAACGCAGCGGTGTCATCACCATTTCATATCGTTGCGTTCCTTTCATTTGCGGATTGGTGCTTATATTACAAAGCGCATTGGATGGACAATGCCGTTGTCGCTCCCGCCGCCGCCATAACGGGCCGGGTATATCTGGTGCGAACGAACAAAGGAACGGTTGGCCTTTTAATGAAACTTTCATTTTTGACAGATTGTCAGATGGCCGAACCTGACAATGGATTGAGTGGCAATTGAAGTGTAACAGTAACAGCGGCAACATCAATTATTAGATAAAGACATACACATAATACAACGCCCACGTATAAAAGTAATTTTCCACTAAAATAGAGCTGATTGTAATCATCGCCATCATCATCATTGCGATTATTATCATTTTAACTAAAAATGATTGTAATTAAAATGAAGTCATTAAGGAATGCCATGCTATGCTATGCCATGCCATACCATTATGTACAGAGCTAAGCTGATGGTTGTGACTTTTCTCAACATTCCAACATTTAACAGAAATTCTTTGGTGTCACTAAAAAAGAAAGGGTTCCACTAAAATTAATGAGACGCGTCAATTAAGTTGTTTTACTTGTTATAGGATGATCCCTTATATCTACATTGTAAAGGATTAGAATTTTTAGAAAAACTCAAACATCTTTAAAGTCATTTAAGGCTTGATTTAATTTACAGTGGAAGGAACTTTAAAGTGAACATTTCTACAATATTTGGCCATTCTCCTGATGCTGCCTTATAACCAGCTAACCCAGCAATATTTTATGTGTTCAGGTTTATTTAATTCTTCTTCTTGTTCATGTGCTTCTTGTAAGCGTACGTGATCAAATCAAATTGAAAGGATATAACAACTAACCCTCCGGCAATAAAAATCTTTACTTGCTTTTTTCTCATCCATTTATATCTCTATCTATAATTCCATTTCCGCCAAATGTTTTCTACAGCTTAGCTATAAATTACAACCAATTTTTTGTTTGTTACTGTTTTGTTTAGAAAGTACAAAAATAGAGACTTAGAATTTTCTCGTATTTCTTTAGAGAAACTCATAAAAAAATTGATTAATTCTGATTATTAAAAAAAAAAAAACAATTTTTTTTTAAATTACAAATAAGTAAGTACTTGATAACGCCCTCATTAATGTTTAGATCAACAAACAAAGTGGGATTGTACACAAAAAAAGGTATTTTAAGTGACTCTGAAAGTTCCTTAGAAGAGTTTTTCACGGAGTATGAGATAGAACTTGATAATTTTAAAATGTGACACATACGTTGAGTCACACATTTTAACAGCCAAGTGACACATAGTTTGGATTGCACTAGCTATAGAAATGTTCGATTTTAAAATATTCATTGCCACGTGACACATACGTTGAGTCACACTTTTAAATATCCAACAGCCATGTGATGCTGAAGTTTACTCACATTAACCATAACAAAAAAAAAGGAAAACTCGATTACAAAAGTTTGCTGCTTTGTGACACATATGTTGAGTCACACTTTTGTATAACTATCAGCCATGTGACACATAATATATAATATAATAATAAATATCGTTTGAAAGTAAACATTTTTAGCATTCAAACTGTATCTAATATTTTTACTAAATGTTTTAAAATATGATTGTGATTGATTGAAATTGAGTCTAGATAATCTACTCATAGGCCTCCTTCGTAGAAATGAGAAATGAATGGCTTAAGGCAGTTACATTTATAAAAAAATTTAATAAAAGAGCTGATCGGACCCCGCCCACTTTTAGCATTTCGATGGATACTTTTAAATATGTTTCAAGCAATTTAGAAAAAAAAACTTATTTAAAGAATCTAGAAAAACTTATCCTAGTATCTTCAAATTCACAACCATAAGTGGACAGGCAGACAGAACTACGTACGGACATTGTCAAATTAACTTAGATGTTGATATTGATCAATAATATTTATATTATATAATAATGAAATAAGAAAGTTAGTATGCCTCCCATATGATGTAGAAGGCATAATTATATATAAGTATAATACCCGTTTGTTTGGCATGAAATAAATAATTTTCTTAATTGCAAAGACATTTCCATTAGTACTATTTTGTATATATTTGTATTTATTTATGTGTTTAGCCTTCTTTCTCTAATGATACCAGAATGTGGAGAGGCCTTGAAGGCATAAGCTTAAACACGTAACACGTAATTTATTATGGAAAATATTTAGACAGTATTTACAATAAAAAACAATACCGAAAACGGCAATAGAATAAGTGTGTCTCTCTGTATGTGAGCCTAGATATGCTATTAAGTGGCCTGCTAAAGCAGCCCACGTTTTATCATACAATGCAGGCAATTTAATGCTGCATCATGTGCCCCGCAGTCATTCTAAATACAATATAAACCATATCCTTGAACTACACAACAATAATGCAATTAGAGAAATAAGGAGAAAAGAGAAAGAGAAAGAGAACGAATGATTATATACAATCCGAAATAACGTTTGTTGCAAATCAAAACACACGTGCTAGCGACAATTGAATATCATAACTTTTACAGAGGGAGATAAAGAGAGAGAGAGAGAGAGAGAAAAGTTTAAGGATTTAAATTTAACTAAGGAAAAAACAACAGTCACGTGTATTCATCATACACTCGGCACGACGTAAAGTTATTGTATTTACTGTAGCGCGTGGTTGATTGACTTTCTTTCATTAAAAAAAAAAAATGGACACTTTACAATAACGGTTCTACTAAAAACCGTTTTATAAACAAATGAAAATGTTACAGTCAGTGCAGACCAGCCATTTAATACCCTACACCACTCTGTTAGTATAATTAATTGAGTCATTGTCATTTAAAAGTTACTTTGGGAAAAATCATACTATGGGAGGGGTTTCTAAAAATAGTCCAATCAGGTTCAAATTTTTTACAGTCAAATTAACTAATGTCAATTACCAAATTCTATCAACAAATATTGACAAGTGTAAAATTTGTCATATAGAGACTTCTTTTATATTAGGGCGTTATATGGAGAGGGATTCCAAATTGACCCAATATTGAGATTGAGATATTGATTGTGTGTCTATCTCTAGCTATTTAGAAGTTACAAACTACTCTAATAAGTTTGTGCCACAAGTGGTTTTAGGATTTACAAACATCTACTCAAATTTAAGACACCAGGTAGAGTGTATATACATGGTGTAGCATTTGTAAATTGTGCAATTCATAAACTTACGCCGAAATTTACGAGTAAGTAAATGAACAATCACCGTCCATACATACCTAAGGGTACCCAGTTAAGTGGGCTATAAGATGCGGTTGTATGCTCTGTTTATATATTTACACACCGGCTTAAGCTAAAAGCCTAAAAAATGAAATGATTTGATGGCTTGAATATGAGAACGCTACACACGTACGCCAACATCCTCCCCTTGCTACGTTTCTTTTTTTTTCTTTTGGTTCAAGTTTATTTCTTTTTTATTTGATTCATATATTTACGTTTTCTTCTTAAAGTGACATTTAGGATTCTCATATGATTTATGATAACTTTTTTTTACTGTTCAAAGTTACAGTAACAACTTTTTTTTTTTTTTTTTAATTGCTACAAATCTTAGAAGACAAGCAAGCATTTATAATGATTTCTAACGAATTGTAGTTTTTACTGCTAAATCAGTCTTCCTACGGATTCATTCAATTTTTTATAGATAATCACATAAAAACAAAAGACCTGCACTGACCAGACTTTCCATTCATACCAACATACATTGATTATGTCAATCAATTCTTTTTTGTTTTGCTGTTGTTGCTTCTTTTGTTACAGTTCACTTCAGTTGAGTCCATTTCAGTTTATATTCGATGTGTATGCACGAGTGCATCAATTATTTCTACCCTACCCCCCCAGAATGGTCAAACATTACAAGTACGTTTGTTTTAATTTTCATTTGACCAGAAGACATTCCAGCTCCACATTATCTCTCGTTCTGTTCCTTTTTCTTTTTGGTTCATTGCAGAGTTTTACTGCATTTTGTCAAATTATCGTAGGCATTTCACAGTTGATTCGGAGCGCCTGAAGGCTTTTGCTTTACTTGTTTGTTTGCCTGGTGTGTGTGTGTTCACTTCGTTTACTCCTTTAGTTGACCTACAACCATTCCCTTTTTTTTTTTGCCAACTTGCAATGCTGGTGTTTGTACATCAGGACCTTTAACTGTTTTCTTTTCTTATTATGACTATGTTTACTTATTTTATATACACTCTCTCTCTCTCTCTCTCTTTCTACCCTTTACAATCTTTTATTCATCTACTTTGAACGTGACCTTATTTGTGTTTCGTTTTTATTTTTGTTTTTTCTTTCTTATCTAAAACATAGTGGGAGGGTTCACTGCCACCCTAACATAACAGCAGTATTTTAGTGTTCCTTGCTTCCATATCTTCTTCTTTCTTTTATAGACTATAAAATTTTTCTCTAAAGGATTTAAAATTATATCGATTGTGGCGAAATACAAAGTAAATACGTACGTACAATAAGCACGGAAAGAAAGCCGACTAAAATGAAAGAAATGGAAAAAATAATATTTTCTCAAAGGTTTTTTAGAGTTTTACCCTATAATGTGGCAGTATGTACAGTTCATTTTAAAATTTGTAACGCAAGACTTTATGCATGTTTAATAAGTATTATAAGCTGAGACCCGAATAAAAGTCCTATCATAATGGTTATGATCTAAATAATTTCGATCATATATAACGATTACAAAAAAAAAATCCCACACAATAATTATGTTCAATCGAAATATTTTAGGTCAATAAATAATGATTAAAAATGTGAAAAAAAAATTAATGATCGAAAAATTTATATTAATCATAAATAAATATTGGTATAAATAATAATAATGATATTACTTTCCTTGCATATATCAATTTTAAAGTTTGCACGCCTCTTCCTAACACACACATAACACATAAGTAGTTGATGCTTTGTCAGTCGGTCCGTCTTATGGTTGGTGCCTTATAATCATTGTTAAGATAGTAAAATTTAAACAATTTTATTTTGAAGCTAATTAAAAATTTATATATTTTTTTCACTTTTACATTTTTGCTAAAAATTACAAAAGTGGGTGCATAAGTCCGCCCACTAAGTACTAAAAACAATGAAGAGATTCATTAAACATTTTCTTAGCACTGCTCTTATAAAATAATATGTAAAAAACTATTTTCTTAATATTAATTTTTTGGGAAGTATTCTTAAAATATAATCATGCTCATATTTAAAATATATTTTTTCCATAATTAAAAAAATGTTATATGAAAACATTAAAAAATAATAACAAAATCGCTTAAAATCACGCCCGCAATCAATAATTACTAACTAACTGAATTAAAAATACAGGAAATTTTTACAGGATATTTTTATTTAGATGAGGTCTTCAAGATTTCACTAAAGTTAATGGTTTTATAAGTAGATGTTCTTTTACTTTGGTCTTCTTCAAAAGCAGAGCAACAGCTCAGCTGTTATTGTTGTTACTACAGTTCAACAGTTTCATGAATTCTTCAGTAGCCGCGTGTGTTTAGTTATTTTGTGTTATTACAGTTCAATATTGTCATTCCGGATTAAATTGACATGTGCCATGGGGTTGATACGCCTTACTGTACAGAATAACACGCACATGTACATAAATACACACTAAATCTCTTCGAACCCATTTCAAATGATCTTACTTATAAATAAAAAAAAAAAGAAGAAGAAGAAAAAGCCAGACTAAGAGGAAGCAGTGGTTGATAAACAAAAGAAAAAAAGAAAAAAATTATCTAATGAAATATTCATTCAATTAAATTGAAACTTGCCATGATAAGGGAGAAATTCCTTTTTCTAATCTTCCATGTAGACATTCATATATATAAAACTATAACCAAAACCAACTCTTGGGCAAGATTTTTTATTATTTGGTTTGATTAAATGAAAGTTTAAAATATTGTCAAAATTATATTAAACATTTTTTTTTTTTTTTTTTTTTGTGTAAGAAACGTGACAACATTTCAACTGCATGATTATGGGTGACGAATATATGACTGTAAATTTTTTTATTATGAATATGTATAGAATGCCCCAAAGTGTGGCCCAGGACTATTAGTGATGGTTAACAAATGAGTCCTTAATGGAAAATGGTAGAAAACTTAGTAACTCAAGCGTGATGTTCTTTGCGTGATTAAGATGCTTTTTAGGACTCTTTAAAAATTTGTTGTTTGCCTTTTGTTTTCAACTTATATTATTCATCTCCTGTACTTAATAGAATTTATGTTTCCAGTATCCTTAAAAAATGTACAAAAGTGTGGATTTTCTTTTAACGGAGCGCCAAGTGATGTTTGTCAACACAATGCAAGGTTCAAACTATTGTAAAGTTGCGTAAAAATCATTCAATTGCACTTCACAAATGAACTTTATAATTAAGAGAATAATTAAGTCAAATTTTATGAAAAAATAATAAGAATTGTATATTTTCACCATCTAACCAACTTTTCTTAGATCAATAATTAAAAACTTACAGTTCACATCATATTTATTTATGAAATTTTATATATAAAGCTATAACAGTAAGCTGGAAGAAATATTATTGCATCATTTAACAACTAAAGGATTTGAAAATAAATCCTTATTTAAAGAAGAAGAAGAAATAATAATGAAGAAATAATCCTTATGTAAAGGGCAAGAACTCTCATTAAATTTGAAGAAAACTTCCGAGTCTGACTCTTTGATGATTTTGTTAGAAAAAATCTAAATTGTACACTATTCTAACTAAATAATATTACTACCTACATACAACGCCGTAAAAGAGTACAGCTTATAAAAAAATTTTGAAACATTGAAACCGTATAGAGGCGGACACCACCTGCTTTTTATTGATTACGTTTAGAAAATACACTTTAACCCTAAAATAAAAATAAAACAAAAATTTCAACACATATATACGTATATGCATGGATGTGTTTGTATTGGTATGAGTGTGATATAAAGCACACAATGTTTCTGTGGTAAAAAAATAAAAAATTCTTGTAAATATGAAAGCCCAGCAATTAACCGCATATGTGGTGTTGCAGCCATATCGAAGTAAGGTTGTTGAGGTTTTACGTTTATCGTTCATTTTTTCTTTTTTCTTTTTGTTGATGCAAACGAAAGAAGGAAAATGGTTTAGTTTTTCTTCTTTTTTGTGCTTGGTTGTTAGTGTAGTGCTTTTACGTGTTTTATGGTTGCTTTTGACACCTTGCTTGCTGCATTGCCAAGCGGCCTAGAGTGTAGACATGAAGACTTTTCCACTAGATTTAAGAGTTTCCCCTGTTAAGCATCATCCATGCTGCTGCTTTTTCTTCTTTACATATACCACCAAAAAGTATGTTGTATATAAAAATATAAGTACCTCTCCATATAACCTTTTTGTGCTGGTTTTTTTTAGAGACGTGTAATATTCCAACTGTAGAGAAAAGGAACTTTTTCACTTCCGTGTGCTCACTATTACATCTGTGGTATATGAAAGCAAGTGTCCTTGTGATTGTTTCCATGAGTTAGTCGGGCTAAATTTTGGTTTTGTTTTCGACTGTAACGAATCAACGAGTGCATGCATGTTGCTGCATGCTCTAATTTTTATTTTTGCTTATATTTATTGTGTTTGTTATTGTTGTTGTTGCTTTTTTTGTAAATTTACGTTATTAATATTTTTATAGTGGATTTAAAGCCGTCATTGAGTGTGTACGCTTTTCTCCAATTTGTGTTTTTCCAGTTTTTCTGTTTTCTCTTTTGTTTTTGCTTTTTTTGGCAATTAAGCACACATGCGGCATACTTGGCGTGTTGTTGCATGGCATACTAAATGTCATTAGCCGTGTTGTGTGTTTTATGAACACTTTTTCTTTTGCCTTAACTTCATGTGTTTCATTCGTTCATACTTTACTAAGGTGTGCGTATGTTTGCATGCATTTACATATATGTGTGTGTTGGTGTGTTCTGATTTTTACTCATTTGAGCGATTATCGTGTTCTATACCCTTATTATTTTTATAGTTTTCCATCAATTTTTATTTATTTTTTTCACTCTAATCACACACAGCCACCACAATATCGCTGTAATTACGTGTTAGGTCAAAATAGGTTTTATAATTGTTTCAAGGCAACAAAAAGCGGTCACACGAAAAATATGAAATTAATATCAAATATTTTTTACTTAAAAAATTGTATATATTTTATGTATATTCGTTTTTTCAATTTTTTATGAAAGAAAGTATGTAAGCGCAGTACAAGTTCTAACCTAGCGGCTACAATAGATTAAGTTGTTCCTTGAATGTAGTAGAAAATTATTATTAAACACAATAAAAAGTATTTTGATTCTATGATATTAGCGTCAATTTTCCTTTCGATGAGTAAATATTTTTTTCTAATTGTCTGTAGGTCCGTCTCTTGTTGATGAAACAAACATGAATTATAAAGTTTCTATTTCATATTAAATATTCATTAGTTATGTAAAGTGTATAGTATTTAAGATTTCGTCTAAACTAAATATTTCTTTTTTTTTTGTATTAAATTTCCAAAAATCCAATTCTCAAAAAATGTAACAGATTTTTCACAACTCCTCCCACCTTAACCACTAATTACAATTTATTGGTTTATTTATAGTGTAAGGTGTAACGGTGGGCGTTTTATAAAGCCTTTAAAGCTTTCAGTAACAAATGTAACTAATTTGTCGTTTTGTTTCATATCAATGCAGTCGTACTACTACCTACCCACCCATCCCCACCCCGTAACTTTTGTGATATTTTGCTGCAGGGTACATGTCTTGATCGCTCATGGTACAAATGAAACTTGACATGTGCATTCTTCAATTCATTAACTCATACCTTAGAGTGGTAGTTGCAAAGCAGTCATGTGTCCCTTCTATGCGCCTTAAAATTGACTAAAATTGAGTTGTGTTGCTCTACAAAAGACACAAGCTGACGCTTCATCATCCATTCCAAGTACCCACGAATTTTGTAAAACAAGTCTCTGACGTTAACTTGTCACTTTGAATTTTTACACAATGGAATCATACACACATACACATACGTTATAATTGTATATTAGGAAGCAAAGCTAACTCACACCTGCAAAACTACGCCACGAAAAGTGAGAGAGTGAGGGCAAAAAAAAAAAGTCCAATATTTGCCAACATTTGACAATAAGCACACAACCACAAATTTTGATTGCATTTTATGGTTACGCGTCATTCCAAAAGTTTAAACTTTTCTACCCCATCTTTCAAACACCTTTCGGTCGATAGTACACCACGTACTTACTACACATTCTGTCTACCTCTACCTCTGCTGCGTCCTCAATATTTATAAAGCGACAGCTTTTATTAAAACATAATTCAAAAATTGTAACATGCATCGTACGCTATATAACGCATAAATACAAAAATCCGCAACATCGATAAACAACCCTTAAGTCAAAAAGCTAATACGGTTTGTTTTTATTGTTGTTGTTATTTTGTGGGCTCATAATGTTGTTTTGTTGTTGTTTTATTATTTTAGGCTTTTGTTTCGACATTGTATTATTATTATTATTGTTGTTGTTGTTTTTCTTGATGACAAAATTTCATTTCAACAAATTTCATCAAATTAGATTAAATTACGTATTGGTTTGGAAAGAAGCACAGACCAAGGCATAGTTAGAGGCCAGGGAACCGGTGTAACCAAAGATGATGAAGACACAAACACACGCACACATAGCATATATAGTAGCACGTAAATATTTTAAACTGGCTTAAAAATTTTTTGGAAAAAATGACCACAAAATGAAAAAAATAAATTGTTTCTTTGCAAGTGCTGTATGAAAGTTTTCATGATTTATCATATATTTCTCCTTTAAAGAAAATCGCTGACCTAAGAAAATTATTTTTAATTAATTAACAAAAATTCAAAAACAATTTTTAGTTGATTCAAGATTACTTTCAACGGTTTTTATATCCTCCACCTAAGATGGTAAAGTATACTGAATTCTTGTTCCTTTTCTAACACAGAAGAGGAATAATCATAGATCCTATAAAAAGTATATATATTCTTGATAAGTATCAAAATGCAAAACAATCTTCACAAACTTGTCCGTATGTCCATCTTAGGTTTTCTCTCTTACGCAGGTAAATTTTGAGATAATGAGCTGAAATTTATTACATACAACACTTTTCTAATTTCTACCATAAAAATTGAAATACATAAATTCTTAAAAAGGTGCAATCGGATCCAAATTGGGTCTAAGCAATCATTAATTATTATTATTACCAAATTTCTTCGAAATATCTCAAAAAGTACGCTCTGTAGCTTAACAAAAATTGATATGGGCAGACAGACGTACACACGAATATGATTAAATCCAAAACGATTGCTACAATTGAATGGCTTTGTGTGGTACTTGCAGTTTAAGAGTTACAAACATCTGCACAAACTTATCATACCTTTTGGTACCAGTGGTGCAGGATATAATAACGTAGTAGAATAGCACGGAAGCATTAGCAATAACCATGTTTCGTAAAGGCGGGCACATATTATAACAAAAAATGACAAAACATTTATTTTTCTCATTAACACATTACCAGATAACGCCAACGATGTAGACAAGACAAGTTATTTACCTCTGACGACCGTTACATAATGATAGAGAAAAAAACGACTTTAACATTATCGATCTTGGCATATATTTACATACACATAAATAACTGTCAGTCGCTATAATACCAATTACAGCAATATTTTGAATACAAATGTGCAAACATGACAATGTCAAGATCAACGGAAAGTTAAAGAAAAATACAAAAAAAAAAATGCACAAGTATAATGTAGAAGTCTCTTAATATTACAACAACAATTGGCATTAACAATAATTTATAAAATCTGCACCCGCCCCCTACCAACCTGATCACTGCAACAACTTGCATGAATAACAAGAATGAGGTGTAAAGGTAAAAATAAAAATTTAGTTTATGTATGTGCGTACATGTGCGTGTGTATTTTATATACATATTTATTGAAAGTTTTCAATAATAAACATACGAATACACATTATAAAGGAACGAAAAAATTCTTGGCAAATGTCAAAAGTAAAGCTAATCAACTGACTGGCGGACGCTATGACTTTAGCCAACAGAGTTGTTTGCAGTTACAAAATACAAACACACAGCACAGCAGTGGGTCAGGAGTTAAAGTGGTGACTGTAACGTTGACGATTGTGGCAAGAATTTGTTAGTTAGTAAAGATGTTGGGTGTACAGTTGCACACTCACTCGTTTACAGTAGCGTTTCATTTAATGCATGCTTGACCTTCAATGTCACAACAGTAAGAGCTGTACAGTAATAGAGAAATGTACAAATGCTGAGTATATAAACTGTACAATATCAATAACAATAACAACAACAACAATGACATGCGGTGTGTTTTTGTGCCTACAGGCCGAACAAACAAGTTAAAGCGGCAAAGAAAAAACTGTATTTGCCTGAAATCAAATCTTAAAATCTCTCTACATACAAAATATGGGCGAGGCAAGTTTATTTTTACGCTCTCTAATGGTGTATAAGCTTTTACGCTGAGTACGGTTTTTCTAAATTGTGGGCGTGTCCATTAATAGTTCACGCCCATTTTTGGCATATCGCTGAAATAGATAAACATATATATGTGTACCAAATTTGTATTTAATTGATCAAATTTTATTGATTGTGGGCGTGGCTCTTGACTGAATTTGCCCTATTTAAATAATGATGTGCATACAAAAACTAGAAGTGAAGGATATTAAAATTGCTTCTTTTCCAGTTTTTGCTTCATTGTGGGTGTGTCCCTTTTTCAATTTCAAAATGAATTCTATCAAAACTACTACTAAGTTTTAAATAGATATTTAAATTTTTGCAACCGAGAAGGCGATTATCACAGAATCCACACACCGGACAGACGGACATAATTAGATTGACTCAGTATTCAATGCTGATTCAAAATATGTATAATTTGTAGGGTCTCCATCACCTTCCTTTGGGTATTACAAACATTTTGACAAAGTCATATGGACGTATTGCGGTGAGTATTAAAATATGTGTTGTTAACAAAACATAACCTTCGGTGTTCATAAAATCACACCAAAAGCCATAAAAATATAATAAAATTCATACAAATATGAATAAAAAATTAATTAAAAATAGATAAAAAAATCAATAAATATAAAAAATATATATAGATACATTGATTTAAAAAATAAATAAATAAAATTTCAAGAGCATACATATTTACAAATTTCAGATGGCTATTGGGATTATTTCTAGTTAGAACTTACTTAGATACTTATCTAGTATCTATATATTCTGAAATCACACTTTACGTAACTGATGTAATAATTAACAATAATAACAATAAAAACACTATAAAATTAGTGACATTATATATATGATAGATAATAAAAAAAAAAAAAACCAATTTATTGTGAATGATTATGCCCGTCAAACTAGAGCCGGTTATACAACTTTTAGTCCACATAGCACAATAAATTACAACACTTCATATATTAGGTAAACAGTTTCTACTGCAATTACTTAAAAAAAAAAATATTGGAAAAACAATTAACTAGTAGTAGTAGAAAAGAAAATAATTATATGTAAAGGTGGTTATTATAAAAATTGGCAAAGGTGTTGGGCGTTCAAGAGGTTTGGAGAGACCAGCGAAGAGTTGAAAAAAAATTATATGTAGCTTAAGGCAAATCTTAACTGCCCGTCTCCCTACAGCTTTAAAAGAAAAGTTATAATGGACTGTAAAGAAGTGGGCGCGGTTTTAAGGCAATTTTTGAACTAAAAACCTTTTAAGAACCTAAACGTTGAAAATCTTTAAAAAGTTTATTATATTTAAATTTTTGTTTAACTGTGGGCGTATCCTTTGATTGATTTTGTTCAATTTCATTGACAATCTGCAAGAGCAATAACTATTATTGTGAAGTTTTGTGTCGCAATCATAGATTTTGTGACTGGGAGATATTTACACATAGATGGGCCGAGAAAGACATAATTACTTAGGTTTATAATTTCATGCTGATGAAGAATTTATAAACTATGTTGAGTTCCTAATGTTTCTTTCTATTATATACAAATATTCTTTTGTGCCACTCCCATGTGGAGGGTATTCAAAACTTCGACGTATTGGTTGCAATTTTTAAAAAATTTAGTAAACTCTTGAAAAATTAGGCAAATATCTATACAAGGTTGAGGGAAAATGAAAAAGGTTTTTCATAACTTCGCATAGGTCCTTTAGAAAAATATACAAATAAGTGTTGGAGTCGGGAATGGTCGTGTTTGAATCTCTATAAATTTTCTTTTTTTTGTTTTAAAGATTTGAAAACAAAATTCTTCATTCTAAAAATTTAACATAGTTCGATTTAATTTCAATATATTTTTTTGGATTTTATTTAAAAAAAAATTATTCTAAGACTTTTAAGAAAATAAATTATTTGACACTCTATAAATCGTGTTCGTGTTTTACACTGTATTACATGTTACCGTTTGAATAGTAGACACCATACTATTAAACTTCTTCTTCTTTTCTGCTGCATGTTTTCTTAAACATGTCAATTCTATCGCTTCACCAAAATTTGCATAATTATGCACTACACAGCGTTGTTGCCTTTTGCTGTCTAACATATACAAGGTGGTGGCTTGGTGACCATTAAAAAAGAAAAAAAAACATGTTAAGCTTCAAAGAGAAATTCAAGTTGTCTTCCAAAAAAAAAAAAAATTAAAAAAGGAACAATATGTTGAAAATCGATGCATTTCACTCGTCTTTAGTGTCACCATATAAACGTACAACACAATATATTATCTATCATAGAATCATATGTGAATCATGTGTGAGTGTGTGATATCTTATATTCATGTATATACGTATGTATGCATTACATATAGAGTTACAAGTTGTTAAAAACTTTACGGAAATGTTTGGCAACACTATTGCTGCTGCTTTATATTGCTTGTTATGTAGCTGCTGTTGCTATTGTTGTTATGTTGTAAAATTCCTGTTTTACATTTGGTTGTTGTTATTGTTATTGTTGTTTTGATGCCTTGATTCTGCGTGCTTAACTAATTGCCGTGTAAGTTTAGCAATTTTTTTCTTTTCTTAGTTTTTATTTTTATTTTTATTTTTATTTTTTCTGCATTTTATAAAACTTGTGCTGCTAGAGTACTATTGCTGTGATAATAGAGAGGGAGGCGATGGGGTATAGGTAGACAAGTATAAGTTTCATGGTCAACTTGTTGTATTTGTAGTTGTTGTTGTTGTTGTTGTTGCAATTTATGCACGAGTTTGACTGGCATTGTGCTACTACTGCTTTCAATATCTTTTTTTTTTTTGTATATTTTTTATTTGTCTTCTGGTTGATCGTGTTCGTTTAAACCGTTTTTTATACACACATATATTGAGATATCAGGCACCTTTTAGTTAAGCGATCAAAGGTAAAAACATCTCTGGGGTAATATAAGTTAATGCATTTGAAATTTAGTAGAACGGCAGCTTAAGTAAAACAATTGAAATGTTTTTGTAAATCATCCTAATGTTGGAAACGAAAAACTTTGAAAAAATCAACTAATTACATTCAAACTTGACACAATTTAGCTTTATAATTAATAGAATTCTTACTTTAAGTTTCATTAGAATGTAAAAAGAATTGTGGTTTTTTTTTCATATAACGAGTTTTTCATAAAGAGCTCAAAAATTTACCATTGGGATAAAAGTTTGATTACTTATAACTCTGGAAAAAATAAAGCTAGAAAAGAAATTGTTGCAGTATATAAACGATAATATTTTGAAAATAATATTTGAATTTGAATAAGGATTTTTTTATACATGTTTCATATTTAACTAAAATAAAATCAATTACTGAGAGAAAGTTTGAAAAGTATGTTTTTCATGTATTTTATGTAAGCTTTAAATTTACTCACAAAAGCTACTAGAGTGAGTAAATCAAGCTTAAAATTATATCATTGACTTTCTTTCATCACTCACTATCGAATGGCATCAAAATTTTGATATAAAAAACATTTCAAAAATTTACTAATATTTCCCTTGTCTTGCCTTTGCGAAAAAATGCATAAAAATGTAAAAAGCATCCGATTGTAAATTTGTCAATAATCATCTTTATAATAAATGGTATTAATGTAACAAGTTTCATTGAAAAATATCAGGAGTGATGGACTTTTTTCCGTACAATAATCTTTTCATACTGCGCCAAATAAAGTTTTTCACTACAATACAAAGTTTGATGAACTGTAACAGGACTTATATATATATTTTATAATTATATTCTTATATTCTCATTATTTTGGTGAACATAAACATATACGTGTATATTTTAATACTTAGTCGAAATGAGCCACTTTTCTTTGCTATTGTTTCAAAATCGTTTTTCACGAGTCTTTTACTTCAATTTCTATAGGGATACTATCTGATAAGGAATTACCCAATACCCAAATACCCAATCACACTCAATCATACTAAATGATAGAAGTTCTGGCTTTCCTAACAAAATCCTTTTAACCACACAAAGCAAATGACTTCACACCTAAAATACACAAAAATTTTACAAATTTGTACGTAATCGGAAAAAGACATATGCTCGAAATCACAAGATATCGTAAATAACTCATAATTAATATTTATGAGTTCATATAAGATAAAAAGCTACAAAAACTAAACACCAACCTGACTAATTTGTTGACCGTAAAAGTAAATCACAGTTTAGCGTTGGTCAAGTAAAGTGTGGCTCGGTTATCTTATTTATGAAGGAGTAAATGGTGAACGATAATGAGTGGTTTTAGCAATAGAAGGTTAAAATTAATTAATTAACGATGAACTTGAATATCAGTGAAAATATTTACACACTTACCCTAAGAAGTATTTATTCAGACAGCGCATCTCTGACTGTATTTTAATTTTTTCCTTATGTATGATGTTATTTATATCCTACACTTGAGTTTGTTTTTGTTGTTTTCATGGCCTTTTATTAGATTAATAAGAAAAATATTTCCACAAATAAAATTCTCACTAAGTTATTAGATCGACTATGGTAAGAGCTATATGTGGAATATAAAACATTTGGAAGGGGGTCGGATTTCATATATCTACACCTTGCATATCTAATAAATACAAGTTTTTGTTTGGGAATTTATTGATTTATAACTGCACAACATACTTACACACGCGTACATATGAGTGAATAGTTTACTTAACTTTTTCATAGTAAGGTGATGTGTGTGTGAACGTAATCTTAGGTGCCCATATAAACTTCTAAATAAATTACATTTAGTTTAATGAACAGGCATGAAGAGATAATGGAAAATCTGTGTATGTACCCAGTTAGGTGTGCAAGTAGAAAACGTTACTTTAATTATTGCTTTAAAAAGATTTAAAAAATAAATAACGATTAAAAAAAGTAAATTTTAGCTTAAGATAATTTTTAAATACCTTTCACATTTATATACAAATAATGGGCGTGGCAGTATGCTCTCTAATAGTGTATATGTTACGTATTAGTTTCCATATCAAGATTTACAATGAATTGTTTCTTTTTTATAAATTGTAGGCGTGCCTTTTATCCGATAACGCACATTTTTGACTCATCGATGCAAGAAGTAATTATAAATACGTGTACACCAATTGTACTTCATACGTCAAAGCAAATATACAGACTTCTACTATCCAATCACCGATCAGTTGTGGCTTATCGAGAGATGACATAATTATAAATGTATATATTTGTCTATTATGGGCGTGGCTTTTACCGAATTTTGCCCAATTTAAAAAGCATTAAAAACCAGAAGTGTCTGTACAAAATGTAACATCATTTTCTCAAATAGCAGCAAAGAAAAACAAGGACGAATAAATAAAAAATCGACTCAGACTTTTGTGCTAATGAATAACATTTATTTTTGTATATTGCAAACTAAATAACAAGCTTAATTCACTATTCACTTTATATGGAGGTTATAAAAATAAATATCGTATCGTACGGTATAAAAACATGCGGCCGAGGTTGGCTAACAAGTCACGACTTTTCTAACCACCAGCGCCACCTCATCTTTACAAATAGCCGTTATTGTAATCTGTTGAGTTGTGCTAATATTATTTAGAAATCTTGCAATTGTTGTTGTTATTGTTGTTGCTCATATCAATAACGTTTAGTTCAGTATTTAACATTAAATAGAAATTCTTTCCTGCTAGTATTATAAATAATATACAAAATACATATACGCTGCATTATACTGATATATTATGTCATTGCTGTAGGTAAATTTAAATTTAAAAATTTTATTTATAAAAAAGGAATGGAAAATTATCAAGCTAATGCAATGGTGCTGGTTTCAGTTGAACACAATTGCAACAGCATCCCATCAACGATGTGCCAAAAATAGACGTGTTAGCCCACAATTTACAAAAAACCGTACTCTTTACTTTCCTTACTTGTTTTTATTTATTTTCATATTTATCTTCCTTTATATTCCTTTTATTTGTTGAACATCTCATTAGGTCCGTTTAATAGGTTTTATCAATATAAACTCAAAATTATGCTTGCTTGTCACCCATTATTAAATATTTGCAGAGAAAATAAATTCAAGATTTATTGTTAAGTAAATAGTAACAAAATCACACATATTACTAACAACAATAAAGTACATAACAAAGAAACATAAACCAATACATAAACATATGAAAATTTTTAAAAGTAATTTTGAGTTCATTTAGTGACAGGAAATAAGTAAAAGTAGATGTGAAAATAAAATCTATCATGGGTGGAAAAAAAAACAATAAAACAATAAAATCTGCTTTAGTATACTGTAGGTTTCATATCCTCTTGCCCCTTTTTTGTCATAAACTTAAGCTTACTGACCACTTAAGTGAATTATTTTTTGACGTGACGTTGAAATCATAGCGCGGATTATAAACAAATACATTAGAGGACATTTTTCTAAACACACATACAATGGTTGTGTGTACCACAAATGGGAGCGTGTTTGAAAATATGTTAAATAATAAATTCTCTATATTTGCGTAGATCCATAAATTTATAGTAATTAAGTAAACAAGCAAATGGCGTTTTAAAAATATTTTTCTAAAACAATTTAATTTTTTTTTTTTTTATATTTCATATGGGTTAAAAGTACAATATTTTATAAATAGTTTATATACAATAAATGTGGGAAGGATCTCTATACGCTTACTTGAGTCAGATTTTAAAGTTGAATAAATCGTTGGCGCCTCTTCAGGTTTCATTCTCCACCTCAAGTGTCAATTCAATTAGTTTTGCATGCTCAAATACATCTACAATATGCTTTTGTCAGACATCAACTGTTGTTGTTTTTAATCATTACATTGTCTCTACCAATACATCATACGTTTCTTCAAATCTCCTTCTTTCTCTCAGGAACTTTGTGTGAGAAATGATAAGAAAGTCTTGTAGTGTTTGTTACCTTGTTAGAGAAGAGTCCTTAATAAAACACAAATACCACCCAACTCATACTCCAGCAAGCCTAAGGCTTATGGTTACAAATTATAGCATTCTCTGTGATTGGACGCCATATTTGTGCTGAGATATCTTCGTGTTCAACGATGCAATCCCTTTTAAACATACACATTCGTAATTTCAATGGATTTTGTATATTGCTATGTATATATGGAGGTGTGTGTGTATGTATCGCTATAGTAGGAGGCTTTTATACAATTCAACAAGATGATGATAATGATAACGATGATGATGATGAGTACACGCATCAAGTTGAGGTTTTTAGCTACATTATGCAGATGCCAGGAGGTACGCACACACAAGATTCCTTTACAGTTAACATAAATTTAATCAACAATTCATCTACCTAGGGGTGTTTGGATATGGAATCATAGAGTATAAGTAATTTTAAATATACAATATACGAATTGTTACAGATCAATAGAAAAGAAAATTATTCTACCTCAGCATCACTTTAATACAACAAATGTATTTGAAATGACAGGAAAGTTTAAAGTAAAATTAAACTTAGGTTCAATCTGAAATATCTTCCACATCTACTTACACGACATGGGCCTGGCAAGTTCCTTATTACGCCCGCTTTTTATACATTAATTATAGATACAGATATATATTCAAATTTCTTTTTCATAGGACACTTTTTGTTATTAATTTTTTTTAAATTATGGGCGTGGCACTTGACCGAATACCCAAATTAATCTACAAACAAAAACCATTCATTTTTGTGTAAAATTTTAAATAATACGTGAAAATATACAAATAAGAACATTTCGATAACAGACAGACACCCGGACACATCAATACATCTAAATTTTTAAACTTAACCTTTGAAATTTTGAAAAGTCCACCTTTAAATTAAATATTTTAGAAATTGATAAAAAAAAAAAATGCAATTGTATACAAGTCACACCCACATAGCAAAGCCAACTGCAGCTTTTTTTCTTCGTTTATTTATCATTTTACAAATTTGGCAAAATTTTGCCTTCTTTGTCATTCATTTTCGCTCAACAACAAAACTTATTACTTATATGGATATATGTAAATATAAAGGTATGTTTGTATGGAACAAATCATATGCATAAATCCGAGCACACCATCATACACATGTTGTCAGTCACTCCGTTGGCTTGTACTCTCAATGCCTGTAAACAGTAAAACAGTGGCAAAATAACAGTTGATGGTTAGGATTCAGTGATTGGTGTTGTTGTTGTTGCTGTTGTTGTTATTGTTATGATTGTAGCTGTGTTGGGCCTTCAGACCTTTTATTCCCTATTAGGTATAAAATGCCAAAGATGCGTATTTGTCTTCAACGGCATGTGAGTATGTCTGTATGTATGAATGTGAGTGTAGAAGTATTGCAACTGTTGTTAGTTTTGTAGTTTTTTTTTGCCAGCAGAAAACCTTACAACTGCGTCCTTACTTACTATTTTGTCTCTTTGTCTCTTTGTCTGTACGTCTGTCTTGTCCTGTCATTGTTTTGAGTTATTTTTCATCTTGATGTCACACCATGTCCACCATCGTATCCGTTGCATTGTTATTGACTTTTGCTATCAATGTGCTGCTTCCTCTGTGCAGTTCAGTTGTGCTTGGTTAGCTGGTTGGTTGCTTGGATCGGGTTGGTTGGTTTACTGCTGTTGCGACACGCAAAATACCTGCACGATCCGTGCTTCTGTCATTCATCGAATGCCAATGCAAGTTTCAAAATAATTTAGTATGACTTTTTCTACGTTTATTGCAATATAAGCGTTTTGTCTTTTTCACTTTTTAAACAACAACAACAACAATAGACATTCAACAGCCCTACCAACTACCCAACCAGTTACCTTAAGTTAAATTTTGTCCCTTTTTAGTCTTGTATGTCTATGTAAGGTTTTTCCTTTTAGTTGTTTTCTTTTATTTTATTATTTACTTCAACCATTTAGGTATCATGCATACGTACCTCAATATAGAGTTGTGGTAACATTTTTTCTCTACACTCTATACGAGTATTAATACGTTTGCTCTGAAAATAACATAACATCCATCAGCCTCACTTAAATATTGACGCCAAATATGCAACATATGCTGATTGGAATGCTATTTACACCATATGGGGTATTCCATAACAAACATTTTACAAATATTTAATTGAAGTTAATTTTATTTTATTTTTACATAATAAGTAAACGACCTGTAGCAGCATGAGTACGTGACTGCTTTCATTACTCACAATTTATAAAATAATGTAAAAATGTTATATATAGCTTATATCACTTATAAGACATTTACTACTGTTTTACATTACAGAAATATTTAAATTTTGTTTATAAGCGTGGTTTTGATAAAATTTTGAAATGTATCCTAAAATGATGGAATAACATATACGAATACGCCCATAATAGAAAAAAATCCTTTATATCTGTCATAAAAATTTACCTTTGAACTTGAAATTTGGTGCATATATTAATGGTTATCTCCATCCATCAAATGTGGCCGTGATCGGATAATAGATGCGCACTAATTTACAAAAAATCATACTCAACGTAAAACTCAACTGTAACAGCTTTCGTGTCAGCACACGGAATATTAGTGGGCTTTATATATATACCTGTCGCGCTCATTGTTGGAGATGTGGAGTGTATTAAAGATTTGTTTCAAGCCAAATTTATTTTTTTTTTTTACTTATTTTTTATTAATTTTTTTATTATATTTATATATTATGCACAATAAATCAGTTATAATATAAATTACAAATTAATTCCAATACAAGTTTTAATTATAAAATTAAACTAAAATAATAATAAAACCTTATCGAAGACCTTAAGTTCTACAAATAAATTGAAGTACTGGACACAATTATGTATAAAAAAAAACCATAAGAGGATTTTTAAGAAGTAAACCTATGGATGGACTGACAGACAGTATACACATTTTTTTCATTTTTTTTTTGTAATTTTCTCAAGTGAAGTGATACATTTAAAATTTAACCTTCTGTTATGGGAGTCCCGACAACCCTTTAAAGTTGTTACTAAATTAGAGGACACCAAATACACCTTGCACCACTTGAAGCAAAGGTATAACGCCCTTACTTTAAATATGCTTTATATGACGAAATTTCGCATTTCTTGATATATTTAAACAAAACTTAGTTAATTAGCATAACTTGGAACTTTTAGAACCCTTGATGTAGGGTATTAATAATCGGATTTGATCGACTTTTTCACTTCTTTTAGTCCAATAAAAGTTTTAATTACCATGCCAACGGTATTAAGAAGAGTTTTTCATAACTTTGTATGTTGGAAACTTTGCTTTTTTCTTAAGATCTGTGAGTGTGTTAGCTTAAGCATGTACAACTTAAATAACTATAAAAAAAAAAATCAAAATAAAAGTTTTCATTACCCATCACATATCCTTTATATTGTATAATCGTATATTTCATGTCCACTGGCCTAAAAAAAACAAAAACGAAAAAGCCAACAACAATTGAGCGACACTTGAAGTGCGTTACTATGTGATGTTACTCGTGTAAGTTGTGCGTTCTCTATAAAATTTCATTCTGCACCATCTCCGTCACCATTCTGCATCGTCTCCATGACTGGCATGCAACCTGAACATTCATTAATTATTTTATGTAGCATACTACAAATAACCACGTACATAGTGGCGACATTAAACCACTAACTTATCCACTAACACACACACACACACTCACATAATAGCCAATCGATCAAGTTTAAGCAACAAAATCATAAGAAATCATCTCTGAAAAGCAATTGAATTAAAGCTTTAAACACAAATGCTTAAATTTTCTTTTTCCTTTTCCGTTTTTTCTTTTCTTTCCCAGCCACAGGTGACACAATTTAATGAGCACAAAATTACAACCAAAGGATGATCTCAACTTAATTAATATCTAATTAGCAAACATAGTCAAGCCATGGCAGCCATAGAAATTGTTCAATGAATAAATCCGTCAATCAATGGCAAGAAATTTATTAAGAGTTGAAACAATAAGACATTCTACCATATATGTGTTTAGGGCCATAACAGATGATAAAAATATTATAAAAAAATTTATTCTATTCCAATAATTAATATTAATTTAATTAAATGAATTTTTCATAAATAAACACAAATAAATACTTGTCACCATTGCTTACCTATAAATGCAATTAATTATAGGTTTTTAAAGGGAAATTTTTCCGAGTCATTATAATTTTTTTTTTTTTTTTTTATATAAATAAATAAATATCAGAAGAGATGATGACGATAATAATTGCAATTTAATTAAATGATAGCAAAGTAAACAGCATATGTGAAGTTTAAGTTAAGTTACGTTGGCGGCCCTAAGTAGTGTTTATAATACGTTGCTATGCTAGTTGTTATTGTTGCTATATTGAATCATATATAAATAATATAATAATTAATTGTTGTTATTATTATTATTGTTGTTGTTGTTGTTTTCATTGTTGCTACTTTTTTATTGTAGTTATTGTTAATTTGTTGTGATTTTATCAGAATATCAAGTTCTTATTTCCTGTTCCCATATTCTATCACTAAACTGACGAGCTACTAAGAAAAAAGCTACCACCAGTCATTAGTTCAAATACAACTTTTATAAAATGAGTCAATAGACGTCTGTACACACACTAAGCGTACTATTGTGGGTACCCCACCTCTTGACCCCCAAAGTATTTGACATTTAACACATGTTAGTTATTGTTTGCCTGGTAATAAGACCTCCATTACATAACAGCTTTTTTATCAAGATGTACATATGATGCATACCATACTCGTACATATACGTTTGATTGAGTTTAATCTATACTGAAATATATATTGTATAGATTTTATTTTGTACTCCATTCTAGTTAAACTTGATATCCTGACAAGTTCTCCCCACAATTATTGGTTGTAGTTTATTTGGCCTTATTATTTGTCCAGAGGGTGATAAAATGACCAATACAATAATGATGTGATAATATAACAGCAATACCTATACTTGTTGAACACATAACCTCTAATCGAAAATAGGTAATTGTTACAATTGTAAGGGGTGTGAATACTGCAAGGTTTTCATATTGCACTCAATCAACTTTGCTAAAGATTTAAAAATCTTAGATCGACGTAGACTACAATACAATTTTATAAAAGTACAATTTAAAGACTTGTAAATATAATCCTAATAATAAGTTTTTCAATTAAAACATAACAATTTTGTTTTTTAATACAAACTTATTCTTAAAAGTTTTTCACAATCAGTTAACGTAGAAGTATTAATAAAGGCTAACATTTTTATCATAGGAAATATCACATAATTAAAAAATAACTATGGCAAATCTGAGTGGATAGTTACAACTTTGAAAGCGTTTTGTCTAATGAAAAGCATCTCATTTTTTGCTTAATGCTTTTGTCTTTAAGCAAAATATGCACTAATAAGCAAAATTGTTCTCCAGAAATTACATTCTTATATATAAGTATCCTCCAATACCATATGCATCCTGTATGTTGTACAATAATCAAAAGTATACATATTTCACTTAAAAACACATATTTTATCTTTTAAAAAAAAAAAGTTCCAAAAATCAAAAAAATTTCTTTTTCAAAAGCATTTTATCACATGCGCCTGCCTGTCTCTATTTTGCTTTGCAAGGTGACAGAGTGTAAAACTTAATTACCACAACCATAGCTAACAGCTATATACATACATATACATATATGTGTATATAGCGGGGATCAAACAGAAATTGAAATCAACTCAACTCTCATCTGTTTCTATTCTATTCGATTGTGAGCACTGACTGACAGTGTTCACATAATGTATGTATAAAATTCACATTAATGGGGAAGAAAAAATGAAACACAACAAAAAAAAACCAAAAAAAAACTTTAATAATAGCCGAATCGTTATATAATGGTGGTGTCAACAGAACAGAATAGAACAAAACTGCTTGGTATATGAACATGTATACATGTGTGTATGACGGTGTGGACATATACTGAGATACCAAGCCTTGTCATCGTTATGTTTCATTACTGAAAATTCAATTGAAACGATCAAAGGAAACACACTTAAAAATGTTAAATTGAATTTTCTGGTCCGGCACCTCATAGAGAGTTTTACTACTGCCACTACATACAGGGCATAAAAAAGGAAACTCTAGCAAACTCTCTCTCTTTTATGTTGTGTGAATATAAACAAACAAAAAAAAAAACATTCAAGCACTTAAAAAAAAAATATATGTTGTTGTCCTTATACATATGAATACATATTGTTATATAAAATTCCTTTGTAATGGCAACAACAATCCCATAGGACTTTAATAACTATAAAGAGAGTGAAAGGACCATCCATGTATGAACTTGGTTTTAAAAATTTCAGAAAAAAAAAAAACACATATAACATGTAATGATGAAAAGGCTCTTTAAATTTGTTGTTGTTGTTGTTAGTAAATATCTCACTTTTATATTCTACTTGAACTCAAAGGTTTATTAGCTGAAGTATTGTCGTTGGTAATATATAGCCTCGGGTCATATTTCACACTTGATAAATAAACTTTTGAGAGCCTTTTAACAGGTACTTCAATTTTACATTATTGTTGTTATTATTGCTATTGCCAAAAAAACCGTTTACTTTTCTCACCAACTCACTCATAAACTTTCAACCCTTCTTTCCTATACATTGTACATGAACATAATGAAAACTGTCTAAATTATGGATTATGTTTTAATACCACCAGCATTTGGTGCGTATTCAAGCATTTCAAATTGTTCAAGCATTAGATGCTCTTAGAGTTGTGGAAAGTTTTCTTAGGAAGTTTTTTTTTATAAAATTTTGAACACTTGATATAACTTGTTTGAACCGTTCAATAAGTCATGGGAAAAACTGAAATGGAAGTGGAAATAACTCCGTTGGTAATTGCAAGAATTCAAATTAAGGTATAAAGTGCAAATGATGATGAAAAAACTCAATTGGAAATGAAAAGAACACTAATACGAATTGAAAAAAGTCAAAGATATATAAAAAATACTGCAATAGAAATGGATAAAACTCAATGAAAAAGTAAAAACTCAGTTTAAAATGAAAAGAACTCACAGGGAATTGCAAATAACTCAATTATAAAAAAAAAGTAAAACACAAATGGAAACGTAAGTAACTGAATTGGAAATGAAAAGAACTCATAAATTTCAAACAACTAATATGGAAACGTTATTTATTGACAGAAACGAAAAACATTTCAACTAAAAAAAAAACGTTACAACCGAACTTACACTTTTTACTCAGATTGAGGTATGGTTGTAAAAAATCTGTCAACACCATTATTAATGATTAATGATAAGCGTTAAAGCTTTAACTTTACACTGTAACACCCCTTTTTTACATTTCACACTCACATAAATATTATTCATGAACAGGCAATAGTAAAAGTGTGTGTCTGTGTGTGTAGGTATAATGAGTATAATTTATTCTTAGAATTAACACCAATACACAATTTAATACCATAAACCTTGTTCTCAACTTTCCACGTGATAAGAACAACAACAGCACAGCAGCCATTGCTTTACGATAACATTTCCTAACAAAAACTCTTCAAATGTTTGTTGTTGTTGTTGTTTTTGGTGTGATGCTAAATTGGCAACATTTAAATGAACACAATAACACACATACAGAATAATAATAATAATAACAACAACAATAACAGTAATAATTTTCCATCACCAAATACTTTTTGAAGGCTACAAATGAACAAAAGCAGCACGAACGGGTTAAGATTTTGGTACTTTTTTTTTCTTTATTCAATGATTTAAATGTTATGACAGCGAACGTTTGCACGAACGACGTCACTGCTGTAACGCTGAGCGTTTTAATCTTTACACCCATTTAAATGGATTACGTTTATAGGACAGGTCATAAATTTTTAGGCGTTTTTCTTAACGACTTAACTTCATAATAAAAAGAAAATTAAGTTTATATTACTTTTTAATTTAATTTATTGTAAAAGGTTAAATCATAGTTTTGATATATTGATTTATAAAATATTCGATACTTGAGTTGGATTTTAAGTGAAAGAGCGTCATTGTTATTGAGTCTAAAGGTTTTGAAGCTAAATGTAATAAATAAAACAAAGTAAAATAAAGGACTTCAAGTCAAAGCAGTTCAAACTATGCATTGCGCACAAAACATCAGTGTTATAAAAAAAACTAACTGTGAAAACTTGTAAAATAATTCGGCTTTCAAACGAAGCATATTCGGTCAGCGTGGCACCATCCATTTAGTTAATAAAAAAAATGTATTTTTAGAAATGTCATATTCTAGGAAAATTGGCAATGCCACCCCCACATATTAAAGATCTTCAAAAAGGTGGGAAAGTTATAAACAAAACAATATTATCTTCTTTTTAGTGCAGTTGTTGTTATTGTTTTGAAGGAGTTGGTAAAATCAGTGGAACAATATTTTTTATTCCATTTTTTTCACTATGTTTGTGTTCAACTAACTTTTGAACCGGTGTATGGATTTAGTTCAAACCAACTGCCTGTACTTGGAAAATTCTTAAGCTACATATATATTTTAGGGGAATGAACCCGTCCATTTCATTAATCATATTTAGTTTCTGAAACATATTATACCAATCGATAGAAGATTGACAAACTAATATAACGATGCAAGTTTGAACGAGATCAGGTCACTGTAACAGCATCTATGATGAGTTAAATATACCACAGAAAAGCGGATTTTGAATAGATTTTTGTAAAAGTTAAATTACGCTTTTATATCCTTTACCTAGAAACGGTTTACAGTATAATAAAGTGCCAATCTCACTGTTAAAGAGCATGCGCCTGCGCCAACGCGTGATTTAGTCGAATTCATGAAGTTAATGAAGTTCTTTAAATCACGCAATGTGTTGATAGCGTGTTATGGAACAAATAGTGCACGACACACTTATTTATAAAATGTTTTAAAGTAAGAAAAAAAAATTCACAAAAAAAAAAAAACAAAACGAAGAGATTACTGTTAAATTTGTGTCTGAGTCTGAGCCGATGAGCTGAGCTCGCAGCGGGTCGTAATGGGTCAGCTAAAGATCTCATTAATACCATGGAGCATAATTAAAAGCGACTTGACAACAGCAACAACAACAACAGTAGCAACAATCTAGATGTGATGTAAAATGCCGCCACGCCTGAAAGTAATGAAAGTAAAATAAGTGGCAAAACATTGTTGTGTTGACTTTTAAGCTAAATTTAGAATAAATGCAGACGGAAAGGTTGGTTTTTTGTTTTAATTTTTTCTGGAGAACTAATCCTTCCATTATCTAAATATCATATCAAACTTGACCATTGGCAGCCAATTAAGCAAAAAAATAAAAATCTTCATCAATTACCCAAAAAAATGTTTGATTTTCTTTTTTTTTTTCAATCTTTTTTTTAATTGTCTCCAAGACCTTCTTCTTCTTCTTCTTTCTTTTGAGCTTGATTTTTGGTTTATCTTTTAATTTCGTTTTCATCTTCTTCTTATCATTCTTTTTTTTGCTTTATTTTTGATTTGATTTTATTTATACAATACGTTGTTAGTTTGTATGTTGTTGTTATTGTTGTTGTGTTCATTTTTTGACGCATTGATTGATGGATCGTTGCCAATGTCACCATAAATCCATGTCGTCTACATCATTGCTCCTGCAGTTAATGTTGTGGTTGTTATTGTTGTTGTTATTATTATTATTATTGTGTACTGCCTATTGTGGCCTACCATTCTGATCACAACATACAGTTTGTGTGTTACTTTAATATTTATCGCTGATGTTTTGTCTGAGATATTTTCCATTTTTGTTTTTATTTTTGCTTTTCCTTTGTTTGAGACAAAAATACACAAAAAAAAAAAAAAATATATAAAATAAAAAAAGGCCAAACACATTATTCCGTTGAATTTCGCGCTTTATTCTTGAACTTGATTCATAAACGGGTTAAGTAAAGTTAGAGCAAGAACAACAACAACAACAACAACAATAACAAATAACATAAGTAAAGGTTGCTGCTGTTGTTGCTAAAGGATGTCTATTTAAAAGTATGCCCAAGGCTTAGTATCACCCAGTACAACAGTCAAACTTATACACATACGAACCCTATAAAATAAAACTAAAATCGTAAACGTACGTTTACAATGCAGTGCAAAGCATTGAGTGCAATATTCATTTATAAAAATGCAGATAAAACCTTTTTTTTATATATTGAACTTTTCAATTTGCATTTACGATCACATTATATAAATACGTAAGCTTCCATGCTACAAGGTACAAGCGAGAAACCCGAGGAAGTACTGTCTAATTATTGTATCTTAACTACGATGGTGGGCTTTTGGACTTTATCTAGACACTACCTTGGATAGTTTTCTTTATTTATTATACTATCCCACATAAGGATGGGAGATATACTGAGTTTTTCATGCCATGTGTAGCAACTAAAATAAGGCATTAAAAAGTCTATTAATCATCAGCAGTAACGTTGGAATGGATCTAGTTCTTTCTGCATGAATTTTGTTTTAATTTGGGGAAATTGTTTAAGAGCCATGCCCACAATTGACAAAAATTTACTTATTAAAAAATTGAGACATGAAGTTTGAATCTGATTTTTTTTAAATATATTTTTCCATCAATTTGCCAAAATTTAACAATGTATACGCCCACAATTTTCAATATTTACACAAAAGAGAAAAACCTATTTGGCACAGAATCCGCTTCTTTAGTTTTTTAGTAATGCTACCTGTTACGCACATATTTTTTTTATGTACGAAGGGTACTCAAGATTTGATTTAAATCAAGTTCCGTTTTTTTTTTTTTATACTTGTTTTATGTAACAATTAATTGCTTTGAAATTTTAATCATATATTCTCAAAGTAAAAGGTTTAAGAAGATATTGTAAATATATACAATATACATATAACTTTGACGTGGTAGTTTTTATCTTCTTTTGTTGGTTATGTTTTTACTATTTTTAATGAAATTCCATAACAAAGTGTTGCATTTGACAGCATTTTCCGGTTTGTTAAGGAAAAAACTCAACTATTTTTATACTAATTGTTCAGCTAGAGCAGTTTAGTTAAACATCAACTATTATATATACAGCCAGAGGCAAAGGCAGTTAATGTTGCATCTAGAATTACGAAAATTATATAAAACATTTAGAAGTTACGTAAACAAACGTATTGTATTATTTATAATTATGTTATTTCTAAACAAGTTCTACATTTTTTATTTTATTTTAATAATCATTTGAGTTTTTTTATTTTTAATTTTAATTTCCATTTTCAAATTGATTCTAATCAATTTCAATTGCGTTATTTCATTGTCCAAATAAGTTCATTTCATTCCCATTTGAGTTATTTCGATTTCCAAATAAGTTATTTAGGTTTTCTTTTGAGTTATTTTCATTTAGAAATGAGTTTTTTTAATTGCCATCTGTGTTATGCGGAAATGGAAAGTATTTACTATTTAAAAATTAGCTTCCTTATAATATTTGTTTTGTAAAAACGCCATTAATTCTGTTTTATGTTCCTATGTTTAAATATTTAACAGCGTCAACATCAGTTGTAGTGTGTATGTTTGTTTGTCAAAATCAATACTTGTTCGTTACATATTCTGCATATTAAATAGTTTGTAAAAAACATCATTAACAACAACAAGTATATACTTAAAAGCAGACAATGAAATTTTGCATGAAAAAAAATCGATAAAGAGTAAAGAACACTACAACACAAAGAATAAAAAGCTCCATTTGGATTAAACTTTATTTTGGATACCATCTAAAGTCTAGGGGATGTAGCTCCATAGTAAAATATGTTTACATATTACCTTTATATTAAATTGAGATTTTTGAAATTTTTGGTCCGTGTCCATACCATTTAGTTTTCAAAGTTTTTTCAGTAGACGAAGACTAATATAAATGTGTGTAAATAATATTAACTTTGTTGCAATTATTTTATGGTAATATTTGACCAATTTTACGTAACTGAAGAAGAAACTTTTGCTCTTTCGCTATTTAAAAATGTCTATAGAAAATTTTGTTCTAGTATCTTAAAAGTTTCCACCATGAGCGCTAAAACAATAAACGGACATGGCTTAAACGTTAGTTGGTACAATAGCAGAGATAAACTTAATATACCATAACAATATAAAGAATTTGAAAATGACAAAGAAGAAGAAGCCACAGCAGAGTAGATTTTAAAAATATTCCAACATATGGTCTTTCCTCTCACTTTCATTTTTTTCTTTAACACCTATTCCTAAAGCATTATTTATATGGACGTACGTACATACTCGTACTTTGTTTGCTTGTTGCCATCATGTTTGCATTAAATATATAAATGTAGAAATAGAGGAATTTTGCATATCCTTAGTTGTTATTTTATATGGAGTAAGCAAAGGATAAGATAGAAAAATGTTCATGTTTTTTTCTTAGTTGCAAATAAATTCTTCTTATCAACGTACTTTGGCCAATTGCTTTATACTTCTTCTTCGTTTTTTTTTTTTTATAAACCTCAACCGTGGCATTTATTATTGCAATGTTTGTTTTGGTATTTGGTAAACAATACAAACATTCTTAAGATATTTTAAGAATCTTTGTTATGTGTGTTTACAATAAAATGGTCAAAGTTAACTTTGATGACCTTTTCGTATTAGACAGGGAAACGTTTTTCCAATAAGTACACTCCGACTTATAAATAGAAAAGTGTATGTGTTTAGATAAAAGGTATGTAACAGGCAAGAAAATACTTTAAATCGCTGTGATGAGAAATAAATTTTGTTATATCTGGCTGACCACATACGATTCATGTCCGTACGTCTGTCCGCATAATCACCAAATTTAGTGATTCTTACGAACGCTTAATTTTCAATCACTTCTTATAATTTTAAAAATTCATATTTATATATAAAAACAGTATAAAAATATTTTATTTTATTTTATTATCAATATATATATATTTAATTTTTTTAAATATTCTTTTCGAAAAATTGTCAAGTTTTTATATATTTAAAAAATGTGACTTAAGTTACTCTCAAAATTATGGGATTATATATTTATAACCACGCCCACCTTTGCATAGTCTCTTTAATAACTTTTTTAACTATTTTTAAAATAATTAGAGACTCATCAGAGTGTTGCCACACCCATAAATTTTTACTTATTGATGACAGTGAAACATGGCTATGGAAGAGATGCGTGTGCAGCATTTCAATAACCATAACAACAACAAATTAGTTAAACAAACCCTAACAGATTAGTCGTAATGCTATAGTAAATATTATCTTAACTATTATCTGAGATCATCTCATACAAGCTATTACGTATACTTTGATGTACATAAGTAGTTAGCTTGTCTAAGGTATAAAAAACCCAAAGACCTGTTATGGCCATTAAATTGAATTGCTCTCTAAATAGTTGTACGACAATGTTGACCACCCGGCTGTTATATATTCATTTATATGTGAAAAAAAGGAAAGAAAAGAAACAGTGGAAAACTTGTTCAACTACTAAGAAAGAATATCAAGCACAGAAAACAGATGTAAATTTCCCTTTTAGCAAAGAGATTATCGAAAAACCTCTGAGACAGTTTATCACACTAATCTGCAGCCCTGTACATGGGAATGGATGGATTTAATGTCAAATGACAACATTTTTGTTGTTACTCTTATACAGCCTTTGATTTGTTGTTAGTTTTTTCTTTATTTTCTGATGAAAATCAAATAAAACTCTCATCAAATCTTGTCAACGATTTTAATGAAATCGTTACTTGAAGTGTGTGTTCTGTTTTCTAAGAGACGTAATGTCGTCAATATCTTCAATAAACAATATATGTTTATGTGTATTAAAGATGATGATGTTGGCGATAATTTGTGTATTTATTAAGATGACTTGGTGGTCTTTGAAGTAAATTCAACTAAATAACAAAAAGTTTATCAAGCACACAACTTTCGATTACTTTTATTATTTCATTCGTTGCTTTATAAAATTTTAATGAATTGGCAATTTTTATACTGTCCATATAATATGGGGAGTATGCTAAGTTTGTTATTCTCTCTGTAGACTTAAAAAAGTATGCCTATGCTTGGTCAAGATTTGAATGGATTTAAAGATGTCTTTACGTCCGCATAGCTGTTATCGAACTTTCATGGCTGTAACTCTATTTAACAAAATAAATTTGGTTCCAGATACAATACAATACTATTTTTTATTATTTCAAAATAAGCATAAAAGTCTGTCGGTCTGTCTTCTCTATTTTCTTTATATGCTTTGGATTGGTCCCTTTTCTTCTATTAAAATTCAAATATTTACTATTTTCCTTGTAACGTTATTTCCAATCATTACATGATCGAATAGATTTTTATTAATTTTTAAACATTTTTTAACAATTTTCCTCGAAAAAAAAGGGGGTAGAAATGAAAAACCACTTCAACTTATGTTCATGTTCAATAACTGCAAAATGCTTTTGCAGTGGAGAGAGTGGGGTGTAAAAAATTAAATTTAAATTGCCCATTAATGAGACCTTTAAAGAATCCTTCAGAATGGTTAGAGAGCAAAAAAAAAACGAAATAAATTCACTCAATAATACCCTCCAGGTATATGTACCATACTCTCCGCGTTATACACGTAATCTACTGAGTACAGGCAATTATAATTCTAGAGATTATTAGACTTTTTTTTTCCATTTTATTCAATGATCACTCGAATGTTTTGCTTAAGGCGTTTCTGTTAGATTTTCTAGATTCTTTGGTTGGTGATTTTTTTGCATTTTGTGACAGATGTGAAACGTAAACGAGTACTAGTAATGGTGTGAATCGTATTATTAACTGACAATCAAGCGTGATGTTGTATTTTTATTAAAACTATTCATGTTAAAACACGCAGAGAGAACGTTTCATTCTTCTTAAATACATTGCGGGATATAATTACTTTTCAATTATGATTTATGCAGCCTGTGGGCCAAGTAAAACATTCCTGTTCAGTGATATGTTAGGTGTGTTGTATTGAAGCTTAAGATGGATTTGATGAAATTTCTTTGATGAAAATCCATGATTCAGCACATTTTTGGTATAATGGAAAGCTTATCTAAATGAAATTAACTTTAGGAATTGATTTTCTCGTACATACGTATTGATTTTCTATAGATTTCATTCGGCTCACCCACGCCTGTCACTCAACAATGTTTGATGAATGACAACAGAACTATTGCAAGTAGAGTAATGTACAGACTCTAAACGAAGAGACTAGAAAACAAAAGATTCCCTTTAAATATATATTCGATTATATTCACAAACGATTTCTAATAATGTGACAGACTGTCAGGCTGTTGTTGCAGTTGACCAATCCTTTAACATAACAACCCTTTGGCATTGGATTTAAGGCTATGAATGCATGGACTGGCTGATGGATTGTCAAAGGTTTTTATGTGTATGTGACATGACTGTGGGGCGAAAATATTGAAGTTTATTTCTTTTAAAAGCGACCCTTACACATACACATACATCCCTGGCAGCATACACCCACACTTAATGACATTTAAGGGTTGCTTATACATTCATACAACTTTACTCCAAGTTGGTTGATTCTTTTTTATACCCTACATATAAAATAGATGGTATACTTTGCTTTTCCATTTGCAATACTCAGAAGGAGGCACGAGGGATCCTATAATGTACACATTGTATATTCTTAATCAGCATTAAAATCTGAGACGATTTAAACAAATACGTTAGTGTGACCTTAAATCCATATGTGTGCGTGTCCATATGCCTTTTTGTTCTTATGTCCGTATGGATATACGGACACGTGCTTATGTCCCTATAACGACTTATGGTTGACATTCTCACAGTTATAAATATTTAAATATTGAACTCAAATTTGGTGCAAACACTTCAAATTTCTGCATGCAGATTGTTATTTAATTTAAGAGCCATGCCCATAATCGACACAAATTTAGCTATAAAATTTAGTACACATATTTATAATTATGTTCTCTATCGATGTACTCAAAAAGGGCATGATCAGATAAGAGAACCGCCCACAATTTACAACAAAAAACGTATTCAGCGTAAAATTCGACTTAAAAGCTAAAACGTAATACATACACTATTAGAGAGAGTAATCACGTACCTGCCACGCCCACTATTGTATGTACATATAAAGGGTATTCAAGATTTGACTTCAGCCAAATTGTGTTTTTTTAACCGTTTTTGTAATGTCGTTTTTTATCGGTGTCACAATGGTTAAGAGAACAACCACGTTGCTCAAAGACAATAAACCCCCACACCCACGCACAAACATGCGTATATAAATAACCCAATATATCCACCAATATATTCAATACTATGAGTTTAACTAATCTACGATAAAAAAATAAAAACAAACAAAGAAAAAAACCACCAAAACAACAATAACAACAATAACAGCAAAAGCAAATTTTAGCCTGAAGTGCAACAGCCGCAATTTTTTTTTAGTACGTAGAGGTATATGTTTGCCATGTACAGCATATCTGTGCAAATTGTTTGTCCGATTGTCTCTGTACGATAGCCTAAGCGGGCAGATGTCACAATTGAAATTGAATTAAGTTCAAACTAAGATTGATTGTCTACACAAATTCTATTTTCTCATATTCTACACTCTTAAGATGTATCCTTAAAAAGGAAACTCTCAGCAGCAAACGAAAGAGTATTAAAATAAAAAAATTGATTGAAATTAAATTGAAGCAAATTATTTGGTATAACACTTGCCTGAAATTACATCATTTGTTATGTTAGGGTTGTTGCAACTGAAGGAATTTAGTTTTGCTGATTAACGTGCTAATTTAAACAAATTCTGCCACTTTGTTCATTTATTTTATCCATTCATCTGTTGTCAACTGAAATTTGTAATTGTCCTTAAGACTTATGTATATTAACAAAGAATACCGTAAGGTATACTATTCTTTAAAGCAAAAGCCTGTCGGAATCATAGCAACATCATGTACCTAAATAGTGTTGTTTTTCAAATCAAACATTGAATTGATTGGAGTACAAAACAATATATTTTTAACGATTTCAAGTTGTTAAATATTTCTTTTATTTTATAAGAACAACTGTTCCAGCTAACTTGATAATATTTAAAGAAAAATCCAGTTAAATTTTCAGTGATTCTTCTTAGGTTTAGTTAAGTTAAGTAAAACACAAATGAAAGGAATATTATTACAAAATCCGTATATACGGAGAATTTTTCATTAAGGAACTTTCTAATCAGCGTAATTGGTTACTGGCTGTACTGACTAAATACGGATAAGATATGAAATCCACCCAAAATGAAACGGAATACATAGATATCATGAAAAAACAAAACAAAACAAAACAAAAACAAGAAAAAATACAATAAAAACAACAACAATAATAATAATAATAATAGACAAAAATTATATTTTTACTTTTATGCTCTTGTGTGATAATAAAGATAATTTACTACTGGTGCGTTACGCATAACATATTAGAGGCAATTACCACCAGCTACGAAGGCAGGCAGTCAGACAGTGAGGCAAACGTCTGAGGTCATATGTTATACCGTAAATCATCTTCGACATAATATATGTAATTGTACAAATAGCACGAATTACAACGAATAGTTTTATATAGTATTTCTCTCTCAGTGGAGTGATATTTTATCACCCATACCATCAGAAAGTTGCCTGCAGACTGCTTTGCATATTCATATGGGAATAATATATGATGGAGAGGAGAGGAGAAAAAAGAAAACAGAGTAGAACGCCTTCTAATGTTGTTTAGTATAAGGGACCACCACCGCTACGTTCATCGTCATTATCATTAAAGCAAGGAAGCAAGGAAGACCGAACTCTAGAGAGCTATAGACCTTATTTTTATATTTATTATGTGCGTTTTGTTCCTGTTGGCTGGTATAACCTTATGACATAATAACAATTTGCTGTAATATACACCCAGTCACATAAACACACACACAGTTAATAGCTATGCTAAGAAATGTTAAACTAAATGGAATATTTTGTTTAGCGAATTTATTAGAATCGGGTTTCATGTTATTAAGCCAATTTTTGATATTATTTCGCAAGCAATTGTTTTTTGTACATCTATCATTCTCGTTCACGTAACCGCATAAGTTGAGGAATAATACTAAATTCAATATTTCGTTTGCAACACCCTGAGGAAGTCGTCAAAGATCGTACAAAGTATATTTATTTTTAATTAGCATCAAAATTTGATTTGTTCTAAATATATATCCATCCATGCGTCAGTCTATTGTTGACACTTTCATGGTCATAAGTTTTGAGATATTGAACTGAAGTTATTTTATTTTATTTTATGTTGGCCTTCGCTTTTTCTACTTGTTCCCTTTCATTATTATTTTTATTTTTATTTCAATTCTTTTGTAATTTTATAGCAAAATTTTGTCTACACTTTTGACAGTAATCAGATTAATACTATTTTTTGATATGCACAATAATACAAAGCATACCCAATACCCAGCACAACTGACTCTAAATTTACATGTATAAAAATACTATGCAAACACCCACACATTAAATAAAACAACTTACATAAATAAACAAAAAAACATTCTAAAACAAACTTTAAACAAACGTATAAGTGCAGAAAAAAAAAAAACAAGGTTAAAAATGTGTGAGCGTCTGACTAAAACTGACTGACACTGATGATGATGAATGTCAAGTGAATCCTTTTATGACACCCTAAAACGCCTTCTCTTCGAGCATATCTATGACATATAATGAAACTAACCATAACAATTGCAATAATGTTAGACAAAGAGTTTAATGTTAAGGTAAAAATTGCAGGCGATTGCGAATGGAAACCAAAAATAAAAGTAATCCCCCACGCACTCAGTGGTAGTGCAGTATAGATTAGCATACGCTACTATATGTAAATATGTAGTAAGGTTTCTGGTTGGTAAGCATAACTAACCGAATGTTCTGTACTTGACTATCAAGCAAATGCAAACGACTTCAAATCGAGAGTATAATGACGCAATAGATCACATTTTAAGTCATTTGTTCGTTCAAGTTTACTATTTGAAAAGTAATCTAAGTATAAGTAGAGAAACTAAATTTGGTTTAGGCCAAATGTTAAATACCCTTCATTTCTACATATACAAAATGGGCATGGCAGATATACGATTACGTTTTCTAATAGTACAATCAACTTGCAAGCCGAATTTTAAGTGAAATTTTAAGGTTTTTTTAGTTGTCTTGTATTCGACCATGCCTTCTTAAGGCACATCTAAGTAATAATTATAATATAAGTACTCAATTTAAACTCTATAGCTAATTTTTTGTGGCAGAAGGGTTGATTTTTATCAATTGTGAGCGTGGCTCTTGACCCATTTTGCTTTATATAAAAAGATTTCTGCGTACAGAATTTAATAATGTATATATTTCAGCTTAATCTTTCTAAATTAGCAACTATTAGTTACAAAACAGACAGATAAACGGGCGGACATATCCAGCTCGTCACAGATTTTGATGCCAATCAGAAACAAATATTCTTTGTAGGGTCTCTGACGTTTCTTTCTAGATATTAAAAATGAAATGACAAACTTAGTATACCTCCCATCTTGTGGAGAGGGTATGAAAATTATTAGAAATTCTATAACTACATAAAGATATATGAACAGAATGGTAACAAGATGTAACATGTAGAAATGATAAGAGATGTTCTCTGTTATTTGATTTCTACGATCAAATAATTTTTATGAAAAAAGTTTCCAATAAAAAAATTTGAAAAGATTTGTTGTCAGTGGATGGATGTTTATATGTTTATATGAAGGTCGTCAATTATCTATCCGACACATTTCAGTTGTAGAATATGATTCTCTTTATATTCCCTGCCATTCTACCAATATCACAGTGTCAGCATTGCATGTGCGTATGTCTCATGTTGCTTCGTGCTGATTGTACGATCTGGCAGATTAAACGTATTTACCTTAAATTTATGCAGTAACAACAACAACAAAAGCCTTTACATATTATATACACTGTATGTATGAGTGTCATATAAATATATAGCATATGAAAAAAGGACATTTGCATGGAAAATATTGTACAACATAGAAAACCTTCTTTTATACCCTCCACATACATGCAGAGTATACTTAGTTCGTCATTCCATTTGTTGTATCTAAATGATCCCACAAAATATTCTTGATCAGCATCAAAAACTTCGTTTAAGAGCAACGTCTATAATCGTTAAAAATCTATTTATCTGCTACAAAAAATAGAGTTGAAATTTGATGTACACATTTATAATTATTCCAAGCATTGATGTGTGAAAAAATGGGCGTGGTCAAGTAACAAACACACTCACAATTTAAAAAAAAGATTTAATACTCGACTTACAAGCTTTAACCCAAAAAGCCTATAATTAGAAAGAGTAATCATATACCTGCCACGCCCACCTTTTGTATACCGATGTGATGTGATGATATGATAAGTTTTGGCCTAAATCAAACTTTATATTTTCATTTTTTTTTTTTTTGTTGGTGGTTTTTGTACACACGCAGCCATAATCTGCAGTTCTACGATATTGATGTGTTGTGTATGTAAAAAATTTTTAAAAAAAAGTACATAAAATACACGAAACACACTTTTACAAACGCTGACACAAAATTTTTATATATCTATGGTATGTATGTATGTACCAGTCAACAATAGTTATCAGCAGAAACGCAGAAGCAACAAAAATCAACAGCAACAGCAGCAGCAGCAGTATCATCAGCAGTAAGGTGGTAGCTTAACATATTTTTTTTTCCACTTAAAAACTGCAATCAGCTGCAAAATTTCCACGAGGATTTTTGTGAATTTTCATTTTAAGGTAAACAAATATAAACAGACGAAATAAAACAACAATAACAACAACAACATATATATTTTTTTTTTTATAAAGAGAATATTTCCAGTTACACTCAATTTATCTAACAACTCACCGTTATTATCATTTAATGATTGAAAGTGTCTTATATGGACTGATTCACCTTTAAAACTAATACGATTTTTGTTTTCTATATTTTTTATGAAATTTTCAATCTTTCATATCAGTTTTGTTAATGATGGGCTAAAAAGGTCTCCTTGTAAGGTCTCCTTAAGTTGCTGTGATTCTGCAGTTATCAAAGAAAATCTTAAAAAGGTTGTAGACGCTCAAACTTGATGTAAAACTGTATTACAACAGTTACTTAGATTTCACTAAACCAAACTTTAACTTTTCCTTCTTTTAACTAACATTAAAAAGCTCCCATTCATCCGCTTTATGTGAAATTTTGCAGCTCGGGTTATTTTACATCACATCTAATAGAATGACACCTCAATTTAGAAGGCGTTAAAATCCAATGAAATCCTATTTAAATTTCCCACTTTTCAAAGATTTACAAAATTTTAGAATTTTTTAATCCTTAACAAGATAACTTACGCTTCTATTGTACACACCGTTACACTGGCAAGGACACATCCTAATAATGTTAACTGCTTTGCAAGTATATACAATCTGCGTGCATTCGTATGTATTATGATACCTTTTTGTCTACCACTACAATGCCAGTACGAGTACAATGAATGTACAATGATGAGCGCGCGTTGATCCATTTTAATTTAAAGGTATTTAAGGCAATCCATCATAACCGCTACGAGATGTATGAGATGTGCAACCTGATATGAGTTCTACAATCTGTTGGGCAATCGTTTGTTGTATTGTGTGTACGGGCACCCTGCCGTGCATTATATTGTTCAGCCACAAGGGACCAATTCCAATTTAACAGCAAAAGCAAAACTTCTCCTCATCTACCATACATTTATCGGTATGGTGTGCGTATGTGCGTGTGTTTATGTCTATATTGTTGCCATTGTAAAGCATATTGATGTACCATGTACCATTTTTGTTTATAAAGTATTTTGGTAGAGGAAGGAATGTGTTTTGTAATACTTGTCTCATCGCGGTGAGTCAGGTAGTACTGTTAGTTATGAGCTTTTCCGCTAAAAATTTAAGGGAACTTTTTGTTGTTATTGTTGTAGTTATTTTACGTTCCATCCAAGATGTGAGGTCATACTAAGTTTGTCATTTCATTTACAACATCAAGTTTTTGCAGAAAGATCGCTATATAAAATTGGCAAAATCGATCAAGTTACAAAGTGTACACAAATTTAGAATTACCACTTTCATAGAGATACAAAACACACCCACAATCGACAAAAATCTTTTATCTGCCACAAAAACATATTCACGAAGTTGACATTTGGTATAAGCATTTATAAATGTTCCATTCATCGACATACCCAAAAAGGGGCGTAGTCAGAAAACAAAAAAGGCCTCAATTTACATAATTTAAAATTTACAAACGTCAGTCAGTTACACTAGACTTTTATGATGACACGTAGTATGTACACTATTAGAGGGTGTAGTAATAAAATTGCCCCGCCCACCTTTTGCAAGTACATGTGTAAGGTATTTAAGATTTGTCCTTAACCAAATTTAATATAATTTTTATTTATTTTTTACTAAACTTGAATGCTTGGCTGATGAGTTGCTGTTGCTGTTTCTGTTGCTTTACATAACACTCACACAGTATAGAGTATTAGTGGTCCTTGACTCGCTGACTGACAGACTGATTAAGTCTTACTGCTGCTGATGGTGTTGCCGATTGTAATGTAACACAATGATGGTGGTGTTGGTGGTGGTTGACGTTTCGCACTTTACATGTAATTGCAAAAGGAAAGTCAATGCTTCTAAAATCTTTGGTAATGTTGTTGTGTTGGTTGTTGTTGTACGCACACGGGTAGTGGCAGTGGTGGTTGTATTAGAAAGCGGTTCATTTGCGGCCTTTTGATGGGAATAAAAAAAAAAATGTTATTGCGCTTAACTTCAAAACACTTGCAGGCAATTGTGTGTGTGTGTGTGTGTGCTCGCGTTATATTTGTCTGTTAAACAGAAGGCGGAATTCAAGACCGGAAAATAAAGTTAACTAACACACTCAACATTCATACATTCGTTTAAGGGATCGGTGTGAGAAACTAGAAGATGGGGAAGGGGAAGCATATAAATCCCGTTGTGTTTACCTCTGAACCCTCTTTTAATTTTTTTCCATTATTATGGGTTATCCGTAAATTGTGTTGCTGTTGTTGGTATTTTTTTTTTGTACCATAGCATTGACATACCGGGAAAATAAAACAAGTAAGAAAACTGAAATTGGTTTAAGCCGAATCTTTAACACCCTCTATATCCATATATAAATAGTAGGAGAGGCAATTTTATGATTACGCCTTAAAATGTACGACCGTGAGAGTGACAACAAAAGCCAACACGCGGATACACCGACCGATCGACTCAGTATTTGATGCTGCAGGACCTCTGACGCCAACCTCTGGGTTGTTTAAATAAAGTGACAAATTTAGTATACTCTTAATTTTATATGAAGGGTATAAACAAAAGCTTTCATCGGCCAGCTATATGTACAACGTGATAGCATTTACTTGCCGTGTAGTGTACTAGGCCTTAGGCCTTTAAGGCTGGCTGGCTGATCGACCGACGTTGTTGGTCTTAAAACGATGATTAGGTTGTTATTTTTAATTTGCTCATTGATACTAATGTTCCTGCATTGTTGTCGCATTGCCTCATTGCTGCTGCTGCTGTTGTTTTTGGGGTGTTAGCCTTATGGTTGGTATTGGTGTTGATGTTATGTTTACGCACACTTTCACTCACACACACACTCATACATGGTCTTTTGTCTTTTATAGTACTAACAAGTTTTTTGTGATTACTTTGAATGTTGTGTGTGTAGCAAGCTAACTTACCTACTTCCCTCACCCTCATTCACTTTGTTTCTAAATATATTTCTTGCGTTTTAATGCTTATGCTGAACAATCATTGTTTTATTGCCTTCAACTAAAACATTTCAGTATGCAAACTAATAGTATACAACATTCACCCACTTACACACATACATACATATATATGGACTGGTACACAGTGAGAAAGCAGTAAAGGGATGATAACGTTGACTTGACGCATCTCTATGTAGATTTAACTGAATGCGAGATGTATATATTTTATATGCTAGAGTGTGCTTTTCAACGCGCACTTACACTCACAGCAGTAGCAGCAACAGCACCAACAACAATTCAACTAAGCGTAACGTGTTTGCAATTTGTCATCGATTTTGTTGTAGTCTTTAGCATACTAGCGAACATAAACACACTCTACCTTTCTCTCTCTCTTTATCTTCCCCCTCTCATTCTATCATATTTATTATATCCGTTCATACCCGTATATCCGTTTAGTAGTTTAGTTTGGTCCCCAGTATTTGGTTATCTTGCTTGGCTTGTGACTTGTCTTACTCGTGTCAGGATACAAATAAATGAATGGATGGAAATAGAAAAGTGTACAAAATAGCACATATAGAATTCATCTATTCATTTCGATTGTGTTGGTGGTGGTGATGGTTGTTCTATCAATTGTTGTCCTTGTTCTTGCTCTTCTATGTTTTGTGTGTGTGTGTGCGTGTTTTAGCTTTATTGATGTTATTTACACTGCCTGCAGTTATTAGCGTATATTAAGGCAATCAAACTTATATTTCCAAATGGTTACAATTAATAAATTGACTTTTAAATAAACATTTTATGGCCTGCATTTAAGGGCTTTGACACACTTTTTCTTTCAACAAACAAATCTTTTTATTTATTGCCATTAATTAATGAATATTTTCTTTTAGGATTAAAAAAAAATATATGCGTACGTCCACTTTACTTTATTTTCTTAAAGTGAACGTTCAAATAAAGGAGAGATGATTGAATTGGCCAAGTTCCACACCCAGGATCGAAAAAAAACATCTTATAGCCACAAAACTCTATGTATGAAGTCAAAGTTTGATACAAATATTGACAGACATGATAATAGTGATTCTGATTCCTTCGCTATTAGTATAAGTGGTTCATTTAGAAGTTCCATACAACTTTACTGCATCCTCTACTGGACATCCTACATTCTGGATAATCAAAAACAAAATTTCTCTTTAAATGACTTATTGTGAGTACAAGTTTTTCCTTAAATTCTTATGGTGTCCATGAATATTTGTATGTATGTAAATGTATGGTGACCACAAATGTTCGTATAATTATATGTTAACAAATACAATTTCTAAAGCTTCATAATCCTATATAACTGAGTTGTTAAGAAGAGAACAACAACAACAACAACAGCAACAAAAAGGAAACATAACGAAAGTTTTAATCACTTTTAAATGAAGACATTCACTCTAACAATGAATGGTTGGCTTCCCTTCCCTTTCCTCCACCCCCCCCCCCCCCCTTCCTCTCCCCCTCACCAACCAATATGAACAAAGTGACAAGAACAACAAGAACAACATAATATTGTAAATGTATGTGTGTTTATATAAATTTATATATAGCGGCAGACAATACTTTTACGGGTTGCCACACATTTTATTTAAATTTATTATAATGAACATTAAAAGTTGCAAATGTATTATTTGTATGTATATATAACTTACATAACCACACGCATGTGCTGCCAGACAAAAGGGTTGATGATGGCTGTGCTAGAATAACGATGAAAGGGTTTTTTTTTTATTGTAGTTGTTGTCATTCTTGTTGGTGGGTATTGTGTGTTACCGTGTTAATTTTTCCGTAGACAAGTGTATTGTTCCGGCTCGACAATGAGTAAATTAAATGATTAACGTTTTCTTGTGTGCGGTAGCTGCAGCCATATATGCCTGGTGTGTGTGTGTGTGTGTGTGTGTATTTGAAAAACCAGGAAAGTATTAAAAAGAAAAAACAACTTTCATAAATAAGTATATTTCCCCTTAAATTATTTAATTCGTTATGGTTTTCTGCAGTTGCTAATGAGAAATTTGTAAAAAAACAAAAATGAAAATAATACACAACCAACTGATACTGATTTCTTTTATTATAAATAAATATATACTATATAAGGGCTTTAGTATATTTGCAATAACCACAAGGAAGCTTTGAAGACTCTACGAAGCAGGTACATTCTTAATGAGCATGATAATCTGGTCCATGCCTGTACGTCCTTGCATTTTTGGCGTCTGGCAAATGGTAATTTTGAGATACTTAGCTAACATTCATAGTTTTAATGTAATGTTAAAAATGATCTATCATAATTATCGATACTGTTATAAGATGAGCAAAAGACCAATATTAATCAATTCAAGGTTGATCAATGGTGATACAAAACATCTAATTCACAAAAATCATGCACAGCATGATTGTTTGATTGCTTTTGTGTTTGGCTACATTATGCTTGTTACAATTCTCATATGAATTATATTAGAATAGGCATAAGTGTGGTCGGATACTCAAGTTTTAGCATGCACTGGTAGCTGATGATGATGGGATAGCGCCCATCGAAATCCAACCTGCTGTGCATGTTTTTGGTGAATCAGATATTTTGCATCATCATTGATCAACCTTGAGTTGATCAATATTGGTCTTTTGCTCATTTACAACAGTATCGATTCATAGTTTTATTTCAGGATTATTTAAGTTGTTATTTAAATTAGGTGAAGTTGAGTCAAGTGCCACGCCCACAATTGATAAAAATCTATCTAACACTCACAAAAATTGACCTATTTAGTTAAAATTTGATAATCAAAATTATAATTAGCTTAATCAATGCAAAGCTAAAAGAGGCGTGGTCAGTGGTCATACTTATAGACCCACACTTTACAAGAAACTGTACTTAATACAAATCAATTCTTTATGTTAACATATAAAACACAACTTGCAAGACAGACCTATAGACAGACAGATCTACTCAGATTTCGATGCTTTGTAAGGTCTTTGACGCCCCCTTCTGGGTATTTTAAATTTAATGATAAACTTAGTATACCCTCGTCATGGTATAAAAATATCCTACAAGTATTGAACTTATAAACTGGAATGTTATGCAAATTTAATATTGTCATATTAAGGACTAAGTTTATATATAATATATATAAGTAAACATATATTATATAAACTTGAAATAGATTTATATACACTCTTATATTTATGTAAATCTTTTTCTATATGTGTGTGATACTAGTTCATTGGTATTCCAGACGTGCTATCACCCAGCGTACACTGTCTTGCATCTTAACGAATCTGTTATGTGAGCGCGTATATATGTGAGTGTATGTTTACTCTAAAAAAGGAGGGTCAAATACATATACAATCGAACATGACATACTCTTTAAAGATAATATTAACAATTCTTACTCTCGGCCTAGACTACTTGACAAACCAAAAAGGAAAAAAAAATGCGATTTTTGCTTTTTGGAAAAATTTTGTTAAGCATTGAACTGGATATGTATTCAAAACTCCAAATACCGGTTGAATATTTTTGGGCCATTTTTTAAGCTTTTTCTTTTCTTTTGAATAAACATTTTTGGCGCAAGGGGAGTTATATTGAGTTTAGAGAGTTAAGATATTTTAACGCCGGCGCAATGATTGTCAACCACCATAAAAAACGTTATAAGGTTATGTGTGTACATATAATAAAAATGTATAAACTTTAAAGAATTTTTATACGCTACACTTTATATATGAAATTTAAAATTTTTCAAATAATTTATCTACTCCCTCAGTTTTCTTGTAATATCATCGGTTCACTTATCATTCCCCACTACTATTGGGTTTCTTTACAGAGTACCCTTTACTTACTATTTGCTATGCTTCTCCACTATGTATGTGTCCATAATATCATAATGATAACTTAAGTCACATTTTCCAGTCTTAAAACTACCAAAAGACTAAAAAGGAACACTTACTTATTATATAGAAACATATAAATTTTTACAAGCTTACAAAGCTTTCATTCGTCTTTCTTTCGTCAAAAGGACGCACCAACCTCAACTTTCAATGATGGGTTACCAGTTCAACGCAAGATGTTGAACTCTGTGAATCCGTGATCACATGTGCGGATCGATTTTTCCCATTATTAGTTAACTAAACTTTTGTTAATGAAGATCATGTGTGTCATATTTAAACTGTATATATAAATTATTGCGGTCATGAGAGTAACACAAATCCCAGTGTAAACATATACTCGGATGTAGAGACGGCCACAAGTTTGATTATATACATTTTCAAAAAAGGTTAATAATCCAACATGACTTTCTATAGAATATCGGGAAATTTTATCAAAAATTTTTATCGAAATTTGAAATTGATTGAAAGCTTTCATACATTTATAGACGGACGTATGGACAATTAATGCAGGAAGTGATTCTTAAGGATTAATTTTGTGTACAAACTTTAAACACTCTATTTATGTACAACATTATATATATTCTAAGTCTTCTTCTTCTTCTTCTTTTTCTTCTTCTTTTAAAAAAATAATTCATGATGCAAAAAAATGTTTAAGTTTTTCGTTCGTTCATATATAAACTATAAGGAGGATCCAGTTCATTATCATAAACCACCATCAATATATCGATAATGTATACAAAATAAACACAAATGTTACCGTTTGTCGTTATAATGCAGCACAATAAGAACAAGAATAAATTCGAATAAAAAAAAAAAAAAAATTAAAAAAAAAAAATCATATAGAACGAACATTGACTTCTATTACACAATATTTTATGCATGCAGCAGCCGTAAAAAATTCAACAAACAAGGGCAAGGTTATTCACAACTCACACACTCACTAGCACTACTTATACTTATACGCTACACGTACATTTGACTCATTCAATTCATTCATTCATTCATTCATTCATGTGAAAATCGTTTATTAAAAATAAAAGAAAGAAACAAAAATAAAACGAAACCCTTCTTCGCCTCATAAACTAATTTATGATTATTACTTAAAAAAGCAGCAGATTTTTTTTTTTTTTCATCCAGGCCCAATACAATGAATTCATTAATGAAACAGTTTACTTACACATCTTCATCAAAGTGGCAGCTTCATGAACGATTATTATTATTATTGTTATTATTGTTGTTGTGTTGTTGTTGTTATTTATGCACTAAATATATGTTTATATGATAAGAATTGTAAAAAGAAAAAACCATCTTAAGTATCTCCTCTCGTGCTTCTTCTTCCCTTCTTGATGTTGTAATTTATTCAGTTTTTTATGATATTCTGTATGTGTTTGTTTTTTATTGTTGCTGCTCGTGTGCCTTACGTATAAGATTTATGCGTATCATGCCGTAAACGTGTATTTTATGGGTTAATATACGAATCGTGTGGGTATGGGTGTGCAAAAAATATTGATTTAAATTTGATTTTAACAATTATATTGAGGAAGATCAAGTCATTTAAGAAATGAGCATGATTTTACTTTCAATGTGAAAGATGCACCTCCCAGGGTTGCATACGTTTTAACACAGGGTGTTACTTTAAAATCATTATTTATACTATTTAACCAACTGGGGCATTAATTGACTTTCTTGTTAAATAAAAAAAAAAAAATCATGATTAATGAATGATTTCTGTTTTGTGTTTTTGTTCAAATTTCTTTTACACTTGAACTTAAATTTACGGGATCGTATTTCATTCCAATTCAAGGTTAAGTTAAAAAAAAAAAATTTTAAAAAAATTTCATTTTAATAAAAAAATAAAAAAATTACAGCAAAACATATTAAAGTTGAGTTAAGAAAAGAATGAAAAAAATAGAAACAATCCGCATAATGTAAAATACATGTAATTACAAAATGTCAACTGAAATTATTTTGAATTATTTTATACAAATACATATATGATGTATATGAACACACACACACACACACAACTTTATAGGTAAATTTTATTATTACACACTCTCACACATACATGCAATGCATGCATGCATGCATTGCAACAAAATGGATGCATGATGTTGTAAAATGGGGTCCCACAAAAAAATAATTTACATTTACTACCCCTTCATGCGGATAGAAATGAAACATCAACAGGAACAAGAACAACAACAATAAAAATCATGGTGTATGATTTATTATTGCATGTAACAATAATAAATTTTATTACAAACCTGCATATGTGTGTGTATGAATATACATTTATACACATCAAGTGAAATGCTTTGATTGTGTTTTTTTTTTTTTTTTTCTGGTTACCTACGAATATAATAATGGTGTGTGCGTATGTGCATTATTTGTTCCTGACAAAACAAAAAAAATTGAACACAACGCAAAATTGAAAGAGAGTATGCAACAACAACAACAAAAATGAAATTATTCCATATAATTATTTGTGCAAGTGGTTGGCTATGCTATGCTAAGCTATGGACGGTTGGATGGTCAATGAAGGGTACACCATAACAAAATGGTATCATTTCTGCTATATACAAACACAACAAATACAAAAACAAAATATTGCCTACACACACACGCACATATATATTTATCAGTATGTGTAGGCAGTATAACATATAAGGGGTATAAGTTTGTTATCGCCTCTTTGTTTACAGACTTTGCTGCTTTTTTTGTTTTGTTATCAATTTTAACAAAAGCAAAATGTAAAAAGTAGAGATAGAGAAGCAGTTACAGGAGATGCTTGATATAATGACTAAAAACAACGCATTTGTAAATGAAAAGCAAATGTGTTTGTGGACGTACAAACATATGGATTTGTGGCCACTATAGATATATATACATATGGACTTGTGAACGTACAGACATATAGAGTTATGGACGTACAATGCTATGTATTAAGGGACGTATAGACAAGTGAATATTGACGTACAGACATATGAAATTATGTAGGTAGTGTACTATGTATTTATGAACATATGATCTGGACTTATGCACTTATTTATATATGGAAGTGCAGACTTACGAAGTTCTCGACAAAGCCACCTTAATACGATTTATACGCTTTATAAGATCGAACTCATATAATATTTATATATATATATCGCATTTATTGCGAATGTAAACCTACGATAACCAAACCTTCCGTTATATGGAGTGTCATCTGTTCGTTTCACTTATAACATTATGGTTGACACATTTACTCCCCAATTATTATTGTTGTTCAAATGAAACCATGGCGTATGTTGTTAACAACAAACAACGTCATACAAATAACAATAATAATAATAACAACAACAACAATAATATCAACAAATATTATAACGTTTTGTTAATGGCAGCATAGATGAAGTGTTGATTTATATAACAGAGTATGAGAAATTGTGGAGTTATGTACACAAACATACATACAGCCCATACCACATATTATTAGAATGGAGTATATTTGTAACAATAATAGAGAGACAGAAAGTTTGCTGCTCCAGCCACATTTAATAACATTTAACGCAGGCGCGTACATGTCACCAGTCATCCATTTTGTGGTTGATGTGCCTTAATAACAAAAACAATACATTGATTTTGAATCACTTACTATGCATACATACATACATACTATGCATATAAATATCTAAATATTTCTAATGAGTCTTTGGGTAGATTGGAAAGAAAGATTGCAAGTCAAGCATTTTTATTATACTCAGGGTACTTTATGAAGTTATAAAAATAAAAAATATTAATTAAAAATCTTCTAAAAGAAATAAGAAAAGCAAAAAGGTAAAAGAAAAATTTAATAATTTTTCATTCTTTTTGTTCCTTCCTAAGAGTATTAAGGATTTCCTTTTAATTTGTTGTTTTTTTTTTTAGAGAGATTTTACTTTTGATTTGAAAAACAATATAACTGGATTTTAGTTTTATTATTATTATTGTTGTTGTTGTTTTAATAAAAATCAAATAATTTTATTTAAATTATTTTACCGCTTTATATATCATATGAGGCAGATATCTATATGTCTGTGATCTGTATACAGTGGTCAGAATTCAGCAATAAAATAAAATAAATCATGGGAAACTGTATTAGCGGATATAACTGACCATTTAATACTCTACACTATTAGTTCCGCATAAAATCTAGTTTAATTGTATTAGTAAACGCGAGGCATTGTCATACAAGGCGCTTTTTTAATATAATAATTATATGGTGAGGGGTTCTAAAAATGATCTGATCAGATCCATATTTGATTTAGCCAATTAATAAGCAAATTAACTATGCTTTGACAAATTTTGTAAAAAAATATTAAGATTAAGATTTTGTTTTTTTTTTTTTGTCATATAAAGAACTATTTGAACTATTTTCAACAGAGTTCTTTTTTAAACCAAATCATGTCGTTTTTCCAAATTTCATTAAAATATCTTAAAAATGCAACCTGTACAGCTTGTATCCGATAGTACACGGACAGACATCAGATGGAGAAACATGATTCAATTGATTCAGAAAGTGCTTTTAGTCGCTGTAATTAAAGGTGTGACACTTGTCATTTAGAAGCTACATACATCCACCGTTTTTAGGATATAATAAAATTGAAAAATTGCTGAACAAGGATATATTTTATTAGTAATTTTTGTTGTTTTAAATCCACCGTACTAAACTGTAACAAATGCCCAACAAAACAATGAAATTAACTGCAGACTTATAACACACACATATAAAGCACAATTTATTTTATTTCACACATACTTACACTACACCTATATTTCCTATTTATATATATGTATGGAGGTGGATATACAATAATACAAAATATTTATAGAAATATGTGTCCAAAGCAATAAGAAATATAAAATTGTTTATATGTATATATGTAGGTGTGTTGTGTATAAAATACAATAAATATTGTTGTGGCGATAAGCTTTTGTTTTTGTCATAAATCTCATTTTATGATGAATTGATATGAACACTATGAAATGCATATATATATATGTATATACACAAAAGCACACCGACAGGAAGAAAGATATTTAAATGTATACAATACCCAAATTACACGTGAGTATATGAATGTGTGAGTATGTGCTTGAAACTCTATTTCACTATCATTGAAAACATTTGTGGTTATGCTTGCATATGTGTTGTGTGTATGTATATAAATATGTGTGTATAAGTATTTTGTGCCGGAAGGGCATCACTATACGTAAAATCAGCATAACGGTACTTTATGTATGTATGTAAATCAGACAGTAACGCAAATTTGCACAATATATGCATGTGTTTGTGTATGTTTCAAATCTACAGTATAAATACCTATCGACCATTGGGTAGGTACCCACAATGCCACATACACCCTGTATGTTGTGCATATAGATGTGTATGCCGTTCTTTATGGCAAAACATACATGTTTGGTTGGTATGGCAACCGAAAGCAATGTTATGCTTTGTGACATACATTAGTTCAGAACTATGGTTGTATGGCAAGTAGCTAGATGTAGGTAGGTAGGTAGGCAGATAGGTGGTCACATATATGATATTTATATGTGGACAGTGAGTGAGTATAGAAGGGATTTGGTATAGCCAACTGTGCGTAAACCATGTATGTATAAACACACACACACACACACACACACATTTATGTACCAGAGTGGTATTGCCTGCATAAGCATATCCTGTTAAATTTGTTGGTTAGGCCAAAGTGGTTGCGTGTGTGGCGATTTTTATTGTGTATTTTCCATGAAATTAAAAATTAAATTAAATTTCAATTCAATCTCATATTCGGATAACAATAAATATTTTTTTATTATTTCTATATATGTTTGTTGTTGTTATTTTATAAAATATCTTAAATTGTCTCTTTTTTTTTTCAAAAAACTTTGCAATGCTCAGAAGGAGGCTTCAGAGTCCCTACAAAGTTCAGAAGTAGCATTGAATACTGAGTCAATCAAGCCATAACTATCTGTCCCTCTAACCATGTGTGCTTTTTTTACTTTTTAATACTTGACTTTTACTTCTTAATAGTGTACAATGGCGCAATTGTGATGCGCTTAGGAGTCACATTTTAGCTTGTTTGAAAGTACTTTAAAGCTTTATATAAAAACTCATAAAAATATGTCCTAAGGTTACAAGATATTATTAAATACATTATCATTTGATATTTAAGTTTTTTTCTACTTGTCAAATTACTCTTCTTCTTGTACCACTACTCTTTAAAAGTACATAGTTCAGACAACTTTTGCTGGTAGTGTTCTATTCCAACACTTTCACCTGTTGTCTCATCTCAGCTTATAAAGTTTTCTACTTTTTCTATTTCTGAATCTGGGTTTTTTTTTTTCTTGTTCCATCTATTTGCTAAATTTTCTACAACTTTGTCGTAGACGGTTTAGTTGTACAATAATTCATAAGAAAAGTCAGCAAAAACTTTAGAAAATGTGCAATAAATGACACACAAATTGTCGGCAAAATCATACTTTTTTCATTCTTTCTTTCTTCTTCATCTTCTTCCTTCCCAGTAAATCCTTTTCTTCTAAAGTTATTGTAATGATGGCGTAAATTATGTCTATATGCATAAATTTCTATTTAATGCCATTTTGTCGAGTGCATCCAGTATAGTGCGAGTGTTTGGGTTACTCTGACAGTAACCTATGTTTTAAGCAATTTTCTTATATACAAAAAATGTGCAGATATTATGTAGAGTAGTAGTATGTTGGAATTTGAATGTCTCAGAATGTCTATTCAATTATGGGCTGTTGCAATTTGCATAAATGCTAAGTTGTAGACACAAATCAATTTCATATTTGTTGATGGAAAGCTTGAATTAAAAAAAAAAAACTTTTTCTCGTAACATTTATCTGAAAAGTTTCTTTATTTCGTTTCATATAGAAAGATATTCTTTTCTTCCTTTTTACATAATAATATTGAAAAACCAGAAATTGTAATAAACTTAAAAACTTTAGATTTTCTAGAGATTTTGCCAAGTAATTGCTCTTAAGGAACTCAAGAAAAGACTTCAAAAAAAGGAAAACATTTGTTACATATACAAAATATATGCTTATAGTCGTATACCTATTGAAAGTATGGTTTAGGTGAAATATATTGTATTTTTAATGCACGCACAGGCATAGCAGGAGAAGTACATAAGAGTGCTTTTAAACAGAATCGCAGAATCTATCTACATCTCTGGATGTAGGATATATTAAAGCATAGAATAATTCCAACTCTTTTATACTATATAATCATATAAACGGGAAATGTTGAGTAAATTGTAATTACATTATTATATTCAAGGTATTTTTGCCCTTCTAAGAGAATGAATAAGACATTTAAACAATTTTGATAATTTGTTATACAAAATTCCTTGATTTCTACAAATAACCAAATTCGAATATCCTCAAAAATATTATTTATTATAATATATAATTTCTGAAAACGATAAATGTCCTTGACTTTTCATACTATATCTAAAGATTTCACCTCAAGATGGACGTACAGACAAATTTTCCAACTTAACCAAAATGACTGAACATTTCGCAAGAAATAACTATGCCTTATATATAGTATATGGAATGATAAAATGAAAAGTGCCTTCGCCACCAGAAGGTTACGGTTACATGTACGAGTACATATATGCAAAAAAAAAACACCCAGAAACAAACCAACACAGTAGAACTGAATGAATATGAAAATAAACAAAAATGGCTTAAGCTAAATTTTGATTATCCTCTACATCTATATATTTAAATTGTGGGCATAACAATGATCCGATTACGCCCCCTTATTTTATATGTACCATATTATACAAGTTACAAGTTGAATTTTTTACGGTACTTATAAGTACTTTTTACGTAAACAGTGGGCGTATTTTTTATATGACCACGCCCATTTCAAAATTTTTGTACATATATAAAATTTGTCTTAGACCAAATCTAAAATATCTTCCACCTCCTTATATTGTACAAAAAATGGGCGTGGCGGGTACTGATTGTACTTTTTAATACCGTAGGTAATACGTATAAACTTGCATGTGAGAATCACCCCACCAAAAAAAATTCGTAATTAATGGGCGTGTCCATTATCCCACCATGCCCTTGTGTGATTTATACAAATTTTAACTTCTTAGGTAAAATTCAACTTCTTATAAACAGTTTTGTGGCAAAAAAATGGTTTTTGTTAATTATGGGCGTGGCAAATAACTGATTTTATCTAATTTAAATACCTACATGCTACAAGAATTAATGTTTAGAGTAAAAATATGATTTTTTTTATGTTAGATAGATTTTTGTAGATTGGGGGAGTGGCTCTTTAGCAATTTCGTCCATAATTAAAAACGTATTGAAATTAAGAATATTTGTACAAAATTTCAATTTCATATCACAAACTTTACGATAGCATATAGACACCCGGACGGACTCGACTCAAATTTTCATACTAATCAATCATCTCTAATGCGTTCTTTTAGAGTGAGGTAAACAAAATACCAAACTTAGTATTCTTCCCTTTCTTAAGCGGAGAGTATATAAATATACACACATACACAAATTCTACACTTTGACTTTGGGGCATAAATATGCATGTACTCTACATTTTAAAGCGTAAAACATAAAACAAGTACAACAATATATAACAAACACACACACACACACAATAAGATTTGTTTACCAACAACAACAAAAAATATTAAAAATAAAAAAATAAATGAAAAAATGACAAACAAAAGGCCGCAAAAACATACACTCACACAGTGAGTAAAGAAAGGAAATACAGACAAAATATAACAAACGACACACAATGGCAGGCAAAAAAGCAAGCAAACGAGCAAGTAAATAAAAAAGTAAGAACAAATATCATTAAAAAAGAGCATCCACGCACATACACACACACACAAATACATACCTAGATACACAGATATATCTTCCCGATAACAATAGAGAGATAAGCGCATACAGAAAAAGAAAAAGCACAACAAACCAAACGAAAATATTCAATAATTTATTTCACAATTTAAAAATTTTTTCCCTAAAAATCTTCTTCTATATTGCACTTTATCATATTTACATATACTTATATGAATTAGTTTGAATTAAAAGGATTTTCTTAACTAAGGCAACTATTTCAACTTAATGAAAGCTTTGCTTTGCTTTTCATTTGTTTACATTTAGTAGAGTATGTATGGTTATGTATATAAATTTATGTAGATTATATAGCCAACAGCATCAATATATGATAATAATAACAATAACAAGGAACAACAACTTAATTAAAAGAGTTCCAGTTGAACTTGAATCGAGTTGATAAGAGACTTTGTGTCTGTACGTCCAACAATTATTCTAATGAATACGACTAGCATCTTAATTACAACACTTCCTATTTTCTTCCATTTCCTATTTTTATAGAAAATTTTATTAGTATAGCAGGCCGTAGAATTAAATCTAAAACAGCGGTCGGCAAACTGCGTTTATTTTCATAGCTTCAGCTACATTCCAAAGCTTCCATTTACTTTTATTTACAATAATAATATTATAAAAATTTATTATCAACTGAAAGAAGGTTTGCCAGCCCCTGACTTGGACAAATCAAACATCAATAAGAAAATTTTTGAAATGATTTATCAAGTTTCTTGCAAAAACACAGATTTGCATGCCAGTCACAGTGTGTACCTAATATAAATAAATGGACAAGTATTAATAAACACAAACACACCACATATATTATATGCATCTTATATGTAATCTAAAAGCTTTAGTAGACATTTTATTATAGCACCAAAGGGGGGAAATTCTCTTTCTTTGTTGTACAAGATTGTATCATCAACTCTAAAGACAATAAGTTGCTGTTTTCTTATCTCTTTTCTCTATTTTAACTCCATAACCTACACCTACAATATACTTATAAAAATCATAGAATTATGCTTAATGTCAGAAGATATTCATTTTTTAAGATAAAAGGTATTCTTAGTTTATTATTCCAATTGTAACACTGAGAAGAAGGCATCAGAGATCAGCATAAAAAACTGAGTCGATCTAATTATAACCGTTCGTCCTTCTGTCTGCTTTTGGCATTCTCACTATCTAATTTTAAGATATTTAACTTCTTGTACAGACATGCAGATTGATATTAAAATTGACAAAATCGGTCAAGAGCCACGCCCATAATAGACAAATATCTATTTATATGCCATAAAAATTGATCTATGAGGTTGTAATTTGTTATTTTAGTAATTTATCGATATGCCTAAAATGGGCATGATCGGATAACAATGCTCACAATCAAATAAAATCTACATTTCTGGCCGAAAAATTACCCTATAAAGTTGAAATTAAATAAATTCATGGATGTGTCATATATTGGCGTGGTCTAATAACAGTAATAATAACGCTTAAAATTTAAACTCAGCGTAAAACTCGACTTGCTAGCTAATATGTAAAATATACATTATTAGAGAGCGTTATTATGTTCTTGCCACGCCCACCCTTTGTAAGTACCTGAGGAGGGTATTTAAGATTTGGTTTAACTAAAAAATGTATTTTTTTTTACTCGTTATGTATGTTCTCACATATTCAAGTGCATGTGTTTACTGTCTCTTTCACTTTGTTTGTGTACCGTTCACGCAAAAGTTTGCGTAACGAAATTTGCATAATTTTACTGTGAATTTAAACAAACAAACACACACACACCCATACGCCCATATAAACGGACTTTTTTCGAAATGTATTTGCATCAAGTTGTACAGACATGATTACAATCATATATACACACACACATATATAACTTATTGTTTGTTTGTACGGCATTGTTGATTTTATTTTATTTAAATTATGAAATGAAAGTCTATACACATGCACATATTTACTATACATAGTTATATACAGAGCTTGTATGCTTATATTTTACGCTCTCTATCTCAGTTCAATTCACAGACTAAATATTATATGCCTTTCAAACACTTGTAAAAAAAAACTTTTTATAAAGATTTGTGTGGGTGTGAGGAAAATGTAAATCAATCTATGTGTGTGTAGTTGTTGTTGCTACTATTACTATTGTTTTTATAGAACAACTTGTATCATGAAACAAACATTGTTTCGTGTAAATGGTTTGTGTGAATTTTTATATCACCCAACATAAGATAGGGGGTATACTAAGTTTGTCATTCCATTTGCAACACCCAGAGGTAGGCCTCAGAGATATTACAAAATATATATATTTTTGATCAACATCAAAATCCAAGTCGATCTAGACAGGTCCGTGCCGGTCCGTGAGCCCATGTGTCAGTCTGGTGTTAACATTTTTACAAGCGTAAATTTTGTAATATTTAGCTAAAATTTACAAATTAGTTTAATTAAGCAAAATTGTTTAAGAGCCACGCACACAATAGAAAAAACTCTTTTTATCTGTTACAAAAATGAAACTGCAAAGTTAAAATTTGTATAATACCTCCTTTCATTGATGTGTCAGAGATGGACTTGGTCGGATAGCTGACACAATTAACAAAAAATCGTATTCAGTCTAAATCTTGTATTAGGCTTGTAGTAGATGCACTATTAGAGGTCATAATAAAGTACCTGCCACGCCCACTGTGTGGATAATATTTATGATTTTGCCTAAACGAAATTTACTTGAAACTTTACTTGATTTTTTATTACTACTACTACTTCCATATTCCTTCATCTTCCTCTGAATACATTTCACTACTGACTAAATATTACTTCATCAACACACAGCTCTTAGGATAATAAACTACACACAAACGAGCATGCACATTGCCAAGTTCCACTTGCAGTGAAAAATTCAGTTTCACTGACAGGAAGAGAGTTAATGTTGACAATAAAAAATTTAGCAAAATCCATAGCGTCACAGTGAAATTTTGAATCGTAAACTGTGTTTTATTACATTATTAGTATTATATACCATCAGCAACAATGATAATTACAACAATAACAATAACAAATTTCTATTATTAGGGTTATAAGCAGAATTAATATTAAAAAATTAAAATATGTATAAAAAAAATAACGTTTTTTAAATCTTTGAAGATATGTAGAAATGTTGAAACTTTATTCATTTGCGGACGTACGTACACTGTAGATTTATAATTGTTACGTTATTGAATTAAAATATTTTTTCATATCAACTCCCTTTACGGAAGCTATAATATGTTATAATTGTTGAAAATTTTTATCACCACAATAGAATGTCAGCTTTTATTTTCTTTATCTAAGGAAAGAAAAAATAAAAATTTCACATTTTCATATCAAATTATTTCCTTTTTGGAGAATTCTAAACATTCCTTTGCAATAACCAACTCCACAATTACACCTGTTATTAAAGCATGCATTAGATTGTATGTAAGGGGGGTGGGAGGGGCTGGTTAGTGATAATATATCTTCTTCTTCTTCTTAGTGACGGGGTGTTGGTAGTATTCGGTGGTTTTGTGTTTCAGTGAACCAAATAATTATGAGTTATCTGCACTAATCGGCCACCTTATAATCAACAGAGAATACAATACCAAGTAGTACCAACAAGAACAACCACAACAACAACTATCCAACAACGTAATACATAAATGCTTGAGCTTCAAACTAAAACTTCTAACATGCACAGCATAACATAGCTGTATAGTGTCTTTATGTATGTGTGTGGATATAAGAAGACGGGCTGCATTATGTGAATTCATGGTAATCATGGGTATTAAAACGCCAAAGGCGGACAAAAGACATAAACAATGGACGGTACACAGAAATTCGCGTCGTACCAAACACACACATACATTTATATAGTATACACTTAACCACTTGTATGCCAGTGGCAGACAATACACCAGAAGGAAATAAACAAAAGTCAAATACAATAATGTGCTCACACAAGTATGTACACAAATGTACATTGGCTCCTCGTATCTATAAATCCTGTACTGTACTGCACACGGAAAGCAAATGCTGGCAAATGAATGCTTACAGGACATGCAGCAAGCTATACAAAATATACAATAAAAAAAAAAAAAAACTAAAAAAAAATCAACTCTATACTCATTCAGGTGAAAAGTAAAGCAATGAATGCTCTGACCAACACAACAACAACATAATGCTCGAAAAAAATAACTAAACTTTGTTGTTGTTGGGTTGTTGTATGGTTATGGTTGAGAAAAGTGTTAACTACCCGCTTGTATAACATACGTAAACGGTATAAAACGAAAAACGTGGAAAATGTTAATTTTGTGTAACGGTTGTGTGACTTAATGCACCCAATGACATGGTCTAGTACTACCAGAGGCAGTTGTGATTACAAAAGCACTGGTAACGCCATCTATTGACAGCCGGCATATGACAGCAGCCATTTTGTTTTATATCCGTCTCTTTTTTCAACAACAAATACAACACATCACAACTCACAACTCAATGATTCGGCGCCTCAAGTCCAACTAAAACAAAAGCCATCATGTTTAAAAAGTTCCCAACAGTGGATATGATGAATTCACTCTAACACCTGCTGGTGTACCGCTAATATAAACAAACATTAAGTAATAGCGGTATTACTCTTTCCAGTCTCTCTTTCTCTCTCTCTCGGGCAGAATACAATTTACTCATTGATCGTGCGCACTCTGTACTGGAATGCTATTGTTAACGCCCACTATACACTAAATATACAAGTAAGCAAACAAAGAGCGTAATTTATAAAAATCCAGATGTGGAGAGAAAAACCTCAAGCATTAAGATAAAAGAGCAAATATCTAAGAGCAACCTAATTACTCTGCAAAAATGGAAATTCCTGACAAAATAAATGAAGGAACATTTTTTATCACTTTCATTATCACAGTTTGTTCTTCTTCTCCGAGTATTTTTTTGCGTATATTTTCTTTATTCATCAAAAACCTTCCGTTGACAGAGTTGTATTAGAAGATTATTTAAAAAATTTACAAAAAGTTTTTAATATGTTAGAATTTTTTATTAAATTAAATTCATTTTAAAATATAATGCATTGGCAGCGACTTCTAAATACAGAGACAAAATATCTTAAATATGTTAGACCTATAAATTGTGCCTTGAGATTCCAATAATTCAATTTTTAAAATCACATATTTCTCCATATATACATTAATTTTAAATGTACATTATAACGATTTCCTATGTTTATCTATTCATTATTATTTTGCATATTTAATTATAACCGCCTGTTTTTATCTATTTGGTACAATATCATTACGTCCGTCTGCCCATACCTAATTTGATTTTTAGTAATTTTTTAAATATTTAAATGAAATTAAACTATTTGCTACAAATGATCCATAAACACACAGAAAGAAAAAAAAAACAATGAACCTAACTACGAATTTATCAAATGTCAATAATTGCTGCACTTGGTGACATCAACAGCAATATATTAAAACTACTAATAAACTCAATATCAATGAAAAAGTACTGGGTTTGCAGTGACTTGTACCAAATATAGTCTAAATTATGATCATCGACATACATACAGTATATCTTTATCGTAAAAGGTATATGCGATGGGTATAATTATTACAAATGAATTAATAATTGCCGCTATATCTAATTACAGAGCAAGATACTCGTATTGCACCAAAGCAACGTTGTACAATCTTTTTTTTTTTTATAAATATAAGTCAATAAACTACTAAAGCTTTGGCTAAGGTTAAATCTGAATTACCCTCTCTATAGCTATAGACGAAATGTAGGCGTGGCATGTAGCTGATACCACTTATTATTGCATTAAAAACATATTTACTTACGCGTTTGATATTCTATATAAAAAATATGTTTTTCTAAATTGTGGGCGTGTCTATTTTGAAATTTCTAATTATAAACATTTATATCAAAATATCAACTTTTTTTTGACCATTTATGATCATTTTAAATATCTGAACACAATTTTAGCTGAATTTTTCAAAATTTACAACCATAAACATGAACGTACGGACAAATATGTCTAGAAAGACTCAAATTTTGATTCTGAGTTGTGTAAACGGAAAAACAAACTGAGTATATTTTTTATTTTAAGTGGTGGGTAAAAAAAAAAAAACATTAAACCTTTTGTTGGTTAATGAGAAAAGCTGGGTACATAACATACTTAAAGTCTATGGTATATATAAAAAAAATCATTAAGCGTAACTAAAGAAATGTTTTGCAAAACAACAAAACAACGATGATATCTCTGGCAGTACCCAAAAATTATATTGTATGTATTTACAAAACTTTCAGACGCAGTCTGGTAACTGAAGCGTGTTCTATGAAAGTACCCACACATGGTCCGGCTCACACACTCAAACGCACACAGTATTGTTTGGTCATAATAAATTTTCTACAGACGGTTGGCGGTCATAACCACCATTCATTCATTCATTCATTCATTCATTCATTGAAACAAGTAAATTTAAGTTTAGGTAAATGTATGTGTAAGTGTGTGTGTGTATTTAAAATTGTTCCCGCTTTATAGTTAAACCGCTACAAAAGTAAATTAAGCACCTTGACAGGTATAATCAAACAAAATATTTCACCATGTAACAGATACTTCAAACTGGACATTATACAACACTATGAATACCTGCCACTAATACTAATACTAATACACAATACTTATATATAAATGTTTGTATACAAATATAAGTATAAAGATCTGACGGTTAGATAACCACGGTCAAGTTCACATTAGCGTGTCATTAGCGTGTAAAAACGGTGCAACGTACTCTTCTGATAACAACACTCGCACACACAATAAAATACCCAACGCATAATAATAGCTAAAGTATGTTGAACTAAAAATGTCCAAGCAAAAGAAAAAACTAACAAATTAAATAAAAATAAAAGCCAGATAAAAAAAGGAAAAAACGGTTAACAATTGATATTAGTGTGTAAGCGATCTCTCTCCCCTGCCACACCAAAAACCGGATTAACGGCTGTTTATAGGAAAAAAACACATTATTTATATCCTTTTACATGAAACGGCTCTTTCTCTATACGGTTATAGATCACCACTATCAAGGTGTAAGAACAAACCGCTCTCTTTATAAAAGTCACCTCACACACGAGTATGTTTTCCGCGGTTTTATGGTGGAACCCAAGCAACAACAACAACAAAAAAAACCTGATAAACATCTTATTTGCCGGCTTTTATTTGGTTTTATAAGAGTTTAGGAAAGGAGGGGATAGTGATCAAATTTACGGTTCGCTGCTGATCGTGTAGTACAAGAAGTGTCCTGTTGTCAGGATATAACATAAATTGTATGCTTTTGTTTTTCCATTAATTGAAAACTTAGTAGAGCATGTACCACTTATGTGCCTTAACATTTTTGTGGGATTTTTTTTTTTTTTTCAAGTTTTTCTATGCTCTCCCTTTAGTGTGGCGTATAATATAAAAGAGCAGCTGAAACTTGTAAAATACTTAAACAGCTACAATTAGGTTTGTGTTTATATTTTCAAAAGCAATTAACTGATACGTTGAATTACTTTTTATATCTGTGTTATTAGCCATTATAAAAGATAACTTTACTATTTTATTACATAATTATAAAACGTAAGTAATTTGGAAACTTTCTTAGGTTACAGTCTGATATAAAATTTTAACGATCTCTTCCTCTCAGTGTTTGTCTCAAGTTTGAATATAATGTTTTGCTCTAATTAACTAGAGGAAGGGAGCATATTGTTTTACCAAATCTTAGGTAATGCTTAGAAGGAGGCAGATTCAGCATCGAATACTGGGTCTTTTCAGCCTTGTCCGTCTGTCCATCTTCTCGGCTGTGTGTCTTGGGTCGCAAATACTGATATATCGATTTCAAATTTAAACAAAATCGTTCAAGAGGCACGCCCACAATGTAATAAAAACAGAAAAAGAAACAATTTTTTATAAATCATAATCGATATTTTTATATAGACTGAGTTTGGTTATTAAACACTTCATATGTAGAGACTTATAAACGATTTTTTTAAAGAAAAATATATATTTTTTTCAAATTTTGATCTTAGCACGTATTCGGCTCACCACGTGATCGTAATGCTTACCACTCCCTGTAAGCCAATTGAAGTTAAACTCAACTATTGGAACGGATTTATTTTGTAGGTATTTTTATTTTCTTTTCTTTCTTTTGATAACACAATCATCCAATTACATATTGAAGCATTCCATGAAAATCTGAAGCAAACAAAGTACTAAGATTTTAGGCTGATTGTACTGTTTGTAGGTAGATATGTAAAACACTCCAACACGCTTTCGCAATTCTCTCACATTACACCCATCACAGCATGATTTCAAAGCGTACACTTTCTCACCAAATGTCAAGATGAGCATGAGTTATCATTCTGATTAAATAACTGAACATGAGTTCAGTTGAGTTTAAATTTTTTTTTTTTATAATTAATAGAAATCACATACACATACCCAAACATACACAATTATAATTAGTTGATAAAAGTAACGTAATTCATTTAAGTATCAGTTGTGTGGGGGGAAATATTTCTTTTCAATTAAGGAGAAAATCTAACAAAATGAAAATCACTAGATGGCATTATTTTGACTTTAACAGTAGGGATTCAAACCTTTTGTTAATTGGGCGGTAAGGGGAGCAGAAAATCTTCATAGTTCTTATATGCGTTTGAAAACCCCCCTCCCCCCAAATGGCTTATCAAAGGACATGCGTATAGTGAGTGGATGAAATGATGATTCGTAGCCAGCAAAACATTTTAACTATAATTTTTTTCAGTTCTAATACAACAACAGTTGTTGAAACGTATTAGATTGAAGCACGGATATTATGAACTTTTTTCGATCTACATAAGCATCAAAACTCAGTCATTAGGAACTACGTACCACTTGTATCTTCAATAAAATAAAATAAATGCCGTTTTTATCGGTGAAGTATCACTTGTTTAGTGCTGTGCATCTAAAGAAGAGCATAACTACTTAAACGAGCATTCACATAGGAAGTCAGCATTAAAATTGAAAATTTATGTCCACGAAACTACAAATAGTTTTTCGTCACTTCTGTCGTTCTTCTGTCTTGTCGGTAAAAGATTTGAAGGTTCCCTGGCTTAGAGAAAGGAAGTAAAAAAGAAAGAAAGAGAGAAATAAAGGGAAAAAAAAAGGTTGATTTCTTCTCTTTTTCTTTCTTTTTTACTTCATTTCTCTATTCCCTTGTCTTTAAATACTTTACCTCCTTTTGCTTCATTCTTTATTTTTTTCTTCATTCTTCGTTTGTTTCTTTCTACCTTCCTCTGTCCCTCTCTCAGTCTATCTGCCTTTCGTCCTTTTTTCTTTCCCGTCTACTTTTTTTCTTCCTCTGCTATTCATATTTTCTTGTTTCCTTCTATTTTCCTTTAGCCTTTTATTACATTTTCTCTTCTTCACCATTCTTTCTTCATTCCTTTTTCTCTTTTATATCTTTTTATTCTTTCTTTTTCTCTCTGCTTTTCATCTTTCTTCTTTCATTACTTTTCTTTCTTTCTTTCTTTCCTTCCTTCCTGTTTTTTATTCTATATTCTTCTATATTTCCCATCCTTCATTCTTCGTTTATTTATTTCTTCTTTCCTTTCTCTGTTATTTGTACTTTTTCCTTCCAGTCTTTTTCCATTCTATCTCTCGTCTTTTCTCTTTTTCTTTCTTTTTTACTTCATTTCTCTGTTCCCTTGTCTTTAAATCCTTTTGCTTTAATCTTTATTTTTTTCTTCATTCTTCGTGTGTTTCTTTCTACCTTCTCTCTTTCTCAGTCTGTCCGCCTTTCGTCCTTTTTTCTTTCCCGTCTACTTCTTTTCTTCCTCTGCTATTCATATTTTCCTTCTTTTTTCTTCAGTCTTTTATTTCATTCTCTCTTCTTCGCCATTCCTTCTTTATTCCTTTTTCTCTCTCTTATTCATCTTTCTTCCTTTCCTTCCTGCTCCTTTTTCTATAATCTTCTATATTCTTAATTATTTCCATCCTTCCAACCTTGCTTATATTTTTCCCATTCTTCATTCTTCGTTTATTCATTATTTTATTCTCTGTTATTTGTACTTTTTTCCTTCCAGTCTTTTTCTTTTCTACCTTTCTTCTTTTCTCATGAGCGTCTTTTATTGTCTTAGTCTTTTGTTCCGTTCTTGCATCTCTCTGCCCGATCTCTCTTCCTTGCTTTCTGAAAGAGATATTTCTTTTCTTTCAATTCTACTCTCTTTATTTTTCTTTCGTTCTGCTTTTCTTTTTTCTTTCTTTTTTCATTCTACCCTCTTTCTATCATTCTTAATTTCTATCTTTTTTGTTCCCTTCTACTTTTAGTGCTTCTTCCATTCTTCTATAATTCAATACTTACAAACATCCGTGAGTCGAAACTTTTTTCCTAAGAATTTCTTTGGTTTTTCCTTTTTTTTTTTTTTTCTAAATTTCATCTTCCTTTTTCTTTATTCCCTTCTCCTTTTATTTTGTAATTCTGTGCATCCACTTTTTACTTTATCGCTTCGTATAACCCTTACTTTAACGTGGAGGATATAAATATAATATAAAAAAAAAATAAATAATAATAACACCTGAAACAACACAAAAAACAACAACGTAAAAACAAAACATTTACAGAGCAATAATAGCTGCAAAACAACAAAAACAAAAATATTTTCAGTTGAGCGCTCAAGTGGAAACTTTACTAAAAACCAATGCAAAATCAGTCAATCAAACACACAAACACACACACGCTCATACTCACAGCACAGCGAATAGAAATGTGCGAACGATCTGAACTATGGCTATAAAATAGACAGAGTCAAACGCACTTGTAATCCGTTCTGTATGGTTGTTAAGAGAAAAAAAAGAAAATATAATAAATAAATAAAAAAATGGACACAAGTATGAATGTTTTGGGAAATATGCATGTTCGACTGCTTAGTTGGTTAGCTGTACGGATGGGCGGATGGACGGATGTCTGATTACGTTAAATAAGTATAATGTATAAAACAATAGCAAAGCGAATGATTACTGTATTGTACACGCAATGAGAAGTTAATCAGCTGAACAATAAAGCAACAGAAAATATTTTAGTAAGCAGCTGAGTACAGCAACAAATCATAGATAGAAAGCTTGTGTAAAACTGTTTGAAGGTGTCGCTTATGAATTATAGAAAAAATTAAAAGTTATTTAATATATAACAAATCACAAAAGGCAATATTTCATATACATTCTTACTGACTACCTATAAATACACAAATACACCAGCACCTAACATTTTAATGACGCATCTTTTCATTTATTATCATTTCGATCAAAAGTGATAATCAACCAACCACAATAAAATGGACATATGTAGGTTTGTATGTATATATAAGTGTGTGTGTGGGTGTGTGTTTGATATACACACATATAACCCTATCATACCTTCACTATTGGTTGACTGGGCATATAGCCTGTCACCGACTTGGTGGCATTGATTGTGATTGCATACACAGATACACACGCACACCTGCTAACATTACCCCTAAAAAGCAAGTTTCACACAGCGGAAGTACAATTTTCAATTCGTGATATCATTATCTTGCACACAAACACACACATACACAACTATCATGTATGAAGTGCACAGCATGGCTGACACAGCATTTTTCGTTTTAATATGTTAGTTGGTGTTGGTGTTGGTGTTAGTGTTGTCCATTGTTATTGTTATTGTTATAGTTATTGTTATCGTGTGTGATTGAACGACTGAATGCGGTTTCAGTTTTTTTTTTTTTTTCATTTTATTTTTTGTTTTCATGTACATGCAATTATTATGATTATCTCTGATTGCAACAACACATAACATTATAATGGATACGTACTACACTACTAGCAGCAAATAAAAACAATACATAAACAAAAACAAAACAAAAAAAAAGGTATAATAAATAAAAATATAAATTAGCAAACATACACTATAATCAAATGCGCGGGAAAATCACTTTAAAACACGCGATGACATTTTCAACCAGCCATGAATTTTATTTTTTGTTACTTTTCATTCTTTTTTTAAAATAATTATACATATATGTATGTACGTTTATTTGTATGAATACCCTTTTCCATTACAATTATTATATACTATACAGAAAAGTTGATAGATTTTCGTATTGAAATTTACGTTCTTTTTAAACATTTTGAAGGGACCTATTTGTACTAAATGTTTAGTTCAATATGGTTTGGAAGTGACCTGTGCTGTGTTTGTTTAAGAATAAGGAAAATTAGCTTAATGGGTTTAACATTTCAAGGCCTTTCATTTGACATCCATATCTAATATATTTTAAATAAATTATTGAGCCGCTTTTGTGGTATCCACTAAATGTTTAGAATGAAGAAATTTCATTTATAACATTATTCTCATCAAGCTCTTTAATTTGATATCCAAAAATTGTAGAAAAATTCTTAGTCGCCCATTTTGTGACGTCCATTTTATTTAATTTAGAACAATAAAATTTAGTTCATAGCATTGCTCTTGGTGAGATCTTTCATCTGAGACCCATATTGCATAGATTGTAGAAAAATTAATAAATCGCCATTTTATGGCATCCACCAAATTCAATTTGATATAAAAAAAAAATTGCTTATAACATTTTTTTCGTCAAACTCTTTCATTTGACACCCATATCGCATGTCATGAAAAAAGAAATAAATCGCTATTTTGTGACATTCATAGATTTAGAATGAAAAAAATTTAGCTTATAGCTCTCCTCGTCAAGCTTTTCCATTTGACACCCATATCGCATAGATTGTAGAAAAATGGTTAAATCGCCTTTTTTGGGAAAGTCGCTTTGTCGAATGTAATATAATTTCGAATATATGTACTAAACTATGTATTATTGTATTGTGACCATATGTAAATTAATAAGAATATAAGCGAAATTGTTCGATATAAACATCAAAATGGTATCTAGAGAATCTAGATCACGATGTATTCACATTACACGAACTTTACACATACACACAAATAAATAATATTATGCTTCTCCAAAAAGATCTTTGAAATAATGTGCTATGCTACACTTTTATATAATTAAATGTATTTATGTATACGAGTATACGTATGTATGTATAAATCAAAACTGACAGACAAGTGAAAAAATTGCAAAATGAAAAACGAGAGAAACTGAAAAAGCGAAATAAGTAAAAAAGTTGTCAACATTTTCGGACCATTACAAAATTTCTACAAAAGAAGAAAAAAATCACATAAAACAGTTAATATATTATATATTTGGCTGAGACCGAATCTAAGATATTCTGCATAACATAAGTAAAGGTGTGTTACTTATATCAGTTTATACCTCTGTTAACAACCATTTTAGCCTATTTTAAGTACGCCTTTGAATGAAGAGTATGTTTATATAATATATGCAAATTTCAATTTTTGTGGACGTTAACAAATTGTGGCAATTGTAGGCGTGGCTGGTAATTGATTAACTTATTAATGTATTTTAAACAGCAATCTAGCAACATTAACTAAGAATCTGTATGCGCAACATTTTATTTCAATATCTTAAGATACACAGTGTGACCTGAAGAACATATACAGGGACCTGTCTTATATATTGATGTTGATCAAAAATATATAAATTTTGTAGAATTTTTAATGCCACCTTGTGAATGTTGCAAACATAATGGTATACTTGGTACACTCTTCATTTTATATGGATGATATAAAAACAAACAAGAGAGAATAACATTTTATGCAAATTTTATAAAAGAGAGAGAAAAAAAATAGAAATTATTTAAAACTTTTACAAAATCACAAACCATCAAACCAAATGATTCAACATTATATAAAGCATTTAACAATGTAACCAAAAACAAAAAAGTGAACAGCTAACAACAACAACAACAACAACAATATGAGTAACAATATAAATTTATAGAAAGTTAGGACTTTGCACGTTTATCTTACTTTCAACCCAAAGGTACAAACCACTAACAAGCAGTAACAAAAGCAACAAAATAAACTAAAAACAACAATAACAAGAAAATTTTAAATATCGTAAGTACAAAAGTAATTAAATGCTAATAGTTTGTCGGAAAGCTGTTCCCAGTTATAATATTTTTACTTTCGTATATTTTCAATGTCCGTCTGTCGGTCTGTCCAACAATAAACAAACAAACAAACGGTTAACGGACATCTTTCGATCAAAATGAAATGAGAAGTGTCATTTTATTTGAAAATATCCTTGATATTTAAAAAGAAGAAGAAGAAGAGGAAGAAGATATATTTGCCAATAACATGCAAACCTTTTATAAAATCCGGTCAACATAACATTCCGTAGCGTTTAGGAAACATTTAGTAAAGAAAAAGGCAAAAAAAAAATCCAGAGAAAGGTTATAAATTTATTTAAATGGCATTGTTTTGTTTATTGGCTTAACACTAATGTCCTTTTTTACCATTATATGTAAGTATGTGTGTGTATGTATAAATAAATGTATGACAATACCAACAATGACCAGAAAGTGTTTTGTCTCATGTCTTAGAATTAGCATGTCTTGCAGGAATCTATTCTTTTCCTGTTGTTGTTGTTGTTGCTGTTGTATTGTGGTGTTGTTATGCCCTAAGAGGAAATCCAACATGGTTGTAAACATTGGGAATGTCCTTAACAAATAATACAAGAAAAGGAAGTTTTACTATGCCAAACATGTCATGTAATGATTTCATAGATAATAGTCAATTTAGCAACTTGTTGCATAACCTCACACCATACACACATACACACACACACACACACGCAATATCTTTAAAAAGCTTTAATCCATTTTTCCTACGTTGAAGACATTAAAAGTTTTAAACAGTTTGCCGATCGCATAAGCAAATCAATTAAGTAAATTCACAAGGGTCTGTCTGTGTGTGTGTGCGTGTTTGTTAATAAATAAAAAATAATTTAAAATTCTAATAATTTCATGTGTGTGATGTCTTCAGTTATAAGGCAGAGAAAAAGATGCTGTATAAATATTCGCTCTCTCCCTCTCTTACGCGCTTCATTGAATGAGTATATTTCACATTTAATTTGCATACATTAGCCATAATTCTTTCATAAGATGTATAGAAAAGTTGTTTACCTTCTTTTTTAAAACCCCACATATGTTAAGTGGCATACTAAGCTTGTTACTCTATTCGTAACAGCAAGAAGTAGGTATTTATCAGAAACTCTACGAAGTAAATATATTCTTGATTAAGAATCAAAAATTCAATTGATCTAGACATGTCTGTCTTGGTATTCTCACGGTTTAAGATATTGAGGTAGATTTGCAGATTGCTATTTAAATTTGTCAAAACCACGCCTACAATCGATTAAATTCTATTTATCTCAAACAAAAATTTACTCATGAACTTGAAATATGTTTAATTACCCCTTTCAGCTATATGCCAAAGATGGGCGTGGTCGCATAACAAATACGCCTTTAATATACAAATAACGTAAAACTCAATATGGATCCTGATATGTACTGTATATACTATTAGAAGGCGTATTTATGTATCTGCCACACCCACTATTTCAATATTGATTAGAAGCGCATTTAAGTTTTGGCCTATTTTTTTTTTTTTCACTTATTTTCTCTTTATTTTGTTATTTGTTGTGGTTGTTGTTGTTATTATTATTGTTGTCATCCTTCTTCCTTATTATATCTTTATTACCGTTTTATATTTTGTTATTGTTTAAATCGTTTTGGCTTAATGTTTTATTGACTGTTTTCCTGCTCCTTGTACGTTATTTTCATTAAATTGCAAAAACTCCTCTATGTACCGCCCACCGCCATCCAGCTGTACTCTGTACTGCGCTAGAATCCTTGTGAAAATTTATTACTTTATATATGTGATAGAGAGAGAGAGGTTGGTTTTCCATTCATTCATACGCTACACTTTCATTTATTCTGTATTGTTTGGGTAGCTCTGTTTGTGTTCGTAAGTATGTGTGTGTAACCATTAGACAAACGTTTGTTTTTGATGTAACAAGCACATTGCTTAACCGGCAAAACAAAAAAAAAATTATCCTCTGTTGTAGTTTTCTATCTTTTGTTGCAAAAAAACTGCTGAAACACTGTGTGCTATAGTCTGAAAAAGATGTTGCAATTTTTTTATAATGGCAGCGTCAGAAAAACATACAAAAAACAACAACAACAAAACGCTAAAGAGGAATGTTGTGTAAACAATAATTTACATAACTTTCTGTTAAATTTTTTTACTTGAGATGCCTTCAAATGCCAATAAAACGCTTTCTAAGAGTGCTCTACGCCAATTCCAAGTGTACGTCAGAAATGAGTCATATATTCCAGAGATCTTCATTTATACTGGATATAGTTTTTGTTGATTTTATTAATCATGGTATTCGATCTAGACATGTTCATTCATGTGTCTGTATGTCTGTCTGCTGGTAGAACTATCCCCGTACCGATATGCTGAAATATTGTTCTGAAATCTTGGTACAAGATATCTTTGGTGTATATATGTACACAGTATGTTCCAATTGGGCAGAGAGGCCTATAATCGAATATTGAATAAAAAATTTCAAAAATCACGTTTTAAAATATATCGATTCAATTTCACTTCCTATAAATATATAAATAATTACCTTAAATTTTCTCTTATCTCACCTTTCTTTAACACTTAGCATGTACTCTAAAACGTACCTTATTATAAATATTATAAATGCCGTGTGTTTTTTAAACAGCTACCAACAATTTCATTAAATAATTTTAATATAATATGTCCTGGTCTGCTTTTTATTTATTTTCACTTCTTTCAAGATACACACACACATATTGCATAAATTTGTGCAAAAACAAACAAACAAAAAATGAAAGAAAAATTTCCTCATACTGGCTGTGGTGGTAAAATATAACGCACGCAATATTCTAAATATAATCATGTGACAGGATAATTATGTCCTTGCCGTTGACTGGCATATAAGTAAACTGAAATTTGCATTTAAAGTAACATGACAGCAGTTACACTTGGTAGAGAACAGAGAATAATAACAATAAGGACACGAGTCCTTATCTTAAAAGACTTGCTAGAAATTATAAACATTACGCTTCTCACTCTCCCCCAATTCATGGTCTGCATCAATTTTTGAATAATTTCACATGAAGATGGTTATTAAAAATATATTTATTACGTGTACTTAAACTGTTTAGGGGAAATGAGTTTTTGTTTGTTTGCAGCTACCAGCTTAATTCTTCGGGTAAACCGCCCGGGTAATCACCGGTAAGGCAAGCAGTACAATAACCAGATTTGGCGGGACCACCCTCAACACTTCGACTAACTTTGACAGCTTTCACCAAACCTTCGACACTTAAGTACGCTAAACTATCGGCGCCTTTAAGAAAAATTTTTATTATAATTTTTTTTTATTAAAAAAACAAAAAACAATTATTTCTAAAAGTATAATTAATACATACCGACATGTTTGGCTAATTGTTGAGGATTTAATTTGTTGGCAATTAATTCTTCACGTGTGGGTATATTTATGCCCATATAGCAGGGATAGTGCAGAGGCGGACTAGCTATCCGTATATGAACCTCTTTGGCGCCGGCATCACGCAATAGTTTAATAATTGGACCGATGGTATTGCCCCGCACTATGGAATCATCAACCAACACGATACGTTTGCCTTGAACATTTTCAGTTAAAGCTCCAAACTTTTTCGCCACACCCAATTGCCTTAAGCGGGTGGAGGGTTGAATGAAAGTACGACCCACATAACGATTTTTACACAACACTTCAGCAAACGGCAAATTGGACTGAAGAATAATAACAAAAATAAAATAGAATAAAATAAAATATAAAAAGTAAAAGAAAAAAATTTGTACCTCTCTAGCAAAACCATGAGCTGCTGCTGTACCCGATTCGGGCACCGAGCTTACCATATCCACTTTGATGGCAGATTCCCTCGCCAGCTGGCGTCCACACTGCATACGAGCTGAATAAACCATTTGTCCCTCAAATAGAGAGTCCGCCCTAGCAAAGTACACATATTCAAATATGCAAAAAGCGGAACGTTTAAATTCAGGATGTTCTACTTTGTCCACCGTGCGAAAACCATTGCGTGTAAATTCCACAATTTCACCCGGTTCGATTTCTCTCACATAACGAGCGCCGATCGATAAAAATCCACAACTTTCACTACTAACTACATAACCTTCGGCGGGTGCATCTTGCGATTTGACAGCTCCCAAACCCAACGGTACAATTTTACCAATACATAATGGCCGATTGCCGAAATAATCCCGACAAGCATATATTTTGTCTTCGTGCATGACCACCAGGGAATAGGACAAAGCAGCTAAAGTCATAAAATTGCGTATACGAGCTGGCCAATTGGGGCCATCCTTTTCGCAAACATTATCCGGTGAACAGCACAAAGATTGTGCTATCAATTCACTATCACTGTGAGTGGACAGACCGACACCACGCCGCAATACCTTAAAAATATTTAGAAAATTATTTTTAAAAAAATATTAAAAATAATTCTTCATCTCACCTCTTTCCTTAACGATTCGCAGTTCACTAATTCACCATTATGCGCTATAGCCAATGGTCCATGTGATGTGTGCACTACAAATGGTTGACAGTTCACCATTTCCGAAGCGGCTGATGTTGAATAACGATTATGACCGATACCTAAATTGCCGTTTAATTTTTTCATAGCATCATCATTAAACAGCGAACTAATCATGCCCATTCCTTTGTGGACATTGAAATTTTTCACACCCTTGCCGGTGCTGGTGACTATACCCGCTGATTCTTGGCCACGATGTTGTAAAGCGACTAGACCCAAACAAATAATTTGACCAATGTCGATCTAGAAATAAAAATTTAAATATTTCAAGTATTAAAAATTAAGGGCGTGGCAGGTATGCGTTCCTATTATAAATTGCAGACATGTGTGTTAAAAGTATTAAAATTTTAAATCATTTTCTTATTAAAAAAGGGAAAGTTTTTTTATAAGGGCGTGGCATTTTTACAATTGTGCCCATATGTGTGAATACTGTATTAGAAATATTAAAATTTTAATTAGTTATAAATCCTCCCCTTATTTAAATTATAGAGGCGTGGCATTATTATAATTTCGCCCATTTTTAGCTTAATAATGATCGGAAATTATTGAAAGTATTAAAAATTTTTACAAATATTAAGTTTTTGTAAATTATGGGCGTGGCAAAGTAACCCATTTTTTCATGTAAAATTACCAACAAATACAATGAATTCTTTTTTTCTTATATCTCAAATCATTTTTTCTAACACTTTCACTTCACTTTTAAAAACTTTAAAAAAGGATTAAGGTGCGGACAGACAGACATTTTCATATAAATTTAAATTTGGAAGTTGTTAGTTATAAATTTTGGCTAATTATAAGCAAAACAATATACCTAGTGTACTTTTCATAGAGATAGTGAAGGAGTGATAGATAGGGAATATATATAAAAATATTTATATTTTTAAACGCTGTGTTATCAGTCTGTTTACGCGGGAATAAAACATAATTACGTTTTCGTAAAAACAAAAACATTCCAACAAATTATATATGAGTCCATAAACAATAACAACATATCAAAATATGGTGCAGCAATAATCATAGTTTAAATAAGAAAAGTATGCAAATTAATTTTAGATTTGCAATTACACGTGGAAGAGAGAAAGAGAGTAAAAGAGGGTAATGCGATAAGCTGGAATATTATTGTATTGTAGAAAAATTTCCATTCTATTCGGTAAGTTTCCTTGCCCAGCAATATGAATCACATGCCTTATCTGTTTTATATAAGAATCGATCCAGTTTTCTACCACATAATTAAAAAGCATGGTATGCTCAATGTAATAATAAGTTTATAACAAAAAAAAAGCGTCAGGAGCGTATATTGTATGTGATAAATATCATATGTTTTTAAAACCTTTACTTCACTAACTTTGTTATTCCCTATAAAGCAACCGAACAGAAGAGACAAACAATTCAGGAAGTGTACAAATTTACAATAAGTCCAAAAATCTAAAAAAATGTCCGTACGTCCATTGAATATAAGAACTCTTGTGGCTGTAAAAATCAAGTACTTTCCTCAACAAAACTCTATTTTATTTGGGAGAATTGGTTAAAGGAAGAAAAAATCCAACGAAGTTAAGATTGTGTAAAGTTAGTCTATTTATCGATTTGCCTTATCGAAGTTATATAAGGGAGACGTCCACAATTTACAAAAAAATTTTATCCGGAACCGAATTTAAATCTACTTTAATATGTATGTTAGTCACCCTAACTTTTTGTAAGGGTATTCAAAATTCGGTCTAAATTTAATTGAATTTTAATTTTTTTTTTCTTTAACAAAAGAACAACAACAACATAAATTTTGAGCTGTTGATCAGCATGTAACCTTAACCGTTCCAGCTTATCTCATATTAAACCGTTAAAAACCGGTTTTCAAAGAAAACATTCCATTAAAAATTCTCATTTTTTCAAAAAAGAATTTTTCGTTATGTATAAAACCAAAAACGTGATGTTGATCACACCCTAAACACTTACTTGTGTCGGTCCTTCGCCACAACCTATGGCCGCAAATACTCCACATTCACAGGTTAAACCGCTTACATCGTTACCCTTGGGTTGAACTTCTTTGTAAGTTTTCTCCGGAAATACTTTAACACACGATTGCTCACCAATATCTTTATTGCATTTTGATTCTTTTATTAAAAAAAATTATAAAGTTCTTTAATAATATATTTGGAAAACACCTTTCGTAAGTGAAACACTCACCACTGACACAAGGATTCATAATTTCTGTCGCTTCTTTTTCAAGGATAATAAATTAATTACAAATGTTTTCAATTATTTAAATATACAATAATTTCAATTATGTAGCTTTGGCTGGGTTTTGGAATAGTAGTTTTTTGCCTAAGTTATAAACTGCAACTGAGCTTGATCGATGCAGTTTGATACCTCTAGTAGTCGGGATTTGGCACTTAAATGATTGATTTTGTAATAATTGATTGCAATACAACAACAAAAACCCATATCGTTACTGCTGATAACAGTAAATATTACACTGTTGCCATTCTGATTATTACAAACTCTTCCACGTTTTATTTTTATTTATTATTATTATTTATTATAAACTATACAGATTGAACATTTTCTTAAACATATCTTCACATTACTGATTTAAATCGTAGACTAAATTTTTTGCTTAACCAAACCATCTGTTAATCCTATCATTTATTTTTATATCACATTGACCGCTTTAACTTGACGCCAATATTTGATTTTGATGATTTTTTTTTTTTGTTTTTGTTTTTTCTTACGTTATCTCTCTTTTCTGTTGAAGCTGATGAAGCTTTAAATTTATTTAATATAAACAAAACAAAAAAAAGATTTAATCACACATCGAATGTTGACTTTAATATTGTTATTGTTATTATTGTTATTATTAAACAAAATAGCTTGAATTTAAACTCAAGTGAACTTAAGGTCTATATATACTATTAAATAAACGTTTTTAGGAAGACGAGCCTTTCTTTTTGTACAGTATAATAATATTCAAATATATTAAATTGTTGCAAGTGTTTATAACTTTAAAAAAAAAAAAAGATGTTTATAAATTTTTTTTATACTACACACACAGAATGGAATTATTCATCCGGTTTCAGTGACACTAGGTATAATTTTGAACAGCTTTTAAATGTAAGATCTTTTAGTATAAACATATCTGTCTATGTATTCGTACATCTATTGTTAACACACTCACAATCACAATTTTTGAGATATGTCAATGAAATTTCGTACAAATTTTTCTAGTTGCTGCACGCAGAACGTTATAGGACAAAATCAGTAAAGAGCCACGCCTACAATCCACAAAAATCACTCAATTAAATTATTCTATCTGACTGTCTTGAAAGTTGTAATGATATATAGATACACGCCCACAATTTATAAAAACCTTCTTTTGTGCTTCTATACAAGTTGATACGTTTAACATTCACTATCAGGCACTTGCTTACTTAACCTTTGTATATATGTAGGTGTGAAGTGAAATTTATTTTTTTTTTCACTTCTTACTATCTATTTAAGTTAAGGCTGTTAAAGAAGAAACCAACTTCAAGTTCAAATTCTAAGAAATCACCACCAGACTGAAAACGAGTTATTTAGAAAATCTTGTTTATTAAACAATTCAGTTGTTGTATGTATGTATATGTGTGTGAAATTATTATTGCTGTTGTAAATGTTTGATAAACAATTATCAACAGAAAAATGTGAATAAATTTATAAATACGAAGCATAGTTATGTATACGAGTGTGCGTATGTATATGTAAATGATGTGACACTCAACTTTTGATGTGTAATAACTGAACCTATAAAGTGTCATAACACGCTCCCGCATAAACTATTGACAAAAAAAAAAAAAAATACCAAACTGAGAAAATGCCTCACATCTTAGCCAAAAGTCATGCTCGAATAAATAAAAATTAAAGATTGCTTTAGAGAAACACCGAAATAGTGCAAATAAATATTTAAGCATAATATACTGCAGACCCAGTGTCGATTGAAATTCTGATCCATGCACTACTTGCCCGAAACTATTAGTATTTATTTATGAAATTGTTTTACATAGAAAAACCATTTTCAGCAAAGAGTGGGTATGCCAAGAAAAATAACAGTCATGTTGTCGTCGGTTATAAGACCCTACTCTGGCAAGGTTAGAGCATTCACTCATTCACTCATTCACTCATTCATGCGTAGTTTGTTACTTTGTTTAATGTTTCTAAGAAGATAACGTGTGGGAAATTTTTATTACAATTACAATATAAATTATTATTATTGTTGTTGTTGTTATTATTATTATTCTTGATGGTGGTGTTTGTTTGCGTATGTCAAACACTTTGGTGATATTGGCAAGGTAGACAATAAATTGAGTTTTTTTTTTTGTATGCGCTATGAATTCATTTTGAAATTTCTCACGCGTATCTGGATCAGTAGTAAAACGGGGCGTTTACCATTTCTTTTTTATTTTTCTATATCTTTTTTTTTTTTTTGGTCGCAAATTTATCATACACGATACCACAACAATGTCTACTGCAATACCACACTTTTATTCGTCTGTGGAATATTTAATACAATTAAATGTTAACAAGGGAGAAAGGGAGAGAGAAGAAGGGTGAAAGTGTGTTTACGCCGAAGAAATATTAATTAAAATAACACAAAAAAAAGAACAGTTACTGGCCTACAAATTGCTTTTTAATAAACTATCTGAAGGAGACAATCAAAACGTGTCTGACTTGGTGTTTGTTTGTATAATGTATAAGTTTAAGAAGCGTCATTACTTTGCCTTCAATTCAATTCTCTTTGTAAAATTAATTTCATTAGAGAGTCAAGGTTTTTATAGTCATAATTTTAGTAAGAATACAAAGTGGGATTTAGCCCCGTTCCTCCAGCTTTATATACAATTAGTGGGCGTAGTAGTAGTAGCTTATTAGATGCTGTAAATGTACACTGGTACGTATACATCAACTTCAGCTTAGATTTCGCTCAAAAGTATCTTTTTTATAAATTGTGGGCGTGTCCCTCATCATTAAGGTGGTGCATATAAAAAAACATTAGAAAAAATAATCAAAGACCGTACAAATGATTACAAACATATTTTGAATGGTTTTAATTGTGTCCGTCTGTCCGTCTTTAAAACACATGTTCTGTATTATAATAATTGTCCATTATGTAAAGCGTGTTTTTGATGCATTAAGACTTGAAGTTTGCTATTCTTAATTAAAAACAAAATCTTAAACGATTTATGTAAAATATGTCCGTCCGTTAATGAAAAGTATTTGTAGGCATTTTTACAGTCGTAAATTGTGCCAAATTTCTGTACATACCCTTATAGTTTCTATTTAAATTAGACAATATAGCCCAATAGCCACGCCCACTATTGACAAAAATTCAATCTACCAAATACAAAATTTATACGTAGTTGATATGATATTAATAGGACCCCATCCATCGATGTGCTTAAAATGGACATGGTTGCATAATAAATGCGCCCACAATGTACACAGAAACGTTTTAAACGTAAAACTCGACTTTCAACAGTTGATATACAGTTGACGTAATACATGTACTATTATGTACCAGCCACGCCCACTATATACATTTGGCTTAAACAAACTTTAGCGCTTTTATTTATAAATGTTATTCAATTAAATTTGCTTGATTAATATTTATTGGGTTTTTTTTTTTTATGGAAAAGAAATTTGTGATTTTTTTTTATTATTATTCACTATTTATCTTGGCTATGTGTTCTTCTCCTACCCATTTTTAAAATATTATTTATTTTTTGTCCATTTTTCTAAAACAAAACCAAAAAAGAAACGCGCCTGTAAAATTTGACGTGCTTTCATTTTCTTTCCATAAGCTGCAGAAAAGAAATTTACTTAAGAAACTCGCAGATTTGCATAATGAATTTAAAAGGAAACTCCATCTCCAGGTTGAGATGGTCTAGCACTGAGATTTTCATTATTTACAGGACAATGACCAAAAAACTAAAAACAAATAAAACAACAAACGCAATCTTAAGAGATTTAAAAGGAAAGATTGAATTGCTAAATATATATTTTTAAAGATAAAAGTCTTAGTTTAATATAAAAAAGTGGTGGAATTGGTTAAGAGTCATGCCCCAATAAAATGGACAAATATCGCCGAGGATAAAATAAATAAAACTTTAATTATGAAGTTGTTTTAATTATCAACAGTGAATGGAAATAATTTGAATGAATTTAATCTCCCAGACAGAGAAGTCAATATTTCATTTAAAAAAAGAAAAAGAATTTAAATTTTATTTTAAATAAAATTTAAAATATCTTTTAAACATAGTTATGTTTGTAAAATTTGAACCAATTCTTTTTATTATGAAAAATTGGTTACAAAATAGAACAATTTATTTAATTGAATGAAAACTAACAATAATACAATAATAAAAATATATTTATGCGATATTTATACAAAAGTTTATTACATATGTATGTATATATTGTGTGGTCATTTTCTAACCACTAGCAAACCAATAAACGTTAATAATAAGGATATGTTACTAAAACGTTTGCTGTTAAAGGAATAAGGAATGAAATTTTTCTCCATTACATGGATTCAGTATTGAAATAATTTTATTGCTTGATGTTGTTGTTTTTGTTAGATTTGCGTTTGTTGTTGTTGTTGTTGTTGTTGTTGTTGTTAGTTTACATATGTTTCACAGGGTGGGGTCATAACAGAAACAAAAAATTTCTTTTTGTTTCCTTTTTGGAAAAATATCCATGAATGGTTCAATAACAGAAAAGCTATAACCACCAGTTCAATCCATCTCATCACAGCAATGTAAAGAAAACAGAATGGTTGGCATACACTTGTATGGATTTTGACACACTCTCACATGCGTTTACTCTGAAAAAAAGGAAAAAAAATGCTATTACTCATGATGATAACTCCAAAATATAAGCGTAATGTGTTTGACTGACTGGCTGATTGGTTGGTTGGTTGAATAGTTGACGGAATGGCTACCTAACTGGTCATCTTTTTACAAACTTAAGCATGTGGAAACGTACCAAGAATAATCTTTGAAAAAAAAAAGTTCAAAATACAATTGAAACCCCCCCAAAAAAAGAAGAGAGTTTTCGTTGCTATTGAAAAGAATACCAAAATTGGAAAATAAGTAAAAAAAAAAGAGAGAAGAAGTAGAATTGTTTATATGGCCAAAAGAAACAAACAGTCACATAAAGTATAATCATTTAGAAATGCTATTGAATTATGCATGAGTGTCCCAGTCAATACTGGCTGATGCAACCGAAACAGCACAGACGGTATCTTGTCAGTAACACAGTATGTCCCTACAATACTTTTCAATTCAAGTTCTTTTTGCCAAAAAATATATTGTAGCTTATTTTGGTACAATAACAATAACATAAAGTATATGTTCAGTGTTGTACTCTTTTCTGAGGCAAACAACAAAGAAAAAATTTGTTATATTCTCCATATAATATGGGCGGTATACTAAGTTTTTCATTTAATTTGCCAGCATACCCAGAAGGAGGCGTTTGAAACCTTCCAAAGTATAAATATTCTTGATCGGCTTCAAAAACTAAGACGACTTAGTTATACATACACGTCCGTGCGTCCATCTGTTGTTGGCGATGTCACGGTCGCAAAATTTTGAGATATTCAGCTAAAATTTTGTACAAATATGTCTAGTTTCGGCACATAGATTGTTATTAAAATTGCACAAAAACGGTAAAGAATCACGCCCACAATCGACAAAAATTTCTTTACAATAAAAATTAAGCTATGAGGTATAATTTGATTTACCAAAAATGGGCGTGATCGAATGACTTGAAAAGCTAACAATTTAAAAAAATCCAACCACAGCGAAAAACTCTATTTTAAAGATGATACGTAATACATTCACTATTAGAGAAATAATATGCCTGCCACGCCCTTATTGGTAAATACATATAAAGGCTATGTAAGATTTGATCTAAGCCAACTTAAATTTTTTAATATGTTTTTCGTTCACTTTTATTAAGCAGCTTCCATATGTGTGTTTATATGGTAAAAATATTCTTCTTCTTCTTTCTTTTCTAAAAACAAGCTTCTATTGAAGCGCTTGTATTATTAATATTATTACATTTATTTTTGGTCAATGATAATGATTTTCTAGGTTGATAAAAAAAAAAAAAAATCTTCGCTACAGCGATCACATGGAGAAAACTTCTCTAGTTAACGTAGTTGGTTTACAGATATTGGGTGTGTAGGTAGCCATTACATTCTATTGCCAAAATAAATCGCATATCATTAGTTATTGTATAAGTATGTACGGGTACCATCGAACCATTTCGCTGCCAGCAGTAGATAAACAAACTGGCCATTTATTGTCAGTATGTGTAAAATGTTCTTCTAAATTTATTTACTTTATATTGTATGTATTGCATGTAGGTAGGTATATGGACATATATTATATTTATTATTTTCTTTTTATCCCAAGTGCTAGGTGGCCATGGCTTTGTATGGCGTTGTTGTTGTTGTGACACATTGATATTTCAACTTAAAATTCAATTAAGAATTTATTTGGAATTTTTTTTTCACCATAACCGTTATAATATATATAATTATGGAAATTATGAAAGGAGACGTACGAGTGCTATAGAATTATCTTAACTGGCAGTAAATGCCTTAACGAAATTTTTCACATAACATACCAAGTTTGTAATATTAAAAAGGAGGTATCAGAAACCTTTCATTGTATAAAAGTTGTGAAGTAGAATTAAGATTCTTATTATAGTAAAACCTTAGATATAGGAGAGGTTAAAAAAATGGTGCAATTTCAACCATTTTTAATTTCTTTGGGCCAATACATGTCAATACAAAAATACAAGCACAAATTTACAGGGACCGACAGACAGACAAACATGGTCAGATTTTAATTCTGTAACATTCGGTATACTTAAAGGTGAGTGTAGCATATCTTTTCTTAAAATTAAAAGAAGATACTTTTCAATATTCTTTTTTAACAATACTTTACTAACTTTTATCCTCCATCACCCCCATTCAGTTTAAGTGTAATTCATGATATTTTTCCACTTTCATCCATGATGTAACATTAAATGCAGAAATAACATACACAACAACAACAACAATTGTTTTGTAAAAACAAACATATTTTTGTATTAGAAAAAAAAAAATAAAACAAATATGATTAAACATTTTTTGTATAATATAGTGACGATAGAAGAGGTATACTTGAGCACACTCGCCCAACAACAACAATTACTAGATAAAGCTAAAAACAATGACATTTTAAGAGAGTGGTGACAATGCGCGTTGATATTAAAACCTACAACATGGCAATAAGAAGTTATACACTTGAATGCAGTCAAGTATCTCCAACACACACACACACCCAGTTATTATCCCGAATGAAACTTATGCCCTCCTTAAAGCTGTTGATAATGGGCTATGTTTGTTTTCAAGTTGTTACTGCTGCTGTGCGTTTTCAAGAGGCTTTCTTCTTCATTACATACACTCACACATATAGACACACACACACACCCATTAATATTACAAAACCATTCCTTGGTTGTTACTTGTGAATGGAAAAAAAATGGCTTCCTTGTAATGGATGATTTTGTAAAAAGAACTAGAAAATATTGTTACTTAAGCAAAAGTGTTATTATTCTCCACAATTTGTAGTTGATTCCAAAATGAATTCGGAGCGTGAAAATTTTATTCAATTTTTATAAATGGGGGAAATCATCTTTATCAGAGGATAATTTTATAATACGAGGCGTTAATTTATGAACATGAATCTTAGGAATGTCAACAACAGCAAATTTTATACTTCAAGATGTCATTTTTATACATATTTTATTGTATAATAAAAACACAGTGTGAAGGCCATTTTCTTAAAATAGTAGATTAAATAAATAAACAGCAACAATTTAATAATAAAATTATTTTATATTATTTTGTAACTAATATATGCTTACAGAGCCTAAAAATAATAAAATTTCATTTTACAACTGTGCCATTATATGCTACTATATCTTTTATTATTTAAATAATGAGTTTAACAATGATCTACTTGCATTTTTTAATTGTGCCATTATACGCCACTATTCCTTCTATTAATTTTTTTTTTTTTTTAATCTTTATATTAAGTTTGTACAGATATTCCCTTGCTGATGGATTTCTTTATTGATAGAAAAAAAAAACTGCATAAATATAATATGATAATTAACCGTTACCTTAGATATCAACCAAACCACCTTCGTATACATGAATATTTAAATCATTTATTATATAATGGCCCCTGACATGCTGGCATTATTTAAAACTGAAATCTGTATAACATCACGTGTCAACACGCCTCTTATTACACACTGTAAATTGGAGGTGTGTGTGCGTGTGTCTCATCAAACATATCCGTTGAGAATCAAAATCCATTTTCATTTATTCTTAATAAGCTTAAGACACGATTCATCTTGTATTTGCATTTTAATTTGTTTGATTTCCTTTTTCGTTGTCTTTCCAACAGAACAACAATTACGAAAATCTCCTTAATTGCATACATCCTAAAACACGTACGCGCACATTCATATCACATTAACCAATAACGATTTCGGTAAACACCCAGAAATATATCATTATACGTGTACAATGGTATAAACAAATGTGTTAAGTGTACGAGAGAGACGATTTTTTGTTGGTTTTTTTGGTATGCATCCCATTTACAATCATTCATCAATCATAATCGATCAGTTTTATTTTCAGTTTCCAGAGGGTATTAGTGGTAAATTGTCCAAAATATTATACATTTACAATAATCTTGCATCGTTAAATTGTCGTCAACGCACACTCGCATATATCCATCATTTGTTTTTATAAAAATACTTTCTTTTGTGGTTTTACTTTTGTTGTATTTCTATTACGGTAACAATTTTGGGATGTTTTAGGTATTGATAGGGATAATAACAAATTTTATTGTTGTTATTGCATAATTTTTTTTTTCATTTTTATTGTAGTATGTTGAAAACAAAAGCGTCCGTACATACGTCTTTCTATTTATCCTCCGTGCTTAGATTATACATGTAAAAGAGCTCTTTATTAAATTTTAATTTTTTAGCTTAACTTTTTAACCAATATTTACCAAAAGAAGAAATAAAATGTCTAAAAAGTCTAAAAAACTCACAAACTCTAACTTAATTCCTCAACTTTTGCATTTGTCACCGTTTCAGTAATTGACGGACGCACGGACATTTTTAATCCAAATTTTCAAATGTTCATTCTAATAAAGCATATAACTTTTTTATGAGGTTACGGAATACTTTTTAATTAAAATTATAACTCAATTTATACTTGGATATCTGTCCTTCCGACTGTTTGTCTGTACGTCCATATATTTTTGACAATCTCATAAACAAAAAAATTGAACTGTTTATAGGAATGTTAAGCTAAAACTAATCCTTCATTATGTAAATAAAATGATTTTTTCTATTCAAAAAACTCAAAAAAAACTAAGGGTACACCCACTATAAAACAAAAAGTTATATTTTATCAAAAAAATCTGAAGTTTTTCTGCATTTTTTTCTTTTTTGTAAACACTTAGAGTTGTTTTGTATATACATTCTTTTTATGAAAAAAGTCATATATAATATAAAAAAAAAGATGAAGTCACATTAGTAAAATTTGCACTTAATACTATTTTTTGTCCTTCCGTCCTTCAACAATTTCTCTAAATCATTAGCTAACATTTGCAAAATAAAAAAAATAAAAACAAAGCAATAAATTATGCGTTTTTTAACGAAAAAAAAGCTTCCCAACAATAACAACAACAGAAAATAAAACATTTATTACACTTAAATGACATCATAGAGAAGAGTTTTGTACATAATTGACACAACCCTATGGAGAAAAGAAAACAAATAACTTTTACAAAATATGCGTAAAAGGAATAATAAGTTTACGTGAAAAATAAGTGAAAATGTTTTTGTGGCATTTAGTGTGATTTTTTAATACCCTAAAATAGTGATTTGTAACCAAATCAAAGACAGATGAAATGAACGGAAGGACATGTTTAAGTGTTTGCAGAAAGTAATGATTTTAAACTAATTTAATTAAGCCTAGAAGTGTAAAATTGCCAAAAATCTATTATATAAAATATTTTCTTAAGCTAATGCCTCCAGGTATATGAAATCGCTGCTGCATGTAGGGTATAAAAACTAAATATGCGAAAACGAAAGTACTTAGTAGTTATGTACGCGAATACAGAAACCGCAAAATGTCACATAAATCTGGAAATCACTTGTCGTAAGCGCATTAAGTTTTACGCGCTATTAAAGGACATACCATACGGTCACAAACATAACATAGGTATATGTGTTTGTTATTTTTCACATTAAATTAGGATACTTTGCTGTGTAAAGAGACTATAAAAAGGAAGAAAAGATAACCATTAAAATAGTGGTTTGGAAACCACTACACACGCATAGAACAACTTGAAATTTTTACTACATTTAATGAAAGCTGAATAAAAAAAAACCATATTATTCCGCTTCATTGAAGACATTCGCAACATTTGTTTGTGACGTTAATTTATACAATAAGTGTGTTTGTGTGTATATTGTGCCGTTTGTCTGTTCTATAAATGTGATTGTTGTTGGTGGAAGTTAGTGAATGCCGCCACAAGGACACTTTGTTTTTGTGGCTTGTATATTGGTTACTTTAAGGGGGTGAATGGTGAATGGTAAGTGGTGGCCATCACAAATCTGTGTAATAGTTACAAATTGATAAGCCTAACGAATCTTAATATAAACATTGTATAAATGAATGCAAATAAATAAACTGACATACAAAAATCACAAAAGTTTTTTTCGTTATTTATTCCACTGTAACCGTGAAGTGGTCGTAATTTGACATTTCAAAATTAGGAGGCGGAAAAAGAGAGTGAAGACAAATTTAACAAATGTTAGCATTTAGACAAATTTTCGTTTTATTTTTTATTGTAAAAGAAATTAAACCTAAGTCCTGGGCAAAATAAATGGCACCGTGCCGATTTTATTCTCCCAGATATAAAAATTACCCCCAATAAAAAAATGTCCCATCACTTAACGCCTTGACTGTTGTAGATATTGAACGTAAGTCTCTTCGAAATGTTTCTTTTTGATGGAAAAATACGCAAAAGTTAGAAAAAATGTAAGTTTTATACTCCTTCAGATATTATACTCTTGATCGCCATCAAAATCTGAGACAATCTAGTTATGTCCATCCGTAACTCCGTATGTCTGTCTGATATTGGCCTTCTCACAGTCATCAATTTTTACAATATCAAGCTAAAATTTTTGCACACTTCTACTTCATTATTTAGATTAGACAAAACCGGTAAAAAGCCACACCCACAATCCATAAAAACTTATATATTAGCCACAAAAATTGAACTTTAAAATCAAAATTCAGTACACTTCTATCAATAAGCAGAAAATAAGCGTGAACAGAGAACGTCCAGAATTTACAAAAATTCATACTTAAAAAAATTATACTAAAGAAAAGTTCATCTTGTATGTTAGCGCCTAATATAAACACTTTTAAAAGGTATAATAAGGAACATGCCAAGCCTCTTATGGAGAAGGTTGTTGATGTATTTTAGAATTCGTGCTTTCACTTAATAAATATGTCTGCCTTCCTTTTATACTCATTCCTACTGATGATCATATGTAATAGACTTTTGTAATAAACTTTTCTCAAAACGACATGTTTATATAATAAATTAAAAATCCATTAACTTTTAACAATACCAATGTCTGCATCATTCATACTCTGGAGTAGTGAGATATATAAAAAAAAAATCCATTTTGAAAAAGTTGTTGTTGTTTTTTGTGAATAATTATACCGGACATAACATATTAATATGATTTTTATGCTTATACATCATCCTAACAACAGCAACATATTACATCTTATATCAACTCAACTTCACACATGCACACTCGAACCGAACAGAACTTTATCTTTAGCAAAAAAAAAAAAAAAAAACAACTTTTTTAAACATTATTATATACAAAGCATTTTTCTCTTTTTTATGTGGTTAAAAAAAAGTGTCATCAACAAAAGTTTCTAATATGCAAATAATTTACCTTTTAATTTTTTTCTTCCTTTCACAGAGAATAAGTTAAAACACTTTTGAACTCATACGCCTGGAAGGTGTACATGCTGTATATATGATGTTGTAGAAGTATCCCGTTGTAGAATGTTGTAATAAAAAATAAAAAATAAAAAAATTAAATAAATACATATTACATGGCAGAAGACCCCTCTTAATTAGTATTTGTACACATATTTGTTTCCATCCTTTTGAAATAGGGGATGTAGTAAGTAGCAGGTAAGGACGCATCTATATTTAAGCAAAGATGAAAGAAAGCTCAGATTTTTTATATCACGTTATATTACTTTGCTTTGTTACATGTTGTAACGTTACGTTACGTTACATAATAATGCATTTCATTACGTTACGTTACTTCGGTTTCATTTTCACCATGTTACGTTGATTTTTATTACATTACTTTACGCGTCCTTGTGTTTTTCTACAGTACGTTATGTTTCCTAACATTACGTTATATTGTATAAGTTGCGATACGCTACGTGATATATTTCAATACATTACCTTGCATTTTACAACACTATCTTAAGTTGAAATCTTCAGCTTCTCATAAACATTAGGAAGGAACCGTAGAAAATTAACAAAAGATTAATTGCTGATTGTTAGCAAATTAATTAAAACCGTAATAAGTTAATGAAAAGTCATTTTTCAAAAAGGGGGAATAAAACTTTACGAAATTGATCTAATTAGTGTAAAATTTGCTGAAGTCAATTATACGTAAACGATAAAAATCAATTAAAATTGAAAAGAATTGTTAAAATGTTTACAACTATAACTACAACAACTAACCAACCAACCGTAACTGTTGAAGTGTCAAAATGTACAACAACAACAACAAAAAACACCAAGTAGTGCAAAGTAATTGATTACAATCGATAACTGTATGCTATTAAACGTAAAACGACAAGGGAGAGATTCATTAAAATAAAATGCTGATATTAGGGTGGACAGTGGTGGTACACACTCCTAGTTGTGGTCAAGCAAAGCTATTTAAATAATGAAACTCTAATGTATATTATAAGGGTGAATTTTTGGTTTCAGTAATAAAACATTTTAAGAATTTTATGTTGGCAACTAACTGCATACATATGTAACAATTATAAAGAAACATAAGAAAGATGTGAATATTTTTTTTGGTTATATGCCAACTTTTTGAATACTCTGCATTAAAATGTAGGAACGTAAGAACGTAACGTAAGTACTTATGATCATATGATCCATAGTTCAAGAGCGTATGTACCTAAGAACCCACGATTATAGAGACGCTTAGACGTTTGGATATATAAATAAAATAAACGAAGATTTCAACCTTCATCAAATATATTAAGAAGCTATGATTTCTTTGAATTTCTAACTGAAGAATAAGTTTAGTAGACCATCTACTCTGAAACGATCATAATAACAAAAATAAAAACAACAACAGCATTACACAACAATCATTTAGACGCTATATTATAATAGAAGTAACGAATGTTAGTTTGTGACATCATGTCATGACAAAGTAGGTGTTATCTATACATATGTACCTACATACACACTTACATGCGTTTAGTATGTGGCCAGTTAGTTAATGTAATGTGTAAAGGTGTTGACGTTACTACGTTAACAACAATTTATGAAGTTTACCCCAAAAGGCCTTCAATTCGATTTAATGCTAGTGATAATTGATGTCCACAACGAATATCGAAAAGGGGGGGAATTTGGGGAAGACAAGTATAATTTTATTTCTTTACCTTACAGTTTAGTTATTTATATTATTTTAACAAACTTTTATTAACACTTTGGGTCATACTTTGATAATAATAATAAGCGAAATTTTTGGCCAAAAAACTTAACTTTGTTGTTGTTGATGTTTAATTAAAAGCAACATTTTAGTTTGGCAACGAACGTTGTGTGTATTGGGTTTATCTTACTAACCACAAACACTTCAAAAGCTCAAGTTACGCGAGTTAATTATTCATTGAAACAAAATAGAAGAAAAAGTAGAGAAAAGGTTTGAGGCAGTTAACGCTACAAACGTGTTGAGAAAGTTTATAATTTGGAAAATATGTTATTTTGCATATAAATGATAAAAATTATTAAATAGATATGTATGCAGATAAATAATAAGTTGATTAGCTTCACGTTCTTTTCTTTTTTGAATCCAAACATAATTTTTTCTTCTGATTGCATTTTTGCTGAATACAATGATTTACATAATCAGTGACAAATTTTAAGTAACAAAAAATAATGACAACAACAACAACAATAATAATAACACAACATTAGCAAAGTAAAACTACTCAAGCATAGCATTGAGAGTTTAAACTTGCCCCCTGTGGGAATTCAATACAAACTTAACTCAAACCTAATCAGCTCACCACACGCACACCTCACATTTATAATAACAATAATAATAATGGGGGAAAGGCTTTAAATAAAATATTATTTTGCATACGTTGAAAGAGTTAGTTGAGCATGTTGTCACCCACCGTACCACACCACTAACCAGGCCAAGCCAACCAACCAATGCCACAGTACAAACAGTCAAGTCAAGCCCAATGCAATTGACACATCATTTCACGGCCTGTCGCCTTTCAATGAAAATATTTATCGTAGTGAAATCAAAAGTGAATAACCACACGCGTCATGCAAAACATGCAAAATTCGTTGCTCACACTTTCCAAAAGGACACACAAATCCTTTAAGAGGAAAGTGTGTGTGAATGTGTTGCGTACGTAAGAGACACGCTGATGATAATGTTGATGATGATGGTGATGAACTCAAAAAGAAGAAAAAAAGAAAGATCTATTTATCATATGACCTCCACACACAAGGAACCAAAAAAAAAAAAACATCAACTGAAACTTTAAAAAAGAATCACTCAAGCGTTCTACCAAACAGCAGCAATAGCATTATCCTTTCCTGTAGTCAGTCGCATTATCATTTCAACCAAAACATCAATTTCATATAGTTCTCGTACAAAATAAAGAAGAAGAAAAAGAAGCAGCAGAAGCTGAAGCAGAAGCCAAGCAAAAGTTCAGATTTGTGAAAATCTGCATAAAAATTGTCAGTATGTTGAGGTACCACTGGTGACAAATACTAACGGGAAAATAAACTCTTTCTTTTACAAGCACACACACACACACCCCACTGAAAGAAGGGTTGTGTGTTACACAAGAAAATTTGAATAACTCTGAATGTAATGCTTGTAGTCAAAGTAATCCTATGCTATGCACTCTAAAATATATATTTACGTGTATGTGTTTGTGTGTGTGTCGGTATATTTAGAATGATTATCAGTTTAGTTGTGCCACAAGCCACATCGTTTATCAAAAATTGTGCACGAGTCGGAGAAAACGACACTTGTTAAAAAGGATTTCATTTACACTGGCTTTTAACAGCATGAAAATACAACAACAACAACAACAACAACAGCAACAGGCAGCCACAACAATTTTTCCCAGTTACTTTGATTGTCATTATCAACATTATTGTTGTCATCGTCAACAACAAGATTTGCATGCAGTCTATGTATACACACACACACAGACAAACATGCACACTTTTTAATAACGAACTTTATTGTTAAATGTTCGGTATGTTGAATGTTTCATGTTTTACACCTCGCAGCACATGAAAATTGTTTTTAATATTTTTTTGTTTATTTTTTTTTCGTTGTTATATAATCCATGTGTATATTTATGCATATTTAGAAATATTGTTTTGTAAAGATAAAACAAAATTTAATACAAATGTTAGTTTAGACAATAATTATACGTCTATGTTGAAAAGTTGAAAAAACGATTCATCATTGGTAAAATGAAGGAAGTAAATAGAAAGTGGTGTGATTTTCCACTGTGATCGATTATAAATATAACTCTTTGTCCATACGTCCATTTTTTATAATCGTTTGTAAAACAGGCAGTTCTTGCATTTCTAATATGAGAAGCAATATCACACCTTCAGTTAAGATGCTTTATTTGCACCATGTCTAATTATGTGACATTTTATCCGTAGGCCCATGTTTGTGATTGAATGTAAAACGCGCAATTTTTGCGCTTCTAAAATGGAATAGAATGCCACATCCCCAGTTTACTCAGGTACACAAGGTATACGCCATTTACTTAGGACCTATGGCCTATTATGCTTTTCCTAGAAATATCTTTAGAAACTATGATCCGGAAGATGACCACGCACAGGAATATATAAATCGTTTGGCGTAATCTCATCTGCGCACCTGATAATGACTTTAGATCATCCAGGAATCTATCTTCAAGTGCTTGGATTTTTTTTTTGTACATCCAGGCATTCAATAGGTGCTCTACAGTGGCTAACTCTTCCTTAACGCTACAGCTAGGAAGCACTAAACCTGATGAAGGAGACTACTATAAAACAGTCTCCCGTAAATACTTTTATTGACTCTAAATCATGCGGGAATCAAAAAGAGACACCAGCACTGCCAACCACGGGCATGTGTTCTATCGCTTCGCTCAGATTCTAGAGCACTCATCTGCTATCTCATTGCTAGGTATGTCCGAATGTCCAAGCAACCAAAAGCTAATAACGTAACGCTGCTGGATCTCGACCAAAGAGAGCAGGCAGTGAGCCATAGTTTACATATAAATTGGGAAATTGCTATCTAGAGGTTTTTTACAAAATTAATATGGACAGACAGACTGAAATGGTTAAAGCGATTCATATTAAGATTCTGAGCCGATTGGAATAATTAAAGAGGGGCTTGGAATGTAAAGTTTTTAGAAGAATATAAAAAGCTGTACAGACGGACACTGTAAAATATTAAGCACTGCACTGATTACTTTATAAAATTTCTTACTTCACTTCTTCAAAGTTGATATTTTTTAGTGTCTTGCACAGTTTCTTCTCTTTCTATATAAATGCTACAAACATTTCGACATTGCCAATATACTTATCATCTCTTGAAGATACTCATAAAACAAACAACAAAACACAAATCAAATATACCTAGATTTGTGGACATAAGTTCAAATAACAACAACAACAACAATAATAATAATAATAATAAGAAAATGTCAGCAGCCCCAGACACATCATTAATGAATAAAACCACTACTTAACTCTCACTTAACATTCCTTCGAGTATGATTTGTATGAATGAGAACGAATGAAAAAAAAAAAAACAAATGATTAAACGTATGTTACACACAACTACAAACATATGTTATGTACGACCTATTATAAATGCATGCTGTAATGCAGTGATGCATAAACTACATTCCTAACATGTTGACATGATGAACATTTTTAACATAAAAGATTCACTTTAGCTGGCTGGATCAGTTGAATAGATTTCATTAATATAACTGCTTAACTATATATACGTACGTACATATACAGGCTAGCTGGACATCTAAACATCTGTTGAATGAGGAGTACATGCATGTCTTTTTTTTTTTTTTTCTTGAGATACATATTTGACTTAGACTTAAGCCAGCATGCAATTACAGAGACAATCAACAACTGTCACAGATATTTGTCGTAACTTATGTTGGTCTACCAGGCTGCCTACCTAACTGGCTGACTGACTGACTGACTGACTGCCTCCCTGGCTGGCTTAAGTGGCCTAACGATGTGTTGATAATGATGATGATGACGGTGATCTTCGATGAGGGCAGTAATGTTGTTGTTTTATAACTCTGTAATCATGTCATTTCTCATTGATCAGTGTTTTCCTCTACAAACGATTTGTTTGTTATTGTCTTCATTATTATCATTGCTATGGTTATTGTTGTTATTTCAGACCCTTATATAAAAGGTATACTAAGTATCTCCCTCCATTTGCAACATTCAAAGAGTCGTCGTCAGAGATCCTACAAAGTATATTTATTCTGGATCAGCATTAAAATCTGAGTCAATTTAAACAAGTCCGTCCATCTGTTTTTGCTACTATCACTATCCAAAATTTTAATATAATTAACCAAAAATTTTTTATACTTTGAGTTTCTGCACTCATAACGGTATTTAAATTCAAGCAAAATCGATCAAAATTCGCGCCCACAAACGATAAATATCTTCTTACATAACACAAAAAACCGTACTCAGCACAAAACCCAACTTGCAAATTGATACGTAACATATGCCACGCCCATTATGTGAAGGGTATTTAATTTTTCGTCTAAACTAAATTTAATTTTCTTACTTGTTTATTGTTGTTGCTGCTAATACTGTTCATGTATGTTCAACATGTTGATCGTTTTGTTTTGATGTTTTGTTTGTTATTGTTAATGATTAACTACACATCTTACAATTTATGTACGTTTATGTAAGTATGATTCATAATTAATTATCCCACCAGGCGGGTATAATGTTAATATCAAATCATAGCATGATACAAACATCACACATGTACATGTAGTACATGTCGTATTGTCTCCAATGTTTTATGACGAAGGAGAATAATTTTTATAAAGAAAAAAAATCTACATTCAAGTTCTAGGAACATTATTTTCAAAGAATGAGGCTACGGTTGGCTGGCTGGCTATCGAAATCGATTTTGTTTTCTTTAATCCATTTACAAAAACAATTAAATAATGATTATTGCATTACGTTCTGTTTATCTCTAAAGAGTTGTTCCTCTACAAACGATTTAATCTTTGTTTGAAAATTGTCCAATTTTCACTTTTATTGGAAATTTTATAGTTGCCGAAAAATCATTAATTTTAATGATTAATTATTGTGCTTTGATAATCTATTCAATTTTGGCTCCATGCATAAAACAATCCCTGTAAGTTTTATCCACTGTTGATAACCATGAGTTGGTGTTTATGCCACAATTGGAATCATCATCATTAGTTTGTTTGACAGGTTTGTGTGTTGATTTTTGGCACTTTTTCTCACAACTTTCTTGACATTAATTATTAGAGGGACAACTACAATCAGTTGTCAAATTGGCGCCATTGCAATATTGTTTACTATTGTTGTTAGAATTTGCAGTAGGTGGTCCTGAAATTTTTATTTTTACATTTCGGCTTATTTTTTTATGGTTTTTTGGGAATCGTTTTTAGTATTGACTCATGTATAAATTTTGAATTTCGAATTTTGACTATTATTCTTTTATGATATATACGAAGGTTGCTTCAAGAGTTTTTAAGAAATGATAAAAGAATAAAAATAATTTTTATACCAATAACTTTGAACCGTGAATTGTTCAAATCACAACTAAACTATATCTAAAGCTCAGGAAGTGTTTTTAGTAAATATCTCCTTTTAATAAAAAATTATGTCTGTACGTCCTTCTGTAAGACTACTTCATTTATACCATTTTTGAGTTTTTAAAATTAAGGTTTTATATTTAACCAACTCAGCATTACTTGTACTTAATAAAAAATTATTAAAATTGTTCCATGAAAAACCATGATTTCTTTACGGTTTTTTTAACGCAACTTTTTCCTTAAAAAACTAAAAAGTTAAAAAAAAATCTTCCTCGCAATAGACTGATAAAATTAATCACACTTTTTTTCAAAAATATAAATCAGCATTTTTTATTTAATGATACTTCGTTTTTCATATTATTAAGGATTAATAAGAAATTATCGCAAAATTTAGTTTGAAAAAGTTTGTATTAAAATCACATTCATACTAATCATCATTAATTATATTTCAAAATAAAATGTAATAGATAGTCTTTTAAATTATTTCATTTGAATATTATAACTTTTAAAATAATCTTTGCCTTCCAGCTTCCAATCATCTAATGACTTCATGTTCTTTCCCTCCTCTTTGTTATTATTTATAATTTTTATTGGTTTCATCGCTTTTTTATCATCATATTTATTTGTCTTTTTTGTTGTTGGTTTAATTTCATTATTTTTCAATTTCGCTGTTTTTGTTTGCTCAACTTTTGTTTTATATTTCATTTGATTCAATTTCTTCTGGTTTTTTATTTCCATTGATTTCGTTTCAGATTTTTCTTCTGCTTTTGCTTTTACCATTAGCAATTGTTGTTGCTGTTGCTTTTTGTAATCTTCAGCAATTTGTTGTTTAGTCATTGGACATGGCTCATTGAATTTTTTAATGTCGTATTTGCTTAGATCGATACATGGTTGAGGAAGTTTTGCTAATTGTTTTGAAAACATTCTTCTTTTTATTCTATTTTTTAAAGTTCAAAAAAATGTAAAAAAATCTCAATATGAAAAATTTTATTTTGACAATACTTATTAGAAATATTTTGAATTTGATTTCTTATAAAAAAAAAAAAAATTCACTTTAATATTTATAGCCCGTACCGTGTACTAGTTAGTAAGAAACTTTTTTCATTATTCCAAAAATATTAAGAATTACGCAATTGTCGCCTTGTAAATATTTCTTCCCAACGGGACGATATATGAAAAGTCATTCTATTCAGTGCAATTTTATTATATTTTTATTGTATAATGACAGACCATAGATAGGGGAAAAAAACTCTACAAACTATGGAAGTATGGATTCAAACATTGAATCGAAGCAAGAACATTTTTTTGAACGAAATTTTAACTCGCGTTATACCGAAACCCGTCGACAGTTAAAGAAGCTACTTCGAAACTTGGAGATGGTTCAAAATATGAAATCAATTTTCAACTTTACAGTTCAATTATTGTTGCAGATAAATAGATTTTTATCAATTGTGGGCTTGGCTCTTGACCGATTTTGCTATTTTCTATGTGTTCAAACTAAAAGTGCACAAAGTACCAACTCAATATTTCCAAATTTACCCCTGTGGGAGTGCCAATAACAAACAGGCACACGGATCTACGGACGGACATGTCAAAATCGACTCAGATTTGTTTTCTAATCAAGAATATATATTTGTAAGGTATGTAACGAGTGTTTCAAATTGAAACCACTTTAGTATATCTCCATCTTATGTGGAGGTTATAAAAATTAGTAAAATAGTTGGCAGCTCACATTAACCTAAAAAATCATCCAAAAATTGCATTAAATTTGTGTCATTTTTTTGTCATAAATTGTTTCATTATTCATATATATACGATGTAGATGAATATGAAAGATTTGTTTTTAGCCAAAAGCATTGCTGTTGTTGTTGTTGTTCTATTTATTCTTCTGATTATATGCACAGTCATTAGAATAATTTTAATAACTTTGTCCAACCAACCTGAAAAGAAAATTGTGGAAAAAGAAAAAAAAAACAAACTCAAACAAATGCATTTTAATAAATCGCGCTTCACTTTCTCTCTCTCTCTGTCTTTCTTTTACTACCAGTATAAAATTCAATTTAAATTCAAAGACGTGTTGCAAAAATAAATGGAAAAGAATTGTGCAGCATCATAAAAAAATATGTTCAGTTTAAAGGAAAAGTTGACAAAGTAGAAAAAAAGTAAAAAAGAAAAAATTAGAAAAGAGACGAAGATAACACGCAACGCAGGCAATTTTTCTACTTAAAACAAATTGAAACTGCGCTCTTACCACCACACTGCATATAAAGATAAAAATATTAATGCACACAGAAAACTAAAAAGAAGACTATGATGAAGCTCCACCTGCTTCAAACACCATTCCCCAACCAATGCGAATGAGACTGCGACACTGCACTGTGTCTTTGGTTGGAATAATATTTTTACTGATTTTCTTATAACCCATTGAAGGTGCGTACAAATATTATATAAGATAATGTTAAACAGTGCAAATCTCACCTAAAAGTATACTTTTATTTTGTTTGTTGTATTCTATGCACTTTTTTGCAATTTTTCAGTTTCCTTTGTGTATGTGTGTTTATGTCCTTGTGGTTGCCTGTGTTGCAATCGTGATTTGTGATTCGTGCGTGTAATAAAGGAGGAGCTTCTCATGCGCATAAGATGCTTGGGACAGTTTTTTATATAATTTTGTTGAATTTTTTTTTTCTTTTTTTATTTATTATGTAACATAAATTTTTCATAATTTAATTATTTTGATTTTGTAATTTTTGTTCGAAAAATAATGTAATAAATATAAATTTATTTATTTCTTATGAAAATGGTTTTTTGAAATACTGGCAAGCAAGATAGTTTGTATACATTTTTATGCCCTACGCATCCATCAATGTGCTGAAAATTTATGAAAAAAAAAATGCTCCACGAAAAACTCCACTCAAGCTCATACGTAATTTATATACTAATAAAAATTTCTTTTCAAAATTGTCCATAGCCTATACAAATCTTTTCTCAAGGTTTACATAAAATTTTTAAGTTTTGTTCTACTTTAATTACTTGTATCACGCTTTCTTTTCACTAACCATTCACTTTACAAATGTTTTTTGATCTCGATTTGTTATATTACCCTTTTCGTCTAAGCACAAATAATGATATTATGAAAATGGGAAAAGCTACGCCTTTAATACTGTATTACACAAATCATCTACATCTAAATGTAAGTTTGAACTTACAGTGTTTTGATGATTTTCGTGGTACATTTTAGTAAAAAAGGGTTTTAAAAGTCCTTCTTAGAAAACCATTACTTAAAATTCTGCCTGAATTTCACACCGAAAATTTTAATAAAAAATGACAAACTATGGAGAATTTTGATTTTTCACCATTTGTCAGTTTTTGCAAAAAATTTAAGCAGAGAAACAAGTTTATGATATTTCGACTTTAAAAAAGTCTCAAACTAAATGTTGAATAGTCTTCAACTTACTTCTAGATAACTTTAGATATGGGCGTGGCTTATATACAAAGTCCACCCTTTTAAGTTTCTACATTTGAACGATAGGTCGGAATCCGGCTTCCTTTATATAACGTGGGCTCGTCTGCTACTTGAGTTCACCAATTTTTTAGAAATAGTTCATAAATCGAAATGAATCATAGAAATGGTAGAATAAAACGATTTCGTTCATATTAAATAGAAACTTAGTGATAGTCTCTCGAGAATTTCAGCACGATATCATAATTAAATAATTGATCGTATCAAAACAAACACACTGTCTCAGATGAATTCAAGAGCGAATAGACGAATATTTAAGTCAGTTAAGCAAGTGATTTAAAAGAAAGTTAATATATGTTTTACATATTTATAAAATTTATAATTCAATTTAATTGTTTTAATTCGTGTTGTTTAAAATAACCCATAATTGCTAGATTTTCAAAAATAATATAAAAAAAAAGGAAAACACATACCAGCCACATCAGGTTCATGCTTGCTGATCCGCCTTTAATTTTTGCTTAGCTACTATAAAACGTTTCTCTTTCTCTCTATCCTGCGGCAAAAAGTATATTAAGTTTATGTGAATGTTTGTAACTAATAAATGGCAAATTATATAACCACTTTCACTTATACTGATTGATTTTGGAAACAAAATTTGAATTTATTTAATCATATCAATTTGTACGTTTTCAGAATAACTTACTGAATCGATTTATCTACTATTGTCTGTCCATCGGTCTATCCTTGTATATTTGTGCGGAAGCTACGGATCACATTTTCATGAAATTTAAATTAAAGGTGCTTTATTGGATCATTTTTAGAAACCCTGCCCATATAGAGTCCTATTATAATAAAAGTTTTTATATGACCAAAAAACGCAATTCTTAATATTTGTTGGCAAAATTTTGTGAAGACTAGTTATTTAGCTTAATAATTGGTTGTATAAAGTTTGGATCTGATGGAAGCATTTTCAGAACCACTCGCCTTAGTAGCATGTAACATATTTTCCGAAAATGAGTGCTGTAGAGTTATGACAAGGTCGATCTTGACTTAATATATTATTTTCACTTGTTTCAATTCACCAATTGTTTTCATACATTCCTGTTTTATGCGATTTTGAAGCCCAGATATAAAGCTAAGTGTATAAGACATCTGTATTGTTTATGTTTGCATGACAAATGCACATTCATAATGGTGTTATGGAAGAGTTACACAAAAACAGAGGGTTTATGCTTTACAATTCGCGTTCTCACAATAATGAAATTTTCATTTTTTTTTTTTTTTTCATTATTTTTTATTTTTATTTTTTGGTTGGCGGCCGCTTTCTCTCCATCATACATAGTTTTCCGTTTACAATGTTTCTTTCGCTGGCATATAACGTGTCATTAAATAAACAACAACAAAAGTTACACCAAAAAAAAAAATATAAAATAAATGAAAAGAAAAAAGGAAAATGGAAAATGAAACACAGCAGCAAAAGATTCTTTTCTATGTCGCCATAACATTTTTGGCCATGTTTACCTTGTAAGCTGGTGCGATTGTGCATTTTTCTGTTAATTGTTAAGTTTTATGGTCTGACGATTATATTATTATAACGTTTTCATGTTTGTTTTGGTGTTTTTTCTTTTTTTTTTATTATTGTATAATTTTATTAACATTTTAATATTTTAATTCTTATTCATACTTGCAAGCATAGCTTACATGAAGCTTTAGAACAATTATGAAGGGAATGATTTGGAAAATTTAAAATATATTTTTTTTCTAACTTTAATTTGGTTTAGGCCAAAATCAAAAGTATCTGATTAAAATTTCAAATCAATATAAAAAATATAAAAATTTACACCGGTGACAATGCCAACAACAGAGAGATGTACAGGCGCACATGTCAACATCGACTCAGTTTTTTACCCAGATCAAGAATGTAATCTACAAAAGTAGAATCCCTGACGCCTCTTTTTGTATGTTGCAAACGGAACAATGAACTTAAGACTTACGCAAACGCAAAGTCCTCTTTTTAAATCCTTTAAAAAATATATAATTTTATACGCAATTTATTTCCATTTTATTATATTGATAAAGTACTTTTTTCCTTTGCTTACATATATCGAAAAAAACCAATAAAACCCATTTAACATAACATTAAAAGAAAATTTATTTATTTTCATACATTTTGGTAAAAAAAAAAATGGTGCAAAAACATTTAATAAGGTTGGAAAAAAAAAAACGAACTTCAAAGTTAGTCTAAAAGAATGCTGCAACACCCTTCAGCAATCAATGGGAACCCTTTTCTAATATTAACTACTTAAGTAGTGCTACAATAAATTTTATGAAAAAAAGGATCCTTTTTACTCCATTACCTTTCAGTTTTTAATACATTAACCAAACAAATAATCCTACTTTTAGTTTAGTTCGCTTTCACTCTTTAAGTTAAGTAACCATATATAATTTCAGTTTCATTTTCCTAAACAAACATATACGCAGTATAGGAGTTTATATGTGAGTTTTTATCTTATATGACACTGAAAGAAATTTTACCATTTTAGCACTTTTCACAATCACTGTAAAAGTTGATTATTTTAACCCTGACAAATTTTAGCTTTAGCTGTATTTGGAATCTCATTTTGATTTTTCTTTTTAATGCATGTACAGACAAAAAAAGTGATTACTTTCATTCTCTTGTTTATTCTAATTACAAGTCAGACTGTTTGCTTTATTTTTTAATTTCTTTCAATACTAATTTCTATAGGAACATTATTCTCAGTGTAGACGTTTTTCTTTTTCTCCAGGCCTCCAGGGTACATTTTCAATTTATAGCTTTAAGCCAAAGCTAATGGTCATTCATTGTATTATAAATTTTTAGACAAATTGTTTCTATTATAGAAACGGACTGGTCTGTTTCATCGTATCAGTGATGTGTTGAGTTGAAAATTTTCTTATTAATCAATTTTCTCTTCTGTTTAAGTAATAAAATTTTATTGTTGTCTATGATATTAACAGATGAGGATACTGGGCACCAATTCTGAATATTAAATGTAATAAATTTGGGAAATTTTTATACCCCACGTATATGATGGCGGCTATACAAAGTTTGTTTTTTCGTTTGCAACACCCAGAGGGAAGCGTGAGAGAGAGTATGTCCGTCTGCTGTTGGCAGTGTCATGGGTGTATATTTTGAGATGAAATGAAATTTTTTAGAGAAACTTTGACCTAAACATTTACGCCCACAATTTATAATAGTCATGCTTCTTCACAAGATATAAACTCTTACGTTGATTATATCTTTGCTGAAAATCATAAAAAATTGGAATTCAATACCGAAATAATGGAAAAATTCGAATTTAAAATTAATAGCATGCCATAATATTTATATTCCCAGTTGCTTGCTTTTATAACCCACGGCAAAACAAACCAAAAAAAAAAAAAAAGTATTAAATTGTAATATAAAAACAATAACATGAAAATTTACACTTTAACAGGTAACAACAACAGAAAACATGCTTCATTTAACAAATAACTGGAAGCAAAATATTAAAACAAGCACAACTCGAAGACCAAATGGAAACATAAAATAAAGCTGATGTGGAGGTAGGCAACATATTATAATTAGCAACATACTGTGCATATAATAGCACATTCATGCACATGGGAATAAAGCCTGTTGCTAGCAGCAACATTTAACCGTATAACTAGTAGATGAGAAGTTGTATATAATTCACATATTTTTAAAGATAAATTTCTTCTACACCCCATTAGTTGTTAATCTTATTATATGTTTTTTTTTCTATCTTCTTCTTAAAATGCTCTTCAACGGCTGTTGTCTCAGTTTCAATGAGTTTAGTCACCTGATTTTAGCGTGCATTGAATAATGGAAAACTTTTCAGACAACAAAATAGAACACAGGCTTCTGAATCTAGAGATTATAAAAGGAAAAGCAGAGAAGAAGAAGATTTTTCCTTTTGGATTTGCATCATAATTTTTCCACTCTATATAGCACAATTTTTCTTTCTTACTTTGAAATGTTTTGCCATTAATTCCTTGAACTGCTTTTACTGCTTAAATCATATTCCCATTGTTGTTGTTGTTGTTGCTGCTGCTGCTGTTGTTAGTATAACTGTTTGTTTGAATACAATCAACGTTGACATTTTTCACTCATTCATATGAATGTAATGATGACAAAAAGAATATTGCCGCCCACCTCCCCCCATCGCCTTGCGTAGCATTGCAAGAAGAAATAAAAAATTAAAATAAATAGTAGAAGGAATGGTGATTTGCCCGCGTTGACATGACATAAAGCGGATCTGCATACATTTGCATATTATGCCTTAAACTTGTATGTCCTCCACTCAGCACAGAGCAAGAGACATGGAATACAATAAAGTATTAAAAAAAAAAATATATTCCCATTTTTGCACTTTATTTAAACGCATAGACATACATCATCATCTGCAATATGAGGACACTTCACAAATCCTTCTCACTCTCTTTCTCTGTGTCTATGCACAAGTATTCTTTCTCCACCTTTCAATAACGCTCTAAAACGTTCTTAATAAAACATTCCCCAATGGTTCCCTGAATAGCATTTTGCATTTCGCGTTCTTCAGGTTAACCCTTTATAGTAAAGGAATATTTTACAATAGAAAAACGAAATTCCCAAAGATTTCCTTGCACATAAATTATTAATGGAGTGGAAAGAAAGAAAGAGAAAAAGAAAATAACAGTATCAAAGATTTGAAAAATTACTGTGATTAACTTCTTACTCAAAATAAATCATTTGTCATGATTTTTCTGTTGAATGCATTATACTGGGTACCTATCTATAAAAAAAGGTGTTTACAGTATATAATATAGCATTGGAGCTAGAAAGAACCAAAAACATTATCACATGCAAATTTTATAGTGCTTTGGTCGAACTAAGGAAATGAACTTTGAAATCTTCTTTAAACGAATTATTCATTGAGGCAACTAATGTTTACTAAATCTCTTTTATCATTAAAGTAAAATTTTAGTTGACACAAAAGTTTAATTATTTATTTTAGATAAACTCTTTTATCTTTAATAAAGATTATGAGTGATGACTTTTGTGGCTTTTAAGCAGATTAGTTGATAGTGCAGAACCTAATCATTCATCTAAATTTTTCTAATTCCATCAAACACAAAGAATTACCTTGCATAGCTTCCATTTCAGTGTTTTTAGCATTTGTTTAGCTTGAGTGAGTACTTTTTTAGAGGGTCGTCATCAATGTTTTTTTTTTGGAAAATTCCATTGACTTCCTTAACGTTTGATCGACTAAAGAGCAGCGAATCTTTAATAACAAAATTTCTGGAGTAGAAGAGAGTTATCCGGTTGACTTTTATACATTTTAAACAGCACAAGTTTATATTACAAACCTGTAAAATGTAATTACCTGGGTCAAAGTTATATTGTAACGAATTCTTTCAGAATATTGCTTAATTTTTGAATTAATTACTTTCGTTTGAATACTTAAGATCACAATGAGTTGTTTTGCTTTTACAGAAAGACTTTCTAAAGTTAGAATAAGACTTGCTAAGGTCAGTATTACAAAATTTTGTGAGAAAAAATTTCTTAAAGTTTTATACAAACTGTGTTTGCTTCCAAATTCTCCGGCTTAAAGCTTGCCGTCGCATGTACACTACATTAAGCGGAAAGTAACTACGGATCCGATTTAGGATCCACGCAGGTACCAGCAGGGGCTAAATTCATGCATGGGATGAGATTGAAGCAGCCAAACACTTAAAACTCTTCCCTTAAGTCAAGATTTCTTATTCTGGTGAGAGCTGTAGTCCATCATATACATAAATCATGCAATAATCTAGCTTATGAAACACTATTAATCTCACCATAAGGATATTTTTATTGTATGATAAAAAACAATAATATGGTCGCACCAAAAAAAAGTTGTTTACTGCAACTGACACCCGCTGCGTCTTATTCCCATATAAAAATACTTGTAACATATCAGAGGAAAATATATATTAGAAAAAAAAAAAGCAAAATTCATAGATTGTATATAATATCCGTACATAATTCACAAAACATTTCGTTAAATCTAGTTGTCAGCAAACAGTTAAGGGACAATGCAATGGTCTCAGCTAGGCTGCGACTAAGACGTTAAGTACTTTAAGTACTTTTAAAAAAGTAAAAGAAGAAGAAGAAGAAGAAGAAACTTTCTTTTCTCCTTATTAAAAGTCATAAAGAAAAACCAACCCACACATACACAGAAATTGAAAACTTCATTGGATGGAGGAGGCAATGATTTCAAGGAATTTTTTTGTGTTTACCAACCAACAACTGAAATGTATGATGGTCGGTAACGTATGCTAAGACACAACCATTTACCAACTGACTTAGTTAACAAGGAATAAAAAAAATGGCGAAAATATAATAAAAACGAAATTGTTGTCAAGTTTACGGCTTTCCCCACAGCTGAGTATAACATAACACAACATAACTAAGCAGGCAACAAAACACCACCAGAAGTCATAAATAGATGTATGACCACCCAAAAAAGTTTATTATTATTCTATATTAAAGGACTGCTAAAAAAACAGATAGTTTTGTTCATCTGACTAACAAATAAAAAAACAAAATACCAGAAACAACTCAGTGGCAATTTATAGAGCTTCAGGACACTGCATGTGGCCTATAAATAATTTGCAAATTTACAACGGATGTCCCGTTCGGTTGTTGTGTTTATTTTTCCTTAAAGAAGATTTAAATTTCGTCGCAACATTACAGCTAATTAAACTTGACGTTGACATGCAACATCCTTCCTTGACCTGCTCTTTTATGTGTGTACCTTAGACAAATATCACAAGCACCAAATGCACCCATGTTGAAGCGTTATCAGGAATGTTCATCTTCTTCGAATAAGAAAGAACAAGAAAACTAATATTTACAAGTATTGTATGAAATACCGGCACATTTATTAAATTCTGAAACGATTTAGCTAAGTTTGTCTGTACGTCCGTCTTTCTGTAAATTTATGCTTAAGGTATAGGTCACATTTATTGAGATATTCCGACAGAATTTGATACAAGAAAATGTAGAATATTATTTGAAAGTAAGGTAAGTAGGATATTAAGTGATCGGGCTTGACCGACTATAACATTTCCTCTACTAGCAAAAAATTAATTTCAACTTAATAAACATTATAGCTAACGCACCTAAAACCTTTCTGTACTGCTCACATTTTTAATTCTAACTTAAAGTTATTCTCTTTTCTTCAAACAAAATTCTCTTATCTATAGTCTATATATTTTTCTATACTTTACTTTCTAATTAAATGTAAAATAGAGCGAAAATTATACTTTCCCTAAACCCACTGATAACCTATAATATACACATTTACTAAATAATACAAAAAAATATATAAATAAAATATTTATTATGTCGTTTGTTCTGGCTTACGGCAATTAATATTCTCTCTAATCAAATAATCCCCTTTAATTACATTCTGTTGCTAGCTTAGCGGCACTTAAACTCATAAACAGTGGTTTTGTCGACAAAAGGTATTAAAAAATAAAAAATAAAAAAAAAACAACCACAGGTAAGTTTCGATTTTTATGTATTCTTGGCTTTTAAATCGTTCCGTTAGTTCTTAATTAAAGACATAACCATAGCAGTATATTAGATATGAAAAGAAGATACATTTTAAATGGACAATTAAGTAAAAGCAAAAACACGAATAAGTAAAGTATAAATTTCATATCAATGAACATGTTGTAGAAGGTTAAAACTGGCCATTTAATACCCTACACCGTTTAGTTTAACAAATTATGTTATAAGTAATTTCGAGGCTTTGCCATATAAATCACTTCGTAAAATCATTACATAGAAAGGGGTTTAAAAAAAGGTCCGATTGGTTCCAAATTTCTTACAGCCTTTTATTATAACATATAACTATTTTTCAGCAAATTTTATTCAAAAATATTAAGAATTACGATTTTTTGCCATATAAAAACTTCTATTATAATAAAACCTTATATAGGGAGAGGTTATAAAAATTATCCAATTCGATTCACTTTGAATGGAGTTACGCTTTGAGCCAATATAGATCTTTATGCCAAATTTCATTGAATTATTTCAAAAAATGCAATCTGTATTTTAAGCACAAATTTACAGACAGGCAGACGTACAGGCGGATATAGTTAAAAAAAAAGATTAGATTTTGACTCTGAATCGTTTGTAATAATTGAAGGTGGGTGTAGAATTTATTATTTAGAAGTTACAAACATTCGCACAAACTTAAGTTACTGCCTCAAACGATGCAGTGTATAAAAATAAACCACACCTACACGTCTACCTTCAATTGTGTATGGATTATGTGTAGTCCACGGCACATGCAATTTACTCTTGTTAAACAATAGCAATTATCATGATAATAAAGTTAATAATATCGCAGCAATATCATTCGGAAAGCGCCACTCTTTTCGTTTTTATAATAACCCAACCGTTGCTGCTGCTTCTGGTTGTGATTCCAAACATTCATATAAATCATATATAATATAAATACATGCATGTGTGAATGCGAGCGATAAAAAGCATGAAAAACATATTTTGGAAAAAAGGAATTTATTGGATTACTTTTCAACACGCATTCATAGCATAATTTAAAGCAAAGTTTATAGTACACATACAGATAAGAAAAATACAGGAAAATCCACTTAAAATAATACCAAAGTAGATAAACAAAACGAAATTATATCCATATAATGCAACATCAATTATTAAATGTTATTGACTTTCTTCCGCAACAATGATTTTTCATTCTTTTTGAAACAATCGTCGTTACAAACAATTTCTACTGTTCTATACTATTTATTGGAATCATGATGATGATGAAAAAAATTCATGGCATGCTGACCAATAGTCATGTGAGATGTAATATAATGTTCAAACTATTGAATGAATTCCAACTCGTACTCATTTATAATGTAATCTAATGAAATTCATTAGAAAATATTGTACATGTGTATGAATTGAAAATAAACTCCAATAATATTGTACAGACAATATATATGTATTATAAAAAGTAGCCATTCTGGAAAAACGAAAATCATTGATAGTCGGAGTAGTTTGCTATGAAACATATTAAGTTCGTTACTCTTACTGTTTTACTTCAAGATTTATATACTTTTGTTTTGTTTAGTTCATAGTATTACATATATAATTTATTCCATCTTGATATCTTAAATCATCATTTCAAATACCAATCGATCCATCATCAAAAAATCCATTTACCACATTTTCATTTCAATTTCAATTTATAAATGAATAAATCCATGTGAAAGGGGAAAAATAAATTGTGCAAAGATCAATTGTATTTGAAAAAATCTCAATTAAAAATGTAAAGATTTTAATAGCAGTCAAAATTAAATGAAAAAAGATTGAAAAAAGGTCAATTGAAATCGAAAAAACCTCAATTGAAAATGAAAAATTTCATTCAAAATTGGAAAAGTTTATTTGAAAACAAAATAAAACAAATTAAAATTGATAAATGCTAGAAATTGAAAAAACTTCAATGGAAAATGAAAAATTTCAATTGATATTGAAAAATTATTTCAAAACGAAAAAAGAACAAAACAAATTGAGTAAAGCCATTGAAATTGAAAGAACTTTAAATGAAAAATTTCAATTGAAAATGGAAACAATTTCAATTGATGATGAAAGAAAGCCAATTGAAATTAATTAATCCCGAAATGGATGGCAACTTAATTGAAAATGGACAAATGTCAATAGATGTAGAAAGAAATTCATTTAAAAATTTGAAGAAGGACCGGATTTGATTGAATATCTAAAAAGTCAATAAAAAATTAACTAACTTCGAATGAAGTAAATCTCGGAATATCCTTATAAAATAAGGATATATTTATAAAAATTATAAAAGCATGGTGAAAACGTCTTGTACGAAAATTCACCTATTTTATTAAGTTTATGAAAATTATGCTTACAATCAACAAAAATCTATATAACTGGCAAAAAAAAAATACGCTATGAAGTTAACATTTATTACATTTTTTTTTATTATTTAGCCTCTAATTAATGAAGTCTAAGTAGTGCAGGGTATTACATGATAGATTGTGACCAACATTTTTGCAAATTTTTTTGTTACTCCACATAAATTACAACGTTATTGTATACATTATATTAATAAATTAAATAATTATAAAATAGTTTATCTAGTATATGGATAATCTAGATTTTATGAGAAGTCAGTTGTTGTACATATTTTCCCAATTGCTTCAAGAATGTGCAGTATTATGTGTGTGAGAAGAGGGAAGTTATACATCTCAGCTGGAGATTGAACTGAACTGTTGGCACGAAATGTTATCGCCACATTCATGTACAACAAAAGTTAATGTGCCTTTCTCATGTTGTTGGTATTTTCGTTTTTTTTTTTTCAACATGTTCATTGCTTAATTAATTAATGTTTTCATAAGTAGACCATCGCCAGCATTATTATGACGGTAGTTAAAAAAGTTGAGAGAAAAGGAAGAAAAAATTACAAACGAAAAAATTAATCTCATGCGTGTTTGCAGCAAAACTTATTTACACGCATTCATACAGAAAAATTATAGAAAAAATTTTTGCTGCTTGTTTTTCCAGTAGTACCGAAACTAATACTGAATGAAATGAATTCATTACCTGCACTGCAATGTATACAAGTAAAATAAAATATTCCATTACTGGCAGCCAGTGATGACATTGTTTTTTTTTTTTTTGTTTCCTTTTTTTCATGAAAGAAATTTTATTTTCAAATCCCCATCAACACCAACATGGAAACATATGCACGCACATACCTATACCATACAACATCAACAAAAACATTTCATTTCAATGCAAAGAAATGAACGCAATGCTGTCTATTTATGGTTGAGTGCTTGCATGTACTCACAGATTTTGCCATATGTTGGAAAAATGGAAAAATGGAAAAAATACATTTTTTTTCTCTAAAAAAAAACACAAGAAATACCAAAAACTAATTATAGAGCGGACCAATTACTTTGAAATGCTTTTCTACCAAGAAATTTCAATTTGTTTCTTTATTTGTTGTTTAGCTAAACAAATCGTTTATAACAAATTTTATGGTTGTTGTCGCCGCTGTTGCTGCTGCTACTGCCACTTATTCGTTGAAGGTGTACATTTTTAAAATGTTATTTTCATAATTATGATAATTGTTAGTATGGCACTGAATGTGTTATGAAATGTTAATGAAAATAATTTAATTAGATTATTGTACGCGAGGTTATATATTTATCTACAAATATTTGAGTGGAATGGCACAAATTAAGTTGTGTAATATGTTGGACGTGCATAAAATGTTTGATAGTTTATAAAATAGAGAAATTTTCATAGAGCACACAAGCACACAAATAATATCACTCATACGTTATGAAGCGCCATCGTATAGAAAAATTGAAAATATTGAGATGAATACAGAACAAGTAGAGATGGGCCAAAAATTCACATTTATATTGCAGGGGGAGTGGCATGTATATAACTTCGCCTTCTTTTAGCCTTGTAGATTTAGATAGATGGTACTCCACATCATCATTTTCAAAGTAGTCTAAGTCAACTTTTTAAAAATGTCAAAATTTTGAAAAATTCTAAAGAAATATTATTATAGAAATATAGAATACGAAAGCTAAATTTTTGTAGAAAATAAACTTTATCCATTGTAGGCATGGTTTTTGATATATTTTGAGTAATGTTCGTATTCTGTGTACAGAAACTAGAAGTATTTGTAAAATATTTTATAATTTACGACTGTGAACGTTCAAACAACAGACAACACATAGACGGACATATATAAATCAACTTAAATTTTGATGCTGATATACTTTATAGGGTCTCTGATAAACTTAATATACTCCCTTACATTATGGGAAGGTATAATTAGAATATTGAATCATTCGTTTATAATTCATAGTTCGAATATTCGAACATTAACTCATTCTAACATTAGATTTATGATACATTCGATAAGTAAAACTTTTGAATCTTTATGCTTCCAAAGGCATCTTGAATCCAACATAAGAATTTTATTATAAATTAGAATATTTAATTATGTCAGTCTGTCCGTGGGAACATTTCTAGGTAAAAGTCATTCATCTGATGGCAAATTTTGATGTGTTGCCTTCAAATTTAATCGAAACGGAATCCGATTGGTATTGAAATTAGATAGGGTGGGACCTACGATACATCCACAATGCCTGAAAATTAATTTTTGATATCATTTTTTTTTTTACATAAAAGGTGTGAGAACTTTGGTAATTACATTAAAATGTGGACAATATTATGTGGTTTGGATAAATCTTATACTTATAAAATATTTTTGTAAAGTAGTACTTCTTCTTCTTCTTCTTCTTCCTCCTTTCTACACTCCACTTTTGATAAGTGCTGTTAATACCAGTGGCAGGTACTAAAAAGATAATCTAATAATATAAAATAATTTTTAATAAGATTTTCAAGTATCATCTGCCTCCACTGCCATAAAATTTCACGTTTTATGAGTAAAGCAATAAAGGTAACAATAAAAAATCAAAAAAAAATATAAAAATAAAAATTTATAACTTAACCAAAAAAACACGATGAATAGTTTGCTAAATTTTTCAATTGAAAATTTCTCACTATGGGGCGTTTGCTATAAAATTTTACTTCTTCTTATATGCAATAAAAATAACAGCAAAACTGTATCTATATATATGCATTTGTCTATATGAGTGTATGTCTGTTTGTATTAAAATAAAATTAAACTAACATATGCTCCGCCTCTCCACACAGAATCACACAAACATACATGTACATGTGTGTTGAATTGTATATATTTGGTTGTGTGTTGGTTGAGAGATGATAGTGGATGAGAATTGAATACAGAAATGTACGCGTCATGTGCTTTTCTTTTTTTTTTTTTTGTTTTATTTTCAGTTATTTCAGTTTTACAGTTAGCTCTGGCTGTTTACTCTACTCTGTTATTTTATTATTATTATTATTTTTTATGTTGTGCTGTTCGGCTACTCACATACATAACAATGATGGGGCTGGATGTTGTGAAAATGTACCAAAGAAGCCGAACAATATTTATACTGAAAGAAAAGATAACAAAAACAAAAATAAAAACTAATGCAACAAAGTAGTCGCTTGACAAATACACTAAGGAAAAGGTCAGCATATAAAGCAGAACAATAATAATGTTTGATTCTTACCCTACACCAAATAAACTACATAGATATATTAAGCTTATGTGTACGTTTGTAACTATTAAATAATTTAAAATCAATCCAAGTTATATTTTTACAACTAATTTAGTTTTACTATATGAATAAATTGAAGTTTGTCCGTCTGTCCTTATATGTTCTTGTTTTCATTCAATCTACAGAAAACTTGCTTTATTGAAATTTAAAATAAAACAGATCTAGCTTAAGTCAAATCTTAAATACCCTCCATAACTATATATAAACTGTGATCGTGGCGAAGTATATGATTAAACCCTTTAACAGGGTATACATATAATACATATCAACTTACACGTTGGACTCTGAACAAAAAAAAAATTTTGAAATAAGCCGAACAATAGTTTTTTTTTTGTTTTTTTAAAATATCTTACACATGTACATACAAAAAGTGGGCATGGCATATACATAATTACGCCCTCTACTGGTGTTCATATTATGTATCATCTTGCAAGTCGGATTTTATGCTGAATATAGATTTTTGTAACTTATGGGCGTGTCGGTTATTTGCCAAAATTTTAAATAAATCTATAGATACATAAACTCCATATAAGAAAATTTCAACTTCATAGGTCATATTTTGTAATTAATATATATAGGATGTGTACCAATTTAAGGCGTGGCACTTGATCAATATCGCCCAATTTACCCAAATAGCAGCCTAAACTTGACATTTCTGTACGTACATTTTACCTGAAGATGTCAAAATTTCAGCATGTCTGTTAACCGCCCATTTGTGGCTAATCGATAGATTTATGAATAATTTGTAAGAAATTTCAACTTCATGGGTCAATTTTGTGACCAATAAACAGGTTTGTGTTAATTAAGGGCGTCGCTCTCAATCTTTTTCTGCTCAGCCCGCATTTGAAAACATGAAATTTCAATCATGGAATTTACAAAAAAAAAAGACATATAGAGGAACATATTTAGATCACCTCAAATTTTGATACTAATCAAGAAAATATATCTGCTTTAAAGGATATAAGTGTCATGCTTCCAAGTGTAGCAAATCGAATAGTAATCCACCCTCCAATAGTATGTAAAGCGTATAAACATAGTTTAGCTTAAGATAGATTTCTTTTGAAAATATTGTATATTGATAACACTTTTTAGAGCCCATTTTAATAAGCTGTACGGTATTACAAATTCAACCATGAATAACTATAAAAATTTTCTTCACTTTTTACTTTATTTCTGATCTCTTTTTTTTTTTTTTTGTTTTGCCCCAAAACAGATAATTTTATTTTTCTGTTGTTTTTCTGTTTTGTTTTGTTTTTTTTCAAGTGCTCCGCCCATTTTTAACGCGCGCGCATCATTCAAGATGTGCTACCCGAATGTAAATGAAAAAAAGAAAGAAAAAACAAAAAAAAAGAACAAAATCAACAGAAACCAATTACACCCAGTAGCTCCTAACACACCAACGTATGTGTATCTACAATACGTTGTTGTTGTATACACTTTTCATACTTATAAATGATTGTATGCAGGCAAGGCGGAAGCCTCCTATATAAGATAGGGTGCTTGCAAATAAAAATGCTGCATACTTTAGATAAACACACCCACTGCACTTGTAAAATATATTAAATATATAAAAAATATAAAAACGGGCCAGTTAACTTATAAGTGGTGTGAAGGGAAAGGATTTTTTCACACGTTCGTAACGGGGTTATATTCAAAGCCATTTGCAGTGGCAAACTTACACATTTACTTACAACGCAAGGATATACTCGTTGGTACCTTAAAAATGTGCTAAATCCACTAATATGTGGTTTTCCTTTACTCTCGACCCACCCACAAATGTTCTCTTATGTAATGTTTTTCATGTAATTTCTCAAAAAATTTTTTTCTCATTTGTACACTTTTTCAATTTGTTTAATTTGATGATAATGCTATCATAACACATTCCTTTGGCGACAATTTTCTGTGTTGTATAATTCCATTGCGTTCGCTCGTTTGTCTTACCTTCTCCACTCCTGTGCATATAAATTAAATTTTACACCTTTGCGACATTATTTTTTTTCTACATCTCTCTCTTGCGTTATTTATTTTCATTTATTCAACTGTACTGATGAATTTTTGTACATTTGACCAGAATCCAAGTGGTTTTGGTAATGTGTTTTACAATCACACATACATACACACTGCACACATCTTCTTTTTAAACCACCAACCATCACATATTAGCCAACCATACAGGCATCCCTGGTTACTTAATGTGATTGCCAAACCAAATTTAAAAAAAATATATTCCAGAAAAGGATATTAAGGACATATGCGTAAATTGTATTTACGTCAGCGTATCACATTCATATACATATACATTAAAAATATGCTGAAATGCTGTCTTCTCTCTCGTTAGCGGACATGTAATAATTTTTTATTTATATATGAAGTTTTTCAAAACAAGATAAATTCTAAATGAACTGCATACATAATCATAGAAAATGTAAAAAATTGTTAACAACAACAAAGCTATATTTCATAATATCATAACAACATTTTATGAGTCATTCTCTTTCATTCTATTAAGTTATACTTTTTGGAAAGTAAACCAAATAAATAAAATTATAAAAATTTACATCATTACTAAAATTATTTGAGGGCCTACTATGTTATTATGTTGTTATTGTACCAGGGCTGATAAAAAACGCGACCCTTGGATCCATTTTTCAAGCCCGTGACCTTCACTTAGGAGCTCAGAGCTCCAGAGATAATCTCTGGTGTGATCGCACATTCATTGAATATGAAAGACCTGTTACTGTAGACAGCAGGACAATGGCAGAGTAAGAGCTATGGGGTTTTAAGTGTTGTATTTTACACTCTGGGTCAAAGATTCCGATTGTTTTAAAATGATATCTGAGAAATCTCCTTTAACAGTCTTAACGAGAGTTTCTATAGTTTCAGAAGGTTTGGGGCTTTGTTGGAAGATTGAATGAATCTTTAGGCCTGCTTTTGACCTTTACAGTTGCTCCCATAGCTGGCCATCTTATTATAGGCTATTTTCTTTACCATTTTAGCAGAATGGTCTTATTTCCTATATCGTCAGATCTTTCACTGACCTTACGATCAAACGACCAAAGAAATAAGACCTCTTTATAGTTTCCGAATTCATGTAAAAGATCTCAACACTCTGATAATAACTTGGATGTCATAACAAAGACTTTAAGGGCTTTGACTAAAGCTTAAATGTTAGAATATTTGAATATGTGGGTTTAGCGAATGATTCTTCTAAGATACTGCTTGAAAGATTGTAGAGAAGAAGTCCCATTGGGATTGCTCCCTTGTGTATTTTTATGACATTCCAATTGACATTCGAATAGCCTTAGAAACTAATTTTATCTTAATATTATGGATAATAACAAAGTTGGACTTGCTGCTATAGAGTTTTCATCAATGTCTTTCCTCTTCTACTATAGCTTTACAATCCATGATGGTTTATCAAGGCATCTAGAGTAAGATTAGAAAAGTTTTAATGCAATTAGCTGAACCAAGTATTTGTTTTGAACAACAAACTAATAAAATTCTCATTTGGTTTATTTTAGACAGTATACAAAGTAGTTAAGTGCCTAATTTGTGGCAACAATTTTAGATTGTTTCCTTTTTACAGTACTTAATGTATTGTATACAAAATAAAAGACCATTAATCTAATAATACTAATCAACGTGATCGATTTATTATTGATTTTCTGAAATTAAACTATTTCTTAACCAAGACAAATAAATATTAGACCAACGTAATTGGTCTTGATATAAATTTTAATAATCAGGCGTGTAAACAATTACCATTATAGTGATGTGACGGATAAAATCATTATTATTATTCCATATCAACAATATATGATATTCAACTGTCATTATCATGTTGATGAATTTTCTATCAATTTCGCACATTAACTGCACCTTAAAACCGATCATAAAAGCAATTCAATTCAATATAAAAAGCCAATCGAACTTCGTTTAGTGATCTACTATGATTAATAATAGTTAAACATTGAATGGTTGGACATGAATTTCTATGTGAGAATGTACATTAACAGGAATAACGACGCCACTACAACATATAACTCCTGCGGTTATATGGCAAGTTTTTACTTTACTTTACTTTAGTTTGCTTTGCTTTGCTTACCTTTCTTTCTGACTTTATACTCTCCAAGGAATTCATCACCTTATTTGTACACATATGATATAAGAAACGTATAGATCTTATAAAATCAACAAACTTTTCAAACTGAGTTTGTAACGTCTACCAACCGTATTTGGTAGAAAAGTTGTTCGTATGTTAAGCTGCTGAGATATTGTTGAAGCAATGGCGCTTGCGTGTTGACCACATTTGAACAACAAATTATACATGCACGCGTTTTTTCTTTCTTTCTTTTTTTTTTTTTTTTTTTTTTTGAAGTCTATAATAAGTGGATTCTCTTCAATGAGATCAAATTATTTTAAAATCTATATTAGGACTTCTTGTTTGATCCAAATCGGGTATGTGGGAATCTTACTATTGGACTTTTGTAAGTAGATAATGATACTAGGTGCATTATGTAAGTGATAAGTAACGTGTTACGGAATGAAAAATTCGAATTTATATCAATTTGTCCGTCTGTCCATATGACTTTGATAATATTTTTAAAGGAGACTTTGTTTAAGTAAACTTCAAATGCTGTAGAAAGCCGAATAGAAAATTTTCTTATTAAAAATTATCAACACTCGATAACAGACACGCCCATAATTTACAATAAACTGTGTTTATTAAAGGATTCGCTAATGAGGACATATTTTCATAGTTAGAAATGTAAAATTTCATATATGCCACGCCCCCGTTTTTATATGTACACGTGTCTTATGGCTCTATCAATCGATTTTGACTAAGTCTAACCCTTGGTTAAATGTAACTTGGCTACTTATCACCTTACGTTTAGTTTTTCTCTAGACACGTGAATGAAATGCCAGAGTAAGACCAGAAGGAAGAAATTTATAAAAGAAAAATTGGGAACAATATATGTTAAGGCAGCTGTTAAAAGTTACTTGCAACAATTTATCAATGAGAATTTTATTTTTTTTTTTTTCAGATTCCAATACAAACGATCAATATGGCAAATGTATGATGGATCGTTGCTGTCGACACAGCAGGTAAAGAAGAATTGTATAATTTTTATATTGCAAATATAACAGTGTAAACATGAGTTGTTGTTGTTGTTGTTATTATTGTTGTTGTTGCCATAGTTGTTATGTTGTGCAAGACACGGCCTACAAATATTTTGCGCGCCATTTATATGTGTACGTGTAGTGCTGCATAATGTTTCCTGGGTGCTGTACAAATATGAAAGAATTTCTTTACAATTTCACTATAACAACAACAACAAAACTAAACTGAATTGGAAGTTGAAATTAATTCAGCAGATATCACATTAATTTGGTGTTAACAAGTGTTTGCTGGCCCATACACAAACAAGGCCAGGTCGCCATCAACACGATCTCTCATGAAAATTGGAAGAAAAAAAAAAAAAGAAACCTAAAGCACAAGCAACCAACAACATTTTTCTTCCAGTATAAATATTATCAATGAGTTGCTACAATGTTACATGTTTGCGGAGACCGTTTTGTTTGGCAGCCCAAAAATGGTATGATGGCGCTTTTATAAATGATTGTATCACCATAACCATCACCTCACCAGCATTTTTAATACCAACAACATTTATGTCATATATGAGTAAATGAAAAGTATTGCAGAAAAAAAGTTACATAAATAACAACAACAAAACACAACTATTAATTGCTACAAAGATACAACAAGCATCGCAATATTTCTTCTTATTAAGAGCATTTATTAATGGATGGCCAGCATGTTCGGTTTAGAACCAACAGTAACAAAATTTATTAAAATTCTTACTATCAGGTTAATATGTATGAAATATGTACTGACATATATGGCATTCAATTCTAGTAAAAATTCATATTTAATAAAGGTTTTAAAAAAGACTTCTTTATGAATTGTTTCCTTCCTCCTCCATCACTCTTGTATAAAAAGAAAGCTGTAATAGGTCTTTAATGGATAAGTTACATTAAATTCATCACATTCTTTGCTATTATTAAGAAAAATACTTCATAAACCTTATAAAAGCAAATGTGTCTAGAAATGACTCTCTCCGTCTGTCTGTCTTTTGATAAAATGCTTATGACTGTAAAAATTTAAACATTAAAGTATATTTTTATATGTAAACATAATTTTATATAGGTATTAGAAAACCGCCACGCCCATATGGCCCAAGAAAAGAGTAAATTTTTTATTAAAATATAATTGCGTTAGAAGTACTGGAATGGTTTCTTTTAGGCAACTATTTTTGTTTGCCTATACATTGGTATACCACGCCCCCAAAATTTACAAATTTAACAAAAAAGCCAATAATTTTGCGTTTCTAAGTATAAGTTCATATATAAGTTGAGTAAAATAAGTTAAAAGCCACACCCACAATCAACAAAAATCTATTTATTAGATACCTTAAGAAATTTAGTTTTAAAGTTATAATTAAACGTCAATGGACAAAGATGTGCAAAACGTGGGCGGGGTTTTAAAACAAACGCTAACAATGTCCAAAAAACAATGTTTATGGCTTTAGTCATATTCCAGCCACACCCATATTTTGCTTGTTAATGTGGAGGGTATTTAAAATGCGATTTAAACTAAAATTTTCTTTTTTTTTTCTTTTTATTTTACTTGTATTGCTACAACATTTCATTGAAACCACACTTTGTGTACTTTATGAGTGAAACGAGTGACTGAGTGTGTACCTAACGAAAGCGAATTTAAAAAAATTGTCGTTATTTCATCTTTGTTTTTTTCTATTTTTATTTTATATGATGAAAAAGTTTATTTTATATAATCCTTGTGTTTTTTGTTTTGTTTTGTTATTGTTGTTGTTTAGACTTTAGCTGCATTGGAGAGAAGGGAGCGTTGACAACGCTATCAAAACGTTTGACGTGGTTTTTGATTGACAACGAACTCATACATAATTCATGTCATTAAATCATGTTACATTTATTCTTCTTGTTCTTCTTATAAGTGTATATGCTGCTATACTAATGTTGCTTTTATTGTTGTTATTGTTACTACTTCCAACTGCACCTCTTCTCCAACTTTTCAACAACTGCTGCAATTGCTGCTTTTTTTTTATCTTGTGTCTTGTGACTGTCTTGTGATGATGGCACAATATTTTATTTTGTAGTTTCGTATATTTTTAAAAAATACAAAAATATATATATATTCTGGTATCGGGATATATAACGTACATACATTTTACCTTAAAAGAAAAGTTATAATATAAAAGTTTTATACTTTATCCTACGAAAGCAGCCAAGCTGGCCTGGGCTCTTTTCGTTAACCTGGCTGCCTACCAGACGGTTTCTCTCATTTTAGTCATAACTTTATACCGTTTTTTTTTTTTTTTTAATTCCTCATCTTCATATTTATTTTTTTTTTTTTTTTACCTTTATATTTTAATTTCTTTGTATTTCAGTTTTGTTTGAACAAAAGTTGTTTGCTGTTGTATTACCACCATCGTCATCACAGCTTCCTGTCCTCTACATCCTTCCTTCAGTTTCTAACATTTAGTTTAGTTTCATTTTTTCACATTTCCTTTAATAAACGGTCTCTTTACTTCGCTACTTGCGTATTTGTTTGCACATATGGTGTGTTAGGTGCCAGACTTTAAGGCCAAGCACCACATTGTCTGCCGCACTAATAAGAATCATTCTTATAACTTTATTACATTTTAATGAGCTACAATAGTTGATTATTTAAACAGAGCATGTTTGATTCATTCATTACAAAATTACAAACTCATTTTCATTTAAGATATCATTGAACGAATTCAAATGGAATTTTTTCTATTTTTATAACAGCTTAGAGGGCAATGTGCTATAATGTAAATAGGATATCCAAGTAACAACTATTTTTAAGTAAATATCACAAAGAATACTTTATAAACATACAAAATTTGTTTAGTATTTGCATATGAAAACATTGGATAAGTTAAGCTTTCCAATCTGAGTCAATTTAGTCATTTCCGTCCGTACGTCCATCAGTTTTTGGAATATTTAAGGAGTGCTTTGAAAAGATATTAAATTTAAATTTTTACACACACTGGTTCTAGAAAAGTATATCTTGATACATTCTGGTTCTTATTTAACATGAATGAAATCCGTTAAGAACCACACCCCTAATCAATACAATCACGAAATTGAAATTTGTTATATTTACGTATTTATCATCAAGCGACATATTTAAAATGGGCATGGTACTATAACAAAAAAATTACAATTTGTGTAGCAACAGATCTTTGAGGTAAAGTAAAACAATAATCATCAAATTTTTACACACATTACACCCACTTGTTACATAAAAGATTTGTTCTTAAGTTTTGTTTGATGATGACCTTCTTATTAAGTTTAAATTGCACAATTGAAGATGGGCACAAGGAATAAGATTACTTCTTATTACTGCATTTAGTTTTCAATTTTAATGTGACAAAATCGTTTGAAAGCCATGCCCACAGTAGGTGAAAATCCAACTAACAGCCCTAAATATTGAATTATGAAAATGTTATATGTAATAAGTTAAAAATGGGCGGGGTCAGCTATTAGACGCCCATATTTTACAAAAAATATGTATTAATTTTTTAAATTGTCAAGTACCGCACACATTAAGACAACCATTATTATTTAATACCTTCATGCATATGCCCAAAGTGAGCGTGCTCGAATAATAGATAAAATTTACAAAAAACTGTACTTGGCCCAAAATTTTACTTATTGACAGCTACAGTTAAATGCTATGCCTGCTACTGCTTTTACAATATTTGTTTGTTTTTATTGTAATAATTTTAATTTGGCCTCAGTTTTTCAGTGAATAGACATAATGAGAGAGAAATTTAAGCAACAATCAAAACAAACGAAAGAATCTTTCTTACTTTATCGTCATTGTCCATTTTTTTTTTTTTCGTATACATATCAAGTTTTTTTAAAATAATTTCATTCCGTCTCTATTTTTATCTATTTGTTCTTCTTTTTGTTTTCTTAATAATGCTGTGATTATGCTGTCGTTTGAAACAATATTTTCCTTATTACTGACAATTGTCATCAACAACAACCGTTTGTTTTATTCGAGTTGACTGATGATTTTTTCTTTCTATTTCATTGTTGTTGTTGTTGTTGTTGTTGTCATTATAAATATTCTTTATTAAGGACATTAATTTTTACTTTTTATACAAAATGTTGTAAAAAAATATTTAATGAAATTTTGTGGACAATTTTTTATAGTCCCCACCTAAGATAAACGGACACATAAGCTAAGTTTGTCATACCATTTGCAATATCGAGAAAGAGTTGGCAAAGACTCCACAATATATACTGATTAGTATCAAAATCTGACTTGATCTAGACATGTATGTCCGTGTGTCTGCCTATTTTTGGCCCTCTTACAGTCGCAAATGTTGACATATGTTGAGAAACGGGCATGATCGAATAACAGACTCGCTAATTAATTTTTGCCTTATCTCGGATCCTAAATGCAGTACTAAACAGTGCAATTTGTTTATACATATAAAGGGTATTTAAAATTTCACTTGAACCAAAAATTTGGTTTTTCTAATTGTTTTCTTTTAGTTTTGATAATTTTCTATGATTTCCTTCTGTTATAATTGAGAGAGAAAGTACTTATGAAAGAAAGAAAGAAAGAAAAAAAAAAGGATTTTTCACACTGAAATCAATTTGCATAATTTTTGAAAGCATCTTTTTAATGATTTTTTTCTCTTCCTATTTCATAAAAAATTATTCCACTCTAGTGGCATCATACGCCACAGTATTGCGTCTCTCTCTCTCTCTATCTTTATCTTTGGCTACTCTCTATGTTGAAATAATTCTTTCAAATTTTCATTGCTATCCTTTCTCAAGCATAGAGCGACGGTATGTTGAAGAATTTCTTAATTTAAGTGCAGTAAACTTTTTCTTAGTTTTATGAAAACTTTTTAATTAATAATGTTCACGGCGATAATAATTCTTCTTTCATTAATATTTTATCATACTACATAATATTGTGGACGACTCTTGTACAAGTTCTGATATATATTAAAATTAGTTTCTTTTTCAACAGTTGTCAGTTTATATGTTTTGGCATTTTTATTATCTAACACTTTAAAATTATTAAATATAATCGTTGACAGTGTAAACGATTGATTGAATGTTTTATTGTTGTACAATTACTCAAAGTAATGGTTGAAAAATGGTTGTCTACCTGCCTCTGAGTCATTCCGCAACATTTGCATTTTGTTTATATTTTGAACAAAATTGTATTTTGTTGTTATTGTTATTGGTTGATTGGATGTCTTGTATAAACGTTTCTGTTGTACTTTACATGAAATCAATCATTTAATTTATGTTTTCTTTGTGTCTTAAAAACTCGCTTGTGCATAATCTTTACAGCCTCCGCACAACGTCCGTTTCGTATCAACCCTTAATTTTTTATATATATATATATTGTATTAATGTTTTTTCGTTCTCAATATTTAACTATAATTGTCTTTTGTGCTTCTTCTAGTTCTTCTTCGAGTATAACTTGTAACATTTGCCCCCCATTTACAAAGATCTCATGCAAATCAGCTTCCTGTGTATTTTTATGCTTAAACAGCGACCTCTCCCATCCTTCACCTCTCTTTTATCAATCGTTCATTTTGTTTGGCAGACTATGGGTATGTGTTTAAGATAACGGCTGTTGGTTAAAAGTCCACCATTTTTGCACTTAACATATATTGATTCTCTTATTCAGACTTTTGTTTATTTTACATTTCTTTATATTTTCATCTTCTCTACTTTGGCTTTACCATCTTACGGCTTACGCCTTCTTGTTGTCTATTGTTTTTAAAGTATTGGAAATGTGTACTTATAGTAACAATAAAATAAATATGATAGAGTGGGCGCTTGATTGTTTTTTTTTTTTTTGTTCTAACAAATAAGAAAAAATTGTATTTAGCTTAAGCTAAATATTGATAAAACATTCGATTTTAATGCAAACAGATAATTTGACTTTGAATTTTAACTTTAAATTCCTACCACCAAACAGCAAATCCCTCTCTCGAGAAACACAGCCTACAATGTTATGCAAAAGTCTATATCTCTAAAGTAAAGACAAATTTTTATAAATGCAACTGCATTTACTTTCCTTTTTGCACCCACTTAACAGAATGAACAATACTCTTAACCTATTGTATAATGGGGTGGGAACGCTTCTTCGGGTGATATACTTAGAAACAACGCTTAAAGTTAAGCCGACGATAAAGTAAAGAATTTATTAAATTTTGAATATAAAAAAAAATTATACAGAAATAGTGTCTAATGAACCATATGGCTATCATGTGCTACGTTGTTTTAGTGTAACTTCTGAAAGAATGTTCAAGAAATAGCTCAAATTTATCGAAACACATTCTCTGAAGATCTAGTTCTTTATACTGTATACTATGTATATGTGGAAAGATTTCAAAGTGTAGTTTTGTTATTGAATCCACTATTTATAGAAAATTTCCAAGTGTTACAGTTTATTCAACCTTTTACTTAAAATTAAAAAAAGGGTCACAATGACAAAATTTAAAGAAAAATTCTTTTGTTTTATTGTTATTCAGCAAACAATAAAAGCCAGTCCTACTTTTTTTTTACACTGAATTCACATTTCAATTAATAATCAATATAATAATCATATCCGTCCATACGTCCGTCTCTTTCTTCTAATTACACTACAGGTTGTAATTTTTAATATTTATTAATACAATTTGGCACAGATACTTCTTTTAGAGTAGGCACTGCTATTCTTAAAAATGATCCCTTTTAAGCCATTTTTAGAATCCCTTCCCATAAAACACTATATTTTAAAATAAATCTTTATATAAAATAAATTCGTATTTACTTAAAATTGTTTAATAAAATTTACTCAAAATTAGTTAATTAGCTTAATAATTAATTGTATTAAATTTGGACTCGATCGAACCATTTTTAGAACCCTTTTCCATGATTCAAGTTTACTGATACAATTCAACTAATTAAAGCATAAATTGTTTAACTAATTGGTAATAGAGTAACCTTCGTACCTGCCTTAATTACCCAACACTATAAATTTACACAGTCTTGACACATGAATTGTACAATATTTTACCAAATTTATAGCGTAATAATAATACTGAAAGACTTTTGGCACATTCATAATAATTACAACACAATCCAACACAATCCATGTGCCCATGATGCAATCAAAATATTATTTGTGCTAAATCACGGAACTGAACTGAAGCGGAAGTGATTGAGGACTTATTGGCAATAAATGCGTGTGTTCAGTTTATATTTGCCAATAACAACAACACTGAAAACAGTCAGTTATATATAAGAAAAAATATTTATCATAAACATTTAAGAAATGAAAGAAAGTGCGAAGCAAAAATTAACAGCAGCACAGGGTGTGTTAGGCACGTGGCATTAACATTATTCATTGAAATAATATTGCTAACAATGACACGCCTACATTTATATGTATATACATCATTAACAAGATTGTTTTCTATGTGAAACTTTAATAAATAAGAAATAAAAGCAACAACAACAACAACAACAACATTATGAAACAACATCGATAGAAAAGACTTTTTATATGATTTTATCAAAATTTATCATAAACATTTTTCTGTCAAATATCTGTTGAAAGGATAAAACACGCATTAAAAGTTTGTCCTTTAGCCAAATTCTCATACATAGAGGAAAACATGCAAATTTTATTTTATTTTATTTTATTTTATACACATTTTGCTACAAAAACAAAACATAACAGAACAGTACTGAACTGCACAGAATAACAATATAAAAAAAAAAAAAAATAAGCCCCCGCGGACTTAACAGTATGTTGTTAATTTGCGTAAACGTTTTGTAATCAATTCCACATGTTGTTGGCGCACAACACAACATACACGGAGACATATTAGGGCAAAATATATGCATAAATATTTCCCACCGATATATCCTAACAACAACAACTGCAACAATAAAAGCATAACAACAAGTGTTCATTCAACCCTTTTTATAACCAAACACTGAGAAGAAGTGAAGAAATCAAACGTATTAGAGAGAGAGAGAGAGAGAGAGATGTCTCTTTGCATAAATATGTACACGATTATTAATTCCATCAAATATGATTGACAATACATGTACGTTTATATTGTCTGGTAGAGTTATGCTAATACTCTGCTGAGTTTCATATTCAATTTACTAGTCTAGGAAAGAGGCTTGAAATATACCAATGTGTGTCCTTAATCAACACTACACCTTTCAATTCTTGATATAGGTCGATATAGGTACGTGTGTCCGTATGTCTGTCTGTTATTGGCATTCTCACGAGCGTCAATTTTGGGATATTGAGCTGAAATTTTGTACAGATAGTTTGAGTTTTTGCACAAAGTTCACTACTTTAAAAAATCGGTCAAGAGTCACGCTCGCAATCAATAAAAATCTTTTTATCTACCAAAAAATGTAGCTAATAAATTGAAATTTATATATATTTATAATTATCCCATCCATCGATGTGCCAAAAATGGGCTTAACAGGCGCGCCCACCATTTTGCAAAAAAACTATACTTCACGTAAAACTCGACTTTCAAACTGATACATACTCTGTTAGAGGGGATAAACACATACCTGTCACGCCCAGTAATAAAGACGTGGAGGGTATTGAAGATTTGGCCTAAGCCAAATTTAGTTTTCTCACTTGTTTTTTACCTGTTTTTTTTTTTCTTTCTTAATAATCCTTATGGAAGAATTTTTGTTACAAAACAGATGGACTTACGGACATTGTTCAGCCGATTCACATATTCTTGTTGAACCAAAATATAAACTAAGACCTTAAACAATTATATTTCACAATTATTTGCATTTGAAATTGCTAACTAAAATATTTTTTTTCATAATTTTCTTGAATTGTAAAGTTTTTTTGCTTTTGCTTAAATGGATCATTATAAAAAATATCTAATTCTCTCATTATCGGTAATATCATCATTTTTGTTGTTGTTATTATTAACATAACATTTCATTTGGGCCGAATGTCAGTTATAATAAATGGTTGCTCTACATCTCTCGCTCTCTCGTTTGTTAGAGAGTTGTTTTGTTAATGGTCACACACCATTATTATTATTTTTTGTACTTTACTCCCCATTGGTTTGCTTATCATTATGTTGACAATATATTATCAAATAATAAAGTGACAAACGTTACAAATCTAAACGCTCGACACACGTACTAACCGACGCATCCTTAAGTCAAATTATGAAATATATCAACGAGTAGAAATGGTATGTGTGTGTGTCTGTAATTTACTAAGCATTATTTCATAAATAACGATGACAGTTACAACTATCTGTTGTTACATATATAGTACACACAGTACTCACACACAAACATTCATAATGAACGTAAAAGTTTTTTATTATGATAATATTGTATTATACCCAAGGAAAGTTGGTCGTTGAAAGTTTCATGCATTTGTCAGCCTCATCGAATTGTCCGTAGAGTAGGTACACACACGCACAATATAACGTATACCATATAGTAAGTGTAAAAAGCGTCCAGCATTAACAAGGTCGGTAACGAAGATCCTAAATTATGTTTAAGTGAAAAATTTATTTTGCACTTAGTTGAAATTTTAAATATATTTACATTATTATTATGTAAATTGTGGGCGTGGCAAAAATTATAATTCTGGAATTTTAAAAAATGATCTAAATTCCGCTCCAAATAAATTATTTTATATATTATGAGCGTGTCTGATATCGGATTACGCCCATTTCATCACAACCATAGAAGGGTAAAAATTTGTATAACTTTTAGAGACTCTCTACAGATTTTGCTTATTTTCCTAAGATCTTTAAAAAATCACCTCAATATCTAAATTTTTGTAAACTTAAGCGTTTCATTAAATCCTCTCAGATTTTCATATTGATCAAGAGCATATATCTAACGATGCTATACTGCTCTTAGAGCATATTTGTATTTCCATATATCATATATTGCGGGTGTGGCATTTTTTGTAAGGACTGTGATAAAAATTTACCTGAATTCTGCACAAAATAAAGTTTTGTTTTTTTTTTTGTGGGCGTGTCTGTTATATGATTTCACCCTATTTTGACGCCTGTACTTATTTCCATTTTGTACTTTTATTTTATAACTGATTGATGGATTTTTATCGATTGTAGGCGTGGCACATAATTAATTAATTCTAGCTAACTTAGAAAAACCTTTGTTTTGTAAGTGATAGTTATTTTAAAAAACTTTTTGCGATTAAATAAATGAAAGTGACAATAAGAGACAGACTTACAGACGGACATCTGTAGACTTTCATATTAATCAAGAATGTTACGATTTTAAGGGGGTTTCTTAGGCCTCTCTTTTGAGAGCGATAATTTAGTATACTCCCCATTTTACCTCAAGGAAAACAAATCTAAACCATAAAGAAGACAAGTGAGTCTTTGAAAGTCAACTTTTTCTCTTTATACCTTAAAAACAAAGACAGACAATCCTTTTTATCAAAAATTTGAAGTCTATGAAATATTTATCTTTGCTACAACTTATTAACTATTCTACTGAACAGTAGACTTCTAAATGTTTAATACATGCAGACACCTCTTCTTGCAAATAGTATATAAAATATAAAGTTTGTGTCTTAGATAAATGAAATTTTATTACTTCAAGTACACATTAGATAGATATATGTTGCAATTATGTATAAAAATATATATGTACAAAAAGCTTTCCTCTTACTTCAACTTTAAAGCTTTCCTTTATAAGTTTCAGAAAATTTACCGCAAATTACTATTATTGCTGAATATAACATATATTTATATTTTTATTCTCTTTATAGTAACAATAGCAACTGAGTACCAACTCAAATGGTATTTGCATTGTTAAGACGTTTAACAAAAACATCAGAACGGAGAAAAAAATATTCTACATATATATTTTTTTTTTTTTTGGAAAAATTTATTTTATATAAAATTTTGAAATATTTAAACGCGAAAAGCAAAAAATCAAAAAATTAAAATAAAAATAAAAAAGGAAATTATTATTGAAAAAATAAATAATAAAAAGGAAAAACATATGTATGTATTTATGATGAATATTAAACAAAGTGAAGTGAGTTGAAAAAACAACAAATAATTCATAAAATAAATAAATAAAATAACCAACAATAACAACAACTATTGAGTTTCCAAAGTTCCTGTGCACGAAAAAAATTGAAAGAAAAATTTTTCATTATATACATACACACACTTACCCCCATGCCAACCGCATTTTGTGTTGTGTGAATTAAACCACCACCGCCACTATTACCACTACCATCAGTAACAGTATCAGTAGCCGTGCCACTACCATCTGTAGAACCACTACTGCGGCAAAGAGAAGTGAGTTTAAATATTATATATTTAACCAGGTTACCTGGCCTTACATACATAAAAATGGAAAAAAAATTAAAAAAATATTTTAAACATAATACATAATTGTAACAGTATAACAAAAAAAAACAACAACATTTTCAGCATAAATTGAATTAATTTTCTAAATTTTTTTCTGAACCACAACTCCAATGAAAAGAAAATAAATTTATAAATAAAAAAATTAAAATTATATTAAATCTACAAAAACAAAACAACATATAAATATGTATAAAAATAGAAAAATCAATTCCATAATATTAGACAGCGCCAACTTACTATCTATTCAACTGTAAGCAAAATAAAAATATAAAAAAAAAAAAATCATGCGTGTGAGAGAGAGAGAGAGAAAGAAAGAAATTGATAAAGAGAGAAAAGTTTAACGAATAAACGGAAATTCAAAAATGTTTATAGAAGTTTTCGGACACTTAGCGGTACATTCAGCCTCATTTAACGAAAGCTTCTCTAAGGTGGTTGTTTATCCGGCTAGATACGGTAAATACAATAACAAGAGAGCTTCTATTATATACACTCTCATTTTTATCACATAATGGCTGAATTATAATTATAAGAGAGTCATAGCAACAATAATAACAACAACAACCAAAATAACAAAAACGAAAAATGAATACAAGCGGCAATTGTGTCAAACTGGGGGGAGCTCAGCGTAAATTTTCATCATTCGCAATAATATCATTTTTTTCACAAGTTTGCTGACGGAAAAATGTGAATTCAAATAAACGAAAAATGTGTGTGCGGTGTGTTGTACTATTCGTGCTGCATCATTAATAATAATGTGCGTGTATAATGTGCGTATTATTAAAATCTTGTTTATTGTGTGATAAACACAAGTATTTCTACTTATTGTCTTAATAAGATAAAAACCAATAATATAAAAATAACAAAAACAACAGCAACAACAAAAACGTAAAATACTTAAAAAATAAAACGTAATTGAATTGAAATTTTTCTTTTCTTTGTGTGTGAGAGGGAGAGATGGATTTAAAATAACATTACTGTTAAATTGTTGAGGCGTTAACCCTTAGTTGTTGAGTGAAAATAGGTTTTTATAGAAAAAGAAGAAGAACAAGTATATCATTAGTATTGTGTATATACATACAGACATATGTGATTACTTTCAATGAAAATACCGTTGTCTGACGACCCTAAACATAACACAACACAGCTACGGACTGACCTCATGAACAAAACACAACAACACACCAAGACGGAGAGACGAGACGGAACGAATAGTACGGAAAGAAAGAAAGAAGGCACTTTTAAATATCTATGCTAACAAAAAAAATTAATAACCGTAATATGTTTCATTCGTACAGAATGCAGTTGAGTAGTGTTGAACAAAGAACAAATGTGTAATCAGATAATCAATGAAGCAGAAAATATTAAAGTGTTTGCGGTAAATCCATAAAGTCAGCAGACTATTAGTGTTGTAAAGTATTATTGTACACGTACGCGGGTGATATACATAAATCATCATCATTGAAATCTCAAGATTATATATTTCTTTTTTAATTTTCTCACAATTATTTAATTACTCGCCATTAGTGACTTACTACTCGCATCCATAATCTCTTTATAAAGTTTGTTTCTTCTTCAATACTTCATACAATCACTGCTTTTTGGCAAAGAGAATATATTCTGCTGAATATTATTTGTGCGCTTACTCTACCTCTCCTTTTATAAATTTATTAAGTAAAGTTTGCTTACTCTCTCGGTATTATTATTCATTCCCGATATATTAAATGCCAGGAATAAAAAAAAAACTTAGCTTTACTATAAAATCTTCATTAAAAAAAAATTATTTGAATTCATAGAACATTTTTGAATATAAACAGAATGACATAAAGAGAAACTGACTCTGAGCGTAAGAGAGATAGAGAGGGAGAGACACTCAATTATATATACTACAAATAAGGGCATGTCAGCTACACATCCAAGGGCAAAAGTTTGGAAACATAATAAGAATAATTAATAAAAATAAGCCAAATTTGCTTTACAGTAAAGGGCGTGGTAGATACCTGATTTCGTTTTATGGTATTTCTTCTATTAAAAATGAAGTCGGATTCTTAACCAAGTTTTTGTAGAATTTTATTTGTGAACGTCTCTGTTACCTAAACCCGCCTATTTTTTTTATACATAGATGTGTTTATATTAAAAAGGTTTAATAACGTCGTAACTGTATTTTGGATGGCTGATGGGAAGTTTTTTATCATTTGTGGGCGTGACTTTCAACTGATTTTCTCAAATTAAATAGAAACCTATCTGCAAAAACAAAAAATATCAAGAAAAACAGCTTGACGTCTATATCACAAGAGTCTCTAATGCTTTCTTTCGGGTTTTGCAAACGGAATGACCAATTTATGAAACCCCCTATTATTTTTAAAGATCTGATCTCTGGAGGAATCACCTATAAGTGTCGATCTTATTCATCATAGACATAATTTGATTTAAAATTATCATTTTTTAAGCAGGCTTCAGTCTTATAATTTTATAATCTGCGGGAATCGAACCTACTACCTTCCGTATTAGAGACTCAACTGTTAAGCCTTCATTTATGGGAAGACTATAATAATAGCTGTATTTTTGACAAGATCTATATAAACTTGGCCATGAAATGAAAAGTTTATATAGACCTTGGCTTGATAGGCAAACAATGGAGTGATGCTGCAATATAAGTTAAAAAGATTTTCGGCATCGGCAAAAAAAGGCTTTGTACATTTCTTGGTAATTTGTTCTTAGTTTCAGGCTCGTTAGATTCCCAAGTAGTTAGTAATGGTGTCCGTAGTTCTTGCTTCCAAGTTTGCTACATTTTTCTTACTTCGTTGTCCCCATTTATACTACGAAAGTTCCATGGAATATCACAAAAGAAGTAAGTGTTATAACTATAGGCTATTGGGGACGGCAATATTAGCAGCTTTTTTTTTGTACCGAAACTTTCTCCCTTGACTGTATATATACACAACAAGCATTTTTATACACTAAGTTATATACAATTATGAAAAAAAAAAAGCAAACACTACGAAAATTTAGTTGGAGAAATACAAAATATTTCCTAAACGCGATAATAACTGGAAAGAAAACTAAATGTATTCGGGTAGACACCAAGAAAAAAATAATAAGAATAAGTGCCGTTTAGTGATTGACAAGTATTATATTCTCAATGACAATGAATAGAAAACGAATTTGTTACAATATTTACTTATATGCCGTTTACGTTGTGTATACAATAATGCATTAGTCAACTAATCGATGATTTTTGTTTTTGTTTTTGTTTTTTTTAATGCATACCGCATTAAAATTGACTTCAAATCATATTTTGTTGGTGTTATATACATTTCAGTTGAGGCCTATTGACCGCACCGCACTTAGATAAGGTGAAATAAGGAGAGAGTGAGAGAGAGAGATAGAGACAGTGAGCAAAAGGCTCAGCGGCACATATTATGGGCTGTGGACAAAGTAAAATTCATCTTTACCCAAGAAAATCGAAAAGCAAAGCAAATGGCAAAAAAGGAGGACATGGTAAGCACACTTATGTTATACTACCAAACTATACACGCATATACACACACACACATATAACATATATTCATTCAATCCCATGTAAACCAAAGCAACCACGAGCCCATGTCATCTCTCATCTTTGTACTCTTTATGCGGTAATATAAACAAACACATAGTGGCAGACGGACAGACACATAACAACTTACTCAGCCGTATAAAAATTCACAACAACAACTATAACTACAACTATATTGTATATATGATACAATCGTATTAGTAGAAATTGTAAGTGTAGTAAAAAAAATTTAAAAAAAAAATAAAAACAAATACAAAGTCAGTATTATCATCATCAGGTTACCACCTGTTCATACACATCGGTGTGATTGGGTCGTCTGTAATAATGGATATACAATATCTAACACCTGGATTTGTGACGGCCGCTATAATAGTTGAGTTGAGTTGTGTTGTGTGTGCATATAAATGTGTGGGTGTTTGTATTATCAGACCGTTGATCTTACAGTATTATCAACTAAGTATAGTGAAAGGTTTACATTTATATTTACTCTGAAGTAAACGTTTATATGAATACAATTGTACATGCGCGTGTGTGTGTTTTGTGTGTGACCTGTTTTGTTTAACAATATTTAGACATCTGTAACATCTCTCCAACAAGCCCATTCAGTCGTACATTTTATTACACACACATTTACACACACACACACATAGTATCATAACTAAATAAGTGTTATATACAAACATACCCACATACTAACATTTATTCTAAAAAAAAAAAGAAAATTAAAATCTTTCTAATGCTTATAGTGTTTGTGTGTTAGTGGGTAAGGGTATGTGAATAATATTAAAAGAGTATTATATGTTACATGAATGCATACATACTCACTTACATATGTCAAATGTAACTGTTGGTTCATTTAACTTGTTCCCATTTGAAGTGTTGTCACATACCACCGAAGGACACACTTATCATTGTAATTAAATCAGGGAGAATTTATGTGTCTATATGTAGTCAACTTATGTTGGTCTCCATGGATAAGATCAACAATTAACCTGATGTAAAGCAAAGAACATTTTACATAAATATTGTATGTAGAGAGTTTGTTTTGAGTTAGAAATTGGATTAAACTGGAATGAACATGAAATCGTATAAAATAATTGACATACAGTTGGAGTTGGAAAGCTTTCCGTTGATGACTTTACTATAAATTCTTGATTTTCATTAAAATACAAGGAGATCTAGATATGTCTGTGCTTGTGTGTGCTTATCTTGTGTATGGGTATATATTGTTTAAAAACTCCCCATTTAATGTTTTTATTCGTTTTACTTGTTAGGTGTTGCAAACGTTCTAATAAAGAGAGTGTACCTCTAAGCACAAGGTGTGTTTTGGCATAAAAACGTCAACTAAGAATGATTAATAACTGTCTAATTTTATTGTTAGTGTTGACACGCTTAGAAAAATGTCAACACCTTTTATTTTTATTACCCATACCTACACCAATAGCTTACTATCGCAGTAGAGATATCTGTCATTTATCCATATCCATGTACATATTGAACGATACGATTATTTTGTTTTGATGATAATTCTTGTACTTATCATATATAATATATATGTATCAAATATTTACAAATATCAAATAAACAATTTTGTTATGTAAACGGAAACGGAAGCTTTCCGTAGACATCTCAATACTTATATACAGCACTATACATACACATATATCCATTTATACTGTTAGCATTATGTACACAATATGTAAACATATCAAATTGAAATTAAATAAATTTTGTTAAATATGAAAAAGTTTTAAATGAAATTGAAAAAAAATATTTGGAAATGAAAAGTAAGCAACTGAAATTGAATAAATTTCAAATTAGATTGAAATTGAATAAATATTAATTGAAAATTAAAAATTTTTAATTTAAATTGAAAACTAAGTATGATTTTGAAATGAAAAGGAATCAATTGAAATTGAGTAAATATTAATTGAAAATGAAAAATTCTCCAATGAAATTGAAAAATAATTAACATTTAGAAATGGAAAGTAAGCAATTGATCATTTCCAACTGAAATTGAATAAAGTTCAATTGAAAATGAAAATATTCCAAATGAAAATGAAAAATATCAATTGAAATTGAATAAATTTTAAATTGGGTTAATGCTGAATAAATATTAATTGAAAATGAAAAATTCTCCAATGAAATTGAAAAATAATTAACATTTAGAAATGGAAAGTAAGCAATTGATCATTTCCAACTGAAATTGAATAAAATTCAATTGAAAATTAAAATATACTAAATGAAAATGAAAAATACTCAATTGAAATTGAATAAATTTTAAATTGAGTTAATGCTGAATAAATTTTAATTGAAAATGAAAAATTCTCCAATGAAATTGAAAAATAATTAACATTTAGAAATGGAAAGTAAGCAATTGATCATTTCCAACTGAAATTGAATAAAGTTCAATTGAAAATGAAAATATTCCAAATGAAAATGAAAAATATCAATTGAAATTGAATAAATTTTAAATTGGGTTAATGCTGAATAAATATTAATTGAAAATGAAAAATTCTCCAATGAAATTGAAAAATAATTAACATTTAGAAATGGAAAGTAAGAAATTGATCATTTCCAACTGAAATTGAATAAAGTTCAATTGAAAATGAAAATATTCCAAATGAAAATGAAAAATATCAATTGAAATTGAATAAATTTTAAATTGGGTTAATGCTGAATAAATATTAATTGAAAATGAAAAATTCTCCAATGAAATTGAAAAATAATTAACATTTAGAAATGGAAAGTAAGCAATTGATCATTTCCAACTGAAATTGAATAAAGTTCAATTGAAAATTAAAATATACTAAATGAAAATGAAAAATACTCAATTAAAGTTGAAAAATAAGTACTTTTTTGGAAATGAAATTTTTCATATTTAATTTTTCATTTCATTTACTCTTCCTAAAGAAAATTGATTTAAAATCATTTGTGTTTAGATTGCTCGAATATTTTAGAAAGATTAATTATGATCTATCCATTATAATCTGGTCCTTTTTATTCTTATCATCTTCTATTTAAAGTTGATTCAGACGGTGAAACAGATGAAGATGAAGGACACATCGAGGATACGGAAAAATTTCAAAATCGTGAACGGGATAAAAATGAAGAAACTGAAGAAAATAGCAATAAAGATGCGCTCGAAACGGATGAAGAGGTGTCCGTGTCATTATTGCGAGCTAAAAATCTCTCACTACTGCAAAGTCAGTAAGTATTGTTTTATATATATTATAGCGCGTCTACGCGTTTACCTAATGACAATTATATAAACTATTTACCCAGAGAAATATCTACTAGTCAACAGAACTTCTTTCGCATGTTGGATAAAAAGATCGAAGAGGTTTGTCCATCAGCTCACATATATTAATTATCTTTAGTCTGCATATTAACGGTTTGGCACAATTTCAGGGACCGGATTATGATTCCAACAGTGAAACTGAAATGGCCTTGGAGGAGGCTCGATTAAATGCATTGGTACAGCATTGGGAGTCAGCCAGCTTAACGGCATCCATGTGTTCGTCAGCTAGTCGTTCGTTACAAACAACACCGGTCCGTCAAACGCCAGCAAAACAATTGGTTACACCGCGCTCCCTATTAACGACTGGCATGCCACCTCAACTGTCACTCGGTGGCGCCGAGTTTCTACCTCATGGCGGTACAATAATGCCATCAGTTAGCGCTCCCCTAAAACTGACACCGAATAAACCTTTAGTTCTGTCGCATATAAATTCAGGAATGCTACATCAAATGGCTGTATTGCCGCAGTTGCCACTGGGTAAGGGCGCTGCTGGTGAGCCTACAGCACCACCGGCTTCGAATGTGATCGGTTTAAATGCAAATTCGTCCAATGCTCTCGCACTAATGCAGGCAGCATCCAATAATACCCCATTACCACCACAACCATCAACAAATCAACAGTATTTGCTGGCCATTCCAACCGGCTCCTCACCACACCTGGGTGGCAAATCGAATCAGATTAGTCCCAAGCGTTTGGTGGACGGTCGCATGTTAATCAATTCCGGTCCGTTAGCACAACAACAAATGCAACAACCATCCCCGCCGAATAATCTTATGCAAAATCAATATATCCCCGCCACGCCAAATCTACAAGCAACCACAGCGGCTACATCCAATTATATGAATGGTGGTCGTGGTGGTCCGCAATCCGGAGCAGTGACCCTCCAGTTAGCATATTATGGTCAAGCCACCACTGCCCAACAACAAAGTATGCAACAAGCAATATCACAACAACAGCATCAATTACAACAACAACTAGAACTTTCCCCGCAAAGCCAAAATCAGACATTGTCAGCAGCAGCGCTATCAACGTCCTCCTACTACAATGACAATGTGCAAAATATTCAGGCAAGTATTCTCTAAAAATGGGTCTTATACTGTTCACATAAAATGAAAGTTTATACATTCTTGATGAGCATCAGAATATGAATCGACCTCGGCATGTATGTTCGTATATCCGTCTGTTGTGGGCATTCTCACGGTCGTAACTTTTAAGATATTAAGCTGAAATTTTGTATCGATACTGTTTCACGCAAAATTCTATTTACAATGGACAAAGTCGGCCTAAAGCCATGCCCATAATGAACAAAAATCTATTTGTGTGACACAAAAATTGTGCCATGAAATTGAAATTTAGATCGAACGGCGTGATGAACCAACAGAAACGCCTACAATTTAGAACATATACTATGAGAGAACGTAATTTGTACCTGCCACGCCCACTGCTTCTTTATAGATATGAACTTACTTGTTTTCTTTTTTCTACTTGCTCGCTGATCATATAACTAAATTTCATTGCTTACTGTATATCGCTTAAACAGGCCATCACCGGTGAATACCGATTTCCACCTGCCATCAGTGTACAACGTTTGGCACCCCAAGTACAGCGACAATTACGTGAAACACAGGAATTAATAAAAGACTCATGTCCCCAATTATACGCCTATGGTAGTCCTGGACCACCTCCTCCACTGCGCAATCAAGCCGGCGTTACTAGTCGTCCCCTTCCTACCAACCGCAGACCCACCCTGGAGACTCAATTCTCGCAGGAACTCTCGTGATATCTACAAAACTGAATTTCAAATCTATACTAAAATCCAAAAAAACAAAACAAAATTAAGAAGATAATGAAAGTTACACCTAATCACGCCAAAAATTTGAAAGAAAAAACTTAAAAAAACATACAAAAATCTTAAATGTTAACAAAAAGTAAAACGATCGATCGCTGTTACGTGGAGTGGAATGGACGCAAAGGCTACAAATGCATATAAACCACATATATACAGAGGGTGCAGCATTGAGCAGATTGTGTACCAGGTGGTTGTTTATTTCTACTCATATATTTTTATGGATCAATGACCAAAACAAGTCATCAAACATCAATTTCATTTATGCGGCAACGCAATCTTATAAAAAAAATTCATGTAATTTATTATTATTATTATTATAATTATAAGCATAACAACATACACAAGTGACTAGCTATAGCATGCAGGGTATATGCTGGTCATATGTAACGTCTCTAGTCCTTTAGACAGTATCAACCACCGCCACCACCATCAGACACAATGCAGAAAAGTTTAGTGATTGATAAGAAAAACAACAAAAACAAAAATATAAAATAAATCACCCTCCCCCATAAGCACACCTTTATTACCTAAGAACAAGGAAAGTAAAAGATTTGGCAAACAACACACACACACACACAACACACCCTCCTTTCCATTAATCATACGCAGCAAACAATTACTCGCAAAACACTTATTATTGAAGGAAGCAATGGTACGTACATGGTAATAAACCACAAAGGAGGAAGTAGACAAACGGAAATTATCGTTTCATCGTTTTAATACATTCTCACATACGCTGTGTGTGTATTACGAGTTACAGTCAGCTCATCGCAATGCCACACACTACAAGATTTGTGTGTAATTTGGAAAAAAAAAAAGATTTAAAAAGAAAAAGTATAAAATGTGTAGCATATTATTATTATTATTAAATATTATAATTGCAACTAATTAATTATTAATATTTATTATATATATATACATACTTATATATATTTATTAAATATATTGCATTATAAGCAAAACTGAACGGAAGAAACATTGTCTTAGTTGTATGATCTAATTTGATGTAAAATAGACTTTTTTTCTTATAAGTAAAATCTTACAGAAAAAGAAAACACACAACACAACACACACACACATACACAGAGAAAAGAAAAATCCTTATAAAAATAAAAAAAATTAAACAAAAACTTTGAAAGATATATGTTTAACATGTATCGTAAATACCATGAATAAGTTTTTGAGTAAAGTTTTCAATTTTATTCCTTTTTTTCAGTTGTGTATAGTTTGCAAACATGCCATATAAAAAACTTTTCAAGTGTAATAAAAAAAGTTTTTAGGTTAAAATAAGAGTAACGATTCAATGGGATCAAAAAAAATTTCGATCAATAACGATCACGATTTATGAAAAAGACTTTAGATCACAAATGACGATTAGATGTACTTAAAAATAACAATCAAGTGTGTTTAGAAAACGTTTTTAAGGCAAAAGATTTTAAAACAAGAATAATGATTATGTGTGTTATCAAAAAAAGTTAATCCATAACGATCACAATTATTCAAAAAGATTGTAAATCAACAATAACGATTATATGTGATCAAAAAAAAAAAAGTCTTTTAGATTACCACCAATCAGAGTTTAGATGACGATTGATGATTAGATGTGATCAAAAGTATTTAGATCAAAAATAACGATCATGTGTGATTAGAAAATGTTTTTAAAGCAAAAGATTTTAAAAACAAGAATAACAATTAATTAACTACGATAACGATTATGGGGATCAAAAAGATTTTAAACCTAGAATAATGATAAAATGGTAGCAAACATTTTCCTTAATCTAGGAAAATGGTTGAGGATGATTAAAAAATATCTAGATCCAGAATATTTTCCTTTAAAGCTTTTGCAGAAAGAAACGTCACGAATTTTCCTAAATATATCGATCTCCGCACTCAACGTTGCAAATATTTATACATCTTTGTTGGAATGCGGTAATAAATTGTTCATGCCTGACCCTTACTGACCCTTACTGACTGATTTCTTTTCTTCTTCTTCTTTAAAAAAAAAAAAAACAAATACAAATAATTTATTGGGAGTTCTACTCTTCCAACGTTTTATTAAATTGAAATTCAATAAAGAGTTTAAATCACTACATCAAAATACTTCTGTTTTTTTTTCTTTAGTTAATACTAAAATATATGCACATACACTTGCATACGTACGTGCATACGTATGCGTATATATCATATAAATTATTTAAATATGTCGCATAAATATTGTAGCAAATTGAATTAAATATTGAATGCCCTCTCTCTCTCTCTCTCTCTCTCTATTTAAACTACAACTACAACTAATTCTTTTTTTGCATCGTTTGATAATAGCCTCCTTTAGTGAGATTGGGGGGCAACATCTTATTGTGATTACCACCTCTTCCTCAGTTGGGTACGGGTATAGGGGGTGGTGGATAGGCGTACATGTCAACCGAGTTAGCATTTGAGGGGGGAACGGCATACGAAGCGGATGACATGCCACCGCTATAATTGCCATCCTTATTATATGATGCATAAGGATCTGGCGTAAAGCGTGATTTCTTGTGACCACCATCAGAATTGCCGGCACCGTTGTCATAGCCACCAGCCGATGAAAAACGTGACATCTGACCATTCGGACGAGCCATCGGAGGTGACGTATTGGAATTATTAAAGCGTGGAACTGCATTTTGTGCGTTGTACTGTTGGGGGACGTGTTGCTGTTGCTGGCCAGCATAATTACCATAATTTGGTTTGTTCATCTGTTGGTCATTACGCTGACGCTGGCCATACTGACTAGAATTGCCAGCCATTGGATTACCATTTGAGTACTTCTGATAACCGCCACCACCACCAGCAGAACTTTGATAACGATTGTTATTGTTGCGTTTCTGATTCGTATTCGAAGCCATATCCATTAAACGGGGATTAATTACCTGAATGAATCAATTTGTTAATAATGCGGAAATATGGGAGAATTTTGATATTTTTATACCCTACGCATAAAATGGACGGTATATTAATTATATCATTCCATTTGCCAACACCCAGAAGGAGGGGTCAGATATATATATATACTTGATCAGCATTAATAACTCGATCGCTTTAGATATTTATATCTCTCTGTCCGTGTATCCATCACGGTCGTAAAATTTGAGATATTAAACTGAAACTTTGAAGAGCCACGCCCACAATCGTTAAAAATCTATTTATCTGCCTCAAAAATTAGGCTACGAAGTTAAAATTTTGTATAAATATTTCTGATTACCCCATACATCGATGTGCCAAAAATAGGCGTGGTCGGACAACAGGTATGTTTACATTTTATAAGCTGATGCGTAAAACATGCACTATTATAGGGCGTAATCAAGTACCTGCCACGCCCAAAATTTGTAAGTACATGTGAGGAGTATTTAAGATGTGGCTGAAGGCAAATTTAGTCTTTTTTTCTGCTTGTTTAATTTTTAATTTACCTGTTTGGCTTCACGCAACACCTGTATCAAATCGTTGGCCTTGTTGGCATTGGCCATGGTGAATAGAGTGTATGCCGTTCCCGTATTGTTTGAGCGTCCCGTACGCCCAATCCGATGCACATAATCCTCCGAATTGGATGGATAATCATAATTGATTACAAACTTGACATCGTCAACATCTGTTTAAATGGTTTGTGTTTTGATTTTGATTTACGGCCAAAATAGAAACATGAGTTGAATGATTAAACCGTTTGCTTAACATTTACCAACATTTCTAATCATATAACACTGGATTGCATACTTAATATAATGCATACCACCCACCTTCGGTTGGTTGTACACACACATACTTAAAGTGATTATAGAGAGAAAATTGGAACAAAAATCTTAACCATCCGTCAATATATGTTTGAAATAGCATTCGTGGACCTCGACCTTTGCAACAAACGTCTTTGAAAAAAAAAATCAAATATTCATTAAATGAAAGCAAACCATTTGTACATTGCTCTGATAACAACAACAACAGCATTTGCAGCTGCAACAGTGCTGTATGATGAGCTAATAATACGTATGCGAGAACTTAAAAATAACATTTGTACGTTTCTAGATATATGTAAAATATGGGAAAGAAATTATTGTGACAGCAGTAGTTATTGCATATAGTTCAGCAGTAGTTTTATTGTTTGTTGTTTAGACGCACAGATCCTGTGTACTTACCACACGAATCCCGACACAACTAAATGAATCTAAATGTAACGATAAAAATAGTATACGGATAGCATCGTAATGGCGCTAAGTGATAAATACAAAAACAAAGAGTGAGAAAAAGGGCAACACAAGATACGAATAGAAAGGACAAAGCAACAGATCAGAGGAAGGTATATACGTGTAGCTGCCAATGCAAACAAAATAAAAGTTAACCTGGCTTAGGCCAAATCTTAAATACCCTTCACATGTCTTCACAAAAATGGGGGGTACATGGGGCGTGGTAATTAACGGAATATGCCCTTTAATAGTGTATTTTGTATCGTATTAAAAAAGTAAATTTTTGTAAATTGTGGGCGTTTAACGACCCCGCCTTTTTTCTCCTCTTCAACACATAACCTGATTTTAAGTATTGTTACTACATTTTCACTTCTTAGCTTCATACAGAGGTTTGTTAATGGTGAGCGTGGCCCACAGTTTTTTGCTCAATTTGATTAGATAGCGACTTGTAGAAACTATATAAACCAAGCTGAATCGATTGAGATTCTGACACCAATATATGATCAGGGTTTTCAATAGGAACATAACAATTTTATATTTTAATACAAACACACTGTCAAACGTCTTTCTTAATCTGTGAAGATCAAAAGGTCAGTTAAGTTTAACAGTTTTTATGATAATGAAATTCATTGTTTGGAAATTTTTTAAAATTAATTTAAAGCAACTTTAAAAGCGTTTACTCGTTATTATCGTCCCACCAGACAAGCTATTCGTGAAATATTTAATAAATTTGAGTCAAAATATTAACTATTGCATACTCCTGTACCAGTGAGACGATACACTGGTCGTAATACGTGCAGTATAGCGCTTCAGTTCAAAATGAATTAAATCAGCGGATTCCATGCCTTTCCCAGTTATTGGAAATCTCTAAAACCACATTGCGGCATAAAGATCTTGACTCACATCCTTACCGGATTAATATTCATTTCGATCAAATTTTCATTATTTTAAGCACATATGTGGTCTCTAATGCCTCCTTCTACCGTTTTATTTCAAATGAAAAACTAAACTAGTATATTATATGAAGGGTATAATAAAAAGGACATTAGAGCAGGGCAGCATTTTAATGTACACACATAGCCGCCATAATATAGGCAACAAAAATCACTGATATGTAATAATTATAAGCTACAATGACAACTGTAACAACAAAATGGAAAAAAATGTGGAAATTAAAAAAAATAGGAAAAAATAGGAAAAAATCGAAGTCCATTTCATATAATATATATACAGTGATGATCTATTATTTTTGTTCACAAATCGAAATGTCTTAATTGTAAATACATACGTACATAAACATTATTGTAGCAGCCAGTCAATATTGAGAAGTACATATACATACACACACGCACACACACAAACATCAGTATAAAAGTATATGTATAAATATTCTTGTGATTAAATCGTGTAAACGGAGGGAGAACTGTACCTGCGAGCATTACCGTTTTCCAATTTAAGTAATTTTGAATAATTTCATAAATCACTAAAGCGGGGAAGTACTGGGAAGAATATCTGGGTATTATAGTTAATTTAAAAAATTCCATTAAAATTTTCGTTTTTGAAATTTTTGTTACACTTAATATGATACCTCTCTCTCACACTGCAAAAATCAACGGTTTTATACACCATTTTAAGGTTAAATTGAGAACTTCCAAATTATAATTGAAAACTTGCTAGTTGAAATTGGGAAACTGAAGTTTTAAATTGAGAAAACCAAGTTCAAATTGGGAATTCCAAATTGAAATTGAGAAAACAAAATTCAAATTGAGAACTTCCAAATTGAAATTGAGAAAACCAAATTGAAATTGAGAAATTTAAGTTTTATCCAAATTGAAATTGGGAACAAAATTCAAATTGAGAACTTCCAAATTGAAATTGAGAAAATCAAAATTGAAATTGAGAAAACGAAACCAAATTGTATTTGAAAAAAATAAAATTGAAATTGGGAATTAATAAATTAAAATTTTAAAATTTATCTCAATTGAAATTGGGAAATTCAAAATTGAAATTGAGAAAATAAAAATTGAAATTGGTAATTTAACATTTGAAGTTGGGAAAATATAAATTGAAATTGAGAGAATGCATTTTAAAATTTAAATTGCAAGTTAAGAAAATTAATATTGAAAATTGGGTTTTTAGTAAATAAGATAAACCATTTTTATGCTTCAAACTTAAATATTTCATTCATTTTCAATTTGAACTTGGTTTTCTCAATTTCAATTTAGTTTTCTCAATTGGAGTTTGGTTTTCTCAATTGAAAACTTCAGTTTCCCAATTTCAACTTGCAAGTTCTCAATTATAATTTTGAAGTTCTCAATTTAACCTTAAAATGGTGTAGTATTTTTTATCAAGAGTTTCATATCACATTAAGAAATTTAAATAATTTCTTCTCCCCGTTATATTCATCTATTAAAATTTGTACAATTCTCTGACTGACTCTCAAAAACATACGCTAAGAAATGTGTGTGAAATATGAGAAATACCTAAAAATTATATATTAAAGATAAGAATAAGAATAATAATAACGATATATAACAGTTAACCAGCAATGTATGGAAAAAATTATTCTCCTCATTATTTAACCCACACCACCACACAACTAAACGAAAGGTACGTTTTTTACTTAAACACAACAGAAGAAAAAAACAATTTACTATATCTCCGTTAGATTTGGAGAACCAGAGAGAAGGCTAAAGGAAGCATTCTCCAATCATATGCATACACACGCGCGCACAAACACACACACACGATAGATGTCTCTTTCTGTCTCTCTTTCTCTTAGAGAATTACATAGCATAGCTAAATTATAGATGAATCTCGTGTGAGTCAGGGCTGGCAGTGTTGGGTTGGGTTTCGATTCATCCTGTAAAAATACGAAGACGAATCAAATAGAAATAATGAAAGAATTTCATAAAACATTTCATCCACATCATCACTCGGCCCGCCATCATATTTTTCATATTCGAGATGGTTGCTTGCCCGAATGGCAACACAACAACAACAATAATAGTGAAGAAAAATCTTACCTAACCCTCGGGCCGCCACATCGGTCGCCACGAGGATCGAACTGCGGCCATTACGGAACGACGTTAACACAAAGTCACGTTCCTGCTGCGACTTGTCACCGTGTATAGCGCAAGCACGCCACCCCTGTCGCGATATGGAACGTGTTATTTCATCGACACGTTTCTTCGTTTCAACGAATATTATGGTTTTGGTATCCCGCTCAGATGAGATTTCACCCAACAATTTATTCAATTTGTTGGTCTTTTCGGTCTCATCACACACATCAACAATTTGTAAAATGTTATGATTCGCCGACAATGTCAGCGATCCGATATTGATTTGTATATAATTGTCTAAGAATTCTTCGGCCAGGTTGCGCACCTCTTTCGGCCATGTAGCCGACCACATCAACACCTGACGATCGGGTCGAATCTGTTTCATAATCTTACGTATTTGCGGCTCAAAGCCCATATCTAGCATGCGATCAGCCTCATCCAACACCAAATAGGTGCAACGGCGCAAATTTGTAACGCCTCGCTCTAGAAAATCAATCAATCGTCCAGGAGTTGCGATAACGATTTCGACTCCCCGCTCCAAGTCACGAGATTGCGGTTGCTTTGGAGCGCCACCAAAGATGCACGTGTTGCGCACTTGGATTTGAGAGCCGAATTCATTGGCAACTTGCTGGATTTGCTGAGCAAGTTCACGAGTGGGTGCCAGAATCAAAGCGATCGGACCGTCTCCTTGTTCCAAACGTGGTTGATTACTAATGTGAACCACGGCTGGTAACACATAGGCCAACGTTTTGCCCGAACCGGTTTGAGCCACACCCACCATGTCTCTCCCACTAAGAGCGATTGGCCAACCCTGCGCTTGTATAGCTGTCGGCTTGGAAAAGCCCAACTTTTTTATACCCGTCATAACATAATCGGGAAAGCCACCCTCAATAAAGTCAATGTTGGGCGTTGGAATGCTATTGCCCTTCAATGTAATCTCATTACTACTTAGGAACTTGTCCACATCAGTTTGAGGACGATCCTTCACTGAAGCGCACGGTGTATAAAAATTCTTCTTAAACGGAGTTAACGTTACCTCTGACCAAACAATGTTCGGCATATCACTTTTATTCGAATTCAGGTCATAAGAGCCGCGACCGTTATTCATGTCGTTGCGACGATTATCCATTGGTGGCCTCGAGTAAGGCATTGACCTTGGGAAAGGAGCACTATGACCACGCATAGGGCCGCCGCGGCCTGGCGGTTGGCGATCACGGAAACCTCCACGACTCATTGAACGATTATCACCACGGCTTTCATACCTGTGGGACATTTTTAAATGGTTTAAAAAAATATTCATTTTTATTCTTTATGAGTATTCTTCTCACTTTAACTTATTTTTATGAGTTTTTCAATACTTTCAATAAAATTTTCAAGGAACCCATACTTTATGTTTCAATAAAATTCTTACAATTGTGTGCAAGTATGTGTCATTAAAGGCAGTATGTATTGATTTTTAGACAAAGTCCGACATTTTGTTTTACTTTTCATTGAATAAAATCGTTGCATATATGTGCACAAATAAAGAATGTTTTGCTTTTATTTAATTATTTATTACAAATAAAAAGGAAATGAATAAATAATTACGTTATAATAAACACCCCGAGAATGCCTTAATGTTTCGTATTTTATTAATAAGAAATTTTTAGCGAATTAAAATTTTTCACCGAGCCATTGTCGTACGTCATTTTTTTTTTTATTACTTAATCTAATATTATCTACTTAAATATTGGAATATCAATAAATTAAATTAATTATATGATTATACTTACATATTTGAATAGTTTTAAGAGATTTTAATTAATTTATTTAATTTTCTTTGGTTTCTGAAAAGATTTCTATCAATTTTCACAGTAATGTATACCTTTTACGAAATTGGTATAACAAATTTCAGTGTGTAGTGCCAGACCTTAAAAATTGTTCCTCTCAAAAGGGTTGCCACCGTTAACTTATCTGTATATGATACGTACGCACAATGAATGCTTTTATTAATATTTGAACATATAAAAAACAAACATGCATTTTTTATTATAAGTATATGTTTTCTAAAATACACTAAAACTATAAATGTGAGATAAAAATCACACAAATGTCTCGTTTCCTTCTTCATTTTAAATAAATTGCAATGATTTTAGAGAGAAAACAAAATGCATAGTTTCTTTTATATTCTTTTTTACTCATATAAGGCTTGATGCATGAATATTTATAATGAGCGCAGAGAACAGAGAAACCGCATATCCGTTAAAACCTTATGTTCTTTTAAAGTTTGGTTTCAATTTAAACATTGCAAATAATTGATTTAGTTCTGGCAATGCCATTTCTTCTTGTTTACACCAACGACCATTACAAAAAAACCATCATAGGCCACATTTTTTTACACGAATCGGCAAAAGGTCTCTTTCAATAAAATAAAAATAATTAAAAATACAATCGAAATATTGATAATTATCAGGAAAAATGAATAATTTAGATAGTAGTCTACAAGTGCACACAAAATTAGAAAAGGTTTGCAGGGTTATACTCTAAAATCATAAAGCTTGGTAAATATATATATTTTCTGTTTTTCCAAATAAAAAAAACCCAATAGGAAAATTCCAACTTGGTGTTATTAAAGGAAAGAGTAGAAAAATATCATGAATTATCGAAGAATATGTCCGATATACTTAATGTGTTTGAACAACGATTGGGCAAATTGGAACAGACCATATTGCCTGTGTATCAGGAAACTGAACAATTGCAAAAGCGACAACAGAGTAAGTTGGTTGTGGAATATTTTCATATAAAATAATAAAGTTGTGTTATTTTCATTCTTTTAAATAGATTTGGAAACGACTTTAAATTGTTTGGAAACCGTTTTGGCCCATTACGATGTCTCACAAGATGTGTGCAATCTGGTACATCAAGGCCCCACAGAGGGTAATGTTAGCATATTTCTTGAAGCTTTGGGTCGTTTGCGTTCAGCAATGGAATATTTCTTACATCACAACTCACAAAGTGTTGAATTGGAAAATGTTACCAGCCTTTTTAATACCGGCTGTGAAAGTCTTAACAATCAATTTCGTATGCTGTTGAAAAAGAATGGTGCCCCATTGAAATCAGTTGAATTATTGGATCTTATTTATATTGAGGATGATTCGTCTAGTGATGAATTCACCTCGTTTAGACAATTGTCACAAAGTACACGCGAAGAACTATTCACAATTGCTCATTGGCTGGAGCAGAATTTACGTTTTGAATATACAGCCATATATTCAATGGAACGGGGTGATGTGGTATTGCGTTCGTTGCAACATTTAAAAGATCATCAAAAGAGTAATAGTTGGGGCAATGAAGCATTAGTAAGTTTATTTATAAAAAAAGTTTTTTCTGCACGTCTACGTGAATACCTTAATTGTTAAAGTGACAGCTACTTGTCATGTGACCTTGCTTTAGTTGTTAAGTTGCCTTCCAAATTCATAACGGTTTCTTGTAACCGTTATTATTATTTCCATTTTAGCTAAAGTTTAGTTAAAGAAATTCACAGGCTTTTGTTTGCTTTTAATTGTAATTGAATCGTGACGTAAGTGTGTCGTGTTTAAAACCGTGTATTAAAAAAAAGTGAAATTTTGAAAATAATTGCAATGGAGGATCCGCACACTCCAACACTGCCTCATCGTTATGAAATAAGGATGAATGCAACACCCAGTCCCATGAATACTTCGTGTCGTTCTCATGCTATGTGGAATCGCTGTTTCACTCCACTCGAAAAGGAAGTTAATACCCCAGATATATCACCGATATCGAAGAAGCAAAAAATCTTTCTAAGTCCCAAACTATTCTCACCGGGTAACGTTAAGCAAAATAAAAAATCATCTACTCTGAAGCTGTACAACAATAATGCTACACCAGTGGAAATTATTAATCAAAAATCACACCATTTTTTGAGTCCTTCGTGCTCATTTAGTGAGAACAATAACAATAAGGAGAGTCCCGATCTGATGGATTTGTCCAGTTTTCATGAGAGCATTACAACGCTGTTGAACAGCGATTTAAGCGTACATTTGCTGTTAAATTATTTGGGTCTGGAATGCTATCGTGAACCCTTAGAAAATGCTGGCATCAATGTAAGCGGTTTTCTGAAATTGAAACGTCAAGATATGCTGGAATTGGGCATCAAATCGGATGATGATTGCAAACGTATTGAGAAATTATTGGAGGATTTAAATCTTAGTGGAAAATTTCAATAACTGCTATGTTGTTAATCAAAATTTAATCAATAAAAATAATTCTTGTTTTTATAAAAAAAGATGAAAAAAAAGTTATACAACCACCGTAGTTTTATTCCATGAAAGTAGAGTTAGAGCAAAAGTAAGATTTTTTTTTGTTTATTTTTTAGAAATCCAGACATCCGGGTAGACCAGAAACTAAAAAGAATACTTCAGCTCGGTTGCAACAAATGTAAGTTTCCCAACATTATTATTACAACAACATATCAACATTTAATTTAATTTATATCTCACTCAGTTTTGAACGCAAAGCGAATAAATTATACTTAAAAGCTACACAAACATTGGAACAGTCGACGGGCATATCAATTAAGAAGGCCACCTCACATTCGGAACATTTATCATCCGAAGAATTTGCTGACGGTGATCAAGAGTTGGACAAATACTTGGTAATGCTGTTGGGTCTGCAACGTCTTCTCAATTGGGAACGTGCTCTAATGCAAGAGATTATACCGCCGGCCAAGCATGCTGATGTTTTTGCCAAATTAGCCTACAAATCGATTGATATGGTGGTGAAGGATGCTGAGGCTATAACGAATCGTATAATGCGTTGTATATCGCGTAAAGAATGGACATCGGCTTTGGGCATTTTTTCAGCTTTAAAACGTGTCATATTATTGCAGCCCGATATTGATCGCACTTACGATATGCAACAGCGAGAACAATTGACCAAAGTTTTGAATAAGTTACAATACACGGTGAGTATAAACTTATCCTTTACATAAATTGAAAGGCGCATTTAGTTTATTGTTCCATTTGCAACACCCAGAAAACTGAGTCGATGTAGATACGAATGTCCGTATGTCCATGCATCTGCCTGTGATGCATACTCTCACAGAAATAAATAAATTGAGAGTTATTGAGCCGAAATTTTGTACATACACTACCTGCTTCAGAACGCTACTTATATTGGACAAAATCAATCAAAAGCCACGCCCCGAATCGACAAAAACAGACCCTCACCGAATTTGGAAAAAAACCATATTCAGCGTAAAACTCGATTTTCAAAATAGCACGTAATACGTACCCTATTGGAGGGCGTAATCATGTACCCAGCACGCCCACTTTTAATTTGTTTTTAAAGAGCATTTTGGACTAATCCAAATTAATATTTGTTTTTACTTTCTTTTTTTTTTTTTGTAGGGAGCTAAAGCTTTAGAGCATTTTCTGGAAGTAGTACGTGGCGATTCCACCACCAACATTGTGGGCATGAGTTCTAGCACATTGGGTTATGTTAATGTGCCCAAAGATGCCACCGTACACGAGTTAACCTCCAACACCATCTGGTTTATAGAACATTTGTGCGATCATTATGATGTTATTGGTATGATCCTACAACCCGACGTATTATATTCAACCCAGTTGGATACTATACTGATGAAGAAACAATTACCTGAAGAAGATCGCAACAAGGCTTTATTGGCTATATACATAAGTACATTACAAAAACACTTCCAAAAATAAAAGGAAAGTTTTTAATGAATTTTTCTATCAACTATTTTAGAGAAAGCTTTGGCGGAATTGAATCTTTCCATAATGAACAAATGTGAACAGTATAATGATCAGGCCACCAAGCATTTGTTTCGCTTGAATAATATTAATTATATACTGAACTCTTTAATTACATCAAATCTTATTGATATTGTGACAATGGCTGAACCAGACTGTCGCAATAGTTACATTGAGACCATAAAAGAGTTAAAGTATTCGTATCAAAAGACATGGGCAAAAATGCTGGTAAATATATCCCCATTAGATGATTTACCGAAACCTAATCATGGCAAGCTTAAGGATAAAGATCGCAGCATATTAAAGGAACGTTTTCTGGTGAGTTTATTGTAAAAATCTTACAGAAAGGTAACGTAACCCCGACTTTGTTGGGAATTCTTTATACCCTACAAAGTATATTTTTGATTAGCATTAAAATCCAAGTCACTCTACACGTATCGGTCAGTATGTCTGCCGGTTGATGGTCATTCTCGCAGTCGTACATTTTAGGATCTTCAGCTGAAATTTATTACATACAATATTAGAGGGCGTAATATAACGCCCACTATTTGTTTCTAAAATTTGCCATATTTACTTTTTATACCTGCTGACTTTTTTATGTATAAAAATTTAAATGGACCGACAGACACTAATTGTTTAAATGATTTCCAAATCAATTGTTATGTATTTTTTTGTTATTGTTTTATTTAGGCTTTTAATAAGGAATTTGAGGAGGCGTGCAAAATACAACGCGGTATCTCCATACCAGATGTTACCCTGCGTCAAAGTATTAAACGCGACAACGAAGAACATGTTCTGCCCAAGTACAATGAGTTCTTTAAAATGTAAGCTCACAGCTAGAAAATTCCATCTCCCAACCATACATACATCGAATCATTTGTTACATTCCAGGTACGCTGCCGTACAATTTAGTAAAAATCCCGAAAAATATGTCAAATATAAACCACATGAAATCAAAGCCATGCTGAATAAATTATTTGATGATTCGGCTTGAAAAGGATTCATTTATTAATTATTAATTTATTTATTTTAAGAAAAGCAAATAAATGAAATCATAAATAATAATAATTGTAAGATGTGTGTATAAGAAAATATACAAAAAAAAATGAAAAATATTATTTATAAAGAACTTTTCTTAATTGTATTACAACACTTAATAATTAAATAAATAAATATTTGCATGAACACCCAGCATGCACCATTTCTATGATGAGATTGTAAATGCTTTTCAAAGGGCGAATGAACACTAATACAAAAAATTCGTTGAGGGTGCATCGGGTCGGCCGCAGGCGCCAAAATGTTGCATCGTTATGGTGCTGTTGCTGCGACAATTCTCAATATCCAAAAAGCACTCATTCGAATAGGTTAGATTATCGGTGCCACATATCGGTTCATAGTCGGGTGGACATATTCTTGCGCAACCTTTAAACTGAACATTATTTAGGCAACGCTTCAGCGGCACTACAAACACATGCTTGCCACAGTTCTCCTTGTGCATGTGACATTCCGATTTATAGAATTTAGTATCCGAACCACACACAAAATTTGGCGGTTGTGCGTCACAATCAATGTTGCAATATTCAGTAAGTGGACAGTTTTTTGATGAGACTGGTACCACCCGCAAATGGCAAGTGCGTCGTTTGAAGATGCACATGGTTGGATATGTGTTGCCATCTGAACCACATATGGGACCACTTTCTATGTCCTGGCGGGTACAGAATTCCCCACAATTCTTGGGAGAAATTTTCAAATCAGTACACGGACCCACATGAGCCAAATTAACACCTCGTCTGTATATAATTAAATTAAACAAAAATTTGATTAATAAGCAAATTCAGACTCTTTGTTGTACTCTAAGCAAAGGAATGTCGGATTACAAACACGCTCACAATTGACAAAAAGACGCAGTCGACTTGCAAGCTGATGCTTAATATATACACTACTAGAAGGAATAATCATGTAAGTGTCACGCCCACCATTTGTAAGATTTTGCCTAAGCCATAAAGCCTTATAAAAGTTATTTAAAAAATATCTTACAGGCAGGTAGCGTGCGCCAATTCGCATTCATTGTTATAAGTTTTGGCATCAGAACCGCATAATTTATCGCTGCGTTTGGATGAAAATATCGATCCGAATATATTATTAAAATCCTTACAAGGCGGCAACTGTTTGCATCTAGTCAATCTGGTCTTGCACTTGTCCATGCTCATTTTCTGTATAGACTTACGTTGTGGTCTAGTTAAGACAAGTGAAGTGAAGCAAAGCAACATCAAAATCAATTTCAGGCAACATAATATCATCTTCCTCTCTCCACTTACCCACAATTAAGCATTTTCAGTTCACATAACGAGGAGTATATATTGCCGTCACTGCCACACACATAAGTGGTGTCTGCAGCACTATTGGAACATTCGTTAGGACAGAGGGGTGCTTGACTGCCGTGCCGTTCCTGTGACATGCAAAACGATAGCGGCACCTCGAATATATGTTTGCCACAATTGGAGGAACGCATCTTACAGGGACTGGCATATAAGCGGCCATCGGAACCACAAGTCGGCCTGGCTACACGCCAACATGATTCGCGACACATTCTGGTCGATTGACAGTGCTTACGATTCGTTTTCACCACACCCTGGCCACAAGTGTGCAATTTCATTTCACAGGTGGAATTGTAAACGTTGCCATCCGAGGCACAAACGGGCCCATCTTTGGGGGCACTATTACAATCGACCGGACAGGATTCACGTACGGCACTAGTATTACTACACGGTCCTATATGAGCCATTTTAACAGCCGCCATACCAATACGACAGGCCTGTACACGCAGCATACATCTGATAATAAGAATGGAAGAACATAGCAAGTCTAGAAAGTCTATAAAAGAAGGTCTACTGGCTATTATTCACCTATTTAAATAAGTACGACCATCTGTACCACAAACCGTGTCCTTTTCACTGGTGCAACGATGTTTACAATCTGATCCACGAGCTCTTTCGCAACCATTTTTTACATCCTAAAAAAATTGTTAAATTTTTTATTTAGTTTTTAAATATATTTTTTATAATCTAATTGTTATTTCACTTAATTTATTTTAAAAATTTAACAATTTTTTAGGATATTGTAATTTTTTTTTTCATTGTAATTTAAAAAAAAATAGGTTTTCATTATAATTTAAAAAAATCATAAATAAAAATATTAAATTTTTTTTCTTTTTTTGTATACTTTACTTTAATGCTGCCCTGACGTGTGCATGTCTTCTTTTTCATATCACATAAATTTGCGTAAATTAAACCATCTGAACCACAAACCGGTTCGGCATCAACCGTTAAACTAGGTGGACATGATCGTGGACAATTCGAAATTGTAGCACGATTCTGCCTTAGGGGGAATATTAAATTTAAAAAATCATCACCAAATATTGACGTTACAACATCATTTTCGTAATCCTCTAATTGCTGATTAGCATGATTTATAGTGATGGCAGTGATCTCGTCATCCCAATTGGCACTATTGTTATTGTTATTATTGGGCGTTTGTTGTTTTATTTGAGTGCGACTGAAACGTATTATTGGCGCCTCAGCTGGTAATCGTATGATTTTTATGGGTGAATCAGTTACTGCAAAGAAAGGAAAAAAATTATAAAAAAAATTGAATTTTATTTCAATCAAATAAATTTTAAAATAAAATTTTTTTTTAACTTGTTTTATATGGAGACTGTCTAAGCCATAAGGTTTCTAATGGTAGGGTAGGTATTACAAAGCAAAATTCATAAATAATATAATAAAAAAAAAACATAATTTGTTGCAAGAAACTTTTTGCGAATAGTAAAAGTGAAAGTATCCAATAAATATATTTGTATGCACTTTCTTCCCTCTACCAGTCTACCTGTCTGTCCATTTATATTTGCTGTTTTTCCATCTCTAGTCACTTTTATGGTAATTGTTATTGCTTTTTTTTTCATGTTATTCAGCAAAATCCATTTTAGTGACGGCAGTTCACTAAGTTTGCCATTACTTTGGCAACCTCAAAAGGAGCGCAAGAAGCTTCAAAAACTCTATATATTAAATATTCCTTAAAATTAAAATTTGAAGCAATTTGATCCTGTATGTTTATATGTTGCTGCCAGTGTCAAGAACACTTTTGTCCATCTGTCCGGGATAGGTTTGTACCTAATTTGCTCTCTATCTTAAAAATTTACTTTGGTTACATTAATAACGATATTTAACACTTCGTCATGCCTTCTTTTTTTATAAAAAAAATTGATAAATTCACAATAAGTGGACTTGCTTTACAACCTACAATGTATTCAATATTTGATTGCAGCTGTTTTTATACCCCCCACATAATATGGGAGGTATACCGAGTTCATTTCTATTTGAAAGAAGAAGAAGACTTCAAACACTACAAAGTATATATACTCTTGATCCGCATTAAAAACTCAATCGATCTGGATATATATGCCTACGTGTCCGTATGTCTGTCTGTTGTTGTCACTCTCACAGTCATAAAATTTGTTATTTCTAATAATTTTGTACACTTCTTGTATTTGCACGCAGAGTGCCATTGGCCTAAATCGGTCAAAGGCCACGCCCACAATCCGCAAACATCTATATATCTACCACAAAAATTGAGTTATCAAGTTGAAATTTTTGTACACATGTCTACAATTACTCTTTGCTTTGATGTGCCAAATGTGGGCGTAGTCGAATAACACATGCACTTACAATTTACAAAAAAACCCTAGTGAGCGTAAAATTGTACTTGCAAGCTGCGAGGGCGTAATCATGTACTTGCCACGCCCACTATTTGTAAGTCCATGTAAAGGATGTTTAAAATTTGGCCTAAACCAAACACTACAGTTTGGCTATGGGTAAATGGCTGGTGGTAAGTCCATGATACTACATCTTTGATGAAGTCTGTGTCATTGTAACAATAAAAACTAACGACCGGCACTAACAACGGCACTTTAATAATACAAATAAAAGTAAATGTACGTGAGGAGCTGCACCCAAACATACAAAGATTGGATGTTTTTTTTTTTTATTTTTTTATTTTTTTAAATCGCGTAATTATAGTAAAAACTCATGAAAACAACTTTCCATACTTAATATTATAAATTTTCACTGTCACCAATAACAAATATAAATAAACAAATATTATATTTAAATATGTGCATAACGCCGCCTGTACGTGCATATGTATGCAAATTGAATGAATAAACAACAAATTGATTTGCACTCATTAATATTTGAAAAGAAAACTGAAAAGAGAAGGAAAAAAAACAAGTGAAAATGTATGTTGTCAATTTAGCTTAACCATACACACAGTACCCTAAACTATTTACAAGTAACAAAGTTTGTCCTATGAATCGTTTCTTGAGCAGACATTGTTATTTAAAATACTTTTTGTAAGATTATCTTTCTGAGCCAAGGCATGTTTTTGTAGTAAATTTCATTAAAATATCTCAAAAATTGCGATCAGTAGCTTACGCACTATTTTGTAGGGATAGAAAGACAGACAGACGGATATGGTTAAATTGTTAGGCTTTTTAAAATTTACAAACATTCCCATAAACTTAATATACCCACTCTTTGTTAGGGTGTAACACAAATGAACGTTTTTATATATAAATATATGTACTCGTATTTGTATATAAACAATGTAATTATGAAAAGATTGCATGCATTGTAAATAAGTGTAAATACTCCTCCTAGGCCAACAATTACTCATTACTCATATGCCTGTGTGCACACATATATGTATATGATGATAAGTCAGAGTCTCTCACAAATTTAAATAATAACAAAACAACAATAATAACAACAACAACTTGATTTAATTGTTATGCTAACACTTTGGGCACACATACCACACAAAAACGGAATCACAAAATACAACTCGTTCGTATACGTTTGTATGTATTTTTGTTTCTATGGTAAAAAGAGTTCATTCGTTGCATATACTCCGTTCGTATGCCTTAATTTTTGTGCTTGTAGTCTACTAAACTCTTCTTTAGATATTCATGAGAATGATGTGCTAAAATGATTAAAATACTTGTAACTTTAACACACATGTTTAGTTTATATGTACATCTATACCTATGCATCCGATAAAACGATATTACAATTAGGAGATTATTATTCTGTCTGGAGGGCAATTACATTATAAAACACGTCATTAGTTTAATGCTGCGTTTGAAAACAACAGAATCTCTCTATCTCACGCACAACATCTACACATATCGATGGTTCGTTTACTCCGCTATACACACACACACACACACACACACACAAATGCATTACTCTTTAAATATTTTCATCAGTTTTACAGAAATGCTAAAAAAAATTTTATTTAAATGTTTATTTAAGTGTATGCGCGTGCCAAAGCATTGTTTGAAGTGTGGTGTATGTGCATGTATGTGTTTTTATTAATTTGATGCCAAAAGTCATTTAATTGATATGTGTGTGTGTGTTGGTTGGTATTAGGTTTGAATACACAATTTCTTTCTTCGTCTTCTTCTTCTTCTTTTGCTTCATTCAAATCAGCGTTAAAGGCAGCGTTGACGCATAAAATAATTAAAATTTATGATCATTAAAGTGTTTTTTTTTTTAATCATAACCATCAAGATAATGAAAATAATAAAAAATAATAAAAGACCAACAATTATAAAAAAAGAGATTAAATCTGTGTAGTTGGTGCGCCATGTAATTATTAAATTGAAAGAAAAACGACTACTCCGTCAAGTATCCATCACTTTGAAAATTGAGCTTGCTAGTGAAAGAGGTGTAGCGTTAAAGCGCCACTTATTATTTATAACACTCCTCTTTATTATTATCATTATTTTATAAATTTTTTTTAAGAGGCCAACAAAAAAACTACAATAAAGAAATTTTTCTTGTAAATTTACAGTGAAGGCTATAAATTTATATTTAATAAGTGTACATTCCAGCTAAAGACGGCTGTATAGACAAAAGCATGAAAATGGCTAAATGTGTTTAGTTTTCGATGCTAATCAAAAATATTTTAAGGAAATATATTTAATTTTCATAAGAGAAACAAAATCTTAATCTTTCTTGCGTCCGTACGTCCATCCATTGTTGATACGCTTACGCTCGTAAAGTCTGTGCTTTTAAAGTGAATTTTTGTATAAAAAGTTTCCAATACCTATACACAGGGTTATAAAAAAATTAGGCGAGATCGTTTAAAGGTCACGCCCATAATCAACAAAACTCTGCGAACCACAACAGCTGAGCTAACTATGAAGTTACAATTTGGGCTAAACATTTATCATATATACAGCAAGTGAAAATGTTAAAGGCGATCAAGCTTGACTGTGTAATACCCTAAACCACTTAGATTCACAAATGAAGCTACAATTAGTTTAGTTGAGTCAGTAAACGCAAAGTATTACCGTGTCAGTCACTTCGTGAAATGGTTCAATTGAAACCATTTTCATCTTTGAGTCAAGGCACACTTTTGTACAAAATTTTATTGAAATATCTTAAAAACTGTGACTAAAATCTTGATATCATAATAAATATAGACAGTCAGACAGATAGACGGAAAGATGGATTAAATATTGCAGTCAACGTTAGTTGTTTTTTACTTTTCTCATTTTGTTACATAATAATCAATTACATGATTGCCATGAATCCCTATATAGAAATTTAATAATTACCATCAATACTTAAATTACATAATAATATTTTTTCTATAGACAATATAATTAAATAATTCTCTCTGGCTTCTACTATCGTAACAATAAACGTGAAGTGTTTATTTTTATTTCCAACTTACCGGCTGTATCGGTAACTTGGCCCAGAGTCAACAGTACAAGGCAAAGTATCATCAGAACTGGATGAAATTGTTGTTGTGAGAAGATTTGCCAGAAGCATGATTTTGTTGGAGGCATATGGTCACCACTGCTGCCTTTGGTTAATGTAAAGTTTTTAATTGCTATTATAGATGTTGTTGTTGTTTTTGTTGAAAACATTTTCACTATACACTCGTTGCAACGCTTTCGCTCGTTAACAAATTTCCCAAAAAATGAGAAAAAATCTGCTTGACTTTCAGTAAAATTAATGTTGTTGTTATGTTGTTATTGTTGCTACTATTACTCTTGATCTCTTGAAGTATACTGTTACAATAAAGTCTACGATAAAGCCAGCGGCCCGTTGTTATTAACGCTGCTATCTTATAAATTTACGAAGAAAGTTTAGAAGTAAAAAAAAACCGAAGTACACACACTTCTGCACACTCAAAGCTTTACTTTACTGTACTGCACTAAGAGTGGTAAAATTGAAGTACACAGTGTGATGATAGAGCGCAGTATAGTGTATAGAGTAGATGATGATGATGGTATGTGTGTGTGTGTGTTGATGTTGCCTCACTTGCAGGGCAAACAGTTGAAACGATAAGCAACTGCAGTGTGGAAGTAATTAAAACCACAAATATTATCACTCCAACAACAACTGAAGCCAGACCCAGCCAGGCAGGCTATGCTATGGCAAGCGCAATGGTCACTCGGTAAGCTTCAACAGATATTCAATGATTGTTTTATTATTATTATTATTGTTACTACAGTTAGTTATTTGCTGCTATGTTGATTTTGTTTGTGATTCTTTTGTTTTTAGTTTTTGTAGTTGTTGTATTTTGACTCAATGACTCTCAAATTAGCGGTTTTAAGGTACTAATGTACACTATTGTTTTTATTATAATTTTTCATTGAAATGAGAGAGAAAGAAAAAAAAAAGGTAGAAACGTCCGACAATTTAATTTTGTGCGGTTTACTGGTGAAATGCATGCACGCGAGATGGAATTTAATTTTATTTTATATTCAAATCATTTCATACCACATAAGGTGTGTGTGCGTTTAGTTTATTATCTATTATGTATGTTATAAATGCATGTGCGTACATATATATATATATATATATATATGTGTGTGTGTGTGTATTTAAGAGGCTCGTGCTTTAGCTTAAATTGCTTCCAAGTTCATTATATAGCCGCATGGACTGTATGGTTATTACCCTCTCTGTCTCTCCATTCGCACTTTTATGAAAATATCTTTTTTTTTCTTTCTATACTTACATACACACACACACATGCATACATTATAATATAACAATAAATGATATTTTTTAAAATGTTTCGTTTATTGCGAATATTTTTGTTATATATGTTAAGTGAGACAGTCATTTAATTTTTCTTCCAACTGACCTTCCTCGAGATCATATTGAAATTGAAATAAAAAGAAACCAATTTTTATGCCCCTCAAATAAATTCGTTGTTGATTTGATTACGGTTTGCATTATAGATCGATTTTTGTTGGTTGTAGGCGTAGCTCTCCATTGATTTTGCAGAAACTAGAAAGCAACACATCAACATTAACAGCCATTTTACAACATGAGCAGCCAAAGAAACGGACGGACATGGCTACATTTTTTCAAATACACTTTGTGACGTTTCTAACATCTCCTTTGTTCCAAATTTCTTCAACGTACGACTCTCTTTTATAAAAAGTTGTTTTTTTGCAATTTCAATATAATATTTTTCATTTTAAATAGACTTTTTCCAACTTTTATTTGAATTTTTTTCAATTTCAATTAAGCATTTTTCAATTTTAGTTAAAGTTTTTTCTATTTTAATTTAAAAGTTTTCATTTATACATGAATTTTTTTCAAATACAAATATAAATGAACTTTTCTTCAATTTTGAGTTGTTTTTTCATTTTCACTTGACCCATTTTTTATTTTTAAATGGACTTTTTCAATTGTAGTTGATGGTTTTTCAATCTCAATTGAAAACTTTTCATATTCAATTAATTTTTTTTTTAATTTTAAATGATATTATTTCAATTTCAAGTGAAACTCTTTCATTTTAAATTAGAAATGGTAAGAAAATTAGTTTTTCACTGCTAATTTAATAGATTAAATACAAAAATGTCCTTCAGTCTGTCTACAAAGTAAGATCTTTATCTCAGTATAGACTAAGAGTTGGAATTGATGTAATTGGTATGATTAATAAAAATTATCTCCGATCTTCTTTTAAGAATGTAAGTCTCACTTGCTAAACACCCACACACACGCACACACATACTTATTGCTAATAAAAATTGATCCATTTTAATTTTGCAAATTATTTCCAAACACACCTTTACGTATATGTGTGTGTATTGCCACAATACATCAATATTATTGTATTATTATTCCTAATACGGTAGACAGATACCCTATACGTTACTAGATATAACTATAATACCGAACAAGCCGCTAACGAAAAGTCGACTTTGGATTGCAAATGCAGAATGAATGTATAGCGCAGTGAGACTTGTCGTTTTATATGGCGGTGAAAGGCTGGCAGCGCGCTGAAGCATCACCCGAAACAGTATTATTGTAGCTGGCTGCGTTAAAACTAAACAAAACATAAAATGGCTTGTGCTTGTGTGCAGACTTTCTTGAGCCGGGCAGAACCGAAACTGAAATCATCATTACTTGGTAGCCGTACACACACAACAGACATATTGTTTTTTGACAGCAGGGGAGCACATGAAGCATATTACAAATTAGTAGTGTATGTGTGTGTATCTATATATTGAAGTTTTGTTCAACATTTATTATAACTTCAACGTTTATGATTATTTGGAGTAACATACACAATTTGGAAGGTATTAAGTGTACGTGTGAGTGTGCTTGTACGAAAAATTTTTTGTTTGAAAACGACTTAAATGCGTTCATGACTTTTCTTTTTGAGTGTTTAAGGTAAACTTGATAGCAACACATATTATATTTAAATTATTATTTAGATGATGATCTGAGGAGAGTCGGAGGCTGGCTTACTTAAGTGTGTCACATGCTTTCTGAACTAATTTGCAAAAACAATAATAACAACAACAAAATATGTACATTTTGAGGCATCAGAGATTTTAGATTAGCATCATAAACTGAGTCGATTTAGGCATAAATGTCCGTACATCCGTATATCTGACTATTGTTGGCATTGCAGCGGTCGTTAGTTTGGAGATATTGAGTTGACATTTTGTATAGACAGTTTCAGCTTCCGCATTATTTTCTTCATTAAAAATGGGCTAAATTGGTCAAGAGACACGCCCACAGTCGATAAAAATCTACTTATCTGCCACAAAAATTGATCCATGAACTTGAAATTTGGTACACATATTTATAATTATCTCCTCCTAAAATGTACCAAGAACGGGCGTGATCGATTAACGAAAGCGCCCAATTTGCATCGAAAACCTTATAAAATTTATCAACTCGACTTGCAAGCTGTTACGAAATAATATATAATTCCATTAGAGGACATAATCATGTGCCTGCCACACCCACTATTTATATGTAGATTAAGATTAATATTTGTCTTAAAACAAATTTAGTTTTCTTACCTCTTTTATTAAATAAATGTCTCCCACACGGATGGTCTTGATTTAGAAATCGATGAAAAATGCTTGAAACCTCCTTCTAGGTATAATGAACTGAATTGAATTCAGCTATCATACAGTCTGCGTTTACGAACACAGCCTGGGTACATGTGTTACATGTAATACATCTTAAATTATTTGTAATTTATACAGCATACCATGCGGCACAACAATTATCTGCATGAGTAGGTCTACACATGGCATATATAGTAGATAAGTTACCTATCTACCTACCTACCTGCATATGTGTATGTATTGTTGCTATTGTTTTAATAATATGTGCAATGCAGCAAATCCGAACGTATTTTCTTTTTTTTTTTTTTTTGTTTTTGCAAATTTACGGCATTTGACCATTGGAGAGCACCTTTTTATTGCCATTGTTTAGATCTTTATGTAGGCACGTCTGTATGGTAGATTATTGTGGAGGTTTGCCGTTACTATGTAATTTCGATTTTGTTTCTATGGTATGTAAGGACAGCTGATAAGAGATTTAAAAAAAGCTAGAACCGATATTTTCCTATATCCATATATATCTTGTCGGCCGTTCCATTTCATCTTTTCCTCTTCTCTCCATTATACTCCTCACAAAAATTCGACTCATTTCTATAGAATTTGATCTTTTTCACCATTTCGGTATTTTTACCTCAATCGGAGTCAATCTCTCTGTTCAATTTGTTTTAAAGTGCGGTTAAGCTTGGTTGCTCTAACATACATACATCATACATATATATATGAGTGTGTGTTGATAGGTAGCCACCACCTAATGCAGCTTTATTTAGCCGATGATTGTTCTGACCCTCATTTATGGGTAGTAGCATAGTAAATCTATTAACGTGTGCTTGCTGCCAACTTTTAATGCCATTGTATTGGTGGTGTTCAACCATTTATCTTTAAACTTACACATGCTACCGCACGTGAGTGTGTCTTGTAACGTTTCAGTTACTTGCATACAAAGCCAAAAACCACCGTTTTGTGTATTGGTTGGTTGTCCCTCACCACAACCATAATCTAATGTCGGCTGCAGGCTATTCATTCAACAGTTCATCTTGTCATGTTTTTCATCAAACTGATTTGTTCTACATGCATACCCGCATACCTGCATATATCCTGGTTCATTTAACAACTTTTTACATCTTTTATGTTACTGACCACATATTTCAATTCAGTGTTGTGATGAGAGAGTTGACCGTGTGTGGGCACACAAAGCTTTTCGTATTACCTAAAGGCATTGTCTGGTTGTAGAAAAAGACATGCTGCCGTTTTGTTTTTCTTTCCTCCCCGTCATGTATTTTCAGAACCTACTTTTTAACAGCATGCACGAACTTAATAAATAATATTATTATATATGGACGTGTTGGAAATGTAAGCCGGCAAAACCTATTAACACATATATTTAAACATAAACGTACATACTGATTTTTAATGATATATTTTACCGTTATACACTTTAATTCATTGATTAGACACTGTTGGATATTATATAAAACGCATTCGTTAAGTTTAAGTTTAAGTTTTACCCCCCCCCCCCCCGAGAGATTTTTAATATTTTTATAGCCTTACCGACATATACGAGTCTGAATTCAATCACTTTTTCTAGGATATAAGTTTTTCTTTGATAAATTTGCGTAATTTTCCAACTTTTATGAGGAAAATTGTTGTTTTCTTTGAATTTTATCAAAAACTTTTGTCTTAAATTAATAAAATGTTACGCCGCCTCACAAATTGATCGCGATTTTTATTTTTTTCCCTCCATTCATTCACAGTAGTATAATGACACATGTAAAGTAAATTATTTCATTTATGTTTAAAAAATGTTAAAAATAATTTGTCTGTTCTAATTTGGTTAATTTATAAACGATAGTTTTTCATAGAAAGATTTTTATGCAATTCTTTCTAAATAAGTGCTTAAATAAATGCTTAAATCAAAACAAAGAAAATTATTTTCGTTTTATTAGAATTGTGATAATATTGTAATAACTATAACAAGGTAAAGTTAACAAAACTGTGAAAATTCAATGCTTGGCTCAATCTAAAAACTATTTTTGTTATAAAGCTTTCCTTCAAAATAAATAATGTTCAAAGAAAAAGTTGTAATTCTCAGTATTTCTTAACAAATAATGCATTTGATCGATTTCACAATAATTAACTGTTTTAAGATAGAAAACGTTATAAAAAGATAATTTATGTTACGCTTAATTTATAAAAATTCCTCTCATTCATTCATAGGCCAGTGGTAGCGTTAAAATAAATGCATAGATGCTTATTGTTTATTATGTATAGAATTATTATATTACTTTTTTAAACAATTTCTGCTATAGCAAAGATTAATTGAAATTGAATATTAGAGCTATAAATACTTATAAGTTTCATTTTTATTTCGTCATGTAAAAACCATTTCTATACACTTTACAAACTACTGATAATTAGTACTAAAATAATGCAACAGTGATTTTTAAAAAAGAACCTTCCTTATAGTGTTGATATGTGTCAGTATGTGTGTGTTTGCATGAGAGTATTTGGAAAAGAGGAAATTTAGTAATAAAAAAAAAAGGAAAATTAGACAAGAATTAATATTTTATTATCGTGTATATACAAAAATATTAATTAATTCGTGTGGATTGAATCGGAAAAAGATTGTGTAATCGGGTGAATAAAGAGTGATTTGGATTTCAAGGTTTTTTTTTTTTACAAACGTTAGCAACTAGAAAATATTGGTTGCACTTGCTGCTGCACGTCGACGACGGCAACGACAACGACGTTTAACTATAGAGACGGACGGACGCAAAAGATGGCGACGAGCCGTACAAGTCGCATTCAACAATCGAAAAATATTAGTTCAATCTTTTCCAAACTACATGGAGCCTTCTCGGAGGCGTGTGGTCCACAGCGTCTGTCCACGGACAAGAAGACGCTCGAGAAAACGTGGAAATTAATGGATAAAGTGGTCAAGTTATGTCAGCAACCGAAAATGAATTTGAAAAACAGTCCACCCTTTATACTGGACATTCTGCCGGACACGTATCAAAGGCTGCGTCTGATTTATTCAAAGAATGAGGACCAAATGCATCTACTGCACGCGAATGAACATTTCAATGTGTTTATCAACAATTTAATGAGAAAATGTAAGCAAGCGATTAAACTGTTTAAAGAGGGTAAAGAGAAAATGTTTGACGAGAATTCGCATTATCGTCGCAATTTGACCAAACTGAGTTTGGTGTTTTCACATATGTTAAGCGAACTTAAAGCAATATTTCCACATGGTGTATTTGCCGGAGATCAATTTAGAATTACCAAAGCCGATGCGGCTGATTTTTGGAAAAGTAATTTCGGCAACAGGTAAAACTAGTTTATTATCTCCTTATTATAGGAAGAATTAGTTGATAATAACAAAATATTTATGTAGCACCCTGGTGCCTTGGAAGATATTCCGTCAAGAGTTGAATAAAGTTCATCCCATATCATCAGGCTTGGAGGCGATGGCTTTAAAAACGACTATCGATTTGACATGTAATGATTACATATCGAATTTCGAGTTTGATGTGTTCACACGTCTGTTCCAACCATGGGTTACGCTGCTAAGAAATTGGCAAATATTGGCAGTCACCCATCCCGGCTATGTAGCATTTTTAACCTACGATGAAGTCAAGGCTAGACTGCAACGTTATATTCATAAAGCCGGCAGTTATGTGTTTAGGTATGAAAGGCAATGACATCCAATTGAACATAGTTTGCTAAACGTGATTGTATGATTTTATTATAGATTATCATGTACCCGTCTAGGACAGTGGGCGATCGGTTATGTTACTGCGGATGGTGAGATTTTACAAACTATACCCCAAAATAAGTCACTATGTCAAGCTCTGCTAGATGGTCACAGGTACGCAATTGATATATTTTGATGGTTTATATAATTTGAATGTTATTATTGCTTAGAGAGGGCTTCTATTTGTATCCTGATGGTCAGGCTTACAATCCTGATTTGTCATCGGCTGTACAAAGTCCTACCGAAGATCATATAACCGTAACTCAAGAACAATACGAACTATATTGCGAAATGGGTAATTGTTGTTGTCGTTGTTGTGACCTTACTTTCCACCTAATGTACTTATTATTTTATATATTGTATACTTTCCTCGATAGGTAGTACATTTCAGTTGTGTAAAATATGTGCGGAAAACGATAAAGATATACGCATCGAACCGTGTGGCCATTTATTGTGTACACCCTGTCTCACCTCATGGCAAGTGGATTCGGAAGGCCAGGTACGTCATAAAGATCTTGGAATTATGTTTTCTTTTCCTATAATTCTGTTATTGCAGGGCTGTCCATTTTGTCGGGCTGAAATTAAAGGCACCGAACAAATTGTTGTGGATGCTTTTGATCCACGCAAACAACATAATCGTATAACTACAAATGGTCGCCCTCACAGCAATGATGATGATGATACTGAGGTATAGTTAAGTTGTCATGTTGTTTTTTTTTTGTTTTTTTTTTTTTTATATGCTCACAAATCATGTTAACCTTCCATGATAAATAGCGAAAAAAATTTCTTAAACAAAACAAACAAAACCAACTCTTTCATCGAGTATGATATTTCGAATGTAAAAAAAAAAATAGAAAAGAGATTTTTAGCATGTATCTCAGCTTAACCTTATCTATCTACATCATCTCATCTCTCTATTTAATGCTCTAATAATGTTAATCAATAAAATAAAGGCTTGACCTCTCTGTAAATACATAAATATAATTATCAATTAGCACATATATATATATATAGTTTTTATAAATATTTGGCTTAATATTTTTTTTTACTTTTTAATATTAGTTGTGTAAACAAATGTGTTCCAATTATTTTATTTATGACATATATTTATGTATTCATGATTTCTGTATATTCAGTGTGTCAGTGTTTTGGCTTAGTGTTGTTGTAATCGTTTATATACGTATACATCTAATCTAATATTTGAAATTTTTTGTTTAGTTTCATTATTATTTTTTTTTTTATATAAATTTTAAATTTGATTTAGGTGTAGTTTAAAAAGTTAACTGTAATAGATACGTAATATTTTATTTATTTATGCATAATGTAATGACAACAACAAAAAGAAAGTAAAAATTAGAATTACGCCTAATATTTGTTTGCCCTCCCATTAACGTTATAATTTGGCAAGAAAATTTTTTGGTACAAACCGATCAAAAAAGACTCTTTTTACAAAAGACGTATGATTAAATACCAAAATACTAAAATTAAGTACTCAATCACTAAAACTAAGTACTCGGGGTATTAAAAATTAGTACTTAAGTACTAAAATTTACTACCAGAATACTAAAAATATTCTCATATACTAATAATTTGTACTCAAGCACCAAACGTTATTACTGATGTACTAAAAATTAGTACATAAGAACAAAAAATAAGTACTCGTACACTGAAATAAATACTTAAGTACCAAAACTAAGTACTATAGTACTAAAATTAAGTACCCAGGTACTAAAACTAAGTAGAAAAGTACTGAAGCGCCAAAATCTAGCATTCGAACAAAAAAAAAAACGAGTAATTAAATACTAGAATTAAGTATTGAGATATAAAAACTAAATTCTAAATACTTCAGCACTAAAAGTACTTAACATTAATCAGTATTTGGGTACTTACATATTGAAGTACAATAATACTTAAAATCATTTTTAAGTACTTATGTACAAATAATTTACACTAAAATGGTTGAGATTTGTTAATAACCTAGTACTAAAATTTTGGTACAGTAGTAGCAACAATTCAAAAGTCCTTAAGAACTAAATATTAGTACTTGTTTATTAATAATTATCTATTGAATACAAAAAAATAATAATACTTAAGTACTAAAGTTTAGTACTTATGGAATATTAAAAAAAAATCGTTTGAAGAGTTACAAATATTTTGCGAAATTTCCCTTAAAGTATAACAAACGATCCTTAATTTTATTAAATGAATTTCATTAATTAATTCAATTTATAGTTTGAATTGTGTAGAGTGTGGTAGATAGATGGATTTTGTATTATTGACATGTAATGCCTTAGCACAACAAGTTATATAATTGTGATGGTCGTGACTAATGTGTGTGATAGAGGGCATTAATATGAAATACATTACATACAAATGAAAGCATTACAAACATTGAATGATACCTAAAGATTTGTTTAGCGTTTACCGCTATTTTCTACTTTAAATAAATGAAAAGTTTCCATATCTTTACAGAAATTCTCAAAATTTCATATAATTGATTGATGTCACCGTTATTTAAGTATCACTGGATGTTGTTAATGTTTTATCTCTGTCTTACCACCAAAAAATATGTTCATTCATTTTGCATTTTCCCAAAGATTTATAATTTTTTGTTTTTTTTTTTTAATTATCATACAAATAGTTAGTAGCATTAATTTTTATTTTAAACAAATTTTTATTTAAGAAAAGAAGAAGAAATCAATTACATATCTGTTGTATATACTAGAGAATAAGTAAAAAAAGTTTGTTGGAGTCATGTTTACGAAAAAGGTAGCAACAGCTAATTGTTACACATACACATACAATTTAGTTTCGTACACAATCCTGACATTTTATCATGAAATTTTCTTATAATTGATTGTGTATGTTAAAAAAAAAAATTGCCGGTCATATAATTTGACATTTTATGCTTCCGAGTCTATCAAGTTTATATAAGACTGTGTAATTTTTTTTTATTTAAGATAATTTTACAACATAAACTAAAGCAATGTAGAAAAAAATACTGAAATTAAATGAAAGTGTGTCTCACTCAGCCTTTTAATAAATAAATCTAACAAAAGCTTAGTTTATTTTTCATCTCTTAGTTGTAATTATTTTATGCTTTCAATGTATTTTTTTTTTTTAACAAAAACTTGTTCTCCTCTCTCTATAATATTTTTTTATTTTCGTGTAAATATTTTTAAGTGTCATACAAAGTTTACATTAATAATGAGAAAACAGAGCGGTACACTAAGCCACACAAGTATTTTGTACGTACTCTTGGTTAACAATGAAATCTAAATCTAGGTGGGTGGCAAAAATTGACCCATTGAGCTTCAACTTTGTACCCAATACTTCTTTTAAATTTTGATAGTCAAGTGTCATGTCTTAAATTAAGAAAAGCCTTACTGTTACAAAAATAAAACTATAAACTTCAAATTTTGTTAATAATTTGTTTTTAAGTTAAACTAGATTTGTATATAGCCACGCCCACAATTTAAAAAATCTTTACATCAGCTTTAAAAATGATTAAAACTCGTCAATTAGCTGGATATGGCATAAATAGGCGGAATCAGACACGCCCACCCTTTAAAAAAAAACCTAAATAAAGATTTTTTATACTCTTCACTCAAGATGGCGGCTTACTAAGATTATTATTATGTTTTGCCGCATCCTAAAAGAAGCTTTAAAATTTTTAACTGTTTTCTGATTATTAAAAATGTATTAAGTTTTTATTTTTTACTCACACACTAAGATATTGTTAAAATAAAATAAAAAACAATTATTTAATAAAAATATTTAATTAATGTAAACTATTTTCATGAAAAAAAAAACCAAAAAAATTGTAAACTTTTTTATTTGCATTTAATGGAAATATAATTTGATTTATTTATATAATAATTTAAAAATTCCTCTCTCTCTCTCTCTCTCTTTCACTCTAAGTCTCACTTAATGTTTTTATGCATACATATATGTATTTATGCATTTGTTATAAAAGAACTCTTGTTTGCCATGCTTTATATGTAAATTGTTTTCCTTTGCTGCACAGATGCACGCTGACACTTTCATTTCATTAAGATGATGTTGATAATATTGTTGTTGCCTGTTTCTTTGTTTGTTTTTCTTGTTATTGTTTAATTTTCTTCATCTTAAGCTTGTGATGTATTTTAAGAATGCGGGTTTTTATAGTTTGTAACCTATGAGTGAAAAGAGGATTGTACTAGATCTCCTAAAAGGCGTTCTGACAATTACTTATAAAAGTAACATTAATTAAACATCTAAATCTTATTATAATGCATGGATTAAAAGCCTTCAAATCTGAGTTATTTTAGTTATGTCTGTACGTCCGTTTTGTTATTGAAATGTTTAAAGGTAGAATGACAACAACAAAGATATTGAAAGAAGATTTTTTACATATACTGCCACCCCCTTAAATATGATAATTAAAAAGTGCCCTAATAAAAACCCATACAGAAAGAGTTTCATATAAAAAATAGAAAATGCTGAACTTTTAATACCCTACACCATTTATTACAATTTATACTACATATTTATTTAGTTGTATCTGTAAAATTATAAAAAAGTAATTTTTAAAAAAAAATTTCATACAGAGAGAAAGTAAGATTCTAAAAATGTGCCAATTCCGATCCAAAATTAAAATAAATTTGTCTTAGATGACAGTGGGCGTGCCAGGTACATGCTTATATTCTTCTCCGTACTACGTATTAATTTCAACATCAAGTTTTACGCTAAGTGCGGTTTTTTTGTAAATCATAGGCGTGTCATTGCCCATTTTTGGCACATCGATGAATCGAATAACTATATATATATATGTATTTTAACTATATAGCTCAATTTTTGTGAAAGATAAGTAGATTTTTATAGATTGTGGGCGTGGTTTTTGGCCAATTTCGTTCAATTTAAATGAAGAAGTTTCTGTACAAAAGTTCAGTTCAATATCTTTAACAACTTTACCATCTCGAAAGAGCCAACAACAGACGGACACTCGAATATGTATATATGCCGATCAAAAATATATATATACTTTGTTAAGTCTCTGAGATGCCTTCTTCGGGGTGTTGCAAACGAAATGACCATAAATTTAATTTTTTACTTAAGTTTTCATTAAATCCTTATTTAACCTTTTTTTACAATATTTTTTTCGATTTGCATGCACTCTCCTTATTTTCACTCTCAGTGTTTGAACAAATTGTTGTTTGTTGAAAGAAAGAAAATGTTTTCTCATATTTAGGATGCAGGAGATTTCAATATAGCCACCTCTTCACTTCATGCACTTAGCAACAATATGAACTCATCGACACATTCCTCGGACAAGCATAGTCCACACACATCACCGCGTTTCGTTCGACGCAGCACTACGCCCAGTTTAATGGCAGTACAAAATGATTTATATGCAGGTCATGTGCCCACATTAAGTTTGATCAATACCAGCACCAACAGCAACAGCAGCATCAGCAACACCAGCAACTATATAACAGCGGCCAGTACTGTTAGTGGTGGTAGCGGTTTAAATCAAATACCATCAGCACCACCATTAAATGCCACCATTATTACAGCATCCGCACATAACATTAATGGCAACAGCAATAGTACTAATAATATAACAACAACAACAACAACAGCAGCAGCAGCAGCAACGAATGTTAATCAGAGAACAACAAATCGTATGAGTGCTCCTCTAATGGGGGCAAATGCTTTGGGGGGAGCAAGTGGTGGCGGTGGTGGTGGTTATACCCCAAAAATTTTTAATAAATTGGAAAATAGCGACAACTCAAATTCGAATTCCTCGTATGCGATTTTACAAAATTTGCAAGATGCTCAGTTACATGCCAACGTAACCGTACAGTCTGCTAAAGAAGGCCATAAAAAAGATGGTAAGGAGGTGGTAGGGGTAACTGCGCCACCATTACCGCCCCGCAAATCATCACCAGGTGGTGAAAATACAACAAACACTATAGCCATTACAGTAACTGCTCAGGTAAATGATGTTCAGCAGCATATAGGACAAATACAACAGCAACAACAACAACATAAAAGCAATACCAACACCCCACAAACTAGTAAAAGTGTGGACAATATAGACCTCGCTTTACATGATATTAATAAAACTCAGGCAACCGCTCCACCTATACCGCCACACAACACCAACCATTATGCTATAAATGAAAATTTATTACAAAATATTAATGTGTCATTATCGGCTCATCAGAATGATGATGATGATGATGGTGCTAGTACACAAAGTCATTGTCTGCTGGATGATGATATTGTTGGACCAGCTGAGACTATTGTGGGCTTAATTGATACGCGACCATTGGAGGCGCGTACTAATACGGTAGCAAATTATACACAATTGTGTACCACGACCAGTAACAGCAACGGCAACAGCGCCACAATCATAAGCAATCATTCTGCTACCACTTCTTCTTCACAACGCAACAATGAGCTTAAATTGAATTCTACTACCACCACTACCACCGATATTAGTACGCTAGCAGCTACCACTACCGCTACAGCAACAACGTCTGTGCAACAGTCAAAATCTCAGCAGCAGCCTTTACTTTATGAAAATGTAACGATCAATCAAAAAGACTGTAACGCCACAGCTGTCCCCTATGAAAATATTAATCTCGAGTATATAGCACGGCTGATGAGTGCCGGCTATTCGAAGGAGAATGCCATCACCGCTCTGGGCATATCACGCAATAATATGGAAATGGCCTGCGATATATTGCGAGAGTTTGTTACAAAGAATAGCGCCTAAAAGTAGATTTTATTTTATTAAGATTCTAAAAAAACTAAAATTTAAACAGTTGGAGCAAAAAACAAAAAAAAAACCAAAGAGTCGTTCACTCCTCTATTTTACATTACTGCATTAATTAACCGTTACCAAGAAATTCAAATTAAAGAAAAAGAAGAAGAAGGAAAAAACACTATTGGACTTTTTTTTTTTATATTTATTTCCTCATGAATAAATAACGGTGAGATAATTAGTTAAAAAAAAAAAAGAAAATAAATTTACGAGATAAGCGAGAACTTAATTTATAGAACGTTTTATTAATACTCATAGGATGAAAAAAAAATTCTAAAAAATTAAACTAAAATATAAGGCTACTTACTGTCACACATGTATCGATTCATTAGTGTATGTAATTGTTCAACCATCACCTTGACGGGGTCAAAATGCTGACTACACTTGGAAAGGGTTTCAGAGACCCTGCCATAGTAAATATAAATACATTCTTAAATAAGTATCAAATATTTCATCGATTTAACCATTTGTGACTTCAGACACGTATCTGAGGGTGAAAGAGAACAAAAAATCTGTTATTTTTATAATGGGATTATCATAGGCCGATTGATATATGAAAATAAGCCAAATCGGCTAAAAGACACGCCCACATGAATTCTTCATTTTATTTTAAAAAGACAATTGACCACGTCCACTGGGAAAAAAATTTGAATTCCAATTTTTTTTTTATTACAGTTGATGGGCCCAGAGGCTAGAGTTGAATAAAAAAAAAAAATTTACTTAAAACCACGCCCCTAAAAAATTGTTTATTTTAATTTACCAAGGTGATGGGTATTGAAAGTTTGGCTTAAGCCAATTTTTTTTTGTTATTTTTTTTTTTTTTGCATTAGTTTTAGGAAAGATTCATACCCACACAGAGCTGTCGTGTAATGTAAACAAAAAGCAATTATTTTTCACCACATTTTACACATTTCCGATACATATGAATACAAAAATAAAAGAAAAAGAAAAAAAAAAAACAAAAACTGGCAATAATTGAGTTGTCCTACAACACAAACAATATTTTTGCGATAATTACATTTTATGTAATAAGATACTCTAACACTGTAGTACAACAAAAACAAAGAAAGAAAGAAAGAAACAAAACAAGATCAAGTTACAAAATTAGTAATCACTCCTAGCACTCGACATGTCTTCTGGAATACTATTTATACATGCATATATATAATAAACCATCAGGAAGAAGAAACCACCAAAAAACAAAAAACAATGAAATCAATCATCAAAGCTCTGCACCACATAGTAGGAGGTAGTTTGTACAAATCGTAGACTTAGGCCACTTTCAAAATAATGTGTCATGTACAGGTTGTCCTAAAAAAAAAAACATCACGAAGGAAGAGACAGGGAGACAGGGAGACTTCGAGTATTTTCTTTGAAACTCTGACGAAATATTACATTCGTTGTTTAAAAAATAAAAAATGTTTTTCCCCCTCCCAAATTTTACCAACCAACTACATGCCTGGTTCGCCTCTGGGCCAAGGTGACAATTTTTTTTTTTAAACATAAACACTTAGAGAAACGCCCCTGGAATGGCATGCTTCATAACAATTTTAGACCCTCTATATAGAATTGTACTAACATTCATTACAACTTCAAAATCTTACACGGATAGACGGACATGGTTAAAATCGATTCAATCAATCGATAAAATATTAAATTTTGGCTTAAGCCAAATTTTAAATATTCTCCATATGTACAAACAAATAGTGGGCATGGCAGATACACAATTGCGCCCTCTAGTAATGTATATTATGCATAAGATAGCACAAGTCGAGTTTTACGCTGGATACGGTGGTCCATTTTTAGCACATCAATGCATGGGGTAATGATAAATATGTACAACAATTTTTAACTTTATAATTAAATTTTTGTTGATTGTGGGCGTGACTTTTGATCAATATTGGCCAATTGAAAAACAGTTCTGTATGAAAAATTATCTGTAGAAAATGTCAGTTCGATATCTCAAATGTTACGACTGTGAGAATGTCAATAACAGACGGACATATCTAGATCAACTCAGTTTTTGATGCTAATAAAGAATATAATATACTTTGAAGGATCTCTAACGCCTCCTTCTGGAAATGACAAACTTAGTATATCTCACCTTTTATATTGATTTTAATTCTATCTTAAGTTTTTTCACAGTCACCGAACAATCATTTAAATTTGATAAACTTTTTACCATAAGTGGTGTAGAGTACACAAACATAAACGACGCGACCAGTTATTAATTAATATTTACTTTACATCTTTATATATATATATAATATATAATGCCCTACAAATCTCCTACATAACCATTTAAAAAAAAAATTCGAAAAAATCATTTATTCTTATACGTACATACCTATGGTACATACTCGTCTAGACTGGTTTATATACTATATAAAAATCATATTACACAAAACGCATTAATGTACATAATAACTACAAGCCCATATAACCGTCATCTATACATATATATATATATATATAAATATATATAAAAATTATTCCCACATTTTCAATATGTATGTAAGTATGTGGAAGAAATATTTTTGAACGCGGCAGTCCAGTTGTCCACTCAACTAAAGGTTTGTTTTTGTTGCTTTTTATTTAAATATATATGAATACCATACAATAGGGTGTCAACTAGTGCACTTTATTTCATTTTTTTTTATTTTTTATTACAAATTGAAGATGTCTCTCATTACTACTGATGCCTTCTCTTCTTCAAAAATTACACATAATACTTACATACATACCAACATGCTATAAAACACATTTACTTACACTACTAATTATCATATTATCACCAACCATAATAATTTGATGAAAAACAAAAACAAAAAACTCTCGATTAGTTGTTTAATTTAAAAGATTTATTTAAAAAAAAAAAAGAAGAAAATAATCGACATTACTACATAAATTTATTTAAGCAGATGCAATTATTCTTATATATAAATATATATATATAAACAATGTACTGAAAAATCGTAATAAAAAATAAAAAAAAATTAATCGATGAATGGGATTTTTGAAAATCTTTTTTTATTATGTTGAAATTTTACTCCTACCCTTGATTTCGATGACAATACAATATAGTATAAGGACTATATATAGTATTAAAGAATTAAAATGGCGGCTATAACAAAGTTGCCAATTATCAATTTCTTCACAAATGTTTCGATATGGATTTCAAATGAACGGTTTTAATTAGTTGAATATCTTAAGCTACATGGCCCAATTAATAAATCCAATATGGCAGCCATCTAAAGGTATTAAATGATTAAACTTCACAATCCCTTCAATATGGGTATCAAATGATAAAACTTTGCATATAAAATACAATAAGTTAAATGGGCTTCAAACTATATAGTCAAAATGGCGCTTGTCCCGAATTAACTCCTTATGGATATCAAGCGAAAGATTAGAACAAAAGAATGTCATGAGCTAAATGTTAATATCAATAAATCCAATATGGCGGCCAGAAGTGCAGCCAAATTCACAGTTTCCTATTTATCTTTATTTTCTGTACATACATTGCCGGGGCTGGTTGTTATTTTAAAAGAATTTATTATAGAAATACTTAAGAAATATGACTGAAACTATGCAGTTACGTGGAACTTTATTGGGTCACAACGGTTGGGTTACTCAAATTGCCACCAATCCAAAGGATCCTGATACCATTATTTCAGCGTCGCGAGATAAGACATTAATTGTATGGAAGTTGACACGTGACGAAGACACAAACTATGGATTTCCCCAAAAACGTTTATATGGACATTCACATTTTATTAGTGATGTTGTGCTCTCCTCAGATGGCAATTATGCTTTGTCTGGATCTTGGGACAAAACCTTGCGTCTATGGGATTTAGCTGCCGGAAAAACCACACGACGTTTCGTGGACCATACAAAGGATGTTTTATCTGTGGCGTTTTCAGCTGATAATCGTCAAATTGTGTCTGGTTCACGCGACAAAACCATTAAATTGTGGAATACTTTGGCTGAATGTAAATTTACCATACAGGAGGATGGTCATACTGATTGGGTATCTTGTGTACGTTTCTCACCCAACCACTCCAAGCCCATTATAGTGTCCTGCGGTTGGGATCGAACTGTTAAAGTATGGAATTTGGCTAATTGCAAATTGAAGAATAATTATCTTGGCCATAATGGTTACTTGAATACTGTAACAGTATCACCGGACGGTTCCCTATGCACGTCTGGTGGAAAAGATGCTAAAGCTTTGCTGTGGGATTTGAATGATGGGAAAAACTTGTACACCCTAGACCATAACGACATTATCAATGCGTTGTGCTTCTCTCCCAATCGGTACTGGCTGTGCGTTGCTTATGGTCCCTCAATTAAAATTTGGGATCTGGCATGTAAGAAGACGGTAGAAGAGTTGCGCCCTGATATGATGTTTAGCGCCTCCAAAGCAGATCAACCGCAATGTTTATCCTTGGACTGGTCTACAGACGGGCAAACTTTATTTGCCGGATATTCGGATAACACCATTCGTGTCTGGCAAGTGTCAGTTTTTACTCACTGAAAGGCACATTTACATAGTATTCTGCAATTTGTATGTAACCGTAAATGTAAATGAAGTACGGCTTCATTCTACTGCTATTCAGACCAAAATCGGACAACCTGAGTTTAATGTGTTGCTCTCTCGGTATTATCATAATATTTAAAATAAAAAAATTAAAAAAAAAAAAGATTACAGCGAGAAATTACAATTGAAATTATTAAATTTATTGTTAATTAGTGTGACAACATTGTGCAATGATTGTATATTGAGATGGTTTCAATTAAATAAAAATTATATAAATGACACTCTTTTGTATTATGTTTAATATTTATGGGACACCATATCCAATGTATCGACGGTTTTATGCCGTCTTCTTCAGGGGATCCGTCATTTATTGAAAACAAAAAAATTACAATTATTTCCACAGGTGCGGTGGAAAACTATTACCTTGTAAAGTATTTTTATACCCTCCACCTCAGTGTTGAGGTTAGACTAAGTTTGTTCTTCCGTTTGCAACACCCAGAAGGAGGCGTCAGAGACCTTACAAAGTATATACATTTTTAATCAGCGTCAAAAACTGAGTCGATTTAGACATGTATGTCCGTGTGTCCGTGTGTCTGTCTGTTGTTGGCACTCTCACGGGCGTAAATTTTGAGATATTGAGCTGAAATTTTGTACAGGCACTTTTAGTTTTTGCACGCAGATTGCTATTTAAGATGGGAAAAATCAGTCAAAAGCCACGCCCACAATCGACAAAAATCGATTTATCTGCCACAAAAATTAAGCTAAAAACTTGAAATTTTGTAAGTACATCTAAAAGTATTTTCTTCATTGATGTGCCAAAAATGGGCACGGTCGGATAACAGACACGCCCACAATTAATGAAAATCTTTGTATGTGCCACAAAAAATTATCTAAGAACTTGAAATTTGGTAACCTTATACCTTATGATGGCCGGATAATAGACACGCCCACAATTTGCAAAAAACCATATTTAACGTAAAAGTAGACTTGCATGCTGATACGCAAGACATACATTATTAGGGGGCGAAATATAAATATTTGCCATGCCCACTGTTGTGGAGGTGGAGGTTATTTAAGATTTGGTCTCAGCCAAATTTAGTTTTCTTACTTGTTATTGGTAGGTTCAGCAAATTTCTTGCCTAACGATAAAATCCACAAAAATTCATGGGGGAATATCTAAGTTGGTTCTATTATCCACCCACTCTTCCATATAGATGAAACCGTGTTGTATAAACTGTTTTTGTTTTAATTTGTTGAATTTGTTAATATGATTTTGTTTGATGTGTGCGTTTGTTTTTTAGGGGCCAGCCGCATACAAAATCGTGAATTACCAAATTCTACACAACACAAAAAAGGGCTCGATGAGTAGAATGCTATAAGCTAACTATTATATTCGAAATGACGGTGGCCCATCAAAAATTAAACCGTTATTTATTTAATATGAGTGATAAATGAAAAATATTGGATATAAATGACAACAAACAGTATTAAAAATGGCGGCTCAGGAAAATATGAACCATAAGTTAAATGACATCTTAACAAGTCCAATATGGGGTACGGTTGAAGGTACTAAATTGATTAAACTTTACAATCCCTTCAATATGGGTATCAAATGAAATAACTTTGCATATAAAATACAATAAGTTAAATGGGCTTCAAATTATATTCGAAATGGCGCTTGTCCCGAAATAACTCCTTATGGATATCAAGCGAAAGATTAGAACAAAAGAATGTCATGAGCTAAATGTTAATATCAATAAATCCAATATGGCGGCCAGAAGTGCAGCCAAATTCACAGTTTCCTATTTATCTTTATTTTCTGTACATACATTGCCGGGGCTGGTTGTTATTTTAAAAGAATTTATTATAGAAATACTTGAGAAATATGACTGAAACTATGCAGTTACGTGGAACTTTATTGGGTCACAACGGTTGGGTTACTCAAATTGCCACCAATCCAAAGGATCCTGATACCATTATTTCAGCATCGCGAGATAAGACATTAATTGTATGGAAGTTGACACGTGACGAAGACACAAACTATGGATTTCCCCAAAAACGTTTATATGGACATTCACATTTTATTAGTGATGTTGTGCTCTCCTCAGATGGCAATTATGCTTTGTCTGGATCTTGGGACAAAACCTTGCGTCTATGGGATTTAGCTGCCGGAAAAACCACACGACGTTTCGTGGACCATACAAAGGATGTTTTATCTGTGGCGTTTTCAGCTGATAATCGTCAAATTGTGTCTGGTTCACGCGACAAAACCATTAAATTGTGGAATACTTTGGCTGAATGTAAATTTACCATACAGGAGGATGGTCATACTGATTGGGTATCTTGTGTACGTTTCTCACCCAACCACTCAAAGCCCATTATAGTGTCCTGCGGTTGGGATCGAACTGTTAAAGTATGGAATTTGGCTAATTGCAAATTGAAGAATAATTATCTTGGCCATAATGGTTACTTGAATACTGTAACAGTATCACCGGACGGTTCCCTATGCACGTCTGGTGGAAAAGATGCTAAAGCTTTGCTGTGGGATTTGAATGATGGGAAAAACTTGTACACCCTAGACCATAACGACATCATCAATGCGTTGTGCTTCTCTCCCAATCGGTACTGGCTGTGCGTTGCTTATGGTCCCTCAATTAAAATTTGGGATCTGGCATGTAAGAAGACGGTAGAAGAGTTGCGCCCTGATATGATGTTTAGCGCCTCCAAAGCAGATCAACCGCAATGTTTATCCTTGGACTGGTCTACAGACGGGCAAACTTTATTTGCCGGATATTCGGATAACACCATTCGTGTCTGGCAAGTGTCAGTGTTTACTCACTAAAAGGCACATTATTTACATAGTCTTCTGCAATTTGTATGTAACCGCTCAACCGTACTTCATTCTACTGCTGTCCAGATCAAAATGTAACAATAATTTGTTGCTCTCTGTATTATAATTATAGCTTCATTTTCCTAAAAAAAAAATTACAGCGAGAAATTACAATTGAATTTATTAAATTTATTGCTAATTATATATTGTGAAATGATTTTATATTGAGATGGTTTCAATTAAATAAAAATTATATAAATGATTCTTGTATTATGTTTATTATTTCAGTTTTTGGTGTCCCAATGTGTCGACGGTTTTATGCCGTCTTCTTCAAGGGATCTGTCATGTATTGAAAATAAAAAAATTACAATTATTTCCACAAAGTATTAGAACTTACCTTATTATCTATATAAAGTTTTAAAAAATTTCACGATAATTTTGAAATATAAAAATATCTTTAACAAGTCAAAATATTATGATCGGTCAAGTCCGACCATTTAATTTTTTTCCTTTTCTTTTTATAAATGAAGTTTTAATTTTTTTTTTGTACTTTCAATTTTGTTTTAAAAAATGAAGTATTTTATTTTTCTATACCTACTTGTATTTTCAAAAATTTCGAAATGCTACATATGTCAGAAAATTTTTTTATTTTTTGTTTTTTTATATGGGAGGGGTTCTAAAAATGGGTCCGATCCTATCCATTTTCTAAAGCGTTAATTTTTGGGCTAATACATTTCCTCGTACCAAATATCATCGAAATATCTCAAAAAATGCGACCTGTAAAGCTGGAGCACAAATTTACATGGACAGACAGACAGACACGGTTAAATCGATTTAGATTTTGATTCTGAATCGATCGGTATAATTGAAGGTGGGTGTGGCATTTGCCATTTAGGAGTTACAAACATCCGCACAATCTTTTTATATATATTTTTTTCCACAGGGTGGTGCAGGGTATAACAATACAACAACCAAAATGAATCACAATAATTAGACAAAGAAACATATATACTCGTATATATATGAAAGCTCAAGTACATTAAAGCGTCAAGATGTAATATTTGTTGATATTATCAATGTGTTCTTTGTAGTTTAGGACATTGTTGCGACATTTTTGTATGCGTAAACTTTCAAGTATGTATCTTTTCCTTTCTTTATTTTCTTTGTCTAGGATAATCGCATTGTTAAAGTCAGTAGTATAAGCTTTATTATTAATGTGTTGTGATAAAGCTGTGGTAGAGTTTTCTTTTTTTTTCTATATCTACTTAATGTTGATTATGTTGATTCCGGTTTCTAGATATCTATATGTAGTGCCAATATAGAATCTGCCACAATCCTCATTGTCATTGCCTTTACATTGTATTTTGTAGGCTACGTTATTTTGTTTCGTGGTAGGGGGGTTTTGGATTTATTGTTAGTAAATAGAGTGTGATTGGCTTTGTACGCAAAATTAATATTTTCCATGTTATTAATAAATCGGTCATTTAAAATTTTTATCCATTAGTTTAGGTATGTGTAAACTGTATGTATACTGATATATTTTTTGGGTTGAGCCGTATGTTGTTGGTTATGTACTTTTAATTAAACTGTTAATGAGGGGCGGTGGAAAACTATTATGTTGTAATGTATTTTTAATAATCAGTACGTTCTTTTCGTGGAATTGTTCATCACTAATATAAAGAACTTTGAAGATAAAACTTTTGTCAGTATTTATAATTTGGTATCTTCGTTGTGTTGTATGGAAGGAAATTGGTTAGTCTATCGGTTGTACACGGTTTTTTATACCAATCACACTTGATACGATCTACCTTTTTATGTAAGGTAGTTGATATGAGATTCCTCCTCTATCCTATTCCTTTCTACCGTGAATTGTATGTTATAATGGTAGTTATTGAGTTTTGAGTGTTAAAGTATCCTCAACGATATTAGCATTCATTGCTGCATTTGTTTTGTTATTGGTTTATTGCAGCTTATTAGTGAGATCTGTTCTCATGAGTTTGTATGTATTTTTGTCCTTTATCTGCTTGTGTTATTCAAAAAAGTTGACATTTTACGGAATGCCGTGAGTATAAATTTTTTTTTATTAGTGTTGTGTAGGTGTCTTCTATAATCGGTGATTCTATTGGCTGCATTTATTCTAATTTTATCCTTCTTTTCGTTATTAATGTGTTGTATACAATCCTCAACGTTAACTATAGTATGTATTGGGGAAGAGTTGTCTTTATTGGTAGGTTCAGCATATTTCTTGCCTAACGATAAAATCTAAATTGGTTCTATTATAATTGTTTTTGTTTTAGTGAGTTTTCGTGGTACAAACTAAAAAAGGTTTGACAAGTGGTTAGATTTGATACGGTAAACCATCCTTTCATATAACATAACGAAGTTTCATTTATAAAAAGGTGTAGGGTTGTGATGTTGAAATGTGAATTAATATAAACCATTTGTGCATGAATTTACAAAGATGGATTTTGCTTAACTGGTAAATGCTTGCTGATGAGAACTCGATGAGGGTGAGTTCAAAACCGATCCAGGTTCAACCCCCTTCAGACGCCAAGTATTAATTGCTCACCATCCTTACTATTTTCAATATAAAAGTCTGTATAATATATTCATTTCGAAATACACAGATACACCCATCCCTCGCTTTACACGGGAGATACGTTCCTGACAAAACCGTGTATTTCGAAAAAATAACTTTTATATGGAAAAACCGGGTGAAACGAAAACGGCTATAAATGTTTAAAAAAAGTTTAGACATTTATGGAACGCAATATGTAACTAATACACTTAATTAAATATAAAAATATCATTTAAATCATAGAAAACATAAAAATAGTAAAATTTATTTGTAAAACAAAAAAAAAAAAATTTGAAATAAATTTCATAGAAAAAAAATATTGTACTTCATTTAAATAATTCCCATTTTTTTTTTTTTTTTATCAAAGTACAACATATGTACAGGTTTATGACAATATACGTCTAAAGTGTTCCCAGATTTATAATTAAGTAGAAATAAATTAGCGTGCAGTCAAAATTAGTTATTTTCTACATATTTTTTTTTAAATTTTGATTTTAAAAACCGTGTAAAACGAGGGATGAGTGTACAGATGTTTTTTGTTGTTAATTTGTTGAATTTGTTAATATTAAATTGTTTGATGTGTACGTTCATTTTCTTAAATTTGTTTGTTGTTTGGAAATTGAGTTGGTATCAATTAAGGTTTAAGTTATTATTTATGCACTTGTCGGGGAACTTGATGTTTGATGTAATTAGTGATCCTTTTTAGCTGATATATTAAACATGATACAAAAAAATTATATATTTGCATGGTAAATAAATAATTTGCAAAATCTCTTCATTAAAAGCATTAAAGGAAATTTAATTTGATTCATAAAATATATATGAACCATAAGCTAAATGACATCTTACCAAATCCAATATAGAATATGGGTATCAAATAAATGAACTTGACAGGATAAATTACAATAAGGTGGCAAGGTAAGTATTCTCCTTCATACTTACATCCAAAATGGTCCATCAGAGATTTCTCACTTTCAATTTCATATGGGTGTCAAATGAAAGATTTTGATGACTAGAATGATATAAAAACACACCACTTGAGTATATTTTAATATATTAAATATTTTATTTTTAATTCTGATTTCTTCTGACTTAATTGTATTATTATTATTATTATTATTATTATTATTATATTGTATTTAAGATCGCATTATATTTCTTGTATTGTATTTGTTGTTTTTTGTTTTTTTTTTTGTTTTTGTTATTCTTTCACTTTTTGTTACGTTACTGTTAATAAATATGCAAATTCAAAAGCATGTATGTATTTTGTATGCATATGTTTATATAAGTTGCATTTGTTGTTAATAGTTTTTGTTTTGTTGCTTTAATGTTCCTTTTTTTGTTTTTGTTTAATTTTTATTATAATTTTTTAAATATTGTTTGTCTTATTTACTTTTACATTTAAATCAATCTTTGTATCTGGTTGTTGTTGCTGTTTTTGTTGTCATTGCATTGTTATGGTTTTGGATAAAGTTATATAAATGACTTGATCTGATCCCAACACAAAAAAATTAATAAAAATTAAATAAAAATACATATGATTAAACATAAAATATTATTCGATTATATAAAATATAATAATAGAGTTGAAACCAAAAAATGTAAAAATTTTAAATAATTTTTTTTTTTTTTTTTCTTGAATTTTTCAATATAGTTACTATATATGTCTGTAGCATGTGATTCCTTTGTTAATTATTTAAAATATGCATTTTGTTGTCGAGAGTATATAGATATTGCGCATGAATCTAATAATGCACTCATATGTGTATGAGTATGAGTATGTGTGTGCCTATATGATTTGTGTTATTTTATGATACGTTGACATTTTGGTGCTACTATTCCATATATTGTGCTTAGTTTTACATTTACTTTCTCCTTCTTTTCATGTTGCCGTTAGTTTGTCTTTTCTATTTATTCCTGTATTGTATATTGCTGTACTGCTACATTGCCAACGTAATGTTGTGTAATAATAATGTTAAGTAAAAAAAGAGTTATATTTGGTTTAGACCAAATTTTTTTATACCCACCACACCTCCTCTTAAAGTGACATTTTTAGTATATTTATAAATTTGGGGCGCGGTCTTATTGGCATATTTAGGTGAAAAATTTCTTAAAAATTTACGCTTTTTCGTTTTTTATTCAATTGTGGGCGTGTCTTTCAAGTGATTCTAATCAATATTAATTTTGTGCAAAAATTACCAACTCTTCTGCTTACTTTGAAGTAAAAAACACAGGATAGTAATCTATATACGCAGACGGACAATGAGACACAGCTGGATCAATTCAGATTTTGGAACATATTTTCTCTAATGCCTCTTTCTGCCATTGCGATATAATAATCTCAAGGATGTTAGGTATAATATGTTTATCTAACTATGTATGTATTGTATGTATGTATGTATGTGTATGTTTAATGTTTAAGAATGTGTTTTGTATGCTTGTGGGTGTAGTACATCATTATATGTTTTAATCACAATTTAAAATCTTGTGTTGCAAGTATGATTAAATGTTGATTTTATATAAATATATGTATGTGTATATGTTTGTGTGTGTGTATACAAGTAAAATTTTAAAGCAGCGATTACTTGGTAATGATTACAACATACATTACATGCTGTGATGGTACTTGCTTCATATTAAATGTATATATATATCAATATGTATGTATGTATGTATGTATGTGTGTGTTTATTATATGATTTTTGTTTTGCATTTTATTATTAATAAATATGCATAATTTTTTTTTTTTGTTAATTTTTATTCGTTTTTATTATTACCTTTTATTTGTATGATTTTGTTTTTCTTCTTAAATGTTTGGTTTTACTTCAAGAGAGATTGCTGTCATTTGGATATATATTAAGTTACATATACATATATACGGTATAGATTTCATTCATTCACATAAATAAGTATATATTAATACTTTGTGTATGTACGTTTGTATGTGTGGATGTGTTTTATTATTGTTGCTGTTGTTTTGTTGTTATGAGAAACCTACTATATTTTTGTTTTTCCATTAGAGCATAGTAGCTTACATTGTGTGCTTGTGAATATTTATTGTTATAAAGATTATATTACGATGTTTATTTGTGGGTAGTACCGGAGATTAGGGAACATGATTTCATTGTATCGTTGACTGTTTGAAGTGACTCTTCATTGTTTTTCTTTTGGGGTGGGGGGGATTATTATACAACATTTACTCCATTACAGTACCTAAAAGTAAATAAAATTCACTACAATTTTGCTTTAAAAAGCCGACGCGGCCAATAGTATGCCTTACCTGGTATACGTGGTAAGCGGGCCAATGGTATAAAGCCTTTACCTTGAGGACCTTTGGGTACTCTGATTACTGTTAGGCGTGGCAAAGTGTCATCAGTCAATTTAAGGCGTGATATTAAACGATCTGGACGATCATTAATTTTTACCACATTACAAGCTGACGATTTGCCATTACGCTGCAAATGTAAAATTTTATATAGTAATAGTTCATATAACATAAGTTTGTTAACGTTTGAAAATAGACCGAATTGAACCGCTTTTGGAACCCCTTCCTTATATGACGGCCTAGCCTTTATATGGCAAAATGTCTTATTTTTTAATATTTTTTGACAACACTTGGTGCATAATATTTATATTAGCATAATATTTGTCTATAATAAATTTGAACCTTATCGGACTAATTTTGAGGCCCCTTTCCTTATAACGCCCTCATTTTCAATGAGTATTTATATGGCAAAAAATCGCATTTATTAATACTTTTTGACCAAATTTGGTGAGGAATAGTTAATTAGCTTTATAATTGGCTGTGGAAAATTAGAACCCCTTGCCATATAATTCTACTTCACGAAGTGACTTTTATGGCACTGCCCCCCGTTTCTTACTAAATTAATCGTAGCATAATTTATGGGACCAAGTGGTGTAGAGTATTAAATAATTTAAAATATTTTCTATTGTTTTGATTGTATTCCTTACTTGATTGGTGACCACAGAAAATTCAACCGTATCGCCTGGATGCAAAGCCACTGTATTGCCTTGAACTTCAGACATATGAAAGAAGAGTTTCTTGCCATCTTCGATTTCATAATTGAGAAAACCAAATTGTCCTTTAATTGAATCAACGGTAGCTCGTTTCTTTTGACGGACCGCAGAAATGTCAGCAGCCCGACCAGTCTCATCCACTTTAAACGATACCAAATCACCTTTCTGCAATAGGTCACGCTTGTTGGTCAAACTGGTGATGCCGAATTCATGTTTAGACAATATTTGTGCGCGTGTCTCATCCAACACTTCGATCAGGCCGGCATACTCTTGCTGATCGGGATTAATACAACGTAACGGACGTGCTACGACACCATTATGAACAACATCCATTACGGCTGGCTGTGGTATAGAGCCTTTGGGTAGAGTGCGAACATTTTCAGCAGGCAAACAATTTCCCGAAACGGATGTATTGCCGTTCGGCGAGAGAGTGTATTCCACCTCCTGGCCCAACTCTAACCAATTCGGATTGCCCACATAATTGCTAAAATGAAAGAATACTTCTTCGTCGTGCGATAAAGTCTCAATAAAACCGAAATTCTCTTTGATGACAGCAATGAAGCCACGATACACGGTCTGACCACTACCACCACCACCACTGCTTACACCAATACCAACACTACCCGTATTGGTAATTAAATTATTATTATCCATTTTGGTGAAGTCTTCAATACGTGGTGTATTATTGGGGGTCATCATTTGATTACCGGACATAGTTAGATAGCCATTCTGTGGCATAATCATCCCACCCGTTATACCATTTACCAACATTGACGGTTCATTGTTTTGTGTGTGTATGGTGTGGTGATGTAATGGTTGTTGCAGTTGCTGTTGTTGTTGTGCCATTGGATGTTGATGTTGTTGTTGTTGTGAATTCGTTGCATTTGATACCAATTGTTGAATTGTAACCGGTAAAGATTGTTGTTGTTGTTGCTGCAGTTGTTGTTGTTGTTGCTGCTGCTGCTGCTGTTGTTGCTGAATCAAAACATTTTGTTGTGCTTGTGGAATAAGCTGCTGTTGTGGGCCCGCTGGCAGTGCATGCAATTGTTGTACATTGACAGCAATCAATTCTTTATTCCTCTTCACCTAAAAGGAAGCATTTTTAATTTTTTTTTTTTTAGTTTAATTTAATTGAGTTCATTGCTTCTTATAATTTATAATTAGTGTTATTAAACTTACTAAGAATATATCGAAACGAACACGATCACCAATCCTTGGTGCTTTCTCACAGTCTTTCAAGAAGTACATTATAGTCTTTTTAAGTTCACCATGATCATAGGTAATGACGCCGCCTTCAACGCGATCTTGCGATTTTATCGGACTCTTGGGTGCCTCACGTGTTACATAACCTAAGAAAATATTATTATTTAAAAATTATTTTTTTATTTAGAAAAAAAATATTTTTTTATATTTACACACATACCTTCAATATTGCTGGCCACTAATGTTTCAAATTGTACCGTATTGGGTGGTAAATGACGTATGCGGATAGCATGCAAACGTGATGTATTATAGGGAACACCTTGCTCTTGGACCACTGTAAACTCTACCTCATCGTTAACAGCAATTTCACGACTCTAAATAAATCCGTTCGTTATTGAAATCAAGTGAATTTTGTTTCAAAAGAAACGAAATAACCCACTTACTGTGTCTAGAATTTCAGTAAAATGAAAGAATAAACGTACGTTGCGTTCGACGCATCGTATAAAACCGAAACCCTCCTTTAACGATGTTATCATACCCTCTTCGCGCTTCTCACCCGACACCTTAAATGTTTCTTCCAACAATGAAATGGCTGTAGCTCGGCGCAACTGATCGCGACGATCCGTAGCCAAAAGAAATTGCACCCAATCACCATGACGTAGAGTAAAATCACCTTTCTATAGAACACATGCATATAAATGAAAACGATAAATATATTAAAAACAGAAGCTAAACCCACCTGATCCTTATCACCGAACGGTACATCCACTTCAGCATGATTGGCACCCCGATAACGTATACGTCCTGGTAGTGGATCATTGGTTGGACGCATGGGATTATTACGATCTAGCGGTTTTAATACTTGCCCCTTATAAATGACTGTATCAACGTCTTCGAAAACCACTGAACCGGGTGGTAAACGGGTTATATTACAAGCAAACTCACGACCCTTTAAATTGCCACAAGAAATAATATAAATAAGAGAGAAGTTATGAACAACTAATGTTAGAAAAAAGCTCTTCTTACACTACGTGTTTGTATGGTGAATTCGACATCATCGCCAGGACGCAATTCCACATTGCCTTCGGCTTCCGAGAAATGAAAGAATATCTCCTTAACTACATCGGCACGTTCAATAAAGCCAAATGATTCTTTCATTGAGCACACAACACCGCGATATTTGACTGGTTGGGCGGGATTCTCCAAACGAATATGACAAGCGCCCAAGTTTCCTCTGTAATCATTGTTAACGTGAAAGTAAAATATTAATAAATGGACTTATCCTACTTTCAAAAGACAATTTAATATCCTACTCTACATCTTAGCTCCACAAATTTTGTTATAATTAGTTTACAATTATTTTTTAAGTCACTTCGTGAAGTAACATTATATGACAAGGGGTTGTAAAATTAATCCCAGCGGGTTCAAATTTGTTACAGTTAATTATTAAGTTAATTAACTAATATCCAGCAAATTTTATCAAAAAATATTAAAAATTACAATATTTCGCCATATAACTATTTTCATTGCAATAGAAAATTATATGGGGTAGGGTTCTAAAAATGGTCTTGATTTCATCAAAATATCATTAAAAATATGACCTGCAGATTAAGTACAAATTTACATAAGTAGACAGACAGATAGACGTACATGATTAAATCGTTTCAGAGATTGACTGTGAATCAAATGGTATACATGTAGGTAGATGGAATTTGTTACAAACATCTACCACTCCGTGGAAAAGGGTATATTAAGTTTGTGCGATGTTTGTAATTCCTAAACGGCAAATGCCACACCCACCCTCAATTATACCGATCGATTCAGAATCAAAATCTGAATCGATTTATGCCCGTCTGTCCATCTAAATTTGTGCGCAAAGGGGAACCCTATTGAAAATGCACCGGATTGGACTTTGGACTTTCTTTTTAGAACCCCTTCCCATATGAGATCCTATTATTTTTTGAGATATTTCGATGGAATTTGGTACGAGGAAATATATTGGCCCAAAAATAAACCCTTTTGGAAATGGATAGGATCATTTTTATTTGATTTCATAAAGAAACAAAATATAAAATTTTTTTCATATTTCAAAAAGGAAAAAAAAATTGAATAATATATCAAGTGGTGTAAGGTATTTGATGGTCGGGCTTGACCAACTATAATATTGTCACTTGTCTTAATAAAATATGTTTTAAAACTTTAATTTAAAAGCAACAAACCTTTGGTTGGTAGCTATTTGAAAGCTGACCTTATCGCCAGCTCTTAAAGTGACATGACCTTCGACATCGTCTTTGGTATAAGGCAAGAAAAAGCATTCGCCGCGATTCTCATAACTAATGCGACCGGTTGTTTCACTTGACGATAACAAATTGTTGCCACTGTCAGTACGCAACTCTGTGGTTACAGTGCCGGTAACACGCTCCTCCGACAATACCTAATTATACACACGTATAAATAGGTTCCATGAATAAATGATAATTTTACGGAAATTTGTACTCACCACGTCGGGTGCTATCTTAGATACTTGACTAGCAATGGGTTTACCCGTACGACGATCATAAGTCATCTCGAATTCGACCGGATCGCCGATCTTTAAATGTTCAATATTGCCACTGAATTGTGAAAAATGAAAGAACAAACGCGCCTGACGTTCACAACATTGTATAAATCCATAAGAATGCTACCGGAGAGAGGCATAAAGAGAGTGAATTCAATTGCATTAAAAAATCGAATTGAAAAACACATTAGTTTCATTTTCCTTACCAACAGCTTTTCAATGATGCCCGTTTCGCGGGTACTTTGATTCGGATCGTTGGCAGCCGATTGCGATGAATTCGATTGTGAGCCATATAGGGAGGAGTTGCCGCCACCATTGCTCAGTACACTGTTCGATTGAAATACGCCGATGGTGGCCGGATTTTGTATAATTTCCGGTATTTCATTGGCATCAAAGTAGCCGATTGGTGTGGTTTGTGTCATGGGTCCAGATGGTCCCTGAATTTGGTGTTGTTGAGATGTGTTCTGCTGTGATGGTGGTGGTCCCAAGGCCGTCTCCAACGAAAATGTGCCAATTGGCGGGAAATTATTCGATATACCCATATTGCGCATAGCATTCATATTAAAATATCCATCGCACGACAAATTGTCATATATCTCTAAGAAAGTTGAATGCAAAAATATTACCCGTAAACGAAGGTTTGCTAATTTAAAACTTTTTAATCAATTAATTGATTTTTTTAAATTTAATAAAATATTTAATGTAAGTTGAATTCTCTAGCGAAACGAAACGAAACTAATTTCACAGCACAAGCAAGCACGTCACGCAAACTCTCTCTTGTAGCAAAACATGAAAATTGTCGCAAATTTTTTTTCTTTCCTTCTCTCAAACTTAATAAAATTCTATATTTTTTGTGTGATTAATATTAATACGGCGATTTCTTCTTCTTTAAGATGCTTTAATAAGATTTTTCGTTATTTGTAAAATAAATTGTACACTAAACATATGTTTGAGAATTTTGTGCTAATTGATTAAACAGCCAGAACACGCAAGTTTCACTAATAATTCCGAAAGATGTGATTTAAAAAATATGTATAAAATAAAAAAATTTGAACTTATTTTTCTTGGAGTGCGTGTGTAATAGTTTTTTTCTGATGTTTTTTTTTCTATTTTTATGACAAATGTGTCTAAATTTTATTCAAAATATTGGATTTAGTTAGCAAAGGAATTTGTTTCAATTAATATATTGGGTGGTTGGGATAGTAATTCATCTCGCTTAACATTAATGACAAAGTGAATAATTCACTTTAAAAGTGTCTCCTTTTCTTGGCGGTTAAGAAGCAAAGTCTTAGCCGTTAATACGGCAAATAAAATTTATATGTGTAAGACAATGTGGTAGCCATATATCGCTTTTAAAATGATCATAAACGCTGGAATTTGATAAATTCAATCTCTTATCGATCTAAGCCAGCGATTAATATCATGCAATACCTTTATTTGGCTTTCATCGACTTCAAGTTTAAATGAAATGACTTTCCATCCAACCTAACATGTATTTATGTAATAATCCTATAATTAATCTCTCTCATAAGTTAATGGGTTTATTTTGAAAATGTTTTAGGTCCAATATAAAAGCAGGGAACTGAGTTTTTAAGCCAATACTCTGCAGCTCTACACGAAGTTTGTATTTACGCACCGATCTTGATTGCTGCAAAGTATATTTTTGCGCCATTATGCAATATTTTTAGTATCGTTATTTTAATTTAAACGAGAACGCGCGCAGTCCTGTTTGCTCTTGTTTTTCGGTTGTTAAGAGAATGTTCATCGAGAATATTGCTCAGTCTGATTATATTCAAAAATCAAACTAAATTATACAAAAGGTATAAAATTTAAGATATGCACAATTCCCTCTTAGGAACACAGAATAAAATGTATATAGGTTGAAGAGATAAGATGGAAAATCTGAATTTTTTTTCCGAACAATATCCACCTGTGACGTCATAAAGTGAACTTTCTTCGAATTAATTTCATCCTGTGATATCAATAAAAGAAAAAAATGAAAGTGAAATTTTTGGTCAAGTTCATCTCCTGCCTTCTAGATTCCTATGAAGTAACTTATACTTTCAAAAAAAAAAAAAACATATTCTAAAAATTTCACCCTACAACTCGAAGGTTTCCTTCTCTTTTCTGCGCCCTGTATATATGTATACTTATATAATATATGCTCTGCCACTTACCTTCACCCGTGCGATATCCTTTCGATTGTGTATTCATGATGAATTTTCTCCCAGAACACCAAACAAAAACGAGAATGAATCAAATTTAATATAAACGATTGAGAGAGTAAAAAAAGAGAGAGGGAGAAAATAAATATTGACTGACGAGTATTTGTAAATTTTTAACGGAACTCTGTCTATTACACTGAGAAATGCACACAACTTGAACACATACACTTTAATTAGTTTAGCTATAATATTATGCTGCAAACTTTTACAGTTTTACTTTATATTATTTTGTTTTGTTTTTTATTTGTTTTTTGCCTTTTTTTTTCTTTTATAGTAAAACAACCCAAAACACAGAAATATTGAATCAATGAATAGTAGAGGCACTGAATTGCGGTATTTTTTTCTTTTTGACAATGTTGTTGTTTTTGTATTTGGTTGAATAAGAGTTGACAATATAAAAGAAAAGCGTATAACGTAGATAAATGGCGAGCGTAGAGAAAAATGCTTTTTTTTTTTAATTTTAATTTTAATAATTAATAATAATGCACACGCGTTGACCTGTTGAAACGGTGATGGCGGCGGCTGCGGCGGTTTATAAGTCTTTTATGTTTTCTTTTTATTATACTTGGTTGAATTTCAATTGATATTTGTAGTGTTCATATTTAATATTTTATTATTACATTGAAGTTTAATTAAATTTTTCTTATTTAATATATATATATATACTTTTTTTAATATACTTTAGTTAATAATTATGTTTAATTTAGAAATACACATTTTGATAAACAGTATAAGAATAAATTATGGAGGAGACAAAGTAGAAATAGAAAGAGCGATCAAGAGAGAGTAGTTAAGAGATTTAAAAAAGTCTTTGGGATCAGATGCAAGTTTAAATACTTGTATTGATTAAAATTATCGTTTTTTAGTGTCTAAATTTTTTTTAATTCTTTTTATTGCTGTTTAGTTTTTTTTTTTTTTTAATAAAAGTATTTATATATATGTATATATAGTAAGATAATTGTGTACATTTAATTATTTTGTTTTTTATTAAATAAGTTGAAAGGTGTTGTTGTTGGGTTTCTTCTTCTTCTTTAATGTATGGTCTGTGTAATTGTAAACACTTTTTTTTTTAATTTTTATTTTTTTACATATGTATATTTATATTTGTATATATATAATTATAGTTTAATAATATAATGAAGAGAATTTTTATTTATTATTTTTTATATAGCGTTCAATTGTAATTTGAATAAATACATTTAGCAAAGTCTTTTTTTTTAAAGTAAAATCTTATATGTAGACGTTGTGAATGTTTATTGTTTTTTATTCTGTTTAAAACACCATGCGTATGACTGTAATAATTGTAGTTGTTGTTTGTCTTTTTTATGCGTTTTATATAAATATGTATGCCCGCCTTAATTTTGTTGGTATAGTTCTGGACTATTTGTTTTTATTTTTTTTGGGTTGTTGTTGTTGCTGTTATTATTACAGAATTTTTGTTAAGTTTGTGTACACTTTGCGAAATTTTTATTTTAAATTTTTATTTAGAATAACATTTTATTTATTAAAGAATTTTTATGTAGTATCTTTGTTGTTGTTATTATTATTATTATCGTTATAATAATAATAATTTTATTATCATTGTTGTTTTTATATATACGATATAGTATATGTATCGAAGTCCTTTAAGATATCACGAATTTGTTTCAAAATGTTTCAATTATCTTGTGTTTCTCTTAGGTTTCTATCATACAAATACTTAAAATTTACAAATTATTTATATTTGAGTTTGCATTTTCTTTTTATTTTTTATTTTGAATAAAACACACCTTTATTATTCATTTGTGTTGAACTCAATGTTTGCTAAATATTTTGTTGTGTTTCTATTATTATATTTTTTCGTTTTTCTTTATTAAGTTTATAAATTTACAATAATTATCACAGAGATGTTTAATCTTCTTTGAATTTGTTTTTTGTTTTTGTTTAATATACATATAGATGATAGTTCGTTTTGTTGTTGTTGTTGTTCTTGCTTGTTTACATTCGCACTTTGTGGGGGGAGGCGTAGGTAGTACAGCCAAAACATTAATTTTACATACTCATGTAATTTTTATAAGTGTAGTAGTCTCTCTCTTTTTTTGGCTATATTTGGCTAATCTCACACTGTACTATTAATATTATTATTTTTATGGATTTAAGAAAAGGAAACGTTTCAATAAAGTTCTCATTTATACACTTTATACGGTTGTCATTTAAGTTCTTTTTTTGAATTATTTGTTTACCGTTGGTTTGTGTTGCGCATGCATTGCGCGAGCGGCTGCATTGACGTTATTAGAGTGAGATAAAGAAAGAATGATTTGAGAATCCCGTTACGGGTTCTATTAGAGATCACTTAGATTAGCTCTCGGCCTAGCGTTGAGCAAGGCAGGCAAATTTTTTTATTGTTTTTTTATATTAAAATTATATAATTATTTATATTTATATTGATATATATGTGGTAGTAATAATAGTAATTGGTTGTTTGCAGTTTTTTATATATAATGTAATACTATTTATATTATATATAATTTGTTTTTTTTTTTTTTTTGTACAAAAAGAAGAGCAAGAGACACGTATAGTTATTATATTTGAATAAAGTTTGATTACGATTATATGCAAGAGTTTTCTAAACGTTTCTCTATTTGTTTGTTCTTGTTGTTTTATTTATATTTTTAAATGGTTTAAGTTATTGTTACCGTTGTTTAATTATTTGTTGCTGCTGCTAAAGTTGTTGATGTTGTTCGGAAGTGAAAGAAAATCCCAAGACGTTCTTCACTTATTTCTTCTGCTTGTGTTATTATGTATGTACTCCACTCTCTCTCTCTGTCTTCCACTGAATATATGTAATAAGCCCAGTAATGAATCAAGGCCGTTTATTCTACTGTTGAACAGTATCAGTTCATGAATAGTTGTTGTTGTTATTGTTAATTTTTTTTCTTTCGTTTAATACTTTGTACAATAATAAAAATCTTAATCAAATGTAAATTCAATGTTTTTTAGACTTTTTCTTATTAAGAAATTTCTCTCTTGTGTTGCGTTTGTTTATTTGTTTTATTAAATTTTTTTGGTTTTTTTTTTAATAATTTCTCTTTTAATGTTTTTTGTTTTTCTTATTTGTACTTTAAAACTTTCTTTTCAGTTGTTGGTAGTTGTTGTTGTTGTCGTAATGTTGCTTAATGTTGAGAGGATTCGTTTCTTTCCTTTTTGTTTTTCTTTTTTAAATTAGTGACAATAGGCGTGATTGTGTGATAATTTATATATTTTTGGTTGATTGTATGTGTGTGTGTGTATGTAAGGTGGTGGGGGAGTTGATGTATGTAATTTTATTTCTTTTTTTTTATTATAAAATGTTTAGCTTTTCAGCGTTAAACGCTGTTAATGCTGTTGCTACGTTAATGTTTTTCTCGAAATTTTTTAATTTTTTTTTTAAGGTTTAAGACGTTTATAATTAAAAAAAAAAAAAACTAGTAAATATATTCGAGTTTTGTTTTTTTTCTTCAAATTTAATGGGGTGTCTGTTGTATTTTTTGTTTGTTGTTGCTAGGTTTACTGCTCTACGTTCTATGGTTGATTTCGTTTTTTTTTTTGCTTTTTATTTATTTTATTAGTTTTTGGCTTTTATGTTGTTTTTAAGGCTTGAGAAGTCTGCTGCTGCTTCATATATATAACTCCGTTGTCAATGGTTTCAAAATGAAAAAAAAACTTAAGTCTTTTGTTTGCTAAAATAATACACGGCTACTTAATGTGACGCTCCTTCTTCTTCTTCTTGTTCTCGTACCACACAACAGCCCAATGCTTGCTCCCCTGGAGTATGGTTGTATAACACCAATGGCTTTAGCCTAAGTGCCGAAGATGTTGCTGTTATTATTGTTGTTGTCGTTGTTTTAATTTAACGTGTTATTGTTGCTTGGACAGATGTATTACTTTTTACAATTTATTTTCATTGACTTTTCTTTTTCTTCTTTTTAGCACAGTTTTCCTTTTTGTTAAATTGTTCACAAAGAGCTCTTGTTTAAATTCCCATTTTTTTTTTTTTAGCGTTAACTAAGAAGCTTGGTTTTGTTGCTTTTATGCTCTTTTATATTAAAAACAGAGGAAATTTTAAATTGCGCTGCAAATCACAACACAGTCAGCGAACTGTAATGGCCGCCACAGTCATTTCGGTTGACGGGCACGCACTTCGCGTTATTTTTGGCTTTTGTTTGTTTAATTTTTCTTTTTTGAAAATATATTTAAATCAGTGATAATAATATTAAGAGAAAGAAAATCGGGAATCACATGAAATGGGCCCTTGAATCCGTGGTTGGTCGGTGGTTGCCACACAAAACAGATGCCACCGCTGCCTACTAAATTTGCCGTTTTTTGTTTTTTTTTCTTGTTGTTTTTTCGTATTTTGTTTCCTTTTGTCGTTTTGGTTTTATTTGGTTTTGAGCTAAAGTTGATTACACTTCCAGTATTGTTGCAGTTTTCCTGTTGTAAGTTGTTATTGTTGTTTTGATTTTTCTTTTGGTTTTTTGTATCTTTTCTTTTTTTTTAACTCGTTACGATGGTGGTTTGTTGTTGTTTTATATTATATTTCAGATTATGATGAAAGTGATGTCAAAACGGAGATTTAGTTACAAAAGCTGCAAGTAAAAGCAAAAAAAAATTAAGTTTTATAAAATGAATCGTGAAAACACATGGAATAAATTAGAAACGCAATTTATATTAGCAGGCACACAAAAGAGACGATAAAACCCAAACACGTAACGCTATAGTTTGAATAAAAAAACAACACACGCACACAAACAAGAGGGTACAGCAACGGACACACCAACACCATCCACGTTTTTTTTTTTTATTATTATAAAATAGAACAAACACGGCGAGTGAAAAAAATGCCGGTTCGCCGTTTTTGCGAAAATTTTCTCGTGTATGAGTACAATAACCAGCCAAGTCAGCCAGACCCTCAACACATACAAACATTTATGGTAAAATGTTAAGTGTGCTTAATTTTTATACACAAATAAAAATAAAAAGTGTATAGAGTTACACGTTGGAAAAATAATGAAATAAACAATAAAAATTAAAAATAAAACTAAGGGCAAGCATTCCAAGTTCTTTTAATAAAAAAAAACACAATGCAGAATTATTGATTTTTTCAGTTACTGTAGCGGTGCCGAAAAACCACTCCCACACTGCTGAGGAATGCATATATTTCACACGGGATATGTAACCGATACTATTTATATAAAAATTAACACTAAATTTTGCCACAAATGCAAACAATACTACAAATGTTATAATAAGACAATAACGTGGAAAAATTTCTAATGGTGGCCACGCTTCAATAGTGGCTGCGGCTACATTTCAAATTCACATATACACACTTTTGCACCAACTCTCATTTTTACATATATACATATACATTTTTTGTAAGAAAATTTTTTTTCAATCAATTTTACGCTAATATTTGATTACATTTGAAATAAACTGATGTATAACTTCACTCTTTACACTTTCTTTTGTAACTTTAAGTGAATTTTTTATATTAATAAAAATATTTTGTTGCAAATTTTTAGCAAAATATGAAAATTTTCTTTTAGCAATACATACCCACGAACACAGCACAACACAGCTTTTGTGGATTGTAGAGATGTACAGCGTTTAATTAGACTAGTAGTTTAATGTGGCAAAAGTTCGTAAATGTTACATCTCTAAATGCATAATAACAATAGAGAATATTATATAATAAAAGTCAGATGGGTTAATAATTTTGATTTTGTTTAAGGGTTTGTGTATTTATTGGATGTAATTAATTTTTTATATAATTTATATACAATAAAAATTCAATAAATTTCCTGAAAAATATTAAGCAATGATTTATAACAAAAATATTATTATCAAAAGAACTGGCAACTCTAAAATTAAATGGAACGGATGAAATTGTTACAAAGACAAATTGTATTAAATTAAAAAAAAATGATCTGAAAGTTCGTTTTTAATAAAAAAAAAAAAAAAAAAAATTAAATTCGTTTTAATTATTTATTTAGTCAAAAAATATTTATTTATTTATTTAATATTGAACTTCTTATTAGAACTGCTATCTGCAAATCCAAATATATTGTACAGGTAGTTTGTCACCGATCAGCTGTTGTCGCTGTTTGTGATTTGAACTTTTTTGTACTATATTTCTCAAATATTTTTGGTAAATTTTACAAAAATTAAAAATCAATTTTTTATATATATATTTTATCCTTCAGTTAATCAGGTAGAATTATAACCGAAAACTATTGTAAAAGAATAAATATTCTCGAATATAAAAATAATTTGAATTTATAATTTGTTCTAAGGGAAAGGAAGGCTGTTTAATCCATAAAAATGGCCTATCGCTTAATGAATACGGCACAATATATGGAACGCTACCTTAGGCGTACATACGTGCACCATGTTCTGACACCTTCCAAAGAGGTTTGTCAAGCAAAAGTTAAAAATATTTAAGAATGTTTGATTGTTTTGCATTTTAGGTGCAGCAAAGTGTAAATTTTTTAGAACAAGTTCCTCTTGTAAGATATTTACTTGAACAGATTAGTTACTATTGCAAGAAACCACCCAAAGGTTTTGGCAAATATTTCAATGAAGATAAAAAAGAGAAAAAGAGTGCCGAAGGTGATGAACAATCACAGAAAAGTGCTTCAAGTCCGCCTCAGCAACAGCAGCAGCAACAGCAACAACCGCAGCAACAACAAAAAAGCGATTGGAATTTTGGTATGTTTACAAACACCGATAAGCAGGGTGGGCGCCAGGGTGGTAGGGGTCCAATGAATGATGGAGGTGGAGGAGATCGTGAAAAATGGATAATATTTGGTGCGATAGGTGCAGCTGCTGTACTAGCCAGCTTAGCCTTCTTTGAAGTTGGCTACAAAGAAATATCTTGGAAGGACTTTTTAAATGGGTGACTGCTTCCTTTATACTACAGCTACTAGAATTTAACAGATTATTTTTGTTATGTTTTTGCTTTCGCCCCTCGCCTTTGACAGCTACTTAAATAAGGGTGTGGTGGAAAAGTTAGAGGTGGTGAATAAAAAGTGGGTGCGTGTACGCTTATTGCCGGGTCATACAAAAGATGCTGGCGGTGTTTTATGGTTTAACATTGGCAGTGTGGATTCGTTTGAGCGGAATTTAGAGAGTGCTCAGGTGGAGCAGGGTATTGAACCGGCAAATTTTGTACCAGTCATTTATCGTACTGAAGTGGAGGCATCCAGCCTGACGGGTCTGTTACCCACCCTGTTGATTATCGGCTTTTTAGTTTATATGATGCGACGTTCAGCTGATATGATGGGTGGTGGCAGAGGACGCAAAGGTGGCGGCCTGTTCGGGGGCGTTATGCAGTCTACAGCTAAATTAATTAATTCCAACGAGATCGGTGTCCGCTTCAAGTGCGTAGTGTGTATGAAATAATTGCCAATGTTTTTATAAGCAATTTTTTTTACGAATAAAATAGGGATGTAGCCGGCTGTGAGGAGGCCAAAATTGAAATAATGGAATTTGTCAATTTCCTAAAGAATCCACAAAAGTATATTGATTTGGGGGCGAAAATACCGAAAGGTGCCATGTTAACGGGACCTCCCGGTACTGGCAAAACTATGTTGGCAAAGGCCACAGCCGGTGAAGCCAATGTGCCGTTTATAACGGTGTCCGGTTCAGAATTTCTGGAAATGTTTGTTGGTGTGGGACCATCTCGAGTTCGGGACATGTTCGCCTTAGCGCGGAAAAATGCTCCCTGCATTCTGTTTATCGATGAAATTGATGCTGTGGGTCGTAAACGGGGCGGCAAGTCATTTGGCGGTCACTCTGAACAAGAGAACACCCTGAATCAGCTGTTGGTGGAAATGGACGGTTTCAATACCACTACCAATGTGGTCGTGTTGGCAGCCACTAATCGGGTAGATATACTGGATTCCGCTTTGTTGCGGCCGGGTCGTTTTGATCGGCAAATCTTCGTACCCGCCCCCGATATTAAGGGGAGAGCCAGCATTTTCAAGGTACACTTGCAGCCACTGAAAACCAACATTGACAAATTAGAGTTGTCGCGCAAAATGGCCGCATTAACGCCCGGCTTCACGGGAGCCGACATAGCCAATGTGTGTAATGAGGCCGCTCTGATAGCGGCCCGTGACAGTAACGATCACATTGTTATGAAACATTTCGAGCAGGCCATTGAACGGGTTATTGCCGGCATGGAGAAGAAAACCAATGTGTTGGCTCCGGATGAGAAGATAACGGTGGCTCATCATGAGGCCGGGCATGCTGTGGCCGGCTGGTTTCTAGAGCATGCCGATCCACTGCTCAAAGTATCCATCATACCACGTGGCAAGGGCCTGGGTTATGCTCAATATTTACCTAAGGATCAGTATTTATTAAGCAAGGAACAGTTATTTGATCGCATGTGCATGACATTGGGCGGCCGCGTAGCAGAAGAATTATTCTTCAACCGCATTACTACGGGGGCACAGGATGATTTGAAGAAAATCACCGACAGTGCTTACGCTCAGATTGTACGTTTCGGCATGAACGAGCGCGTGGGACAAGTCAGCTTTGATGCTGGCCAACCGGGTGATCCTGTATTTACTAAACCGTACTCAGAAGAGACGGCACAAATGATTGATAGCGAGGTGCGTGAATTGATTAAGAAGGCGCACGAAGCCACCACAGAACTGTTGACGAAACATAAAAACGATGTGGCCAAGGTTGCGGAACGTTTACTGAAAAATGAAGTGTTAAGTCGCCAGGACATGATTGAATTGCTGGGACCGCGACCCTTCAAAGAGAAGTCCACCTATGAGGAATTCGTGGAGGGCACCGGATCACTGGATGAGGACACAACTCTGCCGAAAGGCTTACAAGACTGGAATAAGGAGAAGAATAGCGGAAGTCCTTCACAACCCGCCAAACCTCTACCTACCACATAAACACGTAAACACATAACAACCAACAACAACAAAACATTCTTTAGTCATATGTGTTGATATTGTTATAGTTTCGCTTCCATTGCGATGCGTGTGTGTGTGTTCTTATTGTATAAGTTCCATATTCTTTTTCAACTCTTTCTTGCTTTTCTTTAAAACGGCATCCGTCAACAACAACTTTTTTAAAGGAATGCAAATAATAAAGAATAAATAAAAATAAAAAAATGTTATAAAAAAAATGAACAGTCAGCGTTCTATTACGAATATAAGTCATTTTGAATTTGGCAATAATTTGCAAAATTTTCTGAAACAAAAATTTTTTTTTATAAAGGTCGATTTTTTTAAAAATATGTCCTCTGTTCTTACAAGCCTAGATTTTTTAAACATCACTCGATAGGTGAGTTCGACTGTTATAGGTACTGAACCGTAGGAATCTTATGATTCCGGACCTATTTGGTGTGGTCTTGAAATTGATCAAAGTCTCCTTAGTTGTAACTAAATGTCACAAGGTCTGTTAACAGTGCTATTAATTAACAGTTTTTATACTCAACATCACTTGTGGCACCTTTAATTTTACCGATCAATCCAGAATGAAATTCTATTTATCCGTCTGTCTGTCCATTTAAGTTGTTCTTAAGCTATAGGTCGAATTTTTGAAGTTATTTTAATAAAATGTGGTACAAAGACAAGTATTGCTGCAATGAGAAATGTTATTGAAAATGAATCGAATTGGACCATTTTCAGAACATCTTCCCATATAAAGTCTCACTTTAATGAAAATCTTTATATAATAAAAAATCGCAATTTTTAATAATTTTTGATAAGATTTGGTAAAGAATAGTTAACTTGCTTAATAATTGGCTGTAATCAATTTTGAACCGATTCGAACCATTTTTAGAACCCCTTTGCATATAATTTTATTGCACGAAGTGACTTTTAAAGCAGTGCGTCTGAGTATACTCGTACAACTAGACTAATTTTAGCATAATTTGTGCACCTAAGTCGTGTAGGGTATTAAAAAATCAAACGACCGAGTATATTTTTTCACTTGTTTTATTTCTCTCTCTCTATTCTCTTAAATAAACTCTTGTCAGAGACTTCTTCCTCTGTTAACAAAAATTAAAAAGAGTGACACTCCGTCTCTATATTTTGAGGTCTCTGGTCTCTGTTTTATAAGTCTCTGCTTCTTGGTTCTTGTGCTGTTAATACGAAAATAACGTCAAATCAGAGACTTCAATATATATATATTTATATATATTTATATTATATATATATATATTATATTATATTATTTTATATATATATATATAAATATTTTGAAGTCTCTGTTTTTCTTCAAAAGTTTTACCGGCATTATTACTAAAAAAGAGAGAAAGCTTTCAGTACTCTTTTTTCAATTTTATTCTCTTTGAATTTTGTGCAAGTGTTGGTTGTTGTGTTTACCTTGTCCAGCCTTTTGTTATTGGTATTAGTGATGCAGTTTATGCACTTTTGCACAAAACTTAACATATTTTGTGTCAGTGTGTAGGGATGTGAGTGAGTAATGGGTGGCTTTGACTAGGTTGTTATTATAGTAACTGGCTTGTTTTTGTGTTTTTTTCCACTTGTGCTGCCTCATCTTTAATTCTCTTACTATTGTCTTCGCTATGCATAGTTAATGTGTGCATTTTATTCACATTCATCTAAGTGCAGCGATACCTTTTGTTTTTGTTTTTTTTTTGCTTATTGACTTGAAGCTTACGTGTAGGTATGCGTGCATATTTATGTACCTATACGTATGACGTTTAAATTGGGTGGGAAGTGAGTACAGAAAGTTTACACACACACGCAAACACACACCCATGCACTTTCATGCCAGTGTGTTACATTGTATGTAAACCATGTGATTTTGCATTTTTGCTTGTTTTTAGTATAATTGTTGTTGTTGTTGTTATTGTTGGTGCTAGTGCTGAGTGTTTCACTCGTTTGCCGTTAGAGTACTTGTGATAATGTTGTTGTCATTGTCGTTGTCGTCGTCGCTGTAGTTGTAATTGTCATTATTACTATTGTTATTGTTGTTGTTGCAGTTAGTTTGTGTACTTAGATGCCGTTCTCGTTTAGTATTTTACAGTTTGGTCAAACAGTATCGTGTTGGTAGTTGTCGTGAGCGCTTGTTTATTATAAGAAAAAAAAACAGAATATTTATTAGTAGCGCTGTCTCATACTTTTTTGTAGCACAGTGACGACAAGTATTGTTTGTAATAGAAAACAAGATAACAAAAAAAAAAAATTAATTAATAAAATAAAATATCTCATCTTAGAATTAGAGTTTCTAACAAGAGTATTTGTTGTTGTAATATAATTAAAAAAATACACTTGAATTCCATTCAATTGAATTTAATAAAGTTTAAAAAAATATTTAATATAATAACAAAAAAGAAGAAGAAAAAAGAAAAATCAAATTTAAGTGTAATAAAAAAAAAAAAAAAAAGTAAAATAAATTAAAAAACAATTCTAAGCCATTGTATAATCTTGAAATGGAAAATTATTTAAACCAAAAAAAAAATGCATTAAAACTTCAATGTATTGCATGTTGGACTGACTGACAAAGTACAATATAAATGTGTGGAGAAATGGTTTTTTTTGGTTCTCTTTTGTTTTTTTTTTTGGTAAATGTGTGAACAAAAATTTCTTGTAAAATTCTTGTGTGCATATGTGTGCGTGTGTTTAATGCAAAGGAATGTAAAAATGTTTGTTAGATACTCTGGCTTGACTCAGTTTTTTTTTGGGTTTAGTTTGGTTTGGTTTGGTTTGGCCTGAAATTTTCGGCCCTTTTGTATATCGACTGTGAATGACTGGTAGGTTGGTTGGTTGGATGGGAGGCCTAGTTTATGCAAAAATTTCCATTTTCTGTTGTGTTCCTATTTTTATTATTATTATTGTTGTTTTTGTTGTTGCTGTTGCTGTTGTTTTTGGTGCTGGTCTAATTTTTCTCTTTCAAGCTCTGTTTACTTATATCAGCTGGTTGGCTTGTTTGGTTGGTTAGTTTACAGTTAACATACATTCTCTCCGCCTTTCGTTAAGTTTTAACGCATACTGTTAAAGCTGTTATGATTTGTTATGAGTTCACGGTAACTGTTGTTGTTATTGTTGTGTCGTACCAGCTACTATAAATGTTTACATCAATGAGCGTTTTATAATGAAATTACAATAACAAGTTTTTTTTTTTGGAAAATCTCTCAAAGTTGGTGTAGGAACACCAATTATTATTATTGTTGTTGTTATTTCATGTTTGCTTACAACGCGTCAAGGTCTCTTAACCGGCATTCTATGGTTATTACTGTTGTTGTTATTTTTATTGTATCTTTGGGTTTATTTGTACTTCTGGTTATAGTGTCAATACACGCACTTAATGCGCACACAAACACGCACCCGCATACGCACAATTCTATGCATAACATAAACGCTTATCTACTTATTTTAATTTTTTTTCTTTTTATATAATACGGGCACACGTATACTCGTATTCTAATGGACTGTAAGCCAATTTGTTTTTTTTTTAATGGCTTCAGTTTTCGTTTTCGTTTTTGCTTCTTCTTCTTCTTTTATGTTTTGTTTATGGAGCAAAGTGGGTGCAAATGTTATGCAGATTGTTGGTTATTTCTTCTTCTTATTCTACTACTTTGTCTTCTTTAATTTTTTCCACCTAGCCAGCCAGCCAAGCAGTGAAGCCTGCACACACTCCCAGCTGATTGATATGTCGCCATTTCCGTATCCTTTACGCATTATTGGCTTTCTGTGTCTGCATACTGTGCTCTATAGACTGTTTATAAATAATTGCGTCTGTATTTCATTGTGAAGGGTTGTGACCATAAAGTGGTGTACAATGGTGTATGATATGTGTGTGTGTGTGTGGACATTGTGTTATGTGGTGGAACAGAACATAATTTTTCCTTTTTTCACTTCTTTTTCTTTTCTATTTTGAAATTTGGGATTCTTCATTTTATGATGGGATATATATTAAATTTGTTATTTGGTTTGTAATTATTAGAAAAAACCTTTGAAGGCTTTAAATTATATATATGTCTGAGAAATTTAATGTTGTCCCTGAAGCCATCTCCAACCACGTTTATAATCTAAGTAGGAAGTTTTCCTTTTTAAAATCGGGCAAAATTGGTTAACAGCTACGCCCACAATTGTCTAAATTTAGCTATAAAATTGAAATTTCGTTTTTTTTTTATTACAAACACCCACCAGCCATGCCCACAATTTAGAAAAAAGTACCTTTTTTGAACTCATAATCTGTCTTACAAGTTGACACGTAATACACATATGGTTTGAATATGTTTGAATTAGGTACCTGCCACGCCCATACCTTGCATACATAAATATATATAAATATTTGTAAAAGATAAAAGATTTCTTTTAGAAAAAGCAAACTTAGAAATTGTTGTTGTTGTTGTTGAATAATTTAAAACTCCTTTGAATCGAAAGTTTTTATACTTTTCATATCAGGTATAAACTATTTTGTCAAAACTTTTACAACAACAAAGACCCTCTTTGACACTGAAACAGTATCAAATACTAAATCCATCTAGCCATCCATTTGTTGATAGGAGTTGATATATCTTCCAAATTTTAAACTGATCGTAACAATATTTTGGCTTCTAGTTCCATATTTCAAGTGATGGACGTACGTACATGTATAATATTTATTATTAAACAGTCCTTTAAGATTTTACTTGAAAGAATGGAACATTCGTTTGATTTCAAATTTTTAACACTTTGCCAATCCAAAAAAAATAATTGAAACAAATTCATTGTTTGACAACTTTTTTCTCTTTCAAACAATGCCGAATAATTATTGTTTTTGTTCGAATTATATTTATGATACATTTGCTTAAGATCCATTTATCTATAAAAAGAAAATAATACAACATATGTTTTTCAATTTTATAATTTAAAAAAAATTCAATTATTTCAGAAGTTTAAGAAGCGGCAAAAAGCTGAAAAAATTGATGAACAAAAAGCCATTACAAGCTATCTTGTGAATAGAAATTGACATATAAATAAAAATATATATGTATGTGTGTTTACATCTACACACATGATACTCGATTTGTATATATAAACAAATAACCAGATGTTTTTGTAAAATAAGACTTTTGTACTTTTGTCCATCCGTCCATATTAACAACCGTTCATTCGTCTTTTGAAAATATTTTGAAATTAATCGATTCATATATATAATGATCAGAAAAACAACAACTATTTACATTTGTATGTGCCTTTAAATCTAAAGTGGTTGTTAATATATTTTTATTCGATTTCTATTATTTCATTTCAATTTTATTCAAAATTCTATTTATACACGTTTATAATAATAGAAATGCTTTGCTTTTATTATTATTGTTGTTGGTTATTGTATTATAAATCAAAAAAATTGTCATTTGAACGCAATTTACGATAAAAAACAAACAAACAAACGAACACAAAGTCAAACATAATAAAATAAAGCGTATGTGAGTATAATAACAACAACAATACACAATAATCTATATTGTTGTAATTACGTTTAGTCACGTGTATATTTGATTGACGGTTTGTGAATTGAAAAATAAAAAACAGAAAACGAAATGCCCGCTTTGGGTAAAGGCTGAAAATGTATGATTGTTGGAATTGAGTAAGAGATGTGAGGGCTGACTGGCTACACCTACACAATCTGAATTGTAAGTTTTGTTGTTGTGCATTTTCTTCACTTATTGTAGCTGTTCCAGTACAAAATTTACTTTGTATATAAAGTGGAAGGTATATCAAGTTTGTCATTACATACGCAACAATAATAAAAACAAGGTAGAAACTCATTAGCATAAATAAAGCTGTGTTTTTTTAATTGATTTATCCATGTCCGTCTGTATGTCCGTGTGACTTTGCTATGCTTACGGTTGTAATTTTTGACTTGATTAAGATGAAATTTTGTTGTTTTTGTTCATGTGCCTAGAGGTTTTTAGATTAATTTGGCGAAAATCGCCACGCCCACAATTTTAAAAAATCACACCAACAGTTACGCCCAAAAATAATAATTCTAGAAGAAAATTTAATGTATGTTAAAAAAATCTTATTATACAGTTTTATAGGGCGTTACTAACTACTAATCTCACGCGGTGTATTTAAACATAGAGAATAAGGCTGTCGAGGGGGGTATTAAAGATATGGTCTAAGCTAAATTTTATATTTTTTGAAATTTATTTATTACAACAAATTAGTTTATTTATTTAACAACAATAATAACAACAACAATATATTATAATAAACATAAAACAAAATAGAAACAATGATGACTAAAGCTTTCTAACGCTATAATAATTTAGCGGTGGAGATCGCTTATTGATTCGCCGACTAACTGACTGACTGCGCTGACACATGCACAATGTATTGTGGACAATTCTACTTAAATATTTAAACAAGATCATGGCAAATAAAAAGGTCATGTGGCACACAGCAAGAATAACAACAACAACAACAATAAAACAGCAACAATAATAAATAATCACAATTTAATAATGAAAATGCACACAAAGCATTCTATAATAGTTATGGGAATAATAATAATCTGACAGACCCCAAAACTATTGAGAGCAATGTCAGAGGAAAGCCTTCACAATAATTTGTCTGATTGTTGTTTGATTTGTGGCTTATAATTGTATAGGATTTTGGAGTAGAGTTAGGTTTGCTTAGGTGTAAAGAGCAAGTTTGTTGTTAAACGATGAATGAGGTAAGTAGGGCTCATTACTGTACCTCGTAGAAGTTTTAACCATAACCGTACATTAATTCATCAGCTGGTGAATCCAAATGTTCAGTAAATCGTCCCTCAAGAGTTTTAAGTTGTTTCTGCTTTAAAGCTGGACATTCACACAGCCGATGTTTAACTGATATAATCTCTACGACTAGCTTTGGCAGATACTTTGTTGTTTGTCGACTTGATTTTGGTCAGAAGTTACAGGATGTTTCCCAACTGGATAGTACAGACCTTGTAATGTTGGTGTATCTTGTTGCCTCGACCTGGCTAATTTTGACTCAAAGTTCGAGTAAATAATGGCGATCTGAAGTAATTTCAGAGCAAGCTTGCAAAAATTGTTACTAAGGGTTTTCTGTAAGAACTTTGGAGTAGATTCAGATTAAATTCAGAAAGAAGTTAATTAAAAGTACTGGAAATAATTTGTAATAAAATTTGCAATAATTGTTGTCAGGCAGATATCTTCACCTAGTCTGAAGCTAGAACTGATTTTAAGGTTAAATGGAGATCACAGAATTAATTTCTGAATGGACTCGGAGTTAATGAGATCCTATGGTGTGTGTCAAATATAATATATTTCATAACTGGGTTATTCTGACTGTGGAATAGTTTTTGCTTGATTGTGGGCGTGTTTCTTAAATTATTCCGCCTTATTAAACTGGTTTAATTCTAACCCCACAACATTTTTATATATATGGATTTTTTTTTTTATGAATAAATTATGATCAAATCAATAAATAACAATAAAAACAACAACAAAATATTAATACAAATTTTATTTTAAATATTTAGGGCTGTGTAGTGTGTAGTGTTGAGTTTATGTAGCTGTTAAGACATAAGAAGAGAGAGAGAGAGAGATATATATTTATATGGCATACAAATAAAATAACGGTACAGTACGCAACAATAATTTTAACTATAACCATAATAAGCCTTAAACTAACAAACCAATATAACAATAACAATAAAATACAACAATAAAATTAATATATAAAATAAAAAAAAAAAAAGTTATCGTGTGTGTTCATTACAAGTGCTTGTTGTTATATATACAATATGCTAAGAGTGGGATAAATTTTATAAAAATTAAAAATTAATTAAAAATATTTAAAAAAATAATTAAATAAAATAAAAATTTTACAATAAATATCAATTGATTTTGTTCGTCTCTCTTCAAATGTGTGTGTGAGCGTCGTTTTCTTTTTGTGACATTAAAAAACAATTAATGGATTAGAAAAAAAAAAACGTGAAATAATAATAACAACAACAGCAATATACAAAAAAACCCATTAATATTACCTTGTGTGCATTGTCGGCACCTTCCACAATAACAAAAAAAAAAAAAAATAATAATTAATAGATAAATTAAGAAAAAGTGGAAAAAAAACAAAGTAAAGTGAAATATATTTACGAAAAAAAAAAAACACCAAAGTGATGATCAAAGTGTTGCCTTGTTGTGTAATCAATATCTGTTAATTAAAATTTTATAAACCTCTAAATAATAAGAAAATTAGAACAATTAAAAAAAAAAAAGAAAGAAAGAAAATCTAAAATTTTTTATATAAAACTGGTTGAGAAAATATATTCTTAACCAATTAATTTGTAATATTTTGTATATGGTATATAAAAATAAACACATCATGGACATGAAGATCGATCAACAACAACAGCAACAACAACCATCACCACAACAGCAGCGGCAACAACAACAAACCACTGCAAGTCAGTCGGAAATGACATCACCATCGGAAGTGCCAAATGATCCAGGGTAAGTTTATAATGTTTCAGCTATTTAATGTTATCGTATTTAGAGGGTGGATCATAACCTCTGTTACACAGTAATCTACATGTAAAAGATGGGTGTGGCAGGTTTATAATTACGCCTTCTAATGTATGTTATGTATCAGCTTACATGTCGAGTATTGCGCTGACTACAGTTTTATGAAAATTTCGAGTGTATCTGTTATCTGATAACGCCCATTTTTGGCAAATCGATGTGTTTTAACTTCATAGCTCATTGTTTTTGGAAAATAAATAGACTTTTGTCGATTGTGGGCGTGGCTTTTAACCGATTTTGCCAATTTTTAAGTGGAAATCTGCTGAAACTAAAAGTGTCTGTATAAGTGATTAATGGATTAATTTTTAGATTGATTAAGTGTTTGACTCTAAATCGATTTTGACCAAATTTAATAAAAAATCTGAAAACAGAAACTAGAACTACCTGAAGAAAATCTTAAATTAATATTTGAAAATTTATGACCTGTTTACGTGTAACAACAAGAGATGGACATGGTTAAACCAAATCAGATTTGGAGGCGAAAATATAAATGATGTCTCTTTTTGGGTGGCAAATGGAATGGCAGACTTGATAAACCTTCGAAGATGGTTGGTATTAAAAAAAAATTAAATTTTTAAAATTTCAAATAAAAACTTTGGCTGAATATTTTGCTCGTTCATAAATCAGTGAAAATTATCTAAAAAGAAATTCAATAAAGCGTGCGATATAAATTGAAAGAGATGGTGAGATATAGTACAAAATTCGCCAAACAAAAATTTCTACATTCAAGTGTGTATACGCGTTTTATTCACTTATGCGGCACAGAGCAGGCAGGCAGGCAGCCTCGCTAGCCACCATTTCATTACATTATTATCATTCATCCGTTGCCATCATCGATATCATTTAGCCCAAATCTTTTGTGTGAAATTCTGCATAAATTTTTTAGCTGGTATGTTAAAATTTTAGTTACTGGGCCGGGTCCTCTGTAGATGTACGCATAAATCTTTCGGAATATTTTGATGATACTTGGGCGGCAATACTTAAAATGCATCTATTTTGTACGTGATGGTGTGTCGTTTTCAATTTACAATACTTTCGATATGCCCCAGCCAAACAAATGTTAGTTCGGTTAATTTGTTGTAATGTTTGTTGTTTGGTTGGATTGGTTAAAAAAAAAAACAAAAACAAACAAACACATTTATTGTACGTGCATATTGAAATAAATGCAAGCAACAGAAAGTACCAAATCTATGCATTCGTAATTTGTGTATACATTGTTGTTGTTATTATTATTATTGTTGTTGTTTTGTTTTTCTGGTCCATAATCCAAATGAATTGAAAAGACATTCAACGCAATTGTCCATATTTACGCAAATACTAGGTGTTCACTCTATGATGACGCACACACACGCACATACACTCGTACATGCTACTCTAATGTGAAAACACTTGATTATACATTACCATGCATATGTTTGTGTTTTTTTTTTTATTTTCAATTTTTTTCTACACACATACACAAATACAAACACATATATAATTTGCAATACATAGTTTTTCGTTGAGTATAAATTAAAATTAAGATCACACGTACGACTGAGAGGGAGAGAGAGAGAAGGATTGATGGGTGGTTGTGTTGGCAAGGTGTGGTGAGGTGAGGTAATGGCATGAATGAAAGAAAATATATTTTAAATGAATGAATAAATAACACACCGAAGGAAGGAGGGTAAGAGAGAGAGAGAGAGAGAAAACATTAGAAAGAGTAGGGCAAGCCATATATCAAGAGATAGAGCATTCGTATCAAACAGACGCACACACATATAATTTGAGACAATTATATTCATTTGAATGACACACACGCGCACTCACATAAATACAATTGTGTGACATTCTAGGGAAACGGTAGTAGTGGTGATGGTGATGGCGGTGGCGGAATGGTGAAGTGTCAATGTAAAATTGTAATTGCAGGTGCTTCACATCATATAAAATGACCATGCGTATAAACACCCTACAACAACAACAACGAAATATATATATATATATATGTACTGCAATAAGTGAAACTAAACCACTATTGAAAAACAACAACAAAAACAAAAAACCACTCAACACACGCAATTTTTGTGCATAAATCTTGAATTAATTCAGAAATACATCTGATGACATTAACAGATGCAACAGCAACAGCAACAGCAGCAGCATCAACTAAGCATAGTATCCAGTTGGATAGAGATACAGCCCTGAGATGTACAATAGATAGATAAAAATCTTTGCCTATGATTAGTTGTATATGTGTGTGTGTGTGTTTGTTATATGTTTATAAAATTCCATTCAACAAAATAAAAATTATCATCTCACTGCTTAGCCCACGAAGTGTGTACGGTGTGTGTTTGATTTTATAGATCGCTCTGCTACAGTAACAGTAGTAGCTTTTTAACTTAACACACTTCGGCTTCGCCTGAGTGAATTGTATTTATTGCGGTTGTTGCTGTTGCTGTTGCTGCTTATGCTGCCATTTCTAGTGTTTTACAGGAATTTTCAAGTATTTGTTATTTATTTATTCCTCATTTCTGAGCTGCATACAACTCAGTAGCAATTGATGCTGCCACTCTACACCTATCCCCAGAGAAAGAGAGATAGACGGTGCGGAGATGAAATGAGAAGATGAAGATAAACGTCCAGGGCATTGCTAGCAGCAAACCACAAATAATTTTTTTCAAGGAAGTTTTAACACTTTCAACAACAATAAATACAACAACAATGCAGGCATAGATGAAAATCATACATATTTCAAATTACAAATGTAAATCTATTAATACAGTTTTTCTTTCGTTTGCCAAAATATTGCAAATATTATATATATTCAGTCATCCAGTTGGTGCCTTCTTGCAAATGGGTAAGGAGTATATTAAGTTTGTTATTACATATGCAACACTCAGAGTACATTATAATTCATTACAATAGTTTCATATAAAACAATTTAACTGAGTTTAACTTTGTGTTTATCTGTTATTGGAACATTGATGGGTGGCAAGGTGTGTTCACAAACCCATCTCTTGTTAGCACATTCACTCCCACTCTAGACAATTTAATATATTTACGTACTCCCATTAACATTTGAATAACATTTACTTATAATTGTTTCATTTTTGGAAATTTTCTTTAAAAAATTATTTAAAAAATCGATTAATATGAAATTTTAGAAAAACGGGTTTGATTTTGCTTCAAATTATGACATATATATGCTCTAAATTATTAAAATATTTAAAAAAACGGGCATGGTCAGCTGTAAGACACTATCACAATATACAAAATAACTGTATTTTTCTACAGAATTCAGCCGTTGAGTCAAATTTGTTATTTACTGTACTAGAACTTAAAAGAGGGCGTTTTTGTAAACAAACCGCACCCACGATTTTCACATATATTTGATTAGTATTCCAATTTTATTTGCTTATTAGTTTTTGCTTAGCGTTTCGTACTTTACTTGAGCAAAACTTAACAAGTGCCACAGCCTCAAATTGAGAATTCTTTTTTCCTTCTTTTGTCTGTCTGTCGGAGTAATTATTGTACTTACTGGAAAATTTTGTAAATTTTGCATACTGAGTGATGAACTTAGTATATTCTACACCCTATATAGGATGTATGTGTATAACATTTACTTTAAAATTTGTTGCTTTTTTTGGAATTTGTTTTTTTTTTTTGAAAAATCGACAAACATTTGCCATAATTTTATGCTTATCTGTCATTCAAAATACACCACATAAGAAATCATGAGTATGTATGTATAGGCGGCTATATATTGTACACATATAAATGAGTGACTGTTTGAATATGTAAGCAAGGAAGCAAATAAGCAAGCAAGCAGGCAAGCAAGCAAGTAAACGAGCAACTCATTACTCTATAATTACTGAGGCTGTGAGATTGTCAAACCGTCGGATTTGTTATATCTTCATTAAATTTGTCATGTGAAAAATCGTATACACTATAATTTCGTAGTTTTCATCATCAGCTCCATATTTCAACCGAAACCAACAATAACAACAACAATATTAGAGCCTATATCTTCTAGGCACATACTTGCATACTTACATGCATACTTGGTACATTTCAAAATCAGTATTCCGTCATTTCTTTCATTTATTTTGCTATTACTGCTGCTATTACTTGCCGTTGGTGTTGTTGTTATTGTATATACAATATATTTGTGGTATTCTATCCATTCATATACTCGTATACATTCAGTTGTTCGTCTGTATGGTTGATTTTGGTTGTGATAATATGCATGAAAGCACATCAACAGCGTCAACAACCTTTTGCTGCTGAAGAGTAAGAAAAGCTTAACAACATATTGTATATGTTAGAAAGAAGACAAATTATAGAGTACCAACAGTAGCAACACTAACAGCAACAGTTAAGATGTGGTTGTTGTTAAAAACCGATTTTATCAAGCCAGTTATTTAGTTTCATATACGTATGAGGCATGAATTCATGGATGTTGTTTTATATATAGAATACAAACTCTTTTGTAATGCAAGAATATTCATGACCTCTCTGCTGCCTTTTCTATGGTTATTTATTACACATGCCGTTGAAATTTATTTCGCGCTGTACTTGAACTATATTTTATTAGGTATACAGAATGTTTAATTATCAAAATCAGATTTGTCCATGATTACGCATATATTATATAAATAAATATATGTCATGTTTAATGAATTTGTGTGATTTTCTTTTAAAGTTTTGCTTAAAGCATGTTACGGACAGACAGACGGATGGACAAAACTTAGCTTAAAGCATTGTATAAGCCAAGCCCTTTTATTTGTCAGCCATATCACGCAGATTGGAGTGAGAAATAGGTCATAGGACATCGTTAGGTGGGCGACCGCCCATTTGTATTTCCATCAGAACTAAAAATCTATGCAAAATTTAAACATTGGAATGTTAATAAATGATCTACTTTTTATACCCTTCACCTTAGGGAAGAGGGTATATTCACTTTGATCATCCGTTTACAACACATCGAAGGAAGCCTCGGAGACCCCACAAACCATATATATTCTTAATCAGCATGAAAAGAAAAATCGTTTGAGACATGTCCGTCCGTGTGTACGTCTGTTGTTGGCACTCTCACGGTCGTAATTTTTGAGATCTCAAATTGAAACTTGGCACAAGTATTCTTAGTTTAATTTCACTGTTCCGTATTGAAATTGGGCAAAATCGGTTAAGAGACACGCCCACAATAAACGAAAAACTCAACATATCTCGAAAAAATTGTATCTTAAAAAAATTATATATCGCACAATACTATGCCTATCAAGTTGAAATTTGGTATATATACTATACTGTACCAAAAATGGGCGTGATTGAATAACGCAAACGCCTATAATTAAAAAAAAACACTATTTGCGTATGTACATGAAATACATAAATATGGCAATAGGAACTTATTTTTTAGGGAATTACAAAAGGTGGAGGGTATTTAAGCTTCGGTCTTAACCGAACTTTTCTATCTTGTTATTATTCAGCCTAGATAGCCGCCGTATTTGATTTGTTATGTTTTACCTTTTGCATTCTCCTAGTTAAGATCTCTCATTTGTTAACTGTATTGAAAAAATATTGAAAAATTTTAAGAAACTGTAACATTTTGGCGGATCTGCCATTTTGTATTTTATATAATTCTACTTAGCTTAAGGCATTCTACACTCCAAGCCCTTTCTTGTGATGTTTTATTGTTTTGTTCCCTTCCACCAATAACTGTATTTACAAGTGTCGTGTATGTGATTATTTTCTTAAACTAACACTGATACTGACACAGGCATATGGTAAAGGCATGTATGGGAATATTTTCAACAATGCATTGTTGTTAAGAAAAGTCTAAGAATTTGAAGTTGAATACTTTGGTACGTTAATAATGGTTGTGTAGGGTATTTTATTCAAAGTAAATGACAAATGTCAGTAACAGCTCTTACACAAAAGCTTTTACCCCGAAGAACTGGGGTGAGCATCCTAAAGTAGACTGTAATCGTAGATTTTCGCAAAGGGGTTTAATCGATTCTTTACAGTGTCTTTGATATCTTTCTCTCTCTCTCTTTACTAAAAGGCTAGTACTTGTACTTTATGGTACATGTTAGTCATAGTTTTTATAGTAGATCTTATGTGTGGATTTGATAGATCGATCCATCATGAGAGGTTTTTCTTTGTTTTATGGTATACGTCATTTGCTTCACTAAGTAGCAGGACCTCATTTCGAATTCGAAATATGTAGTTTTTATAGTATATTTTACAAAGGACTTTCATAGTTCATGTGGTTCAGTTTGGCAATATTTTTCTATAGCCAAATAGTATAGTCGGGAATTTTGTTTGGAGCGCAGTTGTTTTTATTGGTTATAGATTTTATTGCGCAATTGCAAACAGCCTTTGTATTCACATCAGTGTCAGTGGGACTTACCCTTCGTCTCGCATAATAACAGGTCGCTCAATTTTGTTAATTTTGCACTAAAGCTCTTATTGTTGAATTATTTTTAATACTCACTGGCCTAGAAATATCCAATGGTGAATATTTTAATTCGATTTTATTCACTGCAGCCTGGGAGTAAGTGATTTTAAAATTGCGATAGTAATTTTTAATAATTTTCAAATGTTGCTTGTTTGTAAATATCATGATAATAAAAATGTTAACCTTAACTAACATGTTGACGTTAGCAGATCATCAAAAACATTCAAGTTTGTTTTTATATTAAAATACAAAATTGTTATGTTTTTACTGAAAAAAAAATATAGCTTTTCCAGTATGTCTCATGCTAGATAAAACGAAACGAATGATTAATTTAATACAACTAACCTAAGGTTAAAGGGTATAACAACAGTAACTGAAGTTTAGAAATAACATGAAATTAAACACGCACGATGTGTGGGAGAATTCTAACAAACGTTTTTACATGTGTAGTTAGGGTTATATTTTTACAGCACACATACACATAGGTGTACGTTTATGTGAAATTACAACGTTTTTAAAGCTTGTAAGTACGTACATACAACATCGTGTGCTTCAGTGTTGGCGTGCTGGAATTAAAAAACGTTCTAATTTAACTGCATTCAGACAGATAGAGAGAGAGAGAGAGAGAGAGGTGTTCATCCGCTTACACTTATTACTGAAACTATACACAACAACTGGAAATATTGTAATTTTGTATCTGCTTTGCCAAAGCATAAAATAGGTAAATACTTATAAAAATATCTCCCGTCTCTCCCTCCTTTCCATCTTCTGCAGTAAACATTTTCACATGTTTGGTATTTACTTGATCTTCTTCAACTTTGTGATGCCGCTTTTAATAGATTCGCTATGATAGGGTCTGTATATATGCAAAGCTATGTAATATTCTGGGCCTTTACATTGTCCTGTTGTCTTTTATTTTTGTAAAATTCACGTGTGTGTACGTGTTTGTTGTGAGTAAAAACAGTTGACCACTTAATGACCAACAATATGTTACCAAAAGTGGCAATTAAGGGGTTAAATCTAGAACCATTTAATGAAATGAAAAATCAAAAAACTCTCAGAATTTATTTTAATTAACTTTTTCAACTTGTGAACATTTTTATCACACATATTGAAAGTATGTAAATATAAATCTTAATTGTAAATCGATTCAGAATTAAAATCTGAATTTAGAATTAACATTTGAATCATATCCGTCTGTCTGTCCATATAAATGTGTGCTACTCGTCGCATTTTTTAAAAATGTTTCGATGAAATGTGGTACAAAAACATATATTGATCCAAAAAAAAGAAACTCTAGTGAAAATGGATTGAATATAGACCATTTTTAGAACTTCTTTTTATATAAGTTCCCATTTTAATGAAAGTTTTTATGTAGCAAAATATCACAATTCTTAATATTTCTTTGACAAAACTTGATGAAGAATAGTTAATTATTTTATTAATCGATTTTGCTAAAATTTAGATTCGATTGGACAATTTTTAGAACTCCTTGACATTTCACGAAGTGTGACTTAAATGACAATCTTTGTGTGTACTAATACAACCAAACTAATTGTACCATAATTTATGGAAGTAAGAAGTGTAGGGTCATGCTTTATTAACTTGTATAACATTTAAACTTGGCATACAGATATTGCTTGTAACTCTTAAACGTTTTAAGAGAGGGGCCTAGATACTTAGCTGAGAACTGTTTAGAATCATTTACTGATTTAATTATATATTAGATGAGATAAGATAAGACAGAGTTTTGTCAATTATTGGTTATAATGAAGTCTTAATCTTACTCTCGAATAACGTGATCGGATTAGAAAGAAGATCAAGACCTTCACCAACACTTTATGTATATGAAGTTTTGTTCGAAAAATTTCATCCTATAACCGTACTCGAGAGTTTCCATAATTTTTCTTCATATTGTATTTATTTTGTTTATATAATGATAATGAAATAATTGCTTCATGGAGAAAGTATTCATATATACATGTAAAAGTAGATAAATTTACATAAGTAAGCAACCGAGTATTCATATCATTTATTTGCACGATTGATTCAACATTAAGTATAAAATTATATTCTTATTTCACTACATACATATCTATACCTACCGTATATTCTAGGCTTTATTCTATAGATTCTTAATTTAAAGAAATACTATATTTCTACTGAACGTTACCCTACATTTGCTAGACAGAGTTGAATAAAAGGCGTTTTTATTGTTACATAAGCCTACACCTAAAGTTAACTATTTTCATATATGTACATATACTGGCTGTCTAGTTAATAAGTAGACAACATGCAACAATTTATGAATAATTCATTACGATCACCGTCACTCACATTGCAGCCTGTACGAGTAGTAGTAGATCAACTAAATAATAATGAATGCTTACGGTTATTATTGCTTTAGGTACATGTTTAGAATGTGATGATGATAATAATAATGATGATCATAAATGATAATGATCACTATAATAATAATAATAATAATAATAAGAGTGAATGTGAATGTGACTTGAATGCTAACAATTGCCTACAAATTCCAATTAGTTTCGTTACAAATTGTCATACATTGCAAAGATGTAACAGTTCAGACTCTTGAATGCCAACCGTATACATTATTATGCATTATATTTATTTATACATATATATATAAATCATATATGCATGCTGTTTGTTGTTGTTTTTTTTTTTTGAATTTCAAATATTTTCGTTACTTAAGAATATTTTTTCAAAATTTGTTTTTGTTTGTAATTCAGTGGGTGCTAAAAATACTGCATTTTCGAGTACTTATATGAATTTTAAATGGGCACAAATCAATCAGTGGGTGATGTTGTTTTATTTCTATTTTATTTTGTTTTTACTTTTTTTTTTTGATTTTCTGAAGACAAACGAGAATAGTTCATGAATAAATAGCAGTTAAAAAAAAAAAGAAAAGAAAAAGTGTTTTGTATGAATATTATATATGTAAAGCAAATGGAATGAATGGTTTTTACACCCTCCACATAAGACGATTTGTCATTCATTCAGTTTGCATTTCTGAAAAAGAAAAGTTAGAGACCCTATAAAGTATTTAAATATATTCTTGATTTAGACTTAAATCAATCTAGACACATCTGCTTGTTTGTTATTAGCACTCTCCCAGTCATACATTTTCAGTTATTGAGCTGAATATTCCTAAACATCTAGTTCGCTCTTTGAATTGAGAAAAATCGGCCAATAGCCACGCCTACAATGATAAAAATCTATTTATTTGTTATTTAAAAATTAAGCTATGAAATTGAAATTTGTTACACATATTTTCAATTAGATCTTTTATCGATATAACCAAAAGAGGCGTGATCGGATAGCAGATATGACCACAGTCGATAAAAATCAATTTATATGCCACAAATATTTAGCTATAATAACTTTGATTAATGGTTGCGCCCATAATTTAGAAAAAAAACTTATTCATCGTAAAATCCGACTTGTATGCTGATCTCTAATACATATTCTACCTGCCACGCCCTTTGTTTGTATGTACATATGGAGAATATTTAAGATTTGGCAAATGGCATATTCACCTTTTATTATACCGATCAATTCAGAATGAAAATCTGAATCAATTTAACGTTTGTCCGTTTGTCCGTCTATTTTGTTTGTTTGTCCATTTAGCTCAAAGAGGAACTCTCTTGAAAATGAATCAAATCGTATCATTTTTAGAACCTTTATATGGCACAAAATCGCAATTATTAATATTTTTTTGAAAAAACTTGGTAAATAATAGTCAATTAGCTTAATGTAACAAATTTGAATGCGATCTGGCCATTTTTAGAATCCCTTTCCTTATAACGATATTATCACACGCAACAGAGAATAGCAAAGTATTCTTACAATATGTGTATGTGTATATTTATTTTTATTTAAAAATGAAATTCATACGTATCTTCTTTGCTGCTGCAGTTATAAAGGATAAGCCATGCCCACTACTAAAAGCCCTTTACAGTTGGGAGTTGTTTTGGTCTACTCTGAATACATCTTTTTTGTAAATCTTCTCTACTATTTAGTAGTAAAGGCCAAAATGAAAAAAAAGAAAATGATTATGATTTTTATTATTATTAATACAACAACAGGAAAATCTATTGTTATATTGTTGTTGATTGTTTGCCTGTTTGTTGCATTATACTATTTTGTTTTTTTTTCTTTAAAGCATTTGAATGCAATGAGTACTACATGTTTTTATTTAAATTTTTGGTTAAACAGAAACTTTATATATTTTATAAAAGCCACGCCTTTTAACTATAAAATCACTGTAATTAATTCATATCCGTATAATATGAATAATATGATCTGTTTCACTTGAATATAAAATAATCACAACAAACTTGATATCTTCTGCTATTCTATTGTACAATATAAACAGTGTAGGGTGATACAGCCTTTAAAAGGTATGTAAATAAAAGAAAAGAAAAAAAGATTGTGACTGTGAATAAAAATATTCAAACAACAGACATGACTTTAAGCAGTACCTTGTGCTTTTGTGGTAAATACATTTTATGGGTGCTTCTGCATATAGGCATTATACATATTTATATGCATTTTTATATAAGCGCGTGTGTGCTTATAGTGTACCTATAATATAATAAGAAAAGCAAAACTCTTATGTAATATAACTAAATTTGAATTCCACCAAATCTTAAATACCCTCCACTTTTGTATACAAAACGTGGGCGTGGCATAGCGCTTTATGGTAGGGTATGTATTATATTTCATCTTACAAATGGGATTTTGTATTAAATACGGTTGATTGGTTAATTTTGGGCGTGTTTGTTTTATGATCACGCGCATTTTTGTTGAATTTTTGAATGCATTAAACTATCGATTCAGATTTTTAATATATATACGTTGTAGGGCATGTAAAGTATCCTTCTAAACGATACAAACTCAATACCAAACTTATTATCTTTTGTGAAGGACATAATAATCCCTCAAACTATGAATGTTTAGTTTTTTTATATCCTCCACATAAGGTGAGGATTTGTCATTCCATTTGCAATATTCAGAAAAGTATATATATTCGTGACATGTATGTCTGTACGTCCGTCTCTTTGTACGTACGTTGTTGGTATTCTTATAGTCGTGAATTTTGATATTTTTGAGCTACAATTTTTTATAGGTACTTTTAATTTTCAATAAAGTGCCACGCCCACAATCGCCAAAAATCTAATTATTTGCCATAAAAATTAAACTATAAAGTTTAAGAATATATAATTATTCATTTCATCGATGTAGCAAAAAAAGGGCTGGGTTCAAAAATGGGCGTGGTTGGATAACAGACATAATAAACAAAGAACCGTACTTAGCGTAAAACTTTACTTGTAAGCTCTACGTATACACTATTAAAGGGCGTAATCATGGGCCTTCCACGCTCATCTCTTGTAAGTACCTGTGGAGGGTATTTGAGATTTGGCTTAGCTTTACATTAGTTTTTTTTACTTGTTTTATCTGCTTTGTTACTATTGCACAAAGTTGTTGTTGTTGTTGTATTGTTGTTCTTATTGTTTTATGTTTTGCTTTTGTAAATAGTCTTTATTTAAAGTTTTTATTTAAGTAATATAAATAAATTTATCACTTGGAGTTGTGAAAGCTTCATTAAATTGTCACTACAAACAAAACATACAAAATTTGTATGAATCCCCTTTCCTTACCTCACATCCTATACAGAAGGTATAAAACAAAAAGTTTACAGTAATTAAGTAAAATTATTGATCAATAAAGAAACCGCAAAAGCTACAAAACCAAAATGTCTGTAATTTTGAGATTGTACGCGGCCTCTATGAAAGCTAAAGTAAATATTTATAAGCATAAGTTTTGATAATGTCATGCATTTAATAAGATCACAAAAGGTTTTTTTCAAATGTTTAGATATATATGTCTGGGTATCCTAAGGTTAGCTTGAACTATGATACTTAAATAGAGAATATGTGCGTGAGTCTTTTTGTGATCATTTTGTTGTTTTATTTTGTCTTTTTATGCCTGTTTTGTATTCATTACTATTTTCAATCATTGTTGCTGTTGTTTTTGTTGTCGTTTGATTCGCATTTATTGTAACAAGTTATTTTCTTCATACACGGCATTCATCGTTGTGTTGTATTCTGTTATGTTTTTGTTAAACTTTTCATAGAAGAATGCTTGCAATGCAATGCAATGCGCCTTGCGCTACCACAAAAAAAAAAAACAAAAAAACAAAAAACAAAAACATTCAAAGCATTCAAACACAAGCGCAAATATTTTTAGGTATATATGGTATAAATGTCGGCAATAAAACAATAAAAACAAACATCCAAAAAAAGCTGTTCGTTTGTTTGTTGAAAAACTTAATACAAAAGCAAGCCGCTTAGTTTAATGATACTGATGACGATGATAATAACAGATAATCTGTCTACTCTATCTCATCTCATCTATAAGTATTATGTGTGTTTGTGTGCTGCAAGTATGCATTTTGTGTTTGGCCTACAAGTTAAAGTTGCAGCAGGTATGACTTTGCTTGATTTTCTTTGCAGTTTCGTTGCCATTCTTGAATTTTTGGAATTTAAGAAATATTGAAATATTTTTTTTAAATTAACAATAAAAAGACAAAAATCCAATTTGACTCGAGCGAAATCTTAAATACTCAAAAAATGTGGGCAGGGCAGGTATATTATATGCGTCCTCTAATACGTATCAGTTTGCAAATCGAGTTAGTTTAGTATTCGACCGCATTTTATGTAAAAGGTATAAAAAATTATAATTTTGAATGAAAGCCTTTTGCGTGTGCGTGTATGTATTTTTAGGTCAGTGGTTACCAGAACACTAGCCCAAATGACCTTTAGTAAGCATCTGATTTAATAGAAAATAATTTTTGATTTTTGTTTTGATTGACACCATTTTTTCTAAAAAACATGTAAAAATCGAAATTTTTCATTAAGTTAATTATTATCGTAACGCTAATTATTACAATAATTTTTCTTTCTCTTTCGTTTTAGAAAAATGTTTATCGGTGGCCTAAGTTGGCAAACAAGTCCAGGTAAGTGATATAATATGTTTTTTTTTGTTTTTTAATAGTTGTTATTGTTGTTGTTTTTTATCCTACGTAAATAATATTGCAACACCTCGTAAAGTGTGAACTGGGTGATCACGCGTATTATGTTGAAATATTTTTTTTTTCAAGTATTTTAAGCAATTAAATGCTCGTCTGCCACCATTACAACAAAAACAACAATAATCAAACAACAAATCTGCTTTGTGTTATTGTACAGTTTATGGTTATGATTGATTTTTCTGTGGCTCTGTCTGCAAATTAAATTTTAACAAATTCACAGTAATTGCACATGACGCACATCACGATGGTGTTGAGATTTTCTATTTTCTATTTTTTGTTTTTTTCATAAGAAAGGGAAAGCAAAACACTTGTATTTAGCTCCCTTTTGGTTTTTTTTTTACACCTGGCACTACTTGCGACAGTGACTGTAATAGGTTTGTATGGATGTTTGTAACAAATACCACGCCCACCTTCAATTATATTGTAACATAATTTGTGGTGTGAGGTATTAAATGGTCGGTCTTGATCTAATATTTTCACTTTTTCACTTTTTCACTTTTCATGCATGATTTATTGCCACTAATGAATGAGTTCGTCTCTTTATGAAACAATTTATTAATTTTACTATAACAACATTGCAGGTACCCTTGGGAGAAGAGTGAAAAGAATGAAAAGAGAGAGTGCGGGTAAAAGGTATCAAAGCAATTTGACTTTGTTAAATTTTAATTTGTGTACTATATATATATAGTGTTATGTTGTTGCTGTGGGGCTGTGGTTTATAAGAGATATTTACGATAATGGCTAGATAAGGTGGTTCACGGTGTAATGATTTTATGCGAATGTTTGTAGTCTTAAATTGAAGTTTAAGCGGAAAACTATTAAACTAACTGTTTTAGACCATATCAGTGCTCTTTAACTAATATGAAGCCACTAAATCTTTAAAAGCTTCAGGAGAGACCTACCTTTTATTATATCAATACTTCTAGAATCACTTTATAAATCGTTTTATCCAAGTTTTGATTAGATGGACCGACAGAGGATGTACTTGAATCGATTCAGAAGGTGATTCTGGGTCTATCTTTGACCGTTTCGAAGTTATAAAACATCTGAATAAACTTAATTATATACGATATGCTTGCGGCAAAAGAACAAATGATAAAAAGATTTATTGATAAATTCAATACTGAAAAATTTAGGATAAATTGTGTTACTTATATAGGGTGTACGACTTTTCAGTAATAAACAACATTTTCTACTGCATGTTCACCATAAACAAACCAAAGCAATCAATACAATCATAATTAATGCATTCCAATCAATTAATAAACCTAAAGTGTGACACCATGTCTCTTTAACCCTGGATGTTCTACATAGAATATTTAAAATCTAGTAAAAAATATAAAATTACAAAAATATTTGTAGTTTGCACCAAATGGAATATATTTAACTAAAAAACTGTCATTACTAAAGGCAAATTCTAGTTCGATAAGTTGCTGATAAATTTTTAGATGACTGAGTTCCGGTCAAAAATGTAGGCTTTTATATATTAAAGCATTCAGATTAAAAATAGTATGAAATTAAAATAAAAACAAATTAGGCGTTCTCCAAATCAATATTAATTTCTTCCAAATAGTACGAAAATAATATCTCAAATTTCTTTGCATAAAAAAAGTCAAGCCCAAAATTGGCGTATCTTGTACGAAAATACATCCGAGAGTGACTGAAAAAGTCTGAGCATTAATAATATGCCGACATATCATTATGATAATGGGTTTAGTGATATCAAAATTAATGTTTTGTTTAAGTTTTATAAAAAAATTTATAATAAAACGAATATTTATTTATTTTTATATTAAAATGCTTTTATTTTGATCAAAACTTTATTGTAAAATAATCTAAACTAAGTACAATCTTTAATTATGTTCTATTATCATTTAATAGAACATAATATAAAAATATTGCATTAACTTATTGCCAACTTACTTGCTTACTTGGTTCCTTGTTCCTTTGCCTTCGCAAGTGCGTATTCGTATGCTTTCTCAAATGATCCTGCCGCGCAAAGCCCTTGCCACACGTAAGGCAGAAGTGCAGGGACCCTTTATTATGATGACTCGCTATGTGTCTATTTAAATCACTCTGGTGCCTAAAACTCTTGGGACACTCCAAACACTGCTTCCTGATGTATTCCCCTCTATGAAAAGCCATATGTTTCTCGAAAGCCGTTGTGCTGTGCAGAACTTTGGAGCAACTTTGGCAGGGCAAGTCTACTCCCGAATGTTTTGCCTTTTTATGCTGTGTGAGGTAGCACTGGGCGGTGAAAGTCTTGTCGCATATTTCACATTTCAGGCGTTGTGGCGTTACGGTTCCTCCGGAATTTGGACTGGGACTTGGTGTTGGGAGCTGATTGGGTGCATGTTCGATCACAATGTTCACTGGGGCGTTTTCTTTCCCATCAGCATTGTGATCGACGATAAGCAAGAACTTTCCGTCACTTGTTAGGGCTCGCGTTATATAGTTAGGGTCAACTGGTGCGGCACACGGTTCAATGGCAGGACCGCATAGTTGTTGATCGCTGTTTGGTTGTTGATACTGCCAATTTTGATTTTCCTGTTGATACTGCCAATTTTGATTTTCCTGTTGATATTGGTACACATTAGAATTGTGTGCGGGATTATTCATACATTCCTGGGCCATGTATTGCTGTCGCTGTTCCGTATTGCTGGCAGAGGTTGGGGCAATATAACTTTCCCCCATGGTCGCTTTGAGGAGTTTTTCAATAAACTGCACTTCTGCATCATCCGAAACACTTACGTCCATCGTCTCTTCGACACATTTGTCAATAAACTGCATTTCTGCATCATCCGAAACACTTGCTTCCATCGACGTTGACATAAATTTATCCATCCACTCTGAATCCATCCAGTTATCTGAATCCATTACGATCTTTTAAATGTCTAGTAAGTAAGTGATCTTAAGTATTTATTTTTGAATGTGATGTGTACGTTGCGGATTTATCGCTTGAAATGACAATAATTTCACATAGGGCGCCTTTTTATTACCAATAAGATAGTATACCTGCGTAATACCAGGATGTACCTGGGTAATATCAGGTACATCGGATGGTTTTTAAGGGTTTACAAAATATCTTAATGTCCGAAATATGAAATATCCGAAAAAAATATATAACAAAGCGAAACTAGGGAAATATGTGACATCGAAGAAAGGATTTTAAATCTAACCCAAAACAGAATAGCATTGTGTTTAGAAATATTTTGTCATCTCTTTCCGATCCAGTCTCTTATTCAGATTTTTGATTTCCTGATTGTTGACTTGTTTTTCTCTCCAGTTTAATTTCAGAAGTTAGTCCTGCTTCAGAAGTAAAGAAGAATATGTACAGGGTACCTACATGGGCTGCATTTCTCTCTCTCTCTTTTCCACCTAATTTTTTATACCATTTCATCATTTCAATTAGGAGAATTGTACTGTTCATATATCATAGAGGGGAGTTCCCTACAAAACAATGCTCGAAATATGCGAAAAGTTATAGTTTTGCGGCGCATCATAAAAGGGATGAACTGCTCTTGTGTTCCGCATGTGGCGAATGTATCGCTTGACTGGATCATTTCCTAAATACATGAAAATTTATAAAGAACTGGACGAATTATAATTTTCAGATATTTTTCGGTGTATACCGTAGCAGAAGTGAACTTGTTAATTACAGCTGGACGGATGGATGGACATAATAGAATTTATATTAACTCTGAAGCTTTTTTTCAAGTATTGCAGTTAAATTGATGTTATGTACAAACGTACTTATGTAAATTAAGTACATAAATTTCAATAGTTTTCAACTATTGTTGGATGGTAGTAGGACTATCAGACGTAACGAATGGATGGACGGATGGACATATTAGTATGTATATGCTCTTTGAACTTTTCTCTAAGTGATCACAATGAAGTTTTTACTTAGTTGGAAAAAAAGAGAACTAGTATATAGAGTATAGAGTGAGAACAGATGAGTTTTGTACTAGCCAGCTAGTCATTGAAAACTTTAATTAAAACATATATACATGTGGAAATACAATACTGTGTGTGTATAAGATTTATTTTATTGTTCAATTCATTCATTAATTTCCTTATTTCTCCTTTCACTACTGATTTGTTTTTTTCATTTCCAAACTTATAAATCAACTGAAACGCTTCTAGTTGATGCGCAACGTATTTAATTGAATTGTAATTGATAATAAAAAGTGACTGAGCAATGTAAAAACCAAAGCAAAATTTGCAAATAAACACATACAATAAATATATGAAACATAATTATACACGTATGTTAAATATTGTGAATTTTTTGCATTATTTAGCTTGTCAGTTAATTAATGTGTGAGTAGGCAAAATTAAAAATAGCGAAAAATTTACAACAATTTCTTTAAATATAAAAACGTTTTCATTGAATTGAAATAATGCATCAAAAAATAAAATAATATAGAAAACTTCAATGAGTTTCATTCCTTGCCAGATATTATGCATACTTGTGTCATTCTGCTACGATTCAACAAATCACTTAAGTTTCAGTCCAAAATTCGATTATTTTTATACCTACTCAGTGTTTGCAGTAAAGTAAAGAAGTTATATCAAGTGTGTTATGTCATTGGTAACTTTAAGAAGAGAGATTAATTACTTTGATAACTTTCAAAAGCCAGATATATTTAAATATGTCTGTACGTCTGTCTTTGTGTTTAAACTTCACATGATTGCAAAAGCAAAAAATGGGAAAACTTTTTAAAAATATTTTGCATGAAATGTAAAAAAATTGTATAACTACCAAGCCCTTAATAATAGTGATCCCTGAAATTATCAAAATAAAGCTTGCAAGATAACAATTGACTTGAATTCTAAAAGTCCATCCGTCCTAGCCTAGAATATATCAATATGAAGAGTATTTTAGATTCGACCTTAGTCATATATAATTTTATGTTATATGTTTTATTTTTTTATCCCTTATTTTATATTCATTTCCTCCTTGTATAAACATTTCATAAATGTCACTCGTGCACATAGTTAAAGTTTTTCACATTTATTTACTCGCATATGCCGTTTTGAGAAAATGAGAAAAATATGAAAACTTTTCTAAAATTAGCGGATTTGTATAAAACTTAAAATATAAATAGAACTGTTAAAAGCTATAAATGAGTTTATATTTGTTTTTATTGTCTTTTTTTTCTTTTTATATAAAAGTATTAACATTAAATAAATAATGGAAGAAGAAGAAGAAGAAGAAGAAAATCCGGTAGTAAATAAACTTAAAAAAATAAAGAAGAAAAAAACTAAAATTTTACATACCCTACAACTTCATATAAAGGGGGGCGTGGCAGGTACACGATTCCGCTCTCTAATAGTCAATAATAGTAATTGCAAGTCATGTTTTGGGTTAAAGAAGGTTTTTTGTTAATTGTGGGTGTATTTGTCATCTGACCACGCCCATTTTTTGCACATCCATGAATGAATATACATATGTGTACCAAATTTCAACTTCATAGTTCAATTTTTGTGGAAGAATAAATAAATTTTTGTTTATTGTGGGCGTCCATTAATCGATGCATGTAATAAATAGAAATATGTTTACAAAATTCCGACTTTATACGTTAATTTTTAGGCAAATAAATGAATTTTTGTACAATAGATCGTAAGCGTGGCTTTTGACAAATTTTTCGCAATATAAATAATGATCTATACAAACATCTGGTTCAATATTTAAAAACTGTTATCGCAAGAGTGTCAAAAATATGCGGACACATGGACAGACATTCCTAAATATGTACACACATAGGTCTTGATGTTGATCAAGATCTCTGTTATCTCCTTCTATGTGTGTTTAAATGGTATGACAAATTTAGTATACCACCTATCTTATGAGTAGGGTATATGGAAATAAAAATAAAACGAGAAAAATCAAGAAAAAAATAAATTTTTAGTAAAAATCTTTCTACCCAACGGGCAGCGGAGAAACGTTTTATACAAGAAAACAAAAATTATGACCAAAATACACAAAATGATGGCATTTTTTATATGTGTTTTGGCACAGGTACAGAGCACAGAATAATTACAATACAATATACAACAATAACAAAAACAACTATTAAATATTGTAATGGTGATATAAACGAACCACAAATGAACAATTAGTGCAAATACAAATGCATAAATTAATACTAAGAAAAGAGCAATAACAACAATAACAAAAACGACAACAATAATAATAACAACAACAACAATAATAGATTAAACAAAAGCAAAGCAATGTATGTGCTAATAGCAGACACTCAATAGATTTACCGACGGCGGCCAGTACAATACTAAAATATGTATGTATATGGCATTCTGTATAATATATGAACTAAGATGGCATGTGTAGATGTATGTATATATATGGGGATGTTTGTATGCTGTGTACTTATATTATAAATCTAACAATAACTATAAAGGCGGAGCCAAATATGATGAGCAAGAACACACAGTAGCAAGTAAAGAAAAAATATTGTAATAATTTTGAAAAAAATCTTTTCAAGTAAATAACTTTTATGAATAAAACGCACTAAAAAAAAAAAATAACATTTGTACGTAAGCTCCACATTAAGGCCGATTTGTGCATAAGTAAAAAAAACAAAAACAAAATTCTATATCTGGGGGCTTAGATGGCCCTGTTTTGGCATCTTATAGAATAAACTTCACTTTATAATTCAATTTTTATAGATTGTTAGAATGCTAAGTAGGATTCGGCATATACAAAATTTCAGGCAAAAAAGGTAGCAGCAGAAAAACCACTAAACAAGAATGAATGAATGGCGTTATAAAACGCATAAATGTATAATAATTCTATCTATTATTGTAATTGATGATGTTGTTGTTGTTATTATTGTTAATTTATTGGTTTTATGAAAATGCTTTAGATTTAAAGTTTTTTTTTTTTTGTTTTGTTTCGTTTACGTTGAAAGCCAAGTAAGGCACGAATGATGATCATTATGATGGTGATGTAAATAAGTAGTTGGTTGTGCGTTTGCTTATTATTAGTTCATTTCATAATAGAAATGTATGAAAAAATTTGGCTCTCTGACGTAAACATATGATAGTCAAAATGTTGTTTTTTTTCCTTACCTCACAAGATAACATAAGGGAATGGTGGAGGTAGTGCAGACCCTATACTCCATACATTTGGAAGTTGTTGTTTTTGTTTTTTTTTGTGTCACCTATAAGTCATATATTTTTTTTATTCAGTTACGCTCTATAACTCTGCGTCTATTATGTTTTTTTTTCTGTGTAAAGTTACTTTTCTTTATCTATACTTTAGTTGCGGCGTTTGTGTGTGGGTGCATGTTTGTTTGTATGTTGTTCTACTTGTTCTTTTGCTCATTGCATAATTGCGTTTGGCACGAGCTTAAAAGGGATTTCAGATTTTTTTTTATAATATTTTTTTTTGTTGGCCATCATTCAAAATGAATGCGGAGGTGGTGCTGGTGAGGGTGGTAGAGGTGGATTGCTGGATAGCTATTATCGTTAAGCTTTGGCTGCCGAATAGGTATTAATAAAATAAATTAGATTTTTGCCGCAGTTCATGTAACCAATTCTATTTATAAACATAAACAGCATCAGCAACAGCAACAGCTACACAAAGACAAGCATTTGTATGGTATGTCTCCATGGAGTGCCATTAGAGTCATAAACACTCGAATAAATAAAAGAAAGATAGTGGACCAGATTTGTTTTTTGTTTTACACATAGGAGAGAAGTGAATACTTACACACATGACAAACTGTATACCTTGGGAAATTCATGTATTAAATCTATCTGCATGTAATAGTTTGCTGCTGTAATCTATAAATGATGTTTTGGTTAAAAATTTTGTTAGCTTATCACCTTAACCATGATTTGGGTGTAACTGATTAAACTCTCTTTAATTGAATAATGTGGGTTAATAAGTCTTTAGGATGATGCAGAACAGTTAACTTTCTTATAAACACCGTTGAGGGCGTATGAGTAATATTTTAATATGCACACAAAACATTCATACCTTCATATTAATAATATTTCTAAACAAATTGTTTCCCTATTTTATTTTATTTTATATATTAAAATTTTATAAAGACGCACTATACACGGTCAGTTATATTTGTTTATTTAAATATAGTGAAGTTCTGATCAAAACTCTGGAACAAAGTAAAAAAACTAAATTCTTTTTAGGCTAAATTTTAAATATCCTCCACATGTATTTATAAATAGTGGACCTGCCAGGTATCTCATCAGCTTGCATGGCTATTCGAAGAAGTTTTTTTTTTAAATTGTGGGTGTGTCTGTTATCCGACACCCATTTTTGGCTCAGATATATTTATATATATTATTTATATATGTACCAAGTTTAACACAATTTTTGTGGCAGATAGGTAGATTTTAATCGATTGTGGGCATGGCAAAGCTTTACGCGTAGAAAAAGTATACGGACAAAATTTCAGTTCAATTTTCTTAAATGGCATGGGCGGACATGTCTAGATCGCCTCTGTAGGATCTGCAGGATCCGCAAAATTTTTTTCTGGATATTGTAAATGGAACAACAATCTTAAGTGGTGGGTATAAACACAATAGATTTCCGTTAGTACACATACAAGTAATAATGTAATCAGTCTGATGGCCTGATTCCAAGATTCATTATCAAAGGCGTGCTGTTTTTTTTTCGTATTTTGCTCTTTTACTTTCATTTTTTTTCATTTTTTTTTTTTTTATTAAAACTAAATGAGTGACAATGCGGAACTAAAGCGGTTTTCCCCTTGTAACATTTTGTACGTTTTGCATGTGAAAAAGGAAAAGAAAAAAAGAAACGGCCCAAATACTGAATCAAGTGTGGTAGAGAATTAAAAGTGTCAAGTCAGCATATTTAGTAAATTTAACAACAGCAACAATAACAATAAGACAACAGCTATTAGGAAACAACAGAACAAACTACTAACTCACACACAGTCATTCGCTTTTGGTTTTTCAAACAATCAAACTATCAAGCAAGCTGTCGAGCAGCCCAACAACTTACTTAAGTAGATATTTTTCTTGTTTTTTGTTTTTGTTTTATTTAAAAACTCAAAAAGAAAAAAAAAACGCTAGGGTGCTCTAGATTTTTCAAGCTAACGCCTCTTTAGCACACACCAAGTCATGACATATTCATGGAGAGATTTTCACACAAATACTCACACTCACTCACACCTACACATACCATACAAACTGCGTTATTAGTATGTAAGCCAATGGCTGATAAAAAATAATATTTTAAAGGTACCCACTCTTAGGCACTCATCGGAGCTACTTATATAGATTTTATGAGTAACAAACAAGAGTAATACAGAAAAGCATATCCTAACACACTTACATATGCTTACACATAATGCAAGTAGAAAGAGTCACAAGTTACACTTGAAAAGAAAATGCTGACACACATTAACATTAGCTGATAGAAAACGGACAGACTTGAAAGCAAAGGGAAAAACAGTCGGTTGTCTGGTTGACTGGTTGGTTAGTGTGTTTGTTGTATTTGCATTTTCAATAGGAAAGAAAAATGGGAAACACTGAAGTTTCCAACACACACATCGAGTAATGAGTGCAGGTGGTTGGCTTCAATTACAAATCTTACCAACATTCAGCCATCCATCCATACATCCATTTGTCAATTTTTCTCCATACACTTTACGTACACTTGATATTTATACAAACGCCATAAACACATCTTTAATAAAAGCTCTTCATCATATGGTGTGTGCCTCTATAATGAAACGCTGATCTATTGCTTTGTGACTTATTCATCTTTCTCTTCTTTCTAACGTTCTCATTTGTAACGTTTGTTCGTTTTCTTTCCATTATTATACCTACATATTATTATTATTGTTGTTGTTATTATTATTATTATTATTGGCATGTGAATGAAGCCGTAATTATGTGCATTAGATATTTAGCGATTAGCACGAACGTCATATTTGCCTCATTTCAGACGATACGATCAAGTTTTTCTTTTTTTTTTTCATTTCTATTCCCTGCACTACTTATATAAGAAAATCGGTATTAAATTTGTACGAATGTTTTTATATCGAGTAGTTCTTTAATTTTACTAATCTTTTCAGAATAAAAATCTAATTTATTCATGTCCATCTGTCCGATCTGATATTATGATGAAATTCGGCACATAGATTGGTCCATGAACTGAATGAGACCATTTTTAGAATCCCTTCTTATAAAAGGTCTTTGTACAATGGAAGTCTTTATATGGCAACAAATCCCAATTCTTATAATTTTTTTTACAAAATTTGTTAAAAAATAGTTAAATATTGAATTGAAATAAATTTGGATCCGATTGAACCATTTTTAAAAGCCATTTTCATATAATGATATTTCACGAAGTATATGGCAGTGCCTCGAGTTTACTCCTAATTTATTGTATAATTTGTGGTGTAGGGTATTAAATGGTCGGTATTTTTTTACTTTTTACAATTCTGAAAAAAGAAAAATATTAAAAGAAGTAAAAATTATTATAATTTGAATTGAAAAGAATTTAAAAAACAAATTTGACTTACAAGTGGTTTTTTCTATAAAAACATAACAATTTTATATTACATTAGGGCCACGCGCTTTAACGTTTTTAATAATTTGTTAGCATCACAATATCACTTAAGGTTAACATTTTTTAGTTAAGACCTTTTAACCTTTTATAACGATTATATACTTAACTTATCTACACCTTCAGTTTGATATATAAATGCATCTTTTCTGATGCACAAAGCAAGCATTCTATTCATAGACTTTATATACATATATATATAAATATAACCACTAATTGCGTTCTTATAGTTCTGAGTTGTTTTTCTCTTTTTTTTTCATTTTTAGCTATTATTGGTAAATTGGCGGTTTCTCAATTTTAATGGTTTGGATTATAATGTTAAAGACATGTTGCTGTTTGGTATTAAAATGACTATTTAACTGCCAAAAAAATGTCAAATATTATATCTTACTACATAAACATTTGTATATGTATGTATATACCCAAGTGTTCATATGTTCATATACAGATGTTCAGAATCTCTCTGCAGTCTACTATTCTATGCACAAAATAATAAAGTTCTTGTCCTTGAGTTACAAATACATTATTATTATTATTATTTTTTATTGTTGTTGTTGTTATTATTCTAGTATGCTACGACTTTACATTGAATTGCACTCTCATGTGGTATACCATACCAAACGCCGAAAACAAAAGATATGCGAATGAAAATAATATATAAAAATGAAAGAGAAACGAAAATTGAAATTGAAAAAATTCAACCAAAGAATAAAAACAAACAAAAGCAACAACAGTAACAAGAATGAATAAAGAAAAGCGTAAACGTTAGACAATGAAAATGAAGAAAATTGAATAAGAATGTGTTGGTAATGGTGTTTTGATGTTAGCAAATGTGTGTGTGTGTGTGCAAAGAATACAAAGTTTTCATTTTTTTTTTTTTTTTTTTTTGTAAGCAATTTTAAAGAAAAACGTTCCAATAACAAAAAAAGTACCAACAACAAAAATAACAAAAACAAATATCCAACCAATAAGTTAGACAATAAGCAGGACATACAGACATTAAAACTGATATCGCAGATAAAATAAGAAGTTTTGCACAAACAAAAAAATTTAACTAATAACGAAAAATTTGCTGGTATTGTATTTATATCCTCTACTCATAAAATGACTGGATTGATTAAGATTGTTATTCGATTTGCAATTATTATAAAGAGGCCTTAGAGATCACACAAATGTTTAATTATATAACGAGGGGAAAAATGCCAAATGTAATAATAGTGTTAGCTAAATATATAAAAACTTCTGACGAGACATATTCCATTTTGTTCAGCTATCATAGGGAAGCAAGAGTTGATCAACAAAAGCTGGGTTAATTTATTTATGTCCGTCTGTATGTCCCATCAAAAGTTCTAAGAAATTTAGCTGACACTATTATTACCTCTGAAATTTTTATATTTTCATCTTGGTTTTCATTTCAGTTGAATAGAAAAAATAAAGAGCCACGCCCACAATTGATTAAAAGTGTCCTGTTAGTTATAAAATATATCTGAAATTTGCTTCTTATATATAACTATTCTATCAATTTATATATAACAAAAGTAAGCGGGGTCGGAAGGCGTCTAATTTACAAAAAAATCGATTTTAGTGTAGAAAGAAAATTTTAAGTTGATAGGTAATAAATACTTTGCTTAGAACCATAATCAGTTACCTGCCACGCCCTAAATTTTGTACACCATATAAATGTAAATGTGAAGTATATATAAGATCTTACCTAAGCCAGGTTAGTTCAATTTTATTAAAAGCTTTATTGAATTTTAGCTACACTTGATCCTCTCTTTACACTAATGAAGAAAGGGAAATGAAATAAATAAAAACTATTATAATAATATATAATATATAATTTAATGACACTATTAATTTCCATTTTCTTTTTTTTTAACGTAAACAAATAAAATGAAAATTAATTGAATGGAGTGTAGTAAGAGGTGTACTCGTATGTGTACACAAATCTGTTTCATTTCATTTACACACATATTAACAAATACTACAACCAATACTATAAATAAAGACAACGTTCGGGAAATAATATTGTGTAGAAAAGAGAGAAAACCAACCGTCACACGGAAATAGCGGGCTAGTGCTTTATGTACACCACACAGCACACGCCAGGAACACTAACAGGAAAGGAAGCCGAAATCTTTAAATACAAAATTTATTATATTTTAATTTCTTACACAACAGCACACACAGAGAGGGAGAGCGAGTGGGGGAAAATGACAAGAAGGTGGTAAAGATGACGTCAGCGTTTAGTTTCGTTGGAACCTTTTTCACTTAGTTTACTTTAACCTAAACTGATGAATGTGAATGGAGAAGGGGAGTTTGTCTACTCGCGAGAGAGAGAGAGACAGAGCACAAAGGGAAAAGAAAACGAAATTTTTGTCATTTCATTTATTAACACCTCAAGTCTCAATTATTCACACCCACCTTAAATATATAACGTAATGAAATTTAGGTGTTCTACCTTCTGCTTCACTCATTCACTGCAACACCACCTTTTTCCGTTGCATACAATAAGTTTGTCTACATAGGTGTGTTAGTCTCTTTCGCTAGGTATGTCTGCATTTATGTCTACTGCCGAATGCCTCCGTCTGCGTCTACGTTTGTGTTTGTGTGTGTTGGGTTTTTGTAAATTGTGTTGCCCGGAAGGAATCAAAATGAAATAACTTTTTCAATGTGTACGAGCGTCCATAAAAAAAAAGGAAAATTTTCATTTTATTACGTTTAGATTTTTCCTGCATCGAACACATCGTTTACAAGCCAGTTGATTCATGATCGTAATGATAATGATGATGATGATAATATAACAGTTGTGATGATCATCAAACTGATGTTGTGTACGTATGTGTGTTTGTTTGTTTGTTATATGAAAATTTTATAGCTAAAAGCTATTTAAATACTTATATACACAAAGTGTTGAATGTAAAATGTCGTCGTGAGTGTGTGTGTGTTGGGTAATTTAATGTTCTGTGTGCCAAGTAAATGGAGTAAAGTCAAGTTGAGAATTTTGAGAAGAGAGAAGTTGTTCATAGTTGTGACATAACACAACATTTACATTGGATGCATATTTTACAACCATAAGTTAAACATTATTGTGTTGTGTTCGGATATGTTGTTTACTTTACTGGTACTGCTGTACTTCTCTATTATGTTAAAATTTCAACAATTTAAATTTATTAATAATTATGTAACGTAATCGAATTAATGATAGTTAATGGGTATAAAGAAAAATTCTGTATGAAGGAAGAAAAATTTGTGTTCCTAAAATAAAAATAAGAAGAAGAATATACAATTTTTTAGTTTCACATGTTCGCACCAAGTTAGGCCTTCGTACCTCATGAAACTATGATAAAAGTTTTGGTCAAAACCTAGCGCAAAAAATTATATGATTAGACGTTCCATCTAGGGTACCCATCATCATTAATCTCTTCCAAATAATACAGAAATAGTAATTCAAATTTCTTTGCATAAAAAAAGTCATTGTCGGTATGGAAATATTGCCATGAACAAAATTGGCGTATCTTGTACGAAAATACATCCGAAAGTGACTAAAAACGTCTGAGCATCAATAATATGCCGACATATCATTATGATAATGGGTTTAGTGATATCAAAATTAATGTTTTGTTTAAGTTTTATAAAAAAATTTATAATAAAACGAATATTTATTTATTTTTACATTAAAATGCTTTTATTTTGATCAAAACTTTATTGTAAAATAATCTAAACTAAGTACAATCTTTAATTATGTTCTATTATCATTTAATAGAATATAATATAAAAATATTGCATTAACTTATTGCCAACTTACTTGCTTACTTGGTTCCTTGTTCCTTTGCCTTCGCAAGTGCGTATTCGTATGCTTTCTCAAATGATCCTGCCGCGCAAACCCCTTGCCACACGTAGGGCAGAAGTGCAGGAACCCTTTATTATGATGACTCGCTATGTGTCTATTTAAATCACTCTGGTGCCTAAAACTCTTGGGACACTCCAAACACTGCTTCCTGATGTATTCCCCTCTATGAAAAGCCATATGTTTCTCGAAAGCTGTTGTGCTGTGCAGAACTTTGGAGCACATTTGGCAGGGCAAGTCTACTCCCGAATGTTTTGCCTTTTTATGCTGTGTGAGGTAGCACTGGGCGGTGAAAGTCTTGTCGCATATTTCACATTTCAGGCGTTGTGGCGTTACGGTTCCTCCGGAATTTGGACTGGGACTTGGTGTTGGGGGCTGATTGGGTGCATGTTCGATCACAATGTTCACTGGGGCGTTTTCTTTTCCATCAGCATTGTGATCGACGATAAGCAAGAACTTTCCGTCACTTGTTAGGGCTCGCGTTATATAGTTAGGGTCAACTGGTGCGGCAAACGGTTCAATGGCAGGACCGCATAGTTGTTGATCGCTGTTTGGTTGTTGATACTGCCAATTTTGATTTTCCTGTTGATACTGCCAATTTTGATTTTCCTGTTGATATTGGTACACATTAGAATTGTGTGCGGGATTATTCATACATTCCTGGGCCATGTATTGCTGTCGCTGTTCCGTATTGCTGGCAGAGGTTGGGGCAATATAACTTTCCCCCATGGTCGCTTTGAGGAGTTTTTCAATAAACTGCACTTCTGCATCATCCGAAACACCTACGTCCATCGTCTCTTCGACAAATTTGTCAATAAACTGCATTTCTGCATCATCCGAAATACTTTTTCCTATCGTCGCTTCAAGAACTTGCTCAATAAATTTCATTTCCTCATCATCCGAAACATTCGCTTCCATCGGCGCTGTCATTAATTTATTTATCCACTCTGAGAAGTTATCTGAATTATTACTTATTTTTGAATGTGATGTGTACGTTGCGGATTTATCGCTTGAAATGACAATAATTTCACATAGGGCGCCTTTTTATTACCAATAAGATAGTATACCTGCGTAATACCAGGATGTACCTGGGTAATATCAGGTACATCGGATGGTTTTTAAGGGTTTACAAAATATCTTAGTGTCCGAAATATGAAATATCCGAAAAAAATATATAACAAAGCGAAACTAGGGAAATATGTGACATCGAAGAAAGGATTTTAAATGTAACCCAAAACAGAATAGCATTGCGTTTAGAAATGTTTTCTCTTTCCGATCCAGTCTCTTATTCAGATTTTTGATTTCCTGATTGTTGACTTGTTTTTCTCTCCAGTTTAATTTCAGAAGTTAGTCCTGCTTCAGAAGTAAAGAAGAATATGTACAGGGTACCTACATGGGCTGCATTTCTCTCTCTCTCTTTTCCACTTAATTTTTTATACCATTTCATCATTTCAATTAGGAGAAATTGTACTGTTGAAAAGTTCGGCTAAAACCTTTTCAGACCAAAAGCATACTAAATGGTCCAAGGTGATGCATAGCGAATAAACATTTGATCATCATTTGGCGTTTCATAGAGGGGAGTTCCCTACAAAACAATGCTCGAAATATGCGAAAAGTTATAGACATGATATCGACTTAAAGAGGCGTTTTGCGGCGCATCATAAAAGGGATGAACGGCATTTATTTTCTTCATGTAGCAACGGTGTCGTTTGCAAATTTGGTTGACCTTAAAATTTTTGTTTAGAGCCGTACTTCTGTATTTGTCAACAGTGAGTGTGGCTGTTCAACAATTCCGGGTATAAAAATTAATGAAAAGTCACATTTTGATGTTTATAGATTATTTTTTGAATCATTTAAAGATTTTTATGTACAATTTTACTCCAAACATTTAGCGTTTGAACCATAAGCAATTGTAAATAATTCTCTTCCTTCTCTTTAACTTCCTCTTCTGAATCCTGTGTCATACAGTTGGCAAACAATTGCTTTATAATCATTATGTCTAACGTTAGCACAATTGTTGTGTCTGTGTTTGTGTGCATTTATATGTGGTTTGGTTGTAGTGGTATTGGTAAGTAAGTAGTTTAAAAACTATGTGCCAGTTAAGTGCGTTCAATTGAATTTTAATCGTATCGATTAAATTAGTTTGATATCGTATCTAATGTCCGCAACACTCAATTATTAATGGAAGTGATATTTTTGGAAAAGTTTTGTTATTGAATAGAAATGTATAAAAATAATTCAAGAACACTTTTTGTATTATAACGTACTACGTAAAAGGTACTAGCAACACCCGAAATTTTGTTTGAAGAAATACAGGGTATGTAAGAAATATGTTGAAGGTATAATTCTTTAGTTTTTTTTTTACCTGTTTTTATAGTTTTTCAATCAGGTCATGGTTTAAGGGCATTATCATGAAAAACAAGAAAAACAAAAACAATAAAAAAAGGAAAGTATCAACTAATAGTTAAGGTAACAACGACAATAACAACAACATGTGTAATTTCGGTAAGGCTATGATCATGTATCTCCAATTTTATAGATGTGCTTGCTCTTCCTCTTTAATTATTAAATTATTAAATCTACACCCATATAACGGTACAAAGAATAAAGGTTCAACTATTGTAGAAAAACTTGAGTAGGAGAATTTTCTCTCTTAGCAGACATGTCATGATAATACAAGCATTTGCTACAAATTGGGTCAGACAGCATACGTATGCATGCATGTGTTTATAATAAAAAGAGAGGCCCATAGCATACTTTATATACAGAAGATATTGTTGTTGGTTGTGAACAAGTAAAATGTTTGTACTGTTACAAAAAAACAAAAATAAAAATAAACAGAAATAACAACAACAATAAGAGCATAAAATCTAGACTTTTAAGGTGCACTGTACACCCAGCTGTTGTATACTTGGCAGTATTAGCAATTGTAACAATGTTAGAGTTGTACGAACACATACATACAAGACAATACAACTGAAACATATTACGAACATAGTCTGTGTTGCCATGTGTTTGCATGGGTAGTAAATAGGCTTTAACATACAGACGCAAACACATTCACATTCCCTCATGCATTTATTGGTAACTCTGGCTCTATTTAGGCATAATATGGAAACTTTGCTTGTTTAATATGAGATTATGTGTGTATATTTGTTGTTGTGGTTTAAAAAAGGTCAAGAAAATGACTGTGTCAGTTGCATACGTACTCATACAGACAAACATTTGGATATGGGAATAATTTAAATATATATACTAATTCAGAGAGAACAATAACAATAACAACAACAATAAGAATGCGAAAGAATGGCAACAATAATGAAATATTGTATCGTATGGTATCGTTTTCTACATTTGTTAGGTATAAAAATCGGCTTCCGTTTCCGTTATTGTAATCTATTGTAATATTCTATTCTATTATTGTAGTTAAATTGTTGTTATTATTCCTGAATCGATTTCTCTCTCTCTTTTTTTATTCTCTCTCCTTAATCTATTGTTTACCTTTTAAAGTTTCATGACCTGTCCTCTCGATATAAAATATTGTACAAAAAAAAGTCGGTAAGATTATCATAATAACAATAACAACAACAAATTTTTTTATTCTACATATTAGGTAATAGGTAGATATATACATTAGATATAGAAAAAATTGCGCGTTCATGTTTAAAGGTGTACAATGTGAACCCATTGATATGTTGTACGTACCAGACATCCATTCTTTTTGTCTGCAAAGCCAGCTAAAACAATAACAATAGCTGAAGTAATGAAGAAGTATAAAAAAAAACAACAACAAAATTATTCGACTTCTTTGTGTCTCTCTTTCTTGCATTTGTTTTGTTGTTGTTGTAGCAAATGAAAAATCAAAACAATAACAATGCACGACCAGACACGTGACTTTTACTGTTACGAGCTGTTAGGTGGTGTGCGTGAAAAATTATTTTTTTGTATATGCATGCATCTAGATGTAAAATAAAAACCCAAAAAATATGTGTATTAACATAGGAAGAGATCTCTGTAAAATAACGAGAATTTTACAATATTCTCTTTCTCTCTATTTGATTACTCTTCACATGTTTACACTCTTTATATTTTGCTATTTCTCCGTAAATTTTTGTATGAGTGGTATTGGATATAAAGCTTTTTCATTCATAAATATATATAGAAACTGTGGTGCTGTGGGTATATATTTAGAGTGAGTACGCAGTTTCATTATATCCATGAAAAAAAAAAAAATTAAGCTTAAATGGATACTTATTGGCTTATAAAAATTTTTACTAGATGGCGGTACGGTATATTTATACCAAATAAAAAGAAGAAGACTCTAGTGGTAAGAGATATATAGGAAGGGAGCAAAAGCTAAGGAATTGTCTATTGTAGGAGAAAACTGTTTTCCACGGTGATAATTTAATTGTATCAGAAAGAAGTTTTAGGAACCCCCAAAAATTTTTTATATTCACTCACGATCTGAGTTAAGCGATGTCCAAATGACCGTCTGCCGTGTATTTGCTTTTAAAACATTTCCTTTCACAAAAATTTATTCATTTCAATAAAATTTTTATGCAAATAATTTTTTATTTTAAAATGAAAAAAATTTCACAATGATAAAAATGAAGGCAGAGTATATTATCCATATATATACTAAAAAAAGCACGAGAAGAGTAACTTAAATTGTCACTAATTTACAGCTTTAAGATGAAATACATCATATAACTTAATAATCATTATAATAGGGCGGTAGTTGTATACATGTCACGCCCAAAAGTTATGTATAAATGTAGCGGTATCCAAGATTTAGCCTGAAAAGGGGCAATTTTAATATAAAATTTAGTTTGTGAAAAAGTGTTATAGGGAAAGGGATTCTAAAAAAGGCTAAAAGCTACGTAATGCAATCGATAGATCTTAAAAATGCGGCGCTTGATCGGACATCTGAAGCAGCCTTTGTGATGATTTTCGACTAGGCTTGTGGCGAAAATCTGTACTCAGTGCACAGAAATTACTTGTTTATGGCTAAAATCCACAATTCTCAATATTTTTTGATAAAACTTGACCCAGTTATTCTACTTACTATAATATTCAACTAAGACAAGTTTCAGTTCAATAGTTCAAGCGGACGATATTTACCGTTTTGCCATTTTTCGGAGTCAATTATGGCAAATTTTACGAAAGTTCAATTTCGAAGATATTGTTTGGTACCAAATTGTCCAAAAAAAAAAAAATGAAACATATACAATTGATATACAATTGGGCGAAAAAAACATGATCTGACATGAACTCTTATTAAAGTACGTGAACAACATGAATGTTAAACAGACTGTTCACCAACTTTCTCCTTAGCATCTCAAGTAATTATAGGGATGTTGGGGAAGATGTGTGTATCGATGTAGAAAACATGTTACGAAACTACAAACACGTTCACCCATAAATGTCAAATCATATAAGAACTCATGGACTCGGGACTTTTTTCCTTGTTTTGCCACTTTTTTTTTTTTTTTTTTTTATATTTATTATTACGATTCTATTTGTATACAGTAAATATAAGCAAGTAGGAAGTTTGTGTCCATTTACTTGTACAAGTACTTATACTTATTTATATTTTATTTGCCTTTTTTTTTTCAAATTTTTTCAGAAAAAAAAAAAAAAGACTCTAATCCGTTCCGTTTCATAAAGTATAGTTTGCTAGTGAATGTTTTGAAGCATATATGAGCACGAGTACGAGTTGAAATGGTTATATGAGCCTATGAATGAATTTATTATGAATTTCTAGTTGTGTGTAAGTACCAGTTGTTTAAGAGTACAAAACTTATTGGACGAGCAAGATAGTAAATATTAAATAGAAAGTTGGCTAAAGTTCAACGTGTGACGAAACGTTTGATATGAACACCTTTTACAGCCATACCATGTACAAAAAATACAGAAATATAAATCCAAACACAAACACATGGTACACTATGTATGTGGCTGAATCTTATACAATACAAAAAAATACTTAAAAACTTATTATGTCCGTCGACTTATTTAGTTGATTTATTACTGTAAATAGTAGAGAAAAACAGTTGCACAGAAAAATGAAAAATATGTAATGTTTGGTTTAAAGAAATTTTGGATACGCTTCACTGTGTTAGATTTACTTTTATTAAAGTTAGCGAACGTTTCTGATTGTAACCTCTTATTATTATAGATAACATTCAATTTCACAGACTTCAAATAAGTTTTAAATTTTGTAAATAGTGGGCATGGCTATATTGTTACGCCCTCTTCTTATATACATCCAATATTGACATATTAAATATAGGTTACGGATTGTTGTAAACGATTATTAAATTGCGTAGCGTGGTAGTTTTTTTTTATAAAAACATTTTTTATAAATATTTTTTTAAATTATAGGCGTGGCTTTTATAATTTTTATCTTATTTTATCTAGATGTTTAAATGAATGCACTGAGTTTGAGAATAATCTTAAGTTTTAAGACGTTCAATCAAAATAGGGCGTGGCTCTTAAACAAGAGTCAGATGAGTAATTCTAAAAAATAAATTTTCTTTATAATTTTTCATGTGAGAATTTTTATTAGGGTGAAATCTTCTAATAGAAGGTCATACAGACACAGGAATAGACAGACAGACAGACAGACAGACACTTTTAACTCGATTGAAATTGTAATGTAAGAAAATTTTTATTTGTTTTACATATGTAATGAACGCAGTTTACTCCCTTTAAACTATAAATTTGAGAATTTTTTTATTTTTATATATTTTTTGTTTCTCTTCCTTCAGAATGACATATTGTACATGAAACGGAACTAGCAAGGAGTAAATTGAAAAAAAATAAAAAAATAGTCTTAAGATATACAGGCTGCAAAATAGGCAAGCAGGCAGGTCGGTTTTTATGCTCAAGTTTGGCTCCAGTGTCAAATATTGCAACTACCAAAAAAATGTTATAGTTAATGCTGCTGCATTCGTATATGACGCTAACATTGATACGATGTATAAAATATTCAGACAATTCCCTCCATATTTACTACACAATAATAGTGTGCAGCAAATTTTTAGAAATTCTTATACGAGCCTTACCATTCAGTTGCCAAAATTTTCCCTTTTAGACGTGAGCTATTGTTATTACTTTAACATAAGTACTATGGTTACTAGTCCAGTCCAGTTGTGAGGGTGTTTTTCTACTTATTTATTACTGCTGTTAAGGTGTAGTACAAACTTACACCCACACCCACACCCACACCCACACACACACATTTGGTGCTAATTTTGACAGATATAAAAATACGGAGGATTGAATATGTTGTCGTTTCTTTTTTATTGTAATGCGCCAGTCAGACGAGACATCTCTAAATAAGCTTTACATTTTATAATGCATCACACATTCAAAATGAATGTGTTGGTATGAATGTTGCCTTTTTTGTTTTTGTTTTTGTTTTGTTTTTAAATTTTATAAGATTTCATTTGTATTCTATAGAGTGGCTGTAGTAATTTGTATTAAAAGTTTTGCATATTGGATTCATTATCTTAAGGTTGGCAGTATACTTGTATTGTCAAAATGTTTGACACACCAAGAAAAAGACTTCAAGGGCTTTAAAAAGTATAAAGCGGGATTTTCAATAGGGACATAACAATTTTGTATTTTAATAAAAAAGCACCGATGTATGTTTTTCATAATCCAATAATGTCAAAAGTTCACTTAAGGTTAATATTTTAATTATGCTGAAATTCACAAAGAAGCAACATTTGGAAAATATATATATTTGATTAACATGAAATTTTCTACATCAAGTTGGTTATGTTTGTCCTTCTGTTTCCATTCAAACATAGCGAAAATATTCATAATGTTCTTATAAGTAGGTAAAAATATGCTTAAAATTAGACAAAAATTTAAGAAAAGTGATATTTTTTTACAGTTTTTCACAGATATTCAAGATTTGTTCTAAATCAAAAATAATTTTTTTACTTTTCTTAACATTCATTCATTTAACACAGCTCATCATGGTATTAAGAAATTTTTACTTTATATTAAATAGAATATTAAAAGCAAAAAGAAGAATAAAAATATAAATTGGAATGAATATGTACTTAATGCATATCAATTGTTGTACTGAATCCTTTGTTGAAATTTCGCTTTCATCATTTTTATGCTGGCGTACCTGTATGGTTATCAAAGGAAAAAAAAAAGAAAAGGTAGAATAAGTGTGAAAACGAAAAAACCAAATATTCATTCATTACAGTTATCTCATTCGTATAAAAAAGAATATATTCTTAATTCTCTTTATAAATCGTTTCAGCTTAGAACCAAGATAAGTCGCTTAACAAATCAAGAATTTCTGATTACTTCGCTGATCATGATTATACTTTTATATTAAGTGTATAGAGATGTTTATAATACCTTCGATTTTCAATAATTTCCTTTCTATATCGTATTAAGCATAATTGTCTCTACGTCTGTCTATTCATATACAGTCACTTGAAGAGATAATAACATTTTCAATAGGACATTTTTATAGGTGGGGGTTGTACTAAGTTTGTCATTCCGTCAAAAACTGAACTTGCCAACTTATGCATATAATACATACACCATTACATACTTTAATTCGAATTGAAGTTTTTAACAAAATTCCTTTTTTTTTTTTTTTCCTAAAATAATTATTTACTTTTCTTCTCTTCTTCTTTCCGTTATAAAAAACACATAAAGCTCTTTATCAGTTGCAGTTACACTGCTGGAATTGCAAACAAAAGAGGTGCAAGAAGTGCTGAGGTGCTAACGATTGCTTTTCATTGCTAAATTTTTGTTTTTTTTTGTTCGTTTTTCCTTTTTGTTCATGTAATAGATATGTATGTATGTGAGTAAACATTGTGAATAACATTGAAATTGAAATTGAAATTGTTAAGAGTATAGTTCACTACTGTAAGCTGATTAGCATAAAATGAAAAAGATTTTTTCGTTTTAATTATCGTGGACAAACACACACACACACACACACACACACACACACATATTGAATATAAATTGTTTCAATATGATTGCAAAATATGATGATTTTTTCTCATCATCATAATAATAATATCGGTGCGAAAGTTTAATATGGAAAAATAAATGGAAAAAATTTGACCGCATCGCTTATATATATGCAATTATATTGAAAAAATCATTATTTTTGTTTGCTATTCATGGCCAGTCAGCCAGATTGAGTTTATTTAATATCATCAACATCATTATCATCATCGCCATTAGTGTCATTGTCACATCTACTTGATTCTGTTCACTCAGTTTAAAATGATTTTGTTTTTGTTACTTTTTTCCTTTTCGGTTCTTTCTTTTGTAATAATAAACATTCATTTTTGCATTTCAAATCTTACGCTTAAATATTGTACTTATTGTGATGCTACAATTTATCCACAGTCCAAATATATGTGCATAACTTTACACCAGTCAGTCAGTTTTTTTCTCACCTCTTCTTTTTTTTGAACATTTCTTTTCCAACACATAGTAAATGCAATATTTTATTATCTACCGCTTTAGTGTAAAAATATATTAAGTTCATCATTCTAAGTTTGTGTTTTCATTTGTAACACTTAGAAGGAGGCATCACAGGCCCTACAACGTATATATATTCTTTAACATTATCGAAAACTGTTTGTTGTTGTTACTAGTTATTGAACTGAAATTGTTGAGTAGACATTTGTAAATTGCTATTTAAACTCAGTAAAATCGGTCAAGGGTTACGCCCCCAATTGATATATATATATGCCACAAAGAAAAAAAAAGCTATAAAGTTGTTATTAAATAAACGTATATGTAATTGTCCGTTCCACAAATGTAAAAAAAATGGGCGTGGTCATATAACAGTTACGCCCATAATTAAACCGTAGTCAACGTAAAACTTGACTTATAAGCTGATACGCAATACTGACACTTTTAGAGGGCGTAATCCTGTAATCGTGTTATTTTGAAATTTAATACATGCGCAGGTAAAATCAAACGTGTGTCATGCCCTTAAGCGATACAACTTATCATCTAAGATATTTAAGATTCGCTCTAATCCTCATTTTTGTTTTTATTATAACAGATATATGCGTGTGTGTGTTTATAACTGTATACCATCTCATTAGTTATGCATATATGCTAATTACTCCATTCAAAGAAAAAAAAAAAATATTCAATTTAGAGATTATTTTCATTTTTACCATCATTACACAGCTTTCTACCCCCTCTGCAGTTTGTCCCACTACTAAAACACCGTCTCCGTCTGTCCATTGCCAGGTAAAAAAAAAAAAAAAAAGCAGAAAAAAGAAAAACGAATCATTTGTTATGGTGCCTGGCTCCAGAATGGCAATGTTTGTGTTATTTGCGTGTTGTCTTGTCTTTATAAAAATATGCAAATTTATGGAATATAGAATAAAGTGTTTTTGTATAGCGATTCACAACTTTTTAGTCGCTGGTCTTGCCTTCCTCTTATCGTATACGTAAACAACAATTGTACGTTTATGTTTTGTATAATATTATGTAGCCTCGTTTAGGTACCATTACGATATAATAATAATTGAAATGAAAACGAGAGACTTACTTGTTGTTATTATGATAAGATTTTCATTTTATTATGTCAACTTCTTGTTAGTAAAGATTTCGGATTAAACTCATTTATTCTCATTAACATTAACTAAAATTCAAATTGCAATTTGGTAAATATATGCTTTGATATTAGTTCAATTTATAAGCCTTACATTAGGCAATGATTATTTGTAATAATTAAGAAGGTAATGCAATACACAGAATTCTCTTTTTGCACGAATTTAATTTAGCACGAGTTAAAACGAAAAAAAAATTCTCTTTTTACACGAATTGTTTTGTTTTAACACGATTTTCAATTTTTTTTTTTAGTTCTGGAACCAATCTACTATTCTTCCATTTAGCCAATGTCATTTTTTACGCAAATTTTTTTGTGGAACGTATCTATTGTGTTGAGAGAAACGTAAGTGTACTAGTGTCGACAGAGATGCTCAAATATTTAGTTAGATATTTAGTATATATTTAGTATATTTAGTTTAGTATTTTTGATTATTTTTGTTGTTGTAAGAGATTTTCGTTTTTATGGGCGCAGTTAATATTTGAATTTGTATGGTGGCCTGGCCTTTTTTTTTGTCCATTTTAAATAGGAAACTATTTATTTAGACTGATAATTATCAGCACAAATTTTGCGATTATAAGCGTTTCAACAACAGATACACATACACACTCAAACTTGCACACACACAAAGATTATATATAGAGATATAGATTTTGATGCTAATCAAGAGTATAAATATTTTGAAGGGTTTCTGACGTCTTCTTCTGGATGTTGCACATGGAATGCCTTTTATTGTGGAGTATATATGGTAAAAAGTCAGATAAGCAGCTGAACAAAAACATTAATAGAGTTATAGTTTAGTTATAGTGAAGCGGTTATGATAACAAAATCGTTATTCACACTAACTAGGTACTTTCGAAATCCTCGATATAGACATATTCGAAATATTCATATAAATATTCCAAAGAAAAAAAAAAAAAAAATTTACAAATAAATTATGAAAAAACGGCAACGACATTCTCTCCAAGTATATACATTTGCAATAAATGTCAGTACAATTATCATAACATATCATTCAACGACAGCAACAACAAACAAATTAAAAAAAAAAAAAAAAAACGCACTCAATTGTGCTCAACTGTTCACATATTCGAGCTGCAAGAACTCTTCTCATGCTGCTAAAACGAAGAAAAGCAAGAAAAAATGTAAAGAAACTCAAACGCAAACATGCATGCTTGCGTGCATGCATTTATATAAAGTATGTACATGTAAATTATAACGCTTGGCTAAATTCCAACATTTTTACACAAAATATTTTTTAGAAAAGTGGGTTGGTGTGTGCGCATGTGTGTGCTTTATTTAGTGTGTTTACTTTGCTATTCGTTTCAATGTTCTTTCCGTTCCGGCACTTTGTGTGTATTTCAGCATTTTTACATTCTTTTGGATATACGAGTGCTTGTTCACTTAAGTGTAGATAAGTGTGTGTACGTGTATGTGTGTAAGTAGGATAGAGTGTTTGTTTACTTATGAATCAATATATATACGTAAATAGTGGGTGATAGTTAATATTGTTGTTGTTGTTATTATTATTATTATTATTATTACCAGATGTTTGTGTGTTGTACCATTAAGTACTTCATTGGTTTACAGTTTTGTGTTTCATTTTCTATAAGAATATATTGTGTGTGCTGTGTGTTTATGCGTGTATATATATATGTGTGTGCCATTATTTGTTTTTTGTTTTTGTTATTGTTGTTATTGTTCTTACTAATAAATGCATAACATTTATTTATGCCTAAACTGTAAAACAACGTTCGAGTACGAGTCTGTTAGGCGTCAGTCGGTCTCATTTGTTTACAATTTCTCGGGTTTCCTTTTTTTTTCTTGTAAAACCGTTAAGCTTTAAATATAAACATTAAACATTTTAAAGTTATTGTTGTTGTTTTTCCCAACATTATATATTTTTATAATATTTGATTATCGTGATTGTTTTTTAAGAGAGCACTTGTTGTAAAAGTTCTCTTGCACTTGTCACAACTTGTCCACAACAGTTCAAATTACTTTTACTTTACATACACATTCATACAATATATTGTAACATAATATTAGAAATGGCAAAAATGGCAGTTGTTAGTGTTGTTGCCATTGTTGTTGTTATTATTTCTAGTTAATATCTTTTAATATTAAGTATAAAGTTCATTTCAATCTTTGTTGTTGACTCTCTGGCATAAGCCGACCTGGCTTAACTTGGCTTGGCCTCGCCTGGTCTGCCTTTTATACTGTTTAATATTATTCTTGTTATTATTGCTGTTGTCATTAAAAACATCTGGTAAGCGGCTGCATGTTATTGGTTTATAGTTTTTATAAGATGTTCTGTTACTTTGTCGCCGGGCTTGTGCTAGCCCTCGTACATCTTGAAAATTTGTTAGTTTAACCATTTTAATTGCCCATCTCAACGATTATTATGAAGTTTAATCTTTGCATTGCTTACCACTCCTCTCAAATGTATAAATAGTAATAAAGTTCGTGGAGTAGTTGCAAATGGTTGCAAAGCAGAAAATGTACAAAAAGAAAAGGGAAGTGATTAAATTGAATATTAAATAAGGAAAAGAAGTAAAAGGAATTTATAACTGGCTGAGGCGAAATCTTTATTATTCACCGTCAGCCATGCATGTAAGCTTTCCGAGGAGTGTATATACATTTCTATATATTCTGCACTTATAGAACTGTAATAATATGAACAATTTACTTAAAAAAATTGATCAAAAATATATTCTTGGTGGCGCCTTCTGCTGGGTATTGAAAATGGAATGACAAACTTAGTATGCCACCCATCTTATATCAAAGAAATGGTGTTGTAGTAGAAAAAAGAAGAGGAACAACAACAACAACATCAACATCAACTGTGAAATCTGTTGCATTTAATATTGCCGCCAGCATTACATTTCTGGTTAATTTTATAGCCACCACTTAATATGAAGGTTATACGTTAGATAGGTTAATCTCATACCAATAGCAATACTTAGGAAAAGGCTTAAAAAATCGTAAAAATTAATATATTTTTTCTCCATATTTCTTAGTTAAAAATTAACCAAGACTTCATTTTTATTTGATAAAGTCAAGTCTGTCCATCTGTTGTTATCTTTGATTTCATTTTTATATCCTCCCGCTCTTGTTCAGCATCAAAATGGAAAAAAATCAGTCAAGTGCCACGCCTCTAATTGATTTATTTATATGCCATACAAATTAAGGTGAAATTTGGTTAGTTTACATATTTATAATAACCTCATCTATATTTTAAAAATGGGCGTAATTGGGCAACAGACACGCCCACAATTTACAAAAAATTGAACTTGTTTGTATGTGTACGTAATACATACACTATTAGAGGGTATCATTATGTACCTGCCACGCCCACAAATGGAGGACATTAAAAATTTGGCCTAATATAAATAGAAATGTTCAAATCTACGATATACTCGTATGTATATAAAAATATTTATCGTATATGACGCTTTGGTGAGGTTTAAATTTTATGAAATTTTCCTTTCTTCCTCAATTTTTATGATTTACACATAACCGACTCGCATAAATAAGATTTTTGCATATTTTACTAACAATACTTTTTGAAAAGTTTGTTGAATAAAGAGAAAGAAAGAAAGGAACAGAAAAGAGGGAGCGTGGGAGAGACAAAACAATGCTATTGAAAAGTTAAAAGTGAAAAGCAAGATTTGTCACGCTCCAATACTCATCTAAGAGAGCACTTTAATTACCCTAATCACACACACTTACACACACACACATACGCATTTATACTGACAAAACAGGGAATAATCGAGAAAGGGAAAAGTTTTTGTATGCAAGACGTTAGCTGACGGAACAATAACTCATTCGGGTAAATCATGGTATATAGCCGACCGACCACATGCCCAACCAACCAACCAGTAGCGAAAACTAGCTTGTTAGGCATTCCTTCCAACACACCAACACTAATGATATATAGTAGGAGTCAAAAGTGCCCTTTTTTCTTTTTCTTCTTCTTCTTCTTCTTTATTTTTTGTTAGCTTAGTTAACTTGCCATTTAACTTGCTAACTGCCAGCCTAGCTGTCTGTCTGTCTGTCTTTCTGTCTAACTGAGTATCGTTTCGGTTTCAGCCCAAATACAATAGAATAGCGCGGCGGTAGTTAGTTCCTGTTGGTGGTGTTGTTCATTCAAGCATTATTTCTGTGCAGTTAGTTTTTCTTCTTCTTGTTTTCTGCTATTTACAGTTTTCAACATCTAACAATTCAATAGTCTTTCTAGCCATTGTATATATCATAGCGCTGGTAAAGTTGCAAAAGAAATCCAATAATATGCCAGTAATAACATTGTTTAAATGTTGCCCGTACGTCACATATACATATTAGAGAGAACATAAGAACAATTCATTCATTCATTTATACGCTTGCTTTCCCCATTCAAAGTCATTTAAATACTATATACCTAGATAAACTTGCATACTTATGTGCGTACAATACATACATATATAAAATTGTACGCATTCATTTATATTTAGAAAATGTAACTCAAGTGTAACCACAAGTTATTCATGCTGTTGGACTGACTGACTGACTGTTTGGATAACTAGCAGGCTTCCAGTTGGGTTTGTTGTTGTTGTTGTTGTTGTTGTTGTGCAAGTCATTACTTTTGATTTTCTGTTTTTCATTTCATTTCTGATACAAAAATTTAGAGTTTTTATGCTTCATTTTTTTTCTTCAGTCTACTGTTCAATGATTTTTTTTTATGCAAACTTTGCTGCTTTGTTGTAAGACAAATTCCTTTTCATATAATTCTCAAGTGATTATTGGTTATTTTGTTACTGTCGTTGTTGTTATTATTGTTATGTAAGTATTTAATTAGTAAATAAAAAAAGAGAATATTTGGCTTAGGTCATTAAATTAAGTACTCTTTACACCTTTATGCAAATAGTGGGCGTGGCAAGTACTAAATTAAACTTAGTAGTGTAGTGTCTCTATTTATTTATTTACAACAATTTGCTACAATTGAAATTTAGCTAAGAATACTTCAAAAATTACGTGTAATAAATATAATTAAAAGTAATGTTTAAAATATAAAAAAGGTAGATATATTTTAATGGAAGAAAAAATATAAATAAAACACGAAAAACAACAACAACAAGAACAACAACAACAACAAACTTGAATAACAAATAAAAAATTAAAAACAAAAAAAAAATAATTAAGTAAATATTACTTGCACCTATACACATATGTGTATATGCCCCAATATAATAAAAAAAAAATATCACCTCGTATTGTATTGAACAAAAAAAGGTTTATTTTTCAAAAAACTGATTCAAAAATTGATCTTATAAAAAGCAAAATTTATTGTGTCTTTTACAACAGGTTTTGTTTAATTTCACGAATTAGAATATATTTGCTTGACACGCACTTGGCTAAACTATTTAATTTTAAAATTTTAAATTTATTCTCGTTTATTTATTTTAAATTCATTACATTGTTAATTGTTTTGTTGGCTGTTATAACGGTTGTTGTTATATGTAATAAGATGCCAAAAATTGGTGAAAGTAATGTTTTCAACAAAAGGCAACTTAAAGTGAAGATCTAGCCCGACTATTGATTACTCTACAGCACTTAGTTTTACATGTTTTTATGTAACGAGTTGTTTCAGTAAACTAAGAAGCAGTATAAGGCCATATAAGTCACTTCATGAAATATTATTATATAGAAAGGGGTTCTAAAAATGGTCCAATTCCATCAATTTTCAATATTCTTCTTCTTTGAGTTAACACATATTGTTGTACTGAATTTTATCGAAATATCTCAAATAATGTCACTTGTAGCTTGAGAAAAAAATTTAAATGAAGAGACAGACGAACAGACACATGATTAAATCAATTCCGATTTTGATTGTGAATCGATCGGTACTAATTGCAGGAGTTACTAACATTCGCACAAACTTAATTTATCCTTTCCCACATGTGTTGCCGGGTATGAAGAGAGTCATTCGCTATTTACATAGCGTGTGCATTTTAGTGAGAGGTGAGGTGAAAATCAGTTATTGGTATGAGTATGAGCTATTATTTTTAATACCTTTTGATTGGTGCATTGATTTAAACATAAAAAGCAAGAGAAAAACAAATAAAAACACTCATACTCACCTGCCTGTATAAGTGTGATTACAACTAAACGCGTTGTATGCAATTTTTGGGGTTGGGGTTCGCGATTAATTGAAGGATTTTTATCATATAGAGCAGTTTAATGGAATTTTGTAAAAACACTTTTTTACTCTCAACGATTTAATTAAAGTTTTAATTACATTGCAATAATTGATTTTCAATTGCCTAACGATTCGATTGGATTGGTAGGTATGTGCTAATAATTAAAGTTTCGGATGTTTTGAATACAATTTCATTTTGTTGATTGTTTTTTATTTATTTATTTTTACATTGCTTGCAGCATTAGAGATTAAATCTTTAAATAGTTGTATAATTGTCCGTCTGTCCAATCATAATAATTTTACTTAATCCCTTGAAAAGCTACTGTTACAATTGCTTTTGCCACTGACACGTAATTGGGTAATAATTTAGATTTCCATAACAGTTACTACTCTGCAATGCGTCAATCTTGTAATCAATTTAATTTCTATGGCGTATATAATGTATGCAGTATTTATAATAGTTTGTTTAAGAATGTAAACCACATACTTTAGCAATGTACATGATTGTACATATGTGTGTACTCTTCCAGAGCGATAATAATCGTAAAAGCTATCTAAACGCTGTTATGTTCTCTACGCAATTGGCATGCTGTTATATTGTATTCTCTTATATAACAAAACAGCAAGGAGGTTTTTTTTTAATACATTCCATATAAAAATACTAAGCATACTAAGTTTGTTAGGAATTTTGCAGTAGTAGAGGTTAAAGGTGTATATTCTTGATTAGCACAAAAATCTAAATGAATGAGAAGTCATTACTAAATAAATCAATAATTATATATTAATTAGTGTCCGTAGGTCCATCTTTAGATGGAATAGTCACGATAGATAATTTTACTATATTAAGGTAAAATTTTTTTCTGACATTTTTAAAAACTTTTTTAATATTTTTAGCTTTATTTAAATTAGCAGCAAAAGGTTGAAAGCCACACCTATAATTAACAAAAATCTGCTTGCTAACTTCAATAATGAAGTTTTGATAAAAAAATTTGTCTATTTTTCCCCAAAATTGGGCATGGTCGATTAACAGATTTAACAAAATTTTTCTTTTTCACCTTTTGAAGTTGATACTTAATAATCAAACTTATTTAAAGCATAATCAAGTACCTGCTACTCTCAAATTTTCTCCTACATAAAGATGTGTAGAGAATTTCAAATGTCATACAAACCAAATTTAATTCTTTTTTTACTGCGTAGTGTTCTTTGTAAAAGTGTCATGGTGTAAGATAACATGATATCATAATAATGAATCATTTGCTAATAGGCAAAATGAAGGGTGATTGGTGATGTGGGGTATTTCACAGAAAACGCAACAAAGCAAAAGCACAACAGCAACATGGTCATGGTAATATTTATGTGCGTATGTGATATTGCAACAGTCATGGTTGTAATATTTTGGAATTGTACCAATCGTTGGCTGTTGTTGGGTGGTATGTTTTGCTTTTCTTTTTTTTTTTTTTAACGTTTAAACATAAAACATGAACATGTTGTTGGCAACAATTTTATCAGCAATTTAAGCCACAAATATTATGCTAAGCTATAGAGAGTTCTTTCTCTCTATTGTCTCTTATTTGGTCTATCTATCTCTTTTTATCTTTTATACATATCTTTTAAGTAATATATTATTCGCAATTGTTTTTTAGCATAAATCCTAATATGTCTTGAACGTCTAATACTAATTCTTGGCTAATAATGTTGTAATTATTAAGTTGGCAGCATAGCTGATACAGGGAGTAGTAGTAGTAGTGGTGGTAATAACAATAATTATACTAATGTTGATAATAACAATTCTGGTCTTTGCTTTAAGTTATCTGTGTATGCGGCAGTATTGCAGATGAAATGATCTGTAGTTGTCCGAGTTTAAAAATTGAAATGACATGAATTATTTTTATAATCAGACCGAGATGCAATCAATTTATTTATTGTTGGTTTGTATATGGAATCAATTTGAATATGGCTTGTTTATGTTGTTTATGAGAAATTATACTGCATGCTGATGCTTTTGTTGTCATTTTCACTTCATTTATGTTATTTTACATTGTAATCAAATTAGAGGCAGACAAGTAAGTTTTCATTATTGTTATAAATGGCAATAAATTGAATCAATTGAATTGAAAAACATTTCAAATACAATTTTGGTTAAAATATTTATCAAGAATAACAATAAAGAAACTATTTATAACGAGTTTTTATGGTACTTTAGAAAAATAATAGAAAACTTATTAAAAAAACAACAAATAAATGTTATACTTGGTTAAAACCAATAATTGAATGCCCTACACATCTTAGTTCTACACGATTCCTTGTCACAAAAAAGTCATTTTGTAAAAAAACGTTATATGGAAAGGGGTTCTGAAAATGGTTCAACTGGTTCCAAAATTGTCACAGTTAATTTCTAAGTTAAAGACAATAATTAAACTCCACAAAATTTAAGAAAAAAAAACCCACAAACCACAAGTAACTACTGCCACCGTTGTATCTATTACTTTACAAAACCCTCGTATAAGTATATCTACACATGTTAAAACATTTGCTACATCCATAAGTAGACGTTTAGAATACTACAAAGTTTAATATCATTCTTGATTAGCATGAAAATCGGATTCACTGTGTCCGTCTGTATGTCTGTCTTTTGTTAATAAACTAATGATTGTAAAGTTTTAATGATAGACATTTTTATCTTCAGTGCACATGAAATCTATTGATAGCCACGCCTCCAAAACGTTAAATTTCTATCTCTCAACCACAAAAACTAAGTTATGAAATTGACATATGGGCATGGTCACACACAATTTTCAAAAAAACCTTATTTTACAAAGAATCTGATTTGTTAGTTGACAGAAACTTTATTAGAGATTTTAATAATATGGTGCCACGCTCGATTTTTACCAAAATTTAATTAGAATTTTTGTTTTGTTTTATGTTTAAGGAGACTTTATTAAGATTTTTTTGTGCAGACACTTTTAGTTTCTATCAAAGTTGTTAAAAAGCCACGCCCATAATTGATAAAAATCTACTTATCAGCCACAAAAATTGAGGTGTGAAGGAAAAATTCGGTATCCATTTAATTGATGTGCCAAAAATGGGCGTGGTCGGATACTATCGGATGCATACAAAATTTACAAAAAAATCATAGACAGCGTAAAACTCTGCCTTGCAATCATGTACCCGCCATGCCCATGCTGTTTTTTATAAGGGGTTGTGTAGGGTATTCAAGAGTTGGTTTAAACTAAAATTTAGATTTTTTTAAAATTTACATTAAATGTTATTTTAAAACACTTTTTTTTGGTATACACTGTGAGGTACACTATAAATACTTAATAATACTCGGGAGAGTAGAGACCATACAAACAATGTATAGCTATAAACAATTTTATTGTTGTTGTTATAGTTTTGTCTTTTACTGCTGGCTGGATGATGATAATATTGCGGATAATAATTGTGGAATATATTCGCTTAACATGACATTTATTATTATTATTGTTGTTGTTGTTATATATTATTGTTTATAAAAAATACATGTGCTTGTGTGTGTGTGTGTGTGTGTGTGTATGTATAATATTTGGCAACATTTCTACAATGACTGAAAACATAGATTATACCCAAGTGGCTGATATTTTGTTTGGATGGAAGACTTTTATCACTAATTAGATAAAAATGCAAAAGTATAGAGATTCAACAGTTAATGGTTTTTGGCACACTCGCTCACAATTACGATAGAATGCAAATGCGAAAAAAAAAAGAAAAAAATAATAACAATAAATAGAAAGAAAGTTGTTTCATGTGATAAACATTAGACGACAAAACCATAAAAGTAAACGGCCGAATATATTTCCTTAAAAGTTCTTTTCATTCATTTTACTGTAATTTTTAAATTTTTATATTATCTTTATTATAGAGATTAGCAATATACTATAAAGAGTATTGTTTATAATTGATGCTTAGCTACAAAGGTCTAAGAGTTGAAATGGTTTGTGTGCGTTCGCCATTTCGTTTCCTGGAAAGTTCAAATAGAATTGTCCGTACGTATGTCCGCCTATTGTTGCTTTTTGTTCCACTTTAACTCCAAAAAATCGGTTTTGATGATGAAACTGAACAGTGTCACACTCTCAGTTGTGTACAATATTTAAATAATTTCCATTTAATTTTTGTTTAGAAAAGAGTTCGAAATCAACTTATGATAACTGATGCGTTTAAAAATTAAAAATCATTTTAAGTAAAGTCAGACACTCCATTATGCGATGGCAAAGTGTGTGTGGGTGAAAGAGAGAGAGAGAGAGAGAGAGAAAGGGAAATAACTAAACTCCTCAATAAATAATTATGACTATAAATGAAGAGAAAACTCATTAAAGATGGAAAGAAGAAAAAGAAGAATGGAAAAAAGGAAAACATATAAAAATAAGGAAGAAGAAAAAGAAAAAATAAAGTTGGCCGAAGCCTTAATTTAAATACCCTCCAAATCTACTTATAAATGGTGGGCGTAGCAGGCACTTCATTCCACCTTCTAATAACGTAAAATTGTAAGTCGATTTTTGTCTGTTATCTGACCACGCCCATATTTATTATATCGATGTATGGGATTGTTTTAGATGTGTGTCCAACTTTAGAGCAAAATATTTATAAAAAGTAAATAGATTGTGGGCGTGACTTATGACTAATTTTGCTCATTTTTTAAAAGCGACCTGCATGCAAAAGCTAAAAGTATTTGTAGAAATATCAATAACAATGAGAATGTCAACAACAGACAGATAAATGGATGGACATGTCTAGACCGATTAATTTTTTGACAGGGACTCTGATGGCTTTTTCTGAGTGTTGGAAAACTTAGTATACCGCCTCATCTATAATGTAAAAAGCAAAATAAAAAGCAAAACAAAATCTTCAAAGCTCGCTTCAGCAAACTCTAAAATTGATATTAAAGCATTTAAACAAATGAGGCGTAAACTCGAAAAAAGGAGTGCTTTACTGTATATCGCGTTAAACAAATAACACATTATTCACCATGCTCACCTACCCAGGAACAAAACAGTTAGTCAGTCAAACAGATCCGTCAGTCAGTGTTTTACCTGTAGCCCCACCGCTTTCCCGCGCTCCTTTGCGTAAGGCTGGCATATAAATTAATGGCGATGTCTAACGTACAACAATTTGCCAAAACGTTCACCAACTTGAGCAACAAAACCAAATTGAATTTTTCACTTTTAGCTGCAGGTGTGTGTGTGGGTGTGTGGGTAGTCAACGTTCATACACAAGTATAACCAAAAGCACCATTTTTCTTCTACACACTCTTACTCGTTCAGTCTCGCTCTCTCTCTATATATGGTTTTGTAAAGTTAAATGTAATGGTTGATGTGATTGTGTATGGATGGTAGTAAGTGTGATGGCAGCGATGGGTTCAGTTTTCTGGTTCAGTTTCATCATCATTTTTTATTGCTCTAAAATTTTCTTCATATATGAAATTAATTGAGTTTGTGAGATACCAACACACACACACACACACCCATACCCATACTCAAATGCAGCTGTTTGCATACCGAGAATTTAAAAAACATAAATCGTACGGCATGTTACCGTGCTAACGTAAGCAGCTCATAGTTCTCTAAACAAATTTACTTCATACACTCCTTTAGTATGGCATTCTGCACAAGTGTGCACATGTATATGTATGTATGGCTGTGTGCAAGTTTAATTAAGCGTTGAAAATGAAGAAAAAGAACAAGAAGAAGAAGTAGAAGAACTTTAGTCTTTGTTTGAATTATGAGTGAGTCCCCCGATCTTCATGTAGCACGGATAACATACCGCTGCACCAGTGATAATTGTATTTTAGCTAACGATGCGCTTCTCTCTGCCCTACACCCTTGTTAACCAACTCTGAAAATCTTATTTAAAATTTCATATTTGTGTTTGATCATTTGTTAATATGTACCGTTTGGCTAGAGATAGAACTTCCAACTAACAATTCTTGTATAACCTCAACTAAACTAAATATGAACTACAACTACAACAACAATGCATGGGAGAGAAAAGTTTATCTAGGAAAATCGTACAAACGAACATCGTCAACATTATAAAAAGCCTCGACCTGTACAATGCTCATTTTAACGCTTAAAAGGATTCAAGAGTATACAACACCCAAACACACTCAGAGAGAGAGAGAGAGAGAGAGAGATGGATAGAGAAGATATAGTAGAAAGGTAACACTGGCAGCTCAACTGTGATGTGATAAATGACCCGCAACATACTTCTCCAACCATTCAAGCATACCAAACATCCTGCCATGTCCATCCTGATTCAAAAATCCAAACAGACAAACAAACGATACACTACACCTTTATATGTGTTGTTCTACACATATTCTCTTCTACACTTGCATTCTCGGGCAAACGTTACTATGTAGGGAAGCTTTAATGAAAGCTATTTATCATATAACCCCGAAGCCAGAGTTAGCGTATTTACAGCACAACATCAACACACGCACCATTACCGAGTAACATTAAAAAGCAACATTAAGTAAGTGAGTATAAGATGGAAAGACACAAAGTGAAAGAGTGCAATGGTGAGAAAGAGAAGGGTAGGAAGAGTGGAGAGTGCTGTACAAGGACAAACATTGTAATTTTGTGTGTGATGACAGGTGAAGGTTGTAGGGTAAAACTTTAAACGTTTATTCACTTGCTTACTATAATAACGTAAAAATGTAATCTACACTCCCACACGCACGCACCGCAATACCATTCTAAACTCACAAATCGCATGCTGGGTTCCATTTGTTAGACATTCTTATGATTGCTACCACCTGGCAGTTGTTGGCAATAGATGTTTATCTGATTTATGGAACACATACATACCACACATATGCTCACCTTTATATACATATAAACATATAAATATTCTTCTTCTTTTCTATTTATTATTTCACTGTTCATTACATTTGTGAACATTTCTGTTAGCTATGAAAACGTTTTTGATTCGTTTTATTTTTTGTTATAATAGTTTTCTCATTCATTTTTAAGATTTTCATCCACTACACATAAGAAGGTGGGTATATTAAAAATGTCAGAACGAATCTTTGCAGACCCTACAAAGTATATATATTTGGAGTTGATCTAGATATGTCCGTCCGTATGTCCGAGGTTATGTCTGTTGTTCCTACTCTCATAGGGATAAATTTTAAGTAATTGAGTAAAAAAAACTGTTAGACGGCATAATAATGTGCCTGTTACGCCCACTATTTTTATGGTACATGTGAAAATCATTTTTGAACTAAACTTAAGCCACATCTTCAATATCCTCCACATTTATACAGAAAAAGTAGGCGTGGAAAGTTCATGAGTAAGCCCCTAATAGTGTCTGTATCACGCGTTAGTTTGTAAATCGACTTTTACGCTGAGTATGATTTTTTGAAAATTGTAGGCGTCTCTGTTATTTGACCACGCCCATTTATTGTCCATCGATGGATAAGCCAATTATAAGAAAGTATATCAAATTTCAAGTACATAGCCCAATTGTTGTGGTGGATAAATAGGTTTTTGTCGATTGTGGGCGTGGTACTATAACGATTTTGCACACATTGAAAAAGCAATCTGTCTGCTGGAATTGGAAGTGTCTCTTTAAAAGTTCAGCTCAATGACTCTGAATTTTACAATTGTAATTGTAACAAAAATAGGCGGACACCCGGACATAAAAATCCAGCTTGACATAGTTTTTGATGCTAATCCATAAAATATAACCTTTGTGTTGCCAATACGGTAACAAACTTGGTATATTCTGCATATATGTGAAGGATAACTTTGTTTAAAACTAAAACTGAATCCATATACAATATATTGATATTGAGTAGAGATTTAAGTTTTGAGCTTCCACCTAAAATACATATTTTCACTTTTTTAAATTGATTTGATTTGGGAATCGATAAGTGTCTACTTTACACCACTTCACTCTCTTGTGTCTTCTTCTTTGAAATTTATTTATCTTTCTCTCTTACTCTGTCATATGTAGAGGATTTAATTCAACCAAAACTAATACCAATAAAAGTGAAATTCTTACAAATCTTTAATATATTAAACATGTATTTGCCACACTAACACGCACTATGTGGTATATATACATATGTGATGATGTTCACATTTTGTTTGAGGTAGACCATTGCTATCCATAGTTGGATAATGTAACGTAAGGTATTCGAAGCAATCTATAACAAATTACATTTAATCCGTAACACTTGGAGGCATTAAAGGGGTTAATATTTCATTTCATTTCAAATTCACATGTACGACTTGTTGATTGTCACTAGGTAGGTAGGTAGGTAGGGGTACATCTCTCATTCTCTTACATATACATAAAAGATGAACCCAGACTGACAGACAGATACTCACTACTCAATCAATGTATATAAAGTCTAAAAATGTAATCACTACATGGCAATAGGTTGGTATTGGATAATGTGTGTGTATGTGGTTTACCTGAAGCTAAGCTATTTATATCTAATTCGGATACAGTCAGTACATACATGCACACAATCATCGTACATTTCGCTACCGTGCACATTCTTTCCATTCAGTTGTGTAACGGGCCTCCTCAACAAGCCTCCTCCTCCCTTTAGCCAGGCGTAAGTGAAAGAGGAAACGGAAATTGAAAATCTACAGATTTGCCAATGATTGCATGTGTGCGTGTTTATAATACACACGCACACACAAATATATGAAAAATGGCTGTGACGCTGAGAGCAAATGTCTTGCATGGTAATGACAGTCACGTAATCTGAGCTATTGCTGACATCGTCTGCCAACGAAAAGACCATCGATCTAAAAAAGCAGAAAAATAGAAACATCGGCTTTTTGCTTTCATTCTATGCTTATACTATACTCGTATATGTACATTTATGCATGGGATAGATTTTCTAATGTGTTTTCTAACGGAAATGTATCGAACTGCTAATGAGGGGTGGAGCGCTATAAATTAAACATTGTTTCGTATGTGTATGCGTATGTGTGACTATGAAATTATAATTTATATATATATTTTTTTTTGTTAAATATCACTTTTAATAATTTAAGTTCTTCTGGTGATTGCTTTCCATTCTATGTGTACGGTGTAGCTAGTGTAGAGTTTTGCTAAGTTTTGAAAACAAAATGTTAATATTTTGCAATCAGAAACATTAATGTAGACAAAGACAAGAAGATAGAGACATAAAGAAAGAGATAGAGTGAAATAAATTTAGAAAAAGAAGAAGATGTATAAAAAAGAACACAAGAGAGTGGAGTAGTGTAAAGGAGCCATATATCGATTCCCAAATCAAATCAATTTAAATTGTGAAAAAAGTGCTTTAAGAGGAAGCTCACAATTCAAATCTCCAAAAAATCATTCCTGAAATCATACTTTATTAAAAACTTTTAAATGCGTCTCCATTTATTTAAAGAAGCCTTTTAGCGTTTTATCATCGCACTTATTAGATAATAAGATAAAAACAAGTCGTAAACAGGAAACTTGGACCTTAGACCAATTTGTAAATACTTTCCACCGATTTTTTCCAATTAAAATACTAACTGAGGGCGTGGCAGGTAATTAATTGCAGCTTGTAGATCGGGTTGTATAAAATTTCAGCTCAATATCTTATAATTTACTAATGGGACAGTGCCAACAACGCAACGATGCTAATCAAGAATATTTATATTTTGTTGAATCTCTAATGACTTTTTCTGGGTGTTATACCGAATACCCCATCCCCCATATTATGGGTAGGGTATAAAAATCATTCAAACTCGTTAACATCCTAAGCCTATAACATCCTTTTCTTAAAAAAAAAACAACGTATTTTCTAATATAAAAATCTCTTAGAGAGATGAAAACGTAAAGAGACAGAGAGAAGTGTCAGCCCTCCAGGTAAATGTTTTCCATCATTACTAAATTACCTGTAAACGCTTTTCTTAATATATTTCGTGTTAATATTATTATGTTTTTTTTTTCCTTTTTTACATTTTTTTTCCAACAGTTTCTTACTTCTTAACGATTATAAGGATTTTATCTATTTCTCTTTCACGTTTTATCGTCTTGACTGCTTTTTTTTTTCTCTCTCCTACCTGTCACAAAGGATTTTAACTCTTATGGTATTAGATTATATATAAACTGTCACGTGATGAGGTTACCAGCTGGTGTCTGTTGTCTTTTTTTCTTCATTTTAACACTCACTGCTTCATATTTCTTCTTTGTTGGTAGAGTAGAGAAGGCACTTACGTTGTGTAGGATTTAATTATAGAAAAAAAGAAAAAAAAAAAAAAAAGTAATAAAAAATAACAACAACAACAACACTAGAGCTTAGTATGTATTTATATTTGGTGGGTGAAAGGAAGCTTTATAAAATATTAAACAAAATAAAAGGAAGACGAAAATGATGAATAAGCGTTACGGTGAGTGTTTAGCTTTAGTTTCAGCTTCAGCTTCATTTAATGCGGTAATAAAATAACTTGTATAAACGTCCGTACGTACTTTTTTTCTTCCATCCGTTCAACAGTTAACTATATGTCTGCTTTACATCCTTAAGGCAGCCAAGCTATGCTCTCTAACAATCCAGCCAAACACTTACTAAAAATTTCACAAAGTTGAATTTCCGTCGGCCACAGCTGTTAACTTCTCTATATAACAAGGAAATATAAAATGGCAGTTAAGGCTATTGGGAGATAAGGTATGGAGATGGGTAGGTAGAGATAAAATAGAAGAAGTAGGAGAATGAGAAAATGAGGAAAGATTTATATTTTGTCTCTATCCTCTGGGCTTGATTTTAAATCATAATAAACACAGACATTCATTCATTTCCTATCATCATCATCATAATTTTACAGGTTGTTTTCCATGCATATAAAATACATGTGTGTGTATGTGTGTATGTACAAGTATGTATAATAAGCTTTGTCTACTTGTACTACATCGTCTTGGTTTTTTCCTTTTTCTCTCAAATATTTCAAATGAAAATTGTGCTGACAATAAAATTAAATCTAAATCAATTTAACAGCAGCAGCAACACCATCATTAGACACCAAGATTTTTTTTTTTTGTTTGTGTCGTTCATCTTGGCGTCTTTCCATTAACAACATACTGTTCACGTACTGATGTGTAATACTAAAGTTGACAAAATTGTTCAAAAAAAAAAAAAAATAAAAAAATAATAAATTAAATAATCTTTGTATAAAATGCCTTCTAATTTCATGCACATGTAAACAAAAAAAGTTTTGGTTTTTTAGAAAAAAAAAATTCATTCATTCAAATAAATTTCTATTCTCGGCTGCTTTAATTATAATGATTTAGTTGCTTTGTCAAAGGGAAAGTTTTCATGTGTTTTATGATGCAAAAATCTTTAGGAAATGTTCCAAAAAGGAGAAGAAGACAAAAACATAAAAATAAATTATATGCACGCGTTTGGTGCATTCATTTACTTCTGAGTTGCGGAGAAGATATATTTATACACATTGTTGTTGTTGTTATTACAAGCGCATCTGATGATAGTAATCATAATGATGATGAGAATATCTCTAATTTATATATACATATATATGTCATGTATGTGTGTGTGTGTGTGTGTGTGGTGTAGCACAAAGGGTCATTTCGTACCGGTTTTATAAGCAGGTTGATTGTGTTGTATTTAAAAATTGCATTTTATTGTTGGCAACATTCCCAACAATATATATATATATGTTGTTGTTGTTGTTGTTCTTGCTGTTAAAATTTATACCCTTTCCCTTTTCATTACACTGTTAATAAGGTCATTGCATAAGCAACTACTCGTAGGAGAGACCCCAGAGACCTTACAAGGTATATGCATCCAAATAGCATCTAGCTCCATGTAGCCAAGTCTGTTCGGGTGTAACATGGTAATCCTTTTTATAGAAATTACTGGACAAATTATTTGAAGGCCACGCCCATAGTTACGATAAGTAAATATATCGATGTGCAATATTTGTGGTGTACTGTAATAGCCACGCCCACAATTGACAAAAAATATAATATATTTTCATTGATAAATAAAGTGGGCGAAGATACATACGCACTTACAATCAATAACTAACCCTCTGTGATACAAAATTCGACGTTTGAGTTAAAATGCAGCACATACTGTAATAGTTGTGCCACGCTCACCTAATAAGGTATATAAGTGTAGGGTATTCAATAATCGATATTAGCTAAATGTCGATTTTTGCAAATATATTTTTGGTGCAACGTCTTTACTTTACTTGGCCTCATCAAAGCTGAAACTTTATTATACGTTGCATATGTGCGCATAACTGAATGCATGAATACGTCATTCATGGCTATTATATGTGCCATGAAGTCATATATTACATACCAACATGTATACAGGGTGTCTACAAATCATTATTGAAGGATTATAAAATAATGCCAGAAATGAAGAGACATGCAGTTATGTAGGCCAGAATTGAGTCCATTATTGTTGCTCTAATGGGGATTTTGTTAAATAATTATATAATCTAGGTGCCAGTTAACGTTAATTAAAATTTCATGGAATTGTAATAAATGTTGCCAAAAATATGAATAAATTGGTTTTAATATCAATTTGTCCTCCAATGTGTAAGATACACACCCTGTATGTACAATATATATTATAGATATGTACGCTGTTGTGTTGAGTTGTGTGAATTTATTGTGTGTGCCTGCGCTTGTTTGCATATTAAAATGATGTATTATTCTATGTGTGTGTGTGTATGGGTGTGTGTGTGCATAAGTGAGTGTTGAGTATTTTGAATTTTTCTTCGTTTTATTACAATTGTTGTTGTTGTTGTTGTTATTTACAATTTTGTTTTACTTTTTGATTCAATTTCCTCAACCATATGATTTTTTGTTTTATTGGCATATGGATCAACGCGGATTCTTCTTTATTTATAATATTTGTTGTTGTTGTTGTTGTTGTAATTGTTGGTTGTTTTCACTTTAAGTGTTTATAACGCTTGATAAAGGAAATGTTTTTTTTTTTTTTTCTTTTTCAAAAATATATGTATGTGTCACCCAATCTAAATGTTTATGATTGTATATAAATAAGTTGTTGTTGTTGGGGTTGTTGGATATGTATTTGCATTTGTGTATTTGTGTTAGTGTCTCTATAGATATTTTAGGGTCTCGTAAATTATTTCGCCTCTTAATAAAGTATTTTGTTGAAACATTTATGACAATTATAATGCCGCTAACTGTGGCTGCTTGTTGTTACAAGCAAATACAAATAACAATAATAATAAATACGGTAGTTTGAAAGATACCAATCTTTATTATTATACAATATAGAAGAGTGTTGACACATTCATGTACATATATGTGTGTGTGTAGATTCATCAGCTAATAGTTTTATATACAAAGTCTCGTAAACAGTTTAGTTCGTTTATTGGGCATTTTTGTTGTTATTGCTGCTGCTGCTGCTGCTGAACAGCAATGACGAGATTGTTGTTTTTGAAAATCATAAAATTGAATTGAAATTGTGCTAAAAAAGTTTATAGTTTTCTTTTGCAAAAATATTTATGAACAGTTCATGGGCGAGGAGAGATCGATTAATTAATTAATTAATTGTGTGTGGCAGTAAACCTCTTGTATTGCAATCGTAAAAACAATCCGAATAAAGCAATAGTAACAAAAGCAACAATACCAACACCTACAACAGTAACAAGAAGAAGAACACGAACAACTAAAACATCATTAATAACAGTAAACAGCTACAAAAGGAACACCACCAACAAAAAGTTTAATTCCAACAATAATAAAATCTAACAACACCAACAAAAAGAACAACATGAAGATGAATCGGGCGCTTTGGACTTTAATTTAACAATAATTTGTTTTCAATATTGTTCGTTCTTCTTTTATTATATTATGTTGAAACTGAATAACAAATAATTACGAGTCTGCCTATCTGTCTGTCTCTCTATTTATGTTATCATTAAACTCTATTAAACATATAATACTTTTGCGGCACTTAAGTGGTCAAATATTCTTTTAAACTAAATGTGAATAAAAATGATTCAACTGAACAATAGATGAATTTCGATTTTAACAGAAATAATATAAAGAAAAGAAAAATTATAGTAACTTTAGTTTTTTGATAAAAAAAAAGTATTTATTTTTTTTTTTTTAATAAATTTTTTTAAAAGGTTACAAACTGCCTTGAAAAATATATGTTATTTAATTTATTTGGTTGTTTTTTTGTTGTTATTATTGTTGTTGTTGTTTTATTTTCAATATTTTGTTAGAATGAAAGGTTTTCAAACAATTTGACACCTGCCTCAATATGTAAAGGATTTATCCCTTTGCATATATTTTAATCTCTTTCGTTGTGTGTGAATATCTTCTGCTCGTGTTCAATAACACATACAAACAGCAGTTGTTATTGGCAGTTGGTGAACTTTGTTTTTTTTTTGTTTACCCTTTTTCTGTACTTTCTCTTTATATATTTTCATAACCATCACTTTCAGAATGAGAGAAAATATATTATTTTGTCGAAATGTTTGCAACAGGAGAATATTGCGGAGTTTCAACAAAGTACATTCTTATAATCGGAAGACGCTGGGAATTGTTAAATTGATGCGTTTTAAAAATGTTTTTGCACAACGATTCATGATTTCCAAAAATGTCTGTCTCTCCGTCTATTTTTGATAATATCTTCCATTCTTTTAGATTGTGTTGTAGAACTATTTTTGAAAATCATTTATCTGGAGAAAGTGTTTAGTACTAAGTAAAAATTATATATTTATCTTAAGTCAAAATTTGTTTACATTTCATGTGAATGTAAATATACTGTCAATTCATTTACGTTCATTATGCACAAAGGAAGGCTTTCCGAACTTTTATGACAGTGATTGTGGGCATGGTTGTTGAACAATTTTGACTAGAATAACAGCGTACTTGGTTTTAAAAATGTCTTTAAAGTTTCATATACATATAAAAATTGTCAACAACAAACGAACGGATATGTTTAAAACGATTCAGATTTGAATGCTAATTTATTTGATCTTTCTCGCAAATGTATTGATAAACATAGTATGCCTCTCACATGAATCAATTTATTCACTGTCATATATATACGCTGCAAGTCACAGAGTATCTGGGCATATAGTTAATATACGTTGTAAACCAAAAAGTACTTTTCTTCTGACTTTTTTTTGTTTTTTTTTTGACGAATGCATGAAAATCCTTGCAAAACTCACAAACAAATCTGGTGATTATTAGTTTCTTATTTGGTATAACACACATGCTCGTGCTCAGGCTCATACATTCACATATTTTTATATGGATTTTACTTTATATATATTTTAACGATTATATGAAAATATTTGAGATTGTAAACAGCTTTGATTGAAAGCATTAAAATCGAAGAGAAGTTTCAATAACCCAGAAAAGTTTTATAAAAAAGAAACGATTTAGCTTACAGCGAATCATCTGAATACCCTCTTAAGCTGTAGCTGTAGTATGCGGTTGAAAAAAAAAATTAAGTGTTGTATCATAAAAAAAGGGAACTGAGATGGACATAGATTGATTGGATGTACGGACATTGGATTTCGATTTCGATTTCAATTCATAACCCTTTTCTATAAATCTTTATATCGAACACATTACAACATCCTATACTGCGTCACTGTTGATGAGTTTGTGAAGGTGTTTTTGTTATGGATTGAAAAGAAAAATAAAAACTTTTCAATAAACATTTCAACCTCAATTTATGCTTAAACGTATGCGTGCATTTGTGCAAAATATATATAAATGTGTGCGTGCGTGTAAGTGTACAAACATGCTTATGTGAAATGATTGCTTTCAATGTTTGTTTATCAGCTTAACAACGATTATGTGGCAAAAATAAGAAATTTCCTAGAAATGTTTCTCGTCATCGGGAAAGAATCTGTAATAATACGTAAGTAATGTACAGTAAAGGATTAAAATGTATGTAAAAATATGTGCTTTTACATAAAATTGAAGTAGGAGGAAGGTAGTAATGGTACACACATACATATACATTGATCAGTGGATCTGTGTGTGTTTAATTTGCAGCTTTTGCTTTAAGGATTAATGTCAACATTTTGATTGCCTTCACTATCTGGTGTCTGATGATGTTTTTCTTTCCATATATTTTAACACTAATGAGCACTAGACGGGCAGCTTAGAAACACTGGTCAACAAGCTTCTATCAGTTGAATATGTTTAAATAAAGAATACAATAAAAAATATTGTAAAAGACTTTAAGTGAACTTCATACACACTCATTACAATTAGTCAGCTTGATTTTTTTCAATTTCAATTATGCGTTATTATTCAATTTTAAATGTGTTTTATATTTTTTTTAGTTTCGTTTAAATTTTGATTGAATATTTTGCATTTTCAATTGTGATTTTGATTGGTTTTAAATTTGAATTTTTTTTCATTTTCATTTGAAATTTTTTCATTTTCATTTAAAAATTTTTCATTTTCATTTGAACATTTTTCAATATCAATTAAATTTATTTTTATATATTGTTTAAGTTTTTTTCTTTTTTTTTTTTTTTTATTTTAAAAGAAATTTTATTAATATTATAACAGCAAGGATATGAAATTAAGAGTAATTACCCTACAGCTGTGTAGCTACACTAATTTAATTAAAGTAATGTGATCAAATTTAGTTTTCATTAACAACAAATTCATTACTGAACCACCTATGAGATATAAAAATGTGTTGAATTTGAAAAAAAAAATCAAACCGAAATGGAGAAAGGGCAGAAATAACATGATAGTTATGGCGGCCGTCGTACAGTTTCATATGCGCACACATTCCATAATACTAAAATCACTAAATTCCAATAAAATATTCAATATTTAAAACGGAACACATGGTGCCATAACACATTGTTGTATCGATAGGTATACAATTTGTTATTGTTGTTGTATAAAGTCATTTGTTTGTGTGTTAACGTAAGCGTTTGCAAAATTTTAACTTTAATCTCTTCAATATAATTTATACTCTTATATTATTATTGTTGTTGTTGTTGTTATTGTTATTATACACATAGACAAGCCTTTTGTAATGGTAATATTTTAATATATTCATAATCTATATACACAAGCCTGCAACACTCATTCACTCACTCACTCACTCACTGACTCATTTGCTCGCTCGCACATAGGCATGCATGCATAAGCATCAAGTCTGTATTTAACTGTCCATTGTATTGTAATGTGTTAAATTGTATAAGCGTATATACGTATGTGTGTCATTTTCCGTTTGGGCTTTAAACATTATTTATTATGCTAAGCTGTCATAAGCAAATAAATCGTTTTTATTATTATCATCATTTGTAGTTAAATCACGCGACAAACACTCTTGTGCCCTTTCGCATACACAAACCAACTTATACAGGAATGTACGTATGCTACGTCTGTGTGTATGTATGTTTATAAAGTTTTTATATTTACCCATATATACACGTACTAGCGTAGCTGATGTTTGGTTTGTGGTATTCTTTTTTCCTTTTTTTTTTTTTTGATAATATTTTCATTTGGTGGTTGGTTGGCATTATAATGTTAGTGCCGCAACCTATGCAACACACCCTGTATATGCATGCAACGAGAGGGTTAAATGATAAACAAAATTGTAACAAAACAAGATGCAAAAAGTAAACAAAAAAAAAAGAAAAACACCAAAAACAAAAACAACAACAAATAGAAAAATAGAAGTCGATGTGACTCGTTTAGAGTAAAGTTGTGCTGTGTTGGGACTTTTTGCTATATTACATTTGTTGTTGTTATTGTTTATGTTTTGTTGTAGAGTGTTGTGTACACGTACGTGTGACCCTTTTGTTACATGAAGTATGTATGCGTGTGTGTGTGTGTGTGTTTGGGTTGGGGCGTGCTCGTATTAGTAAGTACTTGTAACATTTGGTGCAACTAGTGGCCGCTGAATAGTGTCTCGTTTTAGTGCTTTGCTCCACTCTCCCTCTTACTCTTACTCCCCACCCAACCCATCACCTCAGCAGCTGCTGCTATTTTGTTTTTATATAAACATAAATTGTTGACTTTTGTAGAGGTATGAATGTAATAAAAATGGCACGCGTTGCGTTTGTTTTATTGAATTTTTATTATATTACGCGTTTACGATTTATGTTTTATTATGTTTGAGCATTTATGTGGTATATAGTATACAATATATTATATGTGTGGTTTGTAAGTGTGTATGTATGTTTGTGTGCTGTCCCATTTTATAATATTTGTTGTATTTATTTATACCCAAGTCATAACCCTTGGCAAGGGCTACGCATTTAAATGCAGACGAGTGTTCTTGATTAGCTTTTGACTTTGCTTTGCGTTCTTTTTTTTTTCGCTTTAAAAGCAAACTATGTGTTGTTGTTGTTGCTGTAAAACCATTGACAGATGTATGTTTATAATGGCCTTAACAGTTTAACGAGGGTAATAAAGTGTTTAACTTGCCATAAAATTTAATGTAATATTATGCAATTTTTTTATACGCATCAAAAAATCTATTCGAATAAAAAGTAAAAATTATTACAAACGAAATCAATATAGTTTATGGTTTGTGACTCTCTGACTTTATAATTATTAAAAAAAAAAAAAAAAAAAAAAATTCAATATTTTTCCATAAAAACTTAAGCGTTATTTTTGTAATCAACCACGCCTTTATTTTGGTTTTTCAATGAATACTCTAATTATATATACTAGATTTAAACTTTGTAGATTTGTTTTTATAATCGTAAAAGATTTTTGTCTATTGTGGGCGTGGCTATAAGGCGATTTGCTTAATTTTGTATAAGAAGCTTCATACACGGATTATAATTAATTTGCATTCTTTATCATAAAAAGGATTTTGGTAAATTATGAGCGTGACTATTTTTTTAACCACGCCCATTTTTGGTTTTTTAATAAAAGCATCAATTTTACGTACTGAAATGTATCAAATGTTAGTTTTATAGAAGAAATGTTGTGACTTTTGGAAAAAATTTTATCCATTGTGGGCGTGACAATTACCCGATTTCGCACTTTTTCGATATATGCGCCATCTGCATTCATATATTTAAAATTTAAAGTGCAATATAAAATACATATAATCTATATCCTTTGGGATGCTCACATTCATACGGACGGATGGACAAGTCTAGATTGATTAAGATATTTTTAAGAATTAAGAACTTTGTTAAAGAGTTTTTTCTGGGTGTTGCAAATGATCCTCCACATATGTTTTATGTTGTGGGTATATAAGAATTGAAGCAAAATTTTTAATGATTATACAGAATCCAGGTTAATTACTCTTCATGTTGTTAATGTTGTTCATTTAGTTAAATTGTAAATTGTTTAAAGTTCTTCATCTACTTCTTTAAAGTATAAAAGTTGAACTATTTCATTAAACTTTTCTTTTATTTAATTGCAGAAAGTTTAAAAGACTATTTTGGCCGTTTTGGTGAAATCTCAGAAGCTATGGTTATGAAAGATCCCTCAACGCGACGATCGCGGTAAGTAAAACCATCTTACAATCTTAGTACTGCCTTTAAAAATATGTCATTTTTTTGTTAAGATTTTTTGTTAAAATGTGGGCGTGTCTATCATACCATTTCATCTGATTTCAACAAAAATTTGAGCGTTGGAAGGAGCGCTACTTTTATTTAGTTTGATTATCTCAATTTTTGCAATCGAAAAATCATTTATAGGAAAGACGGACAGACATTTGAATTAAAATTTGATGTTGTAATGTATTCTTTAGATATATTCTATACTGTTTAGAACAATCTTTGATCTACAAAGAATTTCTGTTAAAAACATTTTGACAAACTTAGTATACTTCCGAATACCTCAAGATGGTGTGATTATAATAATAACAATCATTCTCTTTAATTTTACGTAATTTTATGTTATTGTTGTTTGTTGCAATATATAATGTCATCTATTTAATTTATAAACATTAAAAAATTCTTTAAACTCACTTTTGGTGATTTATTGTTAGACTCGGCAGAGTAGTGCGGATGCAGGTGGTGAGATTGAAATGGAATATGAAACTTTTTGTTGCTATTGTTGTTGAAGAATTTATTTAAAAAACTTTTCTAATTTGTTATTTTGTTTGTACACCTTTGTAACCTTTGTAACCTGTAGATACTTTGTATATTCCGTTTTGTAGGTTTTCGTTGTCATTGTTGTTTTTGTTGCTTTTTCAGCCAAAGTGTAACATTTTGTATAGTTTTGTATTTGATTTGATTTTGAGGAGAGTGCAAGAGAACAGCCCCAGCCACGTACTTTTAGAGGAATTTTGTTAAACATTTATTACAAATTTTCTTTAAGTTAAAGTGATGGAAAAATTTCCATAAGCATTCTTCTTCTTCATCTTTGTATTCTTCTTCTTCTATTTTTCTTTCAATTTTTATACTCTACACATAAGATATGCGGTCTATTAAGTTTGTTTTTCCGTTTACGCCAGCAGGAGGTGCCAAAAACCCTAAAAAATATATATATTTTTGATCAGCATCAATCTGATACGATTTGGAAATGTCCGTCTACTTTCCTGGCCGTACATTTGTATATATTGGGTGGTAATATTCTTAGTTTCATTAACTTAAAGTTTATTTAAAATGGGCAAATTTGGTCAAGATCCACGCCCACAATAGGCAAAAATATATTTATCTGCCATTAAAATGTACCTAAGAAGTTGGTATTTGGTACACATATGTATTTGTTATTATTCCATTCATCGATGTGCCAAAAATGGTTGTGTTCGAATAACAGACGGCCCCCGATCTACAAAAAATCATCCTTGACTTAGAAAGCGACTTGCAACACATAAGTCGCATAAAAATAAATACATTCCTAGTACGAAATGCATTATTAGTACCTGGCACGCCCATAATTTGAAAAAAATTTAAAAAGTATTTCTAGTTTGACTAATTTTCTTTTTTCGTATATCTAAAAATCTCCTCAAGTTTTGTTTTATTGAATTGTTGTATATAAACACATAGAGTGGTGAGTGAGGTTGAGTTTGAGTGTGTGTTTGTTTTTGTACTGTTAGTTGTAAGTAAATTTTTTTTTTAATATCAACTTATAACAAAGACTATTATGGTAATACTTTACACTGAAACCAAACAAACCGAGAGGCACAGAGATAACCGCCGCTACGTAAACGTACATTTTGCTTAGCCTGACATTTTGCTCTTTAACTCCTCGCATAACTTTAGCTATTAAACTTAGTTACATGTAGTAAATTTTCTTGGTGTACGTGTACACTTCAAAGTCTTCTCAAAGAAATGCTTGTCGTATGTTGTTTATACTACTAGTGCGGCTGCTGCTGCAACCATCTCATCCATCCAGAGTTACATGCTCACATAACTAACTAACTAACTAACTACATATATATACAATAAAACAGAGGTAGGGCAAAAAAAGTAAGAGTTTGAGTAAAGTGTTGAGTAGAAGAAGTACACACACACACACACACACACACACACACACAAACAAACATAAAATAATATAATTTTTGTTTTTCAGTTTTGTTAAGTGATGTTGTTGTTAATGTTTTCTCTTATTACATATAATGATACTAGTGAAAGTGGTCCAAGTCCATAACATAAACATAATCATATAGATGTTGGAACTTTCATATATTTTGATATATTTTCTAATTCTAATATTTTTATGAAAATGGACTTGGATCACTTTCATAATTATCGTTTCTATTGCCTTGCCATTGCTTAATGTTGTCAGCTAGCATAAAGCAAAGTCCTTACAAAATTGTCATATATAGTTTCATACAGTCTCACACGCACACTTACCTATATGTGTATATATGTATAGAAAATTTATGCATAAAATTCAATTAAGAAGATAAATTTACTGTGTTAACTGCTTTCTAATGAGATATTAGGTCCTATACATTGCTACACATACTTGATATAAGTTTTTTTTTTTTTTTATTTATGATAAAACAGGGTGGAATAATATTGCAAGAGTTAGTATAAACAGAACAACGTTAGGATTCATGTATGCTGAGTTTGTGATGAAAGAAAAAATATAATTTTTTTTAAAAATTTTTTATTTTTCGTTCTGTTTTTTTAAGTGACTTTTAAAATTTACCTAAATCCATTTTTTTCTAATGTTGATATATCGAAAATTGTTTGTATTCCAATATAATTAATTGTTCGTAAGTTTTTTCTTACGCGTCAAGCGTTTGCAATAAATCTTGTTTAAAATTCTTGCTATAAAATAAGATTTTCTTTCTCCTAGTCTCTCCTTTCAATTATACAATAAATTATGTACAAGCAATATAAATTTATAGTAAATTCTGTATTCATACAAGTGAAAGAACTAAATTTGGCTTTTATTTGCATATACTCGTATGTACATATTTAATTATGTGGGCGCTGCAGATACCAAATTAAGCTTTCAAGCTCAAGTGCATATCAACTTCTATGTCACAAAAGGAACGTGGGCGTAACCCGCCCACCATCAGTGTACATTAATGGAAATTTTTCAATTTTATTGCTCCGTATGGCATGCGCATGGCTATCATGACGCTGATGAAGAATATATGTACTTTAAGTAATAGCTGAAGCCTTTTTCTTGGCATGGCAAAGGAAAGTTTAAACTTGATCTACCTAACTCCCCAATATCAATTTTTCTCATATTTAAATTTTATCACAGAAAATTTTCATTATCTTGTTATAGAGAGAAGAAGTTTGAAAACATTGTTCCGTGTGGTTTAAATTTTAAAATAGTATTTATTTAGAATATAAAATGTATATTTAAACATTAAATGAAACGAATTTCTGTTGTTTTTGATTTGTTTTCGCTTAAGTTTAACGTGTTGCTTGATGATGTTGACGACGACAACGGTGATGGTTTGGGTGATGTATTAAAACCAAAACCAAAGCGGATATATTAACCAGTCATACAATATGTATGAACAACAACAACAACAACAAATATTAATGAAACCTTCTTTTTGCCTTGCACACGTAAATATAAACACACAACTCGAATCACTTGGTGGTTGGTGGCAACTTTTGTGATTTACAAAATGCAGACTATTGTTGTTGTTGTGTTGTTGTACATACATAAAGTCACCACTTCCGGCTACAAGGTTGTTGCACTTGTATATACAAAACACATACACACACACACGTTCTCTTTAATTCTCATACATTTATTTAAATTTTTCTTTGGTTTTTGTTTTTATTTAAGTTATTTAATTATATAATTCTTCTTCTTCTTATTTCATACAATCTAACAAAAAAATACTACAAGATCGTCATCAGCAGCTAGCATAATGTAATAAAAATAAAAAAAAAAAGAAGTAGAAGAAGAAGAAAAAAACCAAGAAACATAAAGAACAATAAGAAAACAAAAGAAAATCTCACTCTCTATTCTCCTCCACTATTCTACTCTAGTGCCTATAATAAGAAGAAAACTTATTCAAGCCGAGAATTCTATTTCAGTAAGAGTGTGTGTATGTACGAGTATGTCTAGATAGAACTGTCGGGCCATTGTCTAATATGTTTGTATGTTAGGGTTTTTTTTGTATATTTATTTGTCTCATAACTAGAACTCGGCTAAAGGAAAAGTTTAGGCCTGAAAATTGTTGTTGTTGTTTTTGTAAAATGCTGTGCTGAAAATTGTAATGACCAAGACAACAAAAAGAATCAACCAAGTAACGCAATAATATTTGTTGTTGTTGTTGTTGTTGTTGTTGTTGTTGTTTGGTTGGTTCAAGATGAACATGTTCAAGTAGTGGCTCAGTCGTAAAGTTGAATAGTCGGAAACAGCGCAAGTATTAGAACCCATACACCCATACACATACACACACAAACACACACTCGTATATATTTTTTAGATTTGCAGCCTTACATGAAAACGAAAACAAGTTAAAAAGAAGATATATTTGACTTAAGCCGAAACTTGAAAACCCTTCACTCTTATAAACAAATAATAGGCGTAGCAAATGTCTAGGTATGTGGGTGGGGAAAGTGTCTAGTATCAGCTTATAAATGGAATTTTAGGTTTTTAAAAAAATATGAGCATGTCCCCGCCCATTTTCATATAAGCTAATTATAAAACTTTTACATTAATTTTCAACTTTCTGGCAAAATTTTTTATTCAGTTGATTTATACATATTTTATGGATTGTATGCGTGGCTTCTAACAAATTTTGACCACAATTTATAAAGAAATCTTAAATTTAATTTAAGCTTAAAATAAGCTAAAGGCTTCTAGAAGTATTTATAGATTGTGGGTGTGGCTTTCAATCCAAAAATACAACCAAAAATCTTTGATTTAAAATTTAAACTAAAAATTTTAAAATAAAAACGCCATCAAATAGACATACTCGCGAACGGACATGGCTAAATAGATTCTAATTTTGATGCTAAACAAAAATTTAAATACTCTACGGTTTTCTTTTTGACAATGAGAAAAAACTTTGTTTATATTTACTTGAAAACATAAAGACAGACAAACTTATTGGGATGGTTTGTTGAATTTTTAAAGCGACCTTAGATGCAAACATTTAAACAAAGTGAATGCACCATTTAGGGTGAAATGTTGAAAAAGTTTTGTTTCAGCTATGAGACGGCGACAGCAACTCCTTAAGCACGCCTTGAAATTCTTCTTATTCTTCCACCTTTTTCTATAGTACAATATTTTTTTCCTTTCATTCCTTTTGTTGTATATTATTACTCGCCATATTATTGTTATTGTTGTTGTAACTTTCCATTTTCTTTTGCTTGGGCATAAATTTATGCACAATAAGCGAAAAGTTGGGTACACTAAAGTGTACACGTAGTGGTGGTGGTTGTAGTAGTAGTCGAAGAGATAAGATGAACGGCCAAAGTCTGTTGACAAGTACACAAAATACAAAATGCGAACACACACTCATACATGCATGTATAAGAAATATATATATATAAAAAAAAAAAAATTTGTACAATTCAGGTGTACGGATGTCCGTGTATACATATACACCAAATAAGTTTTACGCTTAGAAATGTCCAATAAGAAGTTTGTTTCCATTCAAGCACACACACACACACACACATATATATATATATATATCCTACAATGATGTTTAGGTTGTTGGGCAATTCAGGAAAAGCAAATTTTATACAATTTAAATATAAATGGAATTCATACTAAATTAACTTTGCTCTTTCTCTCCTCCTTTCTTTCTCTCTCTCTCTATGACTTTTTCATAATGTTTTTGAGAGGTTGTGTTTTTTGTCATCTACAGGCCGACACAACAGGTCATCAATTTTAAGCGGCTTTTTCCAACTTCATTGTCTTTATCTTTTTATACACTCTGTCACTATTTGAAGGAAGTGATTATATTATATTAGAAGTAATTTTGTTATTGTATTTTACCGCTTAGACAGTAAATGTCACATTTTTCATATTAACATACATTCTAAGGAAAAGCCTATCATTTAAAATTTCGATCCATAGGCTGAATATATATAAGGAATGTACAATGGACAGACACTTTTTTGATAACGAAAGTGGGTGTGGCCTGGATTTAATAATATATATATATATATATATTCAATTTAAAACTGGAATTCTTTTTCAAATAAAAAATTTAATTCTAGGCGTGTTTGCTATATGACCACGCCCCCTTTTTCCTTTTTTTTTAAGTATATCTAAATTTCAATTCAATTTAAATTTGAAATGCAAGTTCTAGATATATATAGATGTGTGTCAATAATGGGCGTGGCTTTCAACCCATTTTGTTTAATTTAAGTAGTAAACTGAAAATGTGCATAAAAGATTCAGTTGAATATCTTAAAATTGACTTAAAACTGACGATCGATTGCTAAGAAGAGACGGACATTTGTAGAACGACTCACATTGTGACATTGATTAAGAATATATATATTTTGTACGATCTCTGACTTTTCCTCTTAAATGTAGCAAACGAAGCAATTCATTCAGTATACTTCCTTATACTTATAGGGTATACAAAAAATTTAAATTTTATACAGGATTAAATAAAAGTCCCTTATGCTCGTTTTTACCAAAACGTATATGATTAAGTAAGAGAAAAATTTTCATAGCAAACATTTCTTCTTCCCTTTTTTTCATGTTTCGAACATTGCACTCCATACCCGATGTGTGCCCTTTTTAAAGGTCTTTTCATATTTCACATTTACTTAATTTTACGTTAAATTATGCGTAAGCAAGTTTTTCAGAAAAAAAAAAGTGTTTTTCATTTCTTTACACATTTACGCAGTACTGTGTGCAGCATCTCTTTAGTCAAGTGTTTTACACTCGTAAGCAAGAGAGACATGTGTAAGCATTTTATGCATAAATATGTATACACACATATGCATACATACGTTGATGTGTGAATATTTACATACGATATAAAAGTAGTCGTAGAGTAGTATTAGTAGCAAGTATGCACTTCAAGGACACAACAATGACAATCTCCTACATAAAGAAGCCTGAGCTTTTGTTGAAAGAGGACAATTTTAATTTTTTTTTTTTGTTGTTGTACTTTACAATTGCCCACATATGCCTTAATAAAGCAGTTGAACGCACGCACAAACGTATGATTGAGTTCAGTGAGGGTTAGAGTGAGAAAGAGAGAGAGAGAGAGAGAGAGAGAGTGTATGGATAAGTGTGTTCATATATGTATTAATACATTCTTGTTATTGTATAAAGTTAAAAGAGTTCCTTTATAGCAAACGACGACGTACAGTCTCATTAGATTTCTTTGTGTGCAGTTTAACTGAAAGCACTACTTGTGCAGAGGTACAAGGCAGTGATTGGAAGATGTAGTTAATGCATACATTGTGGCATCCGCACATACATTCATACATATATTATATAAATAAATTACCATTCGGTTGTCACAACAAGTCTCACACACACAAAAGCCAGCCAGTAAATGAAACATCGTAGCTTACAATTCACTGAGAATGCTTTCAATGAGAAAAGTATGGAGAAAAAAAAAATAAAAATAAAAATACGTCCCCTTCTCCATTGTGCGGCTGTGCTTAGAACTTAAGTATTGTGTTTTTTATTCTCTATTTTTTTATAGAATATTCTCCGAACATATGTAAATTTCATTTGCAGTTGTTTGTAGCCCCTTATCATACAGTAACGGAGAATTTTGTTTTTTGTTGTTGTTGTTTTTTGCTTCGTTTTCTCAATTTTTTACAGTTTCTTTTTTTTACTTTTTCACATATGTAAGTATGTATAAAATTGAATCTAAATTTACAACAAATTGTTCCCCTGAGACACATTATTTAGTAGTGCGGAGAGGGAGAGATGGGCACTCAGTCGTATGAGTATTGAAGTGTATGGTATGCGTGCGTGCTTGCGTGATTCCTGTAGTCTTGTTTTCTGCTTTTGACTCTTCTTCCTCTCTCACCATATTTTCCCTCTATTGTTATATAAATTTTATTACTTTATGATTATTTTACAGCAGTTGTATTTTTTAGGTTCTTTTTACGTATTGTTGTAGGCAACCATTTGAACACGTAATATTTGGAAAGTGTACGTGTGAGTATATAAAAAAAAGAAACGTATATCGTTAACAGTTGACTTCTTTTTTTCTTTCAGCTGAAGGGCAAGATTAGTTTTCGGTTTCTTTCTTATGCTTATCATAATGTATTGGATTTCGAGAGATATAAACTTTTCAACAGATTCATTTGTATGATATTCAGCCAGATATTTATGCACTTGTGTGTTGTGCTATAAATAAATGCCAGTTAATTATTCAACATTTTCTATTCGTGTCTGCTCAGGTAGTGTAATTTATTCAGTTGGAAATGTGATGATAGTAGGAGATAACTTTTACTTGAAATTTTTAAGCTGCAGACAATTTTTATAATTTTCCACTTTATATGTTATTTGCCTTTTAAAGCTGTTTAAGCGACTCTTTCATCTGATTTATTACCGTTATGTTTTTTATATGACTTATTTATCTTTTCTATTACATCCGTCTTATCTAACTTATGAATCGTATCTTTACTTTTTATCTTATCCATCTTATTTCTTTTACAATCTATCTTATCCACATTATCTATCTAGTTTATCTTGTTTATCTAATCTATCTTATTCATATTATTTGGCTAATGTTTTTTGTGATCTCTCTTATGCATCTTATTTATCTTTCCTCATGTATTTTATTTGAATTATCTATTATATTTATGCTAATTATCTCATGTGTATATATTATATTATCCATCTTATATAATTTTTATACCTTATTTATCATATCTTTCGTAACTAGCTTATTTAATTTTTTTTAGTTGTCATAGCTATGTTATCTGTCCTAATCTCTTGATACTTCTGTTTTTTTTCTTCTCTCAGTCTCTCCCTTTCTTGAAAAAAATGTTCCCCTTTTAGGAAAGTAGATAATTTACTCACATACATACACAGAATTATTATATATTTTTATATAAAAAATGATTCAAAACAAAGTAATTATTAGCGCCTTATAAAGAATAAAGTTTGTAGAAAGTTGTCTGCGGGAGAGTGGGCGATGTAAGCAAATGGTATTTGTAAGCTATATGTGTATGTAAATGATTATATTTTGATAAACTTGTTCTTGTAAATATATTTAATTAAAATGCTTATTATCTTGCCACTGCATTTTAATGAGTATATTACATATTTTCAACCCAACACAACACAACACAACACAACACAACACAAGAGCGCACCGCATCACATAATGCTATACGATGGTACACACAAGCGTTCGCTATCATATGCAATATAATCAAAGCACAACATGAGCAATAAAGCGTGTGTGTGTATATATTACTGAATGGATACATAAGCATTGGTGTTGTGTATATACGTGTAAATGTGCGTGAGTGTGTCGTAATCAAAATTATACAACGTCGTCTATATTTTGCGCTTTACATTCATATACATGCTTAAGTATAAATACAAACCAAAACCAGCTATAAATTGAAGAACAGCAGCGTCAAGGAGCATGGGAGAGTGCAAGCGAGCAGACATAACGGTATGGGAATGATTGAGTCAAATGGCAAAAAGGGGTGTAACAGTGAAAGCAAAAGAAATAAACAAAGTTGCTAGAGTTTGTATAAAATTATGGTGTCTGTTGTTGAGTGAACATTATATACCATACATAAGCATACGCACATACATTGGCACTATGTGTGCAATTGTACTTTTATTGCATCGTGCACACATTTCTTATCCTCAACCATAGTGCTTCTGCAAGGCTGTTTTCTTTTCCCCCTCTAACCTCTCTGTCGTTCTCGCTCTTTATCTATCTATCTATCTCTTCTTATACCATCTCTACGCATTCAGTTTATAACTGTTGGCAAAGTGTAATTAACGATGATTCTGTTGCAATTGTGGCAATTGTTTTGGTTTTAATTCTCACAACACAATAACACAGAATACACTCACCACACATCATACCTATATATACTACAAGCACATGATACCACACCATACCATACCATACCGTACCGTAGCAAACCAAACCAAACGAAACCAAACCAGATTGTAGTCTGACTTGACTCATAAGCATAAATATATGACTGAATGCATGCATGCACGTGCTTATGCTGTATATGTGCGACACAGTATTTGTTTATATGCATGTGAGTGTATATGCGAAAGTTGAAATCCTTGTTTTGCAGAGATTTGATGGCATTTAATGTACAGAATATAAGATGTTGTTGGTAAAGCGTTTATATAAATGTTTGCATTTGTGTGTAAGTAAGTGTTGTATGGGGTGTGTGTGTGTGTGTTTGTGTGTAAGTGTATTATGCAAACAAGTTCCAGCATACATATACATCTCCAACCACAAGTTTATATTCTCTTTTCGTTTCTGCACTCTTCTCTCTGTCACACACTTGCTCTGGCTGTATTTATGTTTTCACAATTTCTGCTGCCGTTCTTCTCCTCATTCTGTACTTATTGCTTAAAGCTATTTTCCATATTGCTGCTATTGTTGTTGTTGTTGCTGTTATTATTATTATTATTTTTACTGCTGCTTTAACTGTTATTATTGCTGAGATTTACCAAAAAAGAAATTTGATTTTAATGTGGCTTAAGTTTCGGTTTGTTTTCTTCGTAATATTGTATTTACCCCCCTCTCTCTCACTCTCTCAGTCTCTCTCTTATTTTCCATCACTTGCATCACACACAGCATTATGTCTTTCTTTATAGTTTGGTTTGCTGCTGTTATTATTGTTTTATTTAAGTACATTTATTCGAATTTATGAATGAATATTTTCCAAATTAAATAGATTTTTATCTTCTCACTCTGTTTCACTCTTTTTTACATTCAAAAATTGTTATTGTACATTTTTATAGTCATTGGATGGTAAGTAGGTTGTGTCTGTGTAAGTGTGTATGTGTGCCAAAAGGGAAACTTTAAATTAAAATAATTATTTTTAGTAAAAAAGTTGGCTTTGTAATGTGTTCTCTATTACCCTGATGGAATCGAATCAAGTAAATATTATGCACACACACATATAATAAATAATGGCCCTTTTTTTATGAAAATCCTTATAGTGACAAAAGTAAGAAAGCCATGACTTGGGTAAAATTTTAAACAATATTCTCATTTATAGTTTCTTAGTGGGCGTGGCATGATCACAATTACATCTTAATTTAATGACTATTGCAGTATGGTCTGATTTTTGCTTGAAAAGCTTTATTTTGTTTATTACACAACTTGTTAGAAAATGTAGGCGTGTCTGTTATATTATAGAGTACATACAAATATATTTTTCCTAGTTCGTTAAAACTTTTGTTTTTGGGGTATATGTAAATCGGAGGCGTGTCTCTTAACAACGTTTTTCATTTTAATTAAAAAAGTTAAGTTTAAATACAAGTAAATACAATTCTTTACGAGACTTAAGTCAGTTGTTCACGTATAAATAATGTTATCTGTAGGCGTGGCATTATACAAAATTATACTCATTTTGAAATTTTAATTCTGTACCAAGTTTTTGAAACCTAAGGGCGTGTCATTTAAACTAACTCAATTCAATGGAACGATAGTTAAAGTAAATATAAATTTCAAATTTGCGGGGGCATGGCTATTAACTGATTTTACTTAACTTTGATACAAAAAAATTTTAAAAAATCAATTTTGATAAAAAAAATACTTAAATAATTGAAAGCATTTGTTTTGAATGAATGTTAGATTTTGCGATCATCTGGTCCTTAGACAAGGACACAAGGTTCTTAGACGAGGTGTGGAAAAGGCAAGTTCAGTTTTTTAAATATTTGAACCTTCAGTCATACGCAGAGCATACAGAGTTTACTAAAACAAATCCTTAGTTAAGTCGACTACTGAAGAAATTTAGCAGAAATTTAAAATTGTGTGCTAATTAAAGGGTTTTTCAATAGGGTCTGTCAGTCCACTTCACGCCCTTCATAAGAATTATCTATACACAAATCACATTGTCGCAACTTTTGCATAATAAATCTTAATTTATATCCTAACAAGATCATATTAACTCAATCATTGAAGCCTCTTTGAAGCGTCAAAACTTATGTTATGTTATGTTATGTCCTTATTGAAAAGCTTTTAAACTTTTTAATACATACTTTGTGGGGTTTTCTTCTGGTTCATTGAGATGTATAAAATATAAAACTTTTTTTTTAATATTTTTAAAACTTTTTTTAAACAAAGTCTTTACGTAATCTGAAAAAAATTCGAAATTTACATTGATCACAAAATGTCTTGGACAGATGGACACGATTATATATATGATATAAATATATTGTAAGTTCAGTCTTCTTTTAATTCTTTTTAATGGAAAATACAAACCTACTTATATTCCAATATTGCTATTTTAAACAAATGTTTAGCAATTTAACAAAAAAAGGCAAGGACGGACCTACGGACATAATACAAATGTTGATGTTAATCTTATGATTCACAAGATACCCTAACTTTTCTTTTTGCTAAAATTATAATACTCAAATTTAATAATCTTAATATAGTCTCTCTCTCTAACTATCTCTTGCTCTTATTTAAGATAAAATATTTCTTTCAACTTAATAATAAATTTATTGAAAGAAATTGATTAAACACCAAATCAATGAAAAAATGTATTTTTTTAATAGAATTAATTTTTATTGGTTTTTTTTCATCATACTCTCTCTCTCTTTCTTTTTCTTCTCTTTTCTCATTTCAGAGGATTCGGTTTCATAACATTCACTGATCCAGTTAGTGTAGATAAAGTTTTAGCTCAAGGTACACACGAACTAGATGGTAAAAAGGTAAAACTGTTGCTTTCCTATGTTGTGTTTTATATTTTTTTCTTTTTTCGTTTCTTTTTTAATTATTTCATCTTTTTTTTTTGATTTACTTGTTTTCTTATCACAATAAGAAAAGCAAGCAAAGTGTGTGCGTATTACTATCTAAATATTTTAAATATTTTTTATTTAAATGACACAAAATGGAACAAAAAAGGAAGACGAAAAACGTAGCTTTGAACGCTATGAAAATGTTTGCTTATTAGTTATCATTTGTTGTACAGAAAAAAAAAAAAAAAAAAAAAAAATAGGAAAATAGGAAAAACATATAGAAAAAATAAGAAACAAAAGTGAATCCCCACAGAGAGTGGGGGGATGAGTGCATTCGCCATAAACACCTGGATCCTTTGTATCAACATAACAAAATCTAAAAATGCCAGAGTTTAATAAAGAGTGTCTTTCATTCATACAAACACACTCCATTACACTTATCGCTCTTTGTATGTATGTATGTGTAACTATTGAATGTACACCGCGTGTGTGTGAGTATGCAGTTGTGTTGTTAAATAATTAGTTTTTTTGTTTTGTTTTCTGTGTACTCTTCTTGTGATACTTTTATTTGGCTATATTTGCCAACAACAAATGACAAAGCTCCGGTTTGCTTGAATATTTCACAAAAAATAAAACAAAAAAAGAGAAGAGAAAAACGAAAAAAACTACTATTTGTAAACAATTTTAATTACAACACTTTACATTTTAACGAGGATGGTAAACAATAAAATGGCAGCAGGACAGCTAGAATTCAAATAATGAAGATGAGAGAGAGAAGGACGGAAGGAAGGAAGGAAGGGTTGTTTTAGGGAATTGCATGCAATCAATAAATAGTAAAAAAAAAAAAAAATTCACATGACTCTTACAATCACGTGCACGTATAATGTGAAAATTGGAAATGTGAAAATGTCTTTCAAAGACAACAGATATGTTACAAACATGTCATCATGTCATAATCCCTCTCCGCCAGACCTTTCAAAAGTGAAGCCAATTGTAATTGATGATGACAAATTTTATATTTTCAAGTGATATAATATTTATAAAATCACTTAATACCTACACTTCTACATGACACATACCTTGAGTCACACTTGGTAAAGTTTTAACGGTCGCGTGACACAAACCTTGTGTCACACATCAAGTGATCGAATCAAGTTTTTAGATTAATAATGATTAGTTTTTAGCTCAAAAACACCAATTAAATGTGTTAGAAAAAGTTTTAAGATCAAATAAAATTTCTAGGTCCATTACAAAGATTTTTCAGATTAATGGTAACAACAAAGTGTGTGTTAAGAGAAAGGATTTAAATGAAGAATAATTTTGATGTTTAATGGAAAAAATTTAAAGATCCAGAAAATGTAAAGATCAAGAACCTACATATCGTACGTTTCGTTCGTATTGTACTTTAATTCAATCTAAAAGGATTTGTTGTCATATCCGCTGTTTTTTATGCTTTTACAGTTTTCCATTCTGCATTATTTTCAGCTTTTTTCCAAATTTTATTGTTACGCAGTCTTTTTCTTTTTTTTTTCTTTAATTTTATTTAAATTAAATAAAATCATTCCATCTTCTCTCCGTCTTTTCCATTTTTCTTTAAGTTTCTATTTATACTTTAGTTACTACTAGTGGTAAAAATATGTTGAGTTGAAGAAGGAATTTATACGAAAAGAAATTCGAAATGAAATGAAATCGTTTTAAGCAACTGTCCATCTGTCCAAATTAACCTTAAGCTTGATTCCGTTTTTGTTTTTGTGGAAATTTATATGAAATGTGATGTAAAGGCTTGTCACTGTTATATTATTCTATGGGTAACTTAAACTTAAAAGTGGGCGTGTTTTAGTCGAATAAGATTCAATTAATTGAATATTGTGTGAATGGAACAATTTTTATTCCTTTGTTTCTTCTGCTTCTTATTCAAATTAATTTTGATTTACATCTAAATAGAAATAGTGGGCATGGCAAGTACTTTATTATGGTTTATTTTAGATTTATTTCAGATGAAAAGACAGACAGTGAGATAAACGTGACTTATAATGGATTGGAATTTGAGATTTTCAATCATGCTAATCGGAAATATTTCGACTTTTTTGTCTATTTTTTATACCATGAAGTAAAATTGTTGTAAAGCAGATTGTAGTCGGATTTAACCCACATAAGATAGATTTTCCTATACTTTCTCTATAAAACGTATTCATCAGAAATCATTCGTTTGGAAATTCCTTCTTTTCTGTTATTTTTGTTTGTTTTTTTTTTTTTTTTTGGTATTATTTCTGTTATAAAACGGATTGCGTGTAGAAAAAAAGGGATAGAAAGGGAAAGAGAGCAAATAGATAATTCTAGTTGAATAGATAGCCGAATATGACAATACAACAACAACAACAACAACAGTCTATGATGGTTTTTGTTGTTGGTAACTGATGGGTTGTCTGTTTGTTTCCGTTTACAATAACAAAAACAACAACAACAAAAACAATAACAAAATTATTATTATTATTATTATTAAATGAATGAAAAATTGAAACTCAAATACCTTGATTTAGATTTTAATTTTCTCCTATTTCCTGTTTGGCATCAATTTAAAAATTTTTCATCAAAAAAAATTTCAAAAAAAAAAAAAAATGCACAATTTTTCAATTTCCATTTGAAGGGATATTCTGATATCACATAGTTTAATCGAAGAATTGAATTTAAAAAAATTTGTCTCTATTTTTAAACATTTATATAGCGCTACAGATACTCGTACATACAATATCAGGCTAAAGTATAACAAAAAATTTTTCGATTTCCCACTTTTATGCCCACATTTTTCTGAAACGGAAATCAATTTCAAAATCAAATTTTCTTTACATTATACACCATCATCATAGGTGTGTGCGGGTGCGTGTATATGTTTGTGTGTTTATGTATAGAGCGTGAAAAGGTGAATAAATTGAGGCCGTCTGTGTCTCTGCCTCTGTTTTTATTTTGTTACATAGTTTATAGAAAATTGCTTTTTCAGACACGCTTAAACAAGCCAGTATGCTGATGATGGTTCTATAAAATTTGTATGCTTGCTATTGTTGTTGTTATTGTTGTTGTTGTTGTTGTTGTTGTTTGTATTTGATAATTTCATTAAAAAATTGCACATGCTTTCTATGTAAACATTAAAATCATGCAAAAATGTATATTTGTGTGTGTGTGTGTGTGTGTGTGTGTGGATGTGGAGGGTGTTTGTTACCGTATATGAGATATGGAAGTGTGAGAGTTTATGCCTGTAACTGAATGTTTACTCTTACCATGTGTTGTATGGTAATGGTTAATTGCCAAAAGGGTTCAAAATTCATACTCACTTATACACACATATGTACATAGATGTTAACACACATACGTACACATGTGTTCATATACAAAAATTATACAAAGTTGTCGATATTGAAAAACAAGCTTGAACAAAAACTAAATATTGCTGAAATCAAAACTTAAATATCCATCACATTTATATATAAGAAGTGGGCGTGGCATGTATACAATTGTGTTGCCTTCTAACAACTTTTATCGTACATACTCGTACGTGTAGAATTATAGCTCAGCAGATAAATTTTAAACCAAATAAAGTTTTTTTTTGTAAATTGTGGGCGTGACCATTATTTGATCAGGCTTATTTTATATACATCTCAGGAATATCCATTCTACTAGGAAATATAAATTTTACATTTGTAGTTTTTTTTTTTGCCCAAATAAAGGATTTTTTATCAATTGTGGGCGTGGCAGTTTAACAAATTTTTTCACTTTCTTGAATGTAAATTTTAACGCAATACCTTTATTTTTACAAGCGTGTAAGGACTAATCGTTTCCTAATGATTTAGGCGGACGGACATGACTAGATCAACTCAGTTTGTTAAACTGATTAATAATATATATACTTTGAAAGATTCGCGATGCCTACTTCTGGATGTTAGAAACTTAGTAAACCCTCACAACTACGATATTATACTATAGAGCAATAGTGAAGTTGAATAACGTTTAAAAACAATACATTTTTTTATTTCATTACAGGTTGATCCAAAAGTGGCATTTCCCCGAAGAACACATCCCAAAGTAAGTAAATACCAAATAGTTTAAAAATTTCATAAAACTAAACTTTTGACTGCAACCTTCCTAGAATTTCAAAAACCAAACTTTCTTTCATATTATAACCTTCATTAGCAAGGACGTTTAATAAGGAATTTGGCAATATTCAAATAATTTCATATAAAACAATTTTATAGGCGATTAAGCCTGACCATTTAATACCCTACACCAATTAGCTTCACAAAGTATTTTAGTTTTGTTAGTAAACGGGAGGTATTGCTATATAAGTCTCTTCGTATTATGTGATTAGCTGGCGAGGGGTTCTAAAAATGATTCGCTTTGGTTCATTTTTAATAGGATTCCTTTTTGAGCCAAAATATGTCCTTGTATCATAGTTCAAAAAATGCGACAATTAGCTTGCTTACAAATTTACTTAGACGGACAGACGGACACGGTGAAATCGAATCATATTTTGATTTTGAATCGATCGGTATAGGTTAGGTTAGGTTGGTCGGGTATGTGCTTATAAAAGCGCTTCACTTGGGCCAATAAGTAGGTTCTTTGTGATACCCGACGAAACATAACACAGAGTTCAGTTTAGCCTCCCGGAGGCGGCTATAAAAACGTTTGAGGGCGAATATGTTAGCATCTGCTAGTAACCCTAGAATCTAACTTCAATTGTTTTGTGTGGTTTTCCTTATAGTGGCCGGGCATTCACACAGCAGGTGCTCCACAGTTTCCGGCATAATCAAAGGTGAATGTAGCATTTGACGTTTAGATGTTATAAACATCTGCAATAACTTAATATACCGTCTTACCACATGCGGTTTAGAGTATAAAAAGTCTTTACAAGAAACTGTTTATGTATCTAGAATAGAGGAGTGGAAACTATTTGGAAAAATATTGTGTTTCTTATATATGTTCCTCTCTTGATCTTCCTCTCATATATTACGGTTGAATTTTACACGTAATAATTGTTCATCAAGTAGTTGTCAAATCAAAGCAGATCCAAGGCACTTTCCTTTATAATGGAAATCATAAAAATCTGTTCATATTAAAGGTAATAGTCGTCGTCGTCTCTGCTGCCACAAATTAAGTTAAATGTTTTCTTTTTTTTTTTTTTCATTTCCAACAGTTTTTTTTAAGTTGTGAATACGACAACCAGCCCATAGTAAATTTATATTTACGAAATCTATAATGTACTCGTATGTGCATGTGTTTGTATGCGTATGCATAAAAAGTTTTATGCAAAAATTGTTAGGTGTTGCTGTATGCATAAAAAAAGATTATAAAACACATACATACGCACATAAATATAATAACGCCATGTTGAATATAATTTCCGTTTCCTAACACACTGTGTTTTCAATTCACTCTCATATCTCATCGTAACAGTGAAATGTGAAAGTTCTAGCAGGATATTTTAGTATGTATATATGTAAGTGTGCAAGGGGATGTAAACGTCTTTCAAAATCACAACTAAGTGTTAAGAAATTTTTTGTAAAAAATATTGTTTTTATGCTGAAAAGTTTACCCAATCTGGCATAAAGTTGAAGCTGTCGTGTCTGGTTAATCTTTAACAGTTAAAAATTTATGCTTAGTCCGTCTGTCTGTCCATTTCATTATGTGTGAATATACTTCTACTGATTGCATATATTTTCGTAAGAATGTAAAACCTGACAGTTGCAAACATATTTTTTGCCACGCCCACATTTTTTCATATTAATGTTAAACTAAATTTTTCATAAATATTTACTTACAAATAGATATGATTAGCCACTCCCACTTTTTTCAAAAAGGGCGTGACTTTTAGATGATTATGCTTTCTTGTGATAAACATTTTATACATCAACTTACAAGACGAACTTGTATCAAATAAATTGTAGGCGTGTCTAATAGGTGAAAAAGCTAAATGTGTACCAAATTTTGACTCTATGGCTGAATTTTTGTAACTAATAGTTTGATTTTTAACAGTTATAAGCACAGCTCTCGTGCCATTTTTCCGAATTTCAATATGAAAAAAAAAACTCTCTTTCATTTAACCCAAAACACATTTTTCCTCCTTTTAAAACTCCGGCCGTGTAAATGTTACAATCCAATTCCCTTTTTTCTTTTCTTTTCTTTGCTTTTTTTTATAAAACATTTAAAAAAACATAAATTCTACCATATTTTTATTTTTCTCCATATTATCTCAAAGTTGTAGAAAAACTATTTCACTGTTACTCATGCGTGCGGGTGAATGGTATGTTATATAAGACAGTAGCTTTATACGGTTATGAAGATTGTTATGCATCAAATATTTTTTGTGAGCAATAAAAAAAAAAGGAAAAAAAATTATTTTTGTGAAACATAAAAGAAAGGAAAAGAACAGAGATGGAGAAGATTTGTGTAAAAGGAAAAGGCATGCACTGCCAGCATGCACCCAAAAACATTCTTTCATTCATGCATTCCTATTGAATATGCACCGAAATATTTCCATTTTAACTTAAAACGAGTGAAAAAAACAAAATAGTAAAACGAGAAGTGGTTTCAGACAACTTTAGAATACGTTTCATTTTTGCAGCATTTATGGAAAAAGTTTTGCTTAAAACATATATTGAACGGGCATCAGTTAATACAACATTTCTATGTGAAATGTATGGACAGACGGACGAACATGACTATATTAAGGGATTTATTTCATTTATTGATTTTTTTTTTATTAAAATGAAAAGTTTGGTAAAATAAATTCAATCTTCACCTGTGGACATGTGGTAGGCGTGGCAATTTCTTAATTATACCCTATAATAATGTTTATAAGAAATTTTCGAATTTTTCTAAATATAAACTTTTTAAAAAACACACACGAGGACACCCGGAGAAACGTGTCTAAGATCACCTTAGACTTAATATGCTGTAATCAAATATAAATGTACTCCTTAAAAAGCTCTGTAATCTAAGTTTGTGGTTTGCAAACAAAATGACAAACTTAGTATAACTATTACGGTAAAAATTATGTAGTAATAATATGCACATTACCACTACCATCACCACATCCCACACCCACACAGCCACACACCCAAACATGCATACGTTTACATATTTAGAGTGAAAAATTTTTAACGCGTTATTGTAAAAAGTAAAACCATTTGTATCACCTCAACATGTCTGGGTAAAAAGATTGGTTTACTACCGAGATGTTGAATATTTCTTATGTGTGCGTGTCGTTTTTTATGAGGAAAAGTAAAAAAACCGGGCAACTATTTAAGTTATTTTTTCGTTTTTTTTTTTTTTTTTACTTTTTACACAAATTACACTTCAGACCGCCATTTAATGGTGAACTTATTTTCATACACAGTTATATACGAGGCGAGGTCAAATATTGAAATCTTATACAAAGAATAGTGAGTGTACAAAAATGAGGGTAAAATTTATCAGTATTGACCGCATAACTGCACATTTATAAAAATATAATAAAAATAATATAAAAATTTTAAGAATACTGTTACTTACTAGATTTTCTTCAATGTTATTACATTTGCTTTACATTTTTGTCGCTTATAGTTAATTAAATTTTTCATAATATAACGTCTAACCACAAACTGATTTTTATCTTAGCATTTATTTTTTTTATTTTAAAGTGAAATTTAATGTTGTTGCTATGCAAAGAGAAGGCTGTAAACAATATTTATAAAAAGAGAACATTTGATCTAGGGCCAATTTTAAAAGTTTGTACATTTCCATATAAAATTTGGACGTGGCATATATTTAGTTATGGCGTCTTTTAGGGAATACTAAAGTATGTGAGAGCGGTATTTTACCTCAACACTTGTTTTAAACACCAAATAAGGTTTTCGTCAAATTTTGGGAGTGGTTATTTAGATGCGCCTATTTTTCTTTTTTTACTCAAGTCAAGTTCTTTCATTTGATACCCATTTCACTTACTATTGTGAAGAAATTAGTAAATGACCATCTTAGAGTAGCCACAATATTGAATTTAAAATAATGTATAATGGCTCATCAAATTTCACTCATTACGCCTTTTCATTTGACATCCATATTGGTTATTACCCATTTCGACGCCATTTTTAATATATCTATTTAAAATTTGCGAGCAGTGTGTGTGTTTACTTTCTCACTTATTTATTTGCGAGAGAGAATAGAGAAATTTTAATCGACGCAGTTGACTTTTTTGAGCGGTTAAAAACAATGCTTTGTTTATTTCAAGAGAGGGAAAGAAAGTTGCCATAATGAAATTTAACTTAGTTGGGTTAGTTAAATGAGAGAAAGAGACATAAGTAGTTACAATGTAAACATTATGAAGAGTTTTGCTTACTACCATTTTGAGAGACACCTATAACAAAATGGTTACTTTACCAAGATTTTAATGGTGGTCGAGTTCTTCGATCAAATTCTTGTTTTTCAAACAAGCTTAAGCTTACTTATTACTGAATAATATAATGAATATAATGAATATTTTTGTGTATTTTGGATAAGTTTATCAGATTGCATTAAATATGAATATAAATTCGTATTCATATATAATGCTTATCCATATGTAATCTCATAAACTAAATCCTACTCATTTAAAAAAAAAAAATTTTTTTTTGTCTTCAACTCTTAATTAAATTCAAATTGAAATTCCATTAATTCACACACACGTACACAAAAACAAACCAATAGTCCTACCTTCTGAAAAATATAAACAAATGATAAACAACCATAGCAAAAAAAGTGTAACGCAGAGAAAAGAAGTAAAAAAAAAACTAAATTTGGTTTAATCCAAATATTAAATACGCTGCACATCTGCATATAAACAGTGGGCTTGGCAGGCAGATTGTTATGAGTTTTAATAGTTAATAATAATAGTTGCGAGTCAAGTTTTACTCTTTACATGGCTGCATGTTAATAATTACCGTATTTATTAGCTGACCACGCCCATTTTTTACAACATCAATAGCTAATATAAATATCTATACTTATACTAAATTTAATTTTCATAGCTCAATTTTTTCTAGCTAATAAGTAGATTTTTGTCAATAGAAATACATGCACTAAATTTGAAATACATAAGTTTAGTTTTTTTGGTCGTTATATCGATTTTTGTTGATTGTGGGCGTGGCATTTGACCGATTTTGCTCATTTTAAATAGCAATCTAGGTGCAAAAACTAAAAGAGCACAAAAGTTTTTTAAAATTTGAGATCGTAAGAATCAAAACAACAGACGGACATTTCCAGATCGACTCAGTTTTTGATGCTTACTAAACAAGAATATATATACTTTGTAGGATCATAATTGACGCCTCCTGCTGGGTGTAGCAAATGAAATGACAAACTTAACATACCCGCCCACCTTATGTAAAAGGTATAAAAACGGAAGTTTTCTACTCGTTAAATAATTAATTTACACTTTCGATTCTGTATGTAACATATACATTTAAAATGCAATACAATATATTTGACTCATGCAAAATGTGCATATATACGTGTGTATATCCTTACACTTCCCACCGTGTCCAACAATAAAGTTGAAATAATGGAACAAAAATAACTTTGACTGAATAAAAGTTTAAAGTGCAATTTCAGTATAATTACATACAATGTTTGTTATACTATACTGACTAAATATTACACATACACCACTCACCTAAAGGCAAGTGCATTTCTATTAAAATAACAACAAAAAGAGTAAAAATAAATAAAATGTACGGGAAAGCAAAAACGTGTATAAAAAGTGTAAACGAACAAATGTGCAAACTTTTGCATGTTTTCAGTGTAAACGAGTGTTTAAATATTAAGTGAAAGAAAAAAAGAGAGAGAGAAAGAAAGAAAGTGAGTTGCATGCAATATATTTTATATTTGTGTACCATAATATAATATCCAACTTAACCTGTATGTGCATGTTTGCACACGCACTGCACTAAATATATGTGTTTATGTGTGCGTAGGGTAGGTGTAGGTGTAGGTGTTTGACTGTTGGGTGTAAAATATTTTGTGTTTGAGAGCTTTACATAAATTTCTCTGCCAAAGGTATTTTGTAACGGTTGTGTATGTGTGTGTCTATAAGTGTTCATGTAAGAATGTTTTCGTTATTGTTATTTGTTGTGGTTGTAGTTGCTGTAGTTGCCATTTTTAAATAGTTGCCATTGTTGTTAGTACAGAAATGAATAATGAGTGGAATTAATTTATTTCAATTGTAAATGAACTTTTGTTCAAGTCTCATTTTTATCTCTCATACCCTCCCTCTCTCATTGTTTCATTGTATGATAAGACACTGCAATGCCAGTAAAGCATTAAATGGTTTAATCTTATAAAAAAGAAAAGATAGAGAAAGAGAGAGAGAGAGGTAGTTATGCAATCAAATCAGTTATGTACTCTTTTGCAGCTAATCGGTTTCAGTTATTCTCTGCCTTTAAAGGCAACTCTTTTATTTCTCTGGTGTTACAGCTTCAGATCTGCTTTTGTTACATACAATAAACACATAAACAAACAGTTACTTTTATTCGACTTAAATTAGTTATATATGGCGTCGTTTTGGGCGTAGCAGTGGTATAATTTACTGCCTTTTAACGCCACTTAACGTGCGTATGTTAAAAATTTTGGGATTTATTTTTATTAAGGCGTGTCAATAGTATAATTACGTCCACTTTTTTTATTATATACATTTATATTTTTTTATATTTCAACTTTAGATGATTTTTTGTGATTTTAAGAAATTTTTACTAATTATAGGCGTGGCCTACTTTATCTATAATTTGTGTTAAGTACAAAAATAATAAAAAATCAAAATTTTGCACCAACTTTGCACGATTTTTATTTTAGTCAAGTATTTTCCTAAATAATAATATGTAACAAATATCTGTATATAAAAATAAATTTTAGTTTAATATTCTAAAAAAATTGAATGGAAGGAAGGAAATAACTACCTCGATTAACTTAATAAACAAATGTTGCATTTTTTTAAATGAATAATATCTTGGGTTAACTCATATCGAAAGGAAGGTCTGCTATTGTCAACAAAATTCCTTTTAAGAGTGTTTTGCTATCTTATTATATGTATTGTATTATTAAACAACAACTGAAGAAAAGTTTCATTTGTTACACTATTGCACAACATTACTTGCATACACACGCTTATAATTCAGTTTTAACTTTAACTTTACGCCTAAAGTTATGATAGCTTTTCTTCTTCTTCATCTCTTCTGTATGATATGTCGGATGCATATGCTGTCGTTGTTTTTGTTTTTTCGTTTTTTGCCAGCTTCTACATTTGTTTTTCAAAAGTGTTTGCTTCCGGTTATATTTTGCTTTCTATTTTTCTAGCACTGTAGTGATGTTTTTCTTTTCAATTTTTTTTTTTTTCATAAGAATTCACAACTGTTCACACTTGCTTGGTTATCACGTGTACATGAGTATGGATGGGCATTGCGTGTTATGGGTTCACTTATCTGTAGCTCTAGAGAAATATCGTTTTTGTGTATTTTTTTTACTTCTCATCCTTAAACATACTTTTTATTTTACTTTCTTTTGTTTACTTTTTGTGTCTCTTTTGTTGTTTTTGTATTAAATCTTTAGTAAGTTGGAATAGTGCAGTGAACACGAGGTAGTAGTAGTCTTTTAATAGATGGCGACTACTGACTATGTATTGCAAAAAATAAGAAAAAAAAAAAAAAAAAGGAATCGGAGTAGTTTTTATCATCTCCAATATATTCTGTCTCTGTCGCTCTCTTATATGAGATATAATTTTTCATTTTGCTGATTTAGTGTGTTGGTAAAGTTTAAATTGAACTGTTTCTTGTATTATTTTGAGTACATCATTGAACAAGTTTTTCCCCAGTTTGTTGTTGTTGTTGTTGTTGTTGTTGTGTTTTTCTTTCATTCGAAAGTCAAATATCTTTACTACATACATTTACAATTCTCAAAAGGCCAGTCAGCCTTGAGCAATTGCATTAACGGCAGCTGGCTGTTATGGTGTATTCTTCAAATCTTCCTCTTCTTCTTCTTTTTATTATTTTCATTATTTTTATTCCACTGCCTTTCCCTTTCAATATAAAACAAAGGCATCTCTCTGGCTGACCAATATCATATACTATATACACTCGAACACATGACAAATGTTCGTATAAAGTAAAAATAAGTGGAATAGTTATTATAGGTTAAGAACGAATATTTAATTTAATGCTTTAACGCAACTGAACTTTTAATATTTTTATACTCTCCACATAAGTTGTTCTTCCGTTTGTAAAACCAAGAAGGAGGCGTCAGAGATCTAACGAAGTAAATATATTCTCGATCAGTGTCGAAAACTGTTTTTGGCATTGGTCGAATAACAGTTTACAAAAAACCATATTCATCATAAAACTAGACTTGCCAGCTAATACGTAACACGTACACTATAAGAGGGCTGTATGTCTACCATGCTCACCGTTGTGGATGTGGAGGATATTATACATTTGGCCTAAGGCACTTGTTCATTTCATTTCATTTAAAGTTTAAAATTTTTCATTTTTAATTGGATTTTTTCATTTAAAAAAAAAAAACATATAAGATTTCTCTTAAGGCAAATTTCATTTTTTTACTATAATTAAAAATTTTTTATTTAAAATTTAAATTTTGAATTTTTTCATGTTCAAATAAACGGTAATAAATACAATTTTATTTTAAAATCATAGAGTGTCAAATTTGTAAAAATAATCGAATTGGTTGATTATAAACATACTTAAACATACACACACACAGTGGATGGACAAAATGTTGTGCAAATCAGCTCTGAGCGTACGTTCATAAAGAATTTAACTTTAGCATAAAATCTAACTATAAATAAAAAAAAAATCATACAAACTTGCTATACTTTGTAGCCAAAGAAGAAGAAGAAGAAGAAGAAGAAGAGTATTAAGAGAATTGTCATAAAAAACAAATTGTGTGTGTGTGTGTAGAGAATGTAGCACAAGAAGCAATTGAAATGAAATGTTATAAAAATCATGCAGTCATCCTATTGGGTTTGATGTTTTTTTCTCTCCATAATATTTTGTTGTTGTTGTTGTTGTTATTATTATTATTTAAGTTATTATACGTACTTTCTTCTACAAGACTGTACGAGTATATGTTCTGCATTGTGCTGCACTGGCCTGTACTTTATATCATCTTAATGTTAAGGCTCTTGGGTGTATGTGCGATTCTTTCTGTTTTTTTTTTTTTTTTTTATAAATATTATCTCTATGTATGTAAGTGTATAAGTAAAGTCCCACTGATACTTAAATTGACATTTACGACTTATCTTATGATGCGCCTCCTGTACCAGGCACACGTGTATAGGAACACTTGTATTTCACAGGGGCATACAGTGTACCACATAAGTTACATATACATTGATGATAGTAATCAGTTTTGATAATAATAAATGATTGTTTATATATATTTTTTTGAAACTTGGTTTTCATACTCTTTAGTTGTATTCCATTTTATATTTATAGGATATTTTTTTTTAATATACCCTGTACACAAAATGGTAGGTATATTCATTTTGTTATTCCGTTTGCAACACCCAGAAGAAGCCTTTAGAGACCCTGTCCGTCTATTGGTATTCTGGCGGCCGCAAACTTTGAAATATTGAGCTGAAATTTTGAAGAGTCCATTTTAATGTCAGATCGCTATTTAAACAGAGCAAAATCGGTAAAGAGCAACGCCTACAATTGACAAAAATACATCTGCCAAAAAAAAAACTTTGAGTTATGACACATACGAGTATTTATAACTATTCCATTCATCAATGTGTCAAAAATGGGCATGGTAGGATAACAGACACGCCCACAATCGATAAAAATCTTTATATCCATCACAAAATGTGACCTATGAATTGGAAATTTGACATGCACATAGATTGTGGTCGCCTAACAAACACGTCCACAATTTACATAAAACATAAAACTTGACTTGCAAGCTAATTTAATATGCAATACATACACTCGCTATAAAGAGTAATCATATACTTGCCACGCCCAATGTTTATATAAATCTGTGGAGGGTATTTAAGATTTGGTCAAAGTTAGTTTTCTTACTTTATATTCGTTGTTGGGGGCAACTGATGACGAATGTGAAAAAGTTTTTAAATTCAGTTCAGGTTTTCTTTTTCTTTTGTGTCTATATGTGTAAATGTGTGTAAATGTGTGTGTGTGTGTGTAAACTTATACTTGAGTGGATTTTAATAAAACATTTAAACAAATGGTTTGTTTGTTTTTTACCTACAACATGTTACACTAAGTTTAGTCCATAGATTCGCGGCAACGTATTCGTTAATTTTCGGCAATGTATTCGAAAATTTTGGTTTTCTTTTTAAACAATGAATTGAAAGAATCTTAATTGCATTTAATTACTATTTTTATACCCTCCACCTCAGTGTTGAGGTTAGACTAATTTTGTTCTTCCGTTTGCAACACCCAGAAGGAGGCGTCAGAGACCCTACAAAGTATATATATTCTTGATCAGCGTCAAAAACTGAGTCGATTTAGACATGTATGTCCGTGTGTCCGTCTGTCCGTCTGTTGTTGGCACTCTCACGAGCGTAAATTTTGAGATATTGAGCTGAAATTTTATACAGTCACTTTTAGTTTATGCACGCAGATCGCTATTTAAAATGGGCAAATTCGATAAAGAGCCACGCCTACAATCAACAAAAATCTATCCATCTGCCACAAAAATTAAGATATAAACTTGAAATTTAGTATGTACATCTATAAATATTAGTTTCATCGATGTGCCGAAAATGGGCGTGGTCCGATAACATACACGTCCACAATAAATATAAATCTTTATATTTGCCACAAAAGTTGATCTACGAAGTTGAAATTTGGTATACATATAAGTGGTATCGTTATCCAACACTGTGCCAAAAATGGGCGTGATTGAATAACTCAAACGCCTATAATTTAAAAAAAACACTATTTGCGTATGTACATGAAATACATAAATATGGCAATAGGAACTTGTTTTTAGGGAATTACAAAAGGTGGAGGGTATCTAAGATTCGATCTTAACCGAACTTCTCTATCTTGTTTTATATATATTTCATCACAATGGCGTGTGAGTGATAAAGTTCTGTATTAATTAATTTTTCCATTAAATTTATTAGTAACCTAGAAACGAATTTGAAAATACATATTACTCAATAGGTTGAGTAATTTGTCACATAAAGGGAGAAAATGTATTGATATTGGTTATAATTTTTTAAAACTTTAATATAAATCTCTTTTAAAGCACATCAACTCAGTATACTAGATTTGCTATTTCTTTTGTAACAACCAAGAGGATACGTCAAAAAACCTACAAAGTATATATACACTTGAACATCAGCAAAATCTGAGTAAATATGTCCGTTCCTATGACAGTGTGTCTGTCTTTTGTCATCACATTAGGAGGTATTAAGCTGGTATTCTATACATACACTTAACGTTTCTGTGCGCAGAATAATGTGTAATTCAAAGTCGCCCACAAAAATATATTCATGTACTAAAAAATTGATATAAACGTTTATAATTCGTCGATGTGCGAAAAATGGGCGTGGTCGGGTAACCTAATACCACCACAATTTCCCAAAAAAAAGAACCTTTTGTAGCTAAAAACTTGAAATTGAAACTTTGTTTACATAATAATAATTAAAAAATAAAAATCGATGTGATATGAAATGGGCATGGTTCAATAACGAAAATACTAAAAAATTATATAAAAGTCGTTTTGTAGAATATTTCGAATTGTGTGTTGTTGCATTATGTAATAAAATACAATATTAGAAGGCTTAGTAAAGCACATGCCACACCCATGTTTTAAATACAAAGGCTAAAAAAACTTTTGAAAGATTCTAATTTACACGTTTATAGAATACTCGTAAATTTTCAAATTTTTATTTAATTAATTTTCAACATATTTTATAAATTGCGGTTAAGCGGATTTTTTTAAAATTTTTATTTTAGTTTTTCTAACCTCTCCATTATGAATTGCCAGACAATTTATTAAAAATGTGATAAAACAATAAAAATATATTAACGTACATAAATATATACCTGATATGTGTGTGGATGTACAAAAAAGAAGAAGCAAATTACCAAAGTTAACCACAAAATTGAATATATTTCATATCAATGGTGTCATCTGTACAAGTGATTGAAGAATGCAAACATAAATTTTACAACAAATTTTACAAAAAACATACATTATGTACAAATAATAATTTGTAACATAAACAAATTATTGCACGTACGCATATGTTTAATGCAACTGCTTTTTTCATTCTGATCATTCTGTTCATTATACCCGCCCCATAAACTGAAGGGTATTCTTAGTTTGGTCGTTAGGTAAAAAGATGTCAGAGTCCCTACAATGTTTATGTATTCCTCATTATCATCAATATCTAAATGGATCTAGACATATTAATTGGTGTCTGTCTGTCTGTCTGTCTGTCTGTTTGATGGTGGCTTTCTCACTAAATAAATCGTAAATTTTGCGCTATTCAGTACAAATATTTCCAGTTTCAGTACATTTCAGTGCCGCGCTCACAATCGAGAAAAATTTGTCTTGCATATATGAAGCTATGATTCTAAATTTTAAAGAATCCATTTAAATGAAATGAAATGATATAAAAATTTATATGAAAGAGAGAGAGAGAGAGAGAATACGGCCCTTGTAGGTACCCTGTACATATTCTTCATTACTCCTGAAGCAGGACTAACTTCTGAAATTAAACTGGAGAGAAAAACAAGTCAACAATCAGGAAATCAAAAATCTGAATAAGAGACTGGATCGGAAAGGGATGACAAAATATTTCTAAACACAATGCTATTCTGTTTTGGGTTAGATTTAAAATCCTTTCTTCGATGTCACATATTTCCCTAGTTTCGCTTTGTTATATATTTTTAACCTGTACTTTTTATTTCATAATTCCGAGACACACAGGACATTAAGATATTTTGTAAACCCTTAAAAACCATCCGATGTACCTGATATTACCCAGGTACATCCTGGTATTACGCAGGTATACTATCTTATTGGTAATAAAAAGGCGCCCTATGTGAAATTATTGTCATTTCAAGCGATAAATCCGCAACGTACACATCACATTCAAAAATAAATACTTAAGATCACTTACTTACTAGACATTTAAAAGATCGTAATGGATTCAGATAACTGGATGGATTCAGAGTGGATGGATAAATTTATGTCAACGTCGACGGAAGCAAGTGTTTCGGATGATGCAGAAATGCAGTTTATTGACAAATGTGTCGAAGAGACGATGGACGTAAGTGTTTCGGATGATGCAGAAGTGCAGTTTATTGAAAAACTCCTCAAAGCGACCATGGGGGAAAGTTATATTGCCCCAACCTCTGCCAGCAATACGGAACAGCGACAGCAATACATGGCCCAGGAATGTATGAATAATCCCGCACACAATTCTAATGTGTACCAATATCAACAGGAAAATCAAAATTGGCAGTATCAACAGGAAAATCAAAATTGGCAGTATCAACAACCAAACAGCGATCAACAACTATGCGGTCCTGCCATTGAACCGTGTGCCGCACCAGTTGACCCTAACTATATAACGCGAGCCCTAACAAGTGACGGAAAGTTCTTGCTTATCGTCGATCACAATGCTGATGGGAAAGAAAACGCCCCAGTGAACATTGTGATCGAACATGCACCCAATCAGCCCCCAACACCAAGTCCCAGTCCAAATTCCGGAGGAACCGTAACGCCACAACGCCTGAAATGTGAAATATGCGACAAGACTTTCACCGCCCAGTGCTACCTCACACAGCATAAAAAGGCAAAACATTCGGGAGTAGACTTGCCCTGCCAAATGTGCTCCAAAGTTCTGCACAGCACAACAGCTTTCGAGAAACATATGGCTTTTCATAGAGGGGAATACATCAGGAAGCAGTGTTTGGAGTGTCCCAAGAGTTTTAGGCACCAGAGTGATTTAAATAGACACATAGCGAGTCATCATAATAAAGGGTTCCTGCACTTCTGCCCTACGTGTGGCAAGGGCTTTGCGCGGCAGGATCATTTGAGAAAGCATACGAATACGCACTTGCGAAGGCAAAGGAACAAGGAACCAAGTAAGCAAGTAAGTTGGCAATAAGTTAATGCAATATTTTTATATTATATTCTATTAAATGATAATAGAACATAATTAAAGATTGTACTTAGTTTAGATTATTTTACAATAAAGTTTTGATCAAAATAAAAGCATTTTAATATAAAAATAAATAAATATTCGTTTTATTATAAATTTTTTTATAAAACTTAAACAAAACATTAATTTTGATATCACTAAACCCATTATCGTAATGATATGTCGGCATATTATTGATGTTCAGACTTTTTCAGTCACTCTCGGATGTATTTTCGTACAAGATACGCCAATTTTGGGCATGGCAATGGTACTTATTTCCATATCGACAATGACTTCTTTTATGCAAAGAAATTTAAGATATTATTTCCGTACTATTTGGAAGATTAGAGGTTAATGATAATGATGATCCTAGAAGGTACGTCTGTCGGTCCATCTAATTATGTAAATTTGTGCGCAAGGTTTTGGCCACAATTTTGAAGATATTTCAAAGAAATTTGTTACAAATTGGTATACTTTTGAAAACGGTTTAAATTGGACCATTTGCACCATCCTTCGCCATATAATTTTTTTATTGAATAAGTTCGACGAAAATTCACAATATATTTTAACAAAACGTGGTAAAGAAAAGTTAATTAATCCCTTATTTGATTATGATCTATATCGACTCGTTCGAAACATTTTTAATACGGAAACGAAGCAACACTTGTATGTAGTAATCAGTGGCGTTTAGTTTAGAACTAACAGGTGTAGAGTACTAAATGGTAGGCCTTGGCCCACTATAACATTTTCATTTATTTTACTTTAATTTAATTTACTTCTCATGCCGCTTCCAGGTGACTTTTAATTTCTTTTAAAACATCTCTTAACTTTAGCGCAAGGTTACAGTTAAATACAAAGAGGTTTTAATCCAGAGTAAAAAGATTAATTACAAGTACGCAGTCATTATAGAGGAAGAAAAAATGAAAAACCAACAACATCAACAGCAAGCTCACAACTGCGATTATCTCTATCTCTGGTGTATGTGGTTCGTTCGTTCGTATACGTTTAACTTTAATAAGCTTATATTTCCATTCACATTATTATTATTATTATTGTTGTTGTTGTTGTTTCTTTGGCATTTTTGTTAAATTTTTTTTTATACGAAACTTGCAAAAATCGCGTTGCGACTCCATTTTATGATATGGGATAATAACCAAGTACACATACATACATACAATTGTTGTTGTTGTTGTTGTTGTTGTTTTTTTTTTTGTTATAGTATTATGCCTTCAACTTGGCTTGTGGTTTGTTTACTGTATTGTATCCATGTGTCATACATATATAGATACAAACACGCACACATACACATAAAGCTGCTGTGTTTTTGTGGTGATTTTTTTTGTTTTGTTTTTGCCGCTCTATAGTAAGTAGTGTTTATTCTTTTATCTCCGTCTCTTTCTAACTGTTGTGTAAGTGATGGTTATGATCACCACTTAAAATGTTGCAACAAAAATAATTTGCATATTAAAACTTTCACCACAATAAACGGGACAAAAATAACAATAACAACAATAAGAATAATAAAGGCGCCAATGAAGAGAAAAAAGCGTTAACAACAAAAACAACAACAACACGTATATGAGTAACACCTAAAGCTAGGCATTGCTAGCAATAACAGGAATTAAAAGCTTTACAGGCCTGATATGAGCTGCTGGCATACGCACAAATATGAACACACACACACACACGTATATATATATATATAAACAAGATGAGTTTAAGTCATCACAGAAAGTAAATGCATTTGTGGGTTATTCTTCCTATACTATGCACGCATATATATAGACACTAATACACACACAAACACACACATTGTTAGCTATAAAATATCGGCAGAGACGCTGTTATTCTTGCTGTTGCTGATAATAATAACCTTAATATCATAATGCTTATGACGTAGATATATTTCCCCCTCGTCTTTTTCATTTCTTTTTTTTTTTCAGTTTTGTGTGTTGTGGTGACATAAAGTTTTTAAGTTTTTAAGTTTTTTTTTCTTGTACATTTTTATATAAATAAAAATGAAAATTTTATATGACAAGACCAGAAAATCATATAGAGGGACATCACAAAATTGAAAGATTTTGATGCTGATCACACATATTTACAGAATCTCAACTTCTTCCTCTAAAATGTTATAAAACGAATGTTAAACTTAATATACCTGATACTTAAGTGTAGGGTGCACAAAACATTTATTAAATTATATATTTGTTGTTTTTCATATAAATTCATTCATTTTCACATCTGTGCACTTGAAGGACAATATTGTTTTGGATTGTTCTTAGTTTATAACTTTAGTGTCACATTGGTGTCCTTTTTATTGATTAGCTTTCTCATGTTCAGGTACTTTTGTATAAATTGTGTTTTATACTGATTAGTTTAATTGAACCATGTTTTTAATTAATATCCATTGAACTTATTTTCAACTCAAAGTCAACGTCACACAGCTATTGTTAAAAGGAACATAATGAGAATGACAGAGACAGAGAGAGAGTGTGCGAGTGAAGTCATACAATATTCTGAGTAAATTGTTTTCCAAATTAGTTGCAGAGTCATTTAAATTATCATACTCAATATAATGTGTATTAACCCAAAAACAACAATCACAACAACAACAAAAACGACTATAGAAACAAAATGCCAATGGGAAAACAAATGGCATATATTGTATGATAACCAAAGCATTTGCTATTTATGTACAAATGTGTGTGTGCCTTTGTGTGGTGGCCTCTTCTCTATGTGGTAAACATACACGCTGTAACAGAAAACAAACAAACTAAGTACAACAATACTACACGAAATAAAACATTATATAACAGCTATAATCAAAGACAAAGAGAGAGTTAGAGGGAGAGATAGAGAGAAAGGAAAGCATACCTTACATACAAAATATGTTATGTGTTGTGTTGTTTTGTTTGTGTATTTATTGTAACTATAGATTCCCAAAGTTACTGTTTACCAATCTTGTACAACTCGGAAATCTAAACTACAACAAGAAACTACAATAGTAGTAGTAGTAGTTGTTGTTGTTGTTGTTGTGCTTCTCATATTTTTAGTAATCTTACTTACAATTGTTATGATTGTTGTTGCACGCCGGAGATAAGCAATATGCAACTGTGAGTTATGACTGCTATTACTTTTATATGGAAAATAGTAGTAGAACACACACACACACCTATAAACATGCATACTTTGCTATAGAGTGTATATAATACAATACCGACACATGTGCTTAGCTCAACTCAGTTACGTTCTAAATTCCTCGAAAGGATTATAAGTGTGTGTAATAGAAATAAAATAATTTTTAAATGAGAGAGGCAGAGAGAGTGAGATTAAAAGCTACCGTGTCGCCTCATTCAACAGTAATCCAATAACAACGGTATCAGGAATAAAGAGTAAAAAAACTGTACTTGACTTAGAGCGAATTCTAAACATCTGCCATATCTATATACAAAAAGTAGGCGTGGCACATGCTGTATTAATGCATGTATAACGTACTAACTTTCAAGTAAAATTTTACGCTAATTACAGCTTTTATTAATTGTGGGCGTGACCACGCCTTAAAATAAATCCATGGAAGGGCTAATTATAAACATATATACCAAGTTTCATTCATTCTACGTGCATTCTACGTGCTTGTACAAAATCTCAGTTTAGTATGTTCAAGTTTACGACCGCAAGACAAGTCAAAAAGAGATGTACGAGTATAAGCGGACACCTGGACAGACAGACAGTCATGTCTAGATTGTTTCAGATTTTGATGTTATTTAAGGTTACTTGGGAGTGTCTTATGATTTTTTTTTTTGTGAGCAATTATGAAGTCCATGAAATGCCATTTTCTCTATCTCTACAGAACACTTATAGGAATCGAAAATGACCCAGCTGCCGCAGCATAGAAGGGAATCTAAAACGGCTTGACTATTAAATTATTCTTTATTTCGATTCTCTATCTATTTATGTTTAATTTTTTCACAAATATTTTCCAAATCTTGAAAGCTTTTGTAATTGCACACAAGAGCAGTTCCTAAGGTGCCATTTTCTTAGTGCCCAAAGGCTGAGGCTTATACCATTAAAAAATATATTGCATATGGTATAAAAATGTTTAATTTGTGACAATTTTTTCCATATTGTTGTTGGAACCGTTTTTTTTTATAATATTTCTTTGAATCATCTACATTTTGTGATTTGTTTCTTTCCCTTTTTTTTTTTTTTTTTGCTACATTGACGTTGGTTATGCTTTAACATGAACAACTCAACTACCATATACATACGTATACATAATAAACATTCACCATATGATGGATTGGTTGCACGGGGTAAGAAAATGTATATTAAAGCAAAACCACCATATGGCGTAATATGCTGCTGCATACAAATAAATATAAATTGTGCAATATCTGGAATTGTTTGTTGGCAGGTAGCAGGTAGCTCAAGCTCAAAAATGTAAGAATATTCATACATATGGTGTGTAGAGATGTTGAAGAAGGTTCACAATAACAAATTTAATTAGAGCAACATGTGTGGTGTACAACCTTCCTATTGGCCATGCAATAACAAAAAAACATATTGAAATAATAAAAAAAAAAAAAAAAGAAAAAAAGAAAAACGGACAAATAGGCATCAAGGACACTATGAATAATGAATTGTTATTATGACGACAGTGTTTGTATGTACGTTTGAGTTGGATGTATTTTGTATTGTTTTGTAACACATTTTCATCATAAAATTAATTCATATGAATGTTAACTTTTACTTTAGATTAGTTTGACAAAAATAAAGTAACAAGGAGCATATTCTTCGATAAAGCCAAAAAGGGAGGCGCGGTTTTATTGAACATGGTAAAAGAATTGACTACAATTGACAAATTGCGTTACGATACAAAATTGAAATTTAAAAAACATATTTGAATTGGACAAAATCGATTGAGAATCACGCCTACAATCGAGTAAAATCTCTCACATATGCAAAAATTGAGCTACAAAGTCAAAATTTGTGTCAAAAGTGGACAAAAAAACATAATAGACACACCCACAATGTATAAAAGCCTATACTTGACGTACAATTCTATTTGTATGTTAAAGCATAAGATACACAATATTACAGAGCGTAGCCAGTTACATGCCACACTCCCTATGGAGTGTGTATGAAGGTGGTGGAGGGTATTTAAGATTTGCTTTAACACTTAATTCCCCACTTGTTTAATTTAATTAACTACTAACTATTTAAACTACTTTCCCTTTCTTTTCTCACTACGGTTTTATTTTTTCTGTTTTTCTTATAATTGAAAATTTTATTTAATTTGTTGTTATTACAGATTTTCTTGTTAAACCATAAAATTTTCTTATAAACATAACTTCAACTATTCTTGTTATTGTATTGTACAATATATATACAAAGCTGTGTGCTGCCATTGTGATAAAAGTTTTCAAAATAAATTTACATATTTCGTTACAAACACACAAACCACACACATATATACACGCACACCTATTAAACCTACCATTTATGAAGAATACAAAACAGTTGTTTGAATGTGTGTAGTATTATATTATACGAGTGTAGGATGGGTATAAAGGTAAGAAAAGGGGACAGAACGGAAATAATTGAAAAATCAATTTGTGTTTTCAACAAAAGTTTCGACATTTCCGGCTCATCATCATGATTGTATAAAGTTACGCATACAATACAAGAATGATTCTCAACAACAGCAGCAACAAATGATTGTATTAGGTTAAAAAAGCAAAAAACATACACACAAGATTTATAAAACCTTGAATATACACCTAGCGGGCATACACACACACACACACACATACGCACCATACCATATATAAATGCTTAATGATGAGAAACGTTGTTGTGTTAGGATAACAACAATAATAACAACAACGAAAGTGAAAACAAAACAATAACAATTATCAAAACTGCTATAACAATACGCTCCTTAGCGACTCGAACGTTAGGCAGCGATTTCATTTATTCCACTAATTATTAGCATCATTATTCTCTCTCTCTCTCTGTCTCTCCTACTTCAATCATACTCATTATTGTTATAATACAATACAAAATTATCACCATCGTCATCATCAACAGCAGCACTAGCAACACAGCAGTAACAGCCTAATAAAGCATTTCAAAAATGTTAATTGTTAGGTATTGACACAACAAAGCCAATCAGAGAAATGACATGAAAGAGAGATAGAGAGACAGAGAGATGTATTAATTTACCCCATAATAAAATCATCTTGTGTTGTGAGTGAGTTTTCTCTACACACAAGAGGTGTTGTATGAATGTGTACATGTGTGAATATATACGGTTGCGTTAGGTGTTACTTAAATTTTTGTAGAGAATAGAAAACTACTTACTTGTTATCATTCTCTTGCGTGCGTGCCTGCCAGCTTCATACCAAACAAGGTCGTACAAGTGTGTGGTGTCTGTACACTCTGTAGTTGGATGTATTTATATAAAATGTTTGCGTTGAATTACTACACCTGCTCTACGGTATGTATAAATGTTGTTTTCTTTTTAGAAAATTTCTTCTTAGAAAAAAAAAAAAACAAATTCTATAAAATCTTTATGTCGTGTCACGTTTGAGCAACGTATGTAGGTGTGGTGTGCATAAACAATATTGCAAGTGTGTGCTTTTAAGAGAGTTTGTATATGTGTGTGTGTGTGACATGTGTTGGCAATTAAAATATTATATTGTTTTTTTTTATATGTTTTTGTATTTTTGCCGGGAGTGTTAACTTGTCTGCATATGGATATAAATGAATAGAGAGCAAGTGTTATGATATGATCTCCCATCAAAAGCAATTTTATTCTTATTTCTGATATGTTTGAATTTGTTTTTTGCATGATTGATTGAGGAGCCAAAGATTAATTATTGATTGGATGAAATAAAGAAATGAAGTTAGAAAGGGAGTTGGATGGGAAGCAGAAGGAAAGATAACGATAGAGGCCAAAGAGAAAAACATAAAGACAAACAAAAAGATAACAAGATAGAGAGATAGATAGATAAATAAAAAAATCTATAAAAGAAATATAGAAATACAAAGAGACAAACAGACGGTGGGACATACAGGCAGACATACAAAAAACAGGGAGACAGACAAAAAAACAGACGGACAGAAATACAATGAGATAAATGCAAGGACAGACGGACAAGAAGACAGAAAGACAGGCAAATGAAAAGATATGCAAGAAAGGTGGATAAAGAGATAGATGAATAGAGTGAGAAAGACAAAAAATACACATAGATAAACAGATAGAGACATGAAAAGGTAAATAGATGGAAGAACACACAGACAGAATGACAGACAAATGTACCGAATAAACACAGATACTCAGGCAGGTAAAAATATTTAGACGCAAATAGATGGACCGACAGACAGTAAGACAAAATTTAGGTAGATACGTACAAAGGCAGACAAAAAACAACAAAAAACAGGTAGATGAACAAAGTTTCTTTGTTAGTTGCAAACATTCCAACAAACTTAATATTCTCTATATAATTATTAGTACAATACAATCATAAAAAATTTGCAATAAGTAAATTCTTTATGCATTTAATATTAAACGGTATTATTCAAGGCTAACAGAAAAAAAAAAAAAAAAAGAAAAAAAATCATATGAACCTTGTCTCTGGCTTCCGTTTGCATTGTTTTTCCACACATCCATACTTTTATTTTGTCTCTTTTTTTGTTTCACTTGTTTGTACAGTTCAGTTAACTACTACATCACAGTGACAGTTATATTAAGTTTTTCATTTTCATTTGCTATATAGCCAGAAGGAAAGTTTATATAGTTTTCATCAGCATCAAAATTTGAGCATATTTAGACATATTTTCCCGTTCTTTTTGAATTACTTATAAATGAAAATATAATCGAATGATTATAAAAATTAATTTTTTTTATTTTTATTTTTATAAAACATCGGCACTCGGGAAAAGTCTTCTATAAATTCATGTACTGTGTCGATCTTACTGCCCCTAGATGTATGCTACAAGTTTCTTAATCTTTTTTTTTAAACACGCAATCACTCTATACACGGGTACGACTGTTGTTCGTATCGAACTCGCGTCTCTTCGCATTAAAGCTATAGACCTCAAGCCTATTGCGAACTTATATTATATTTCAGTTTTGGGCTAAAAATAAGTTGAATTAGATACCAGACACGCACACAATTTAGGAAAAAAATTCATTTTTGTTGCAGAATTCAAGGAAAATTCCACACTTCAATCGCCATAAAAAAAAAAAAAAGATGTTTATGTGCCACACCCATATTTCCACTCTAAAATTGTAGAGAGTATCACAGATTTGATTTCAGCCAAATATATGGTTTTTGTTTTAATATTTATTTTTTATTCTCTTCTTCTTCATTCATGTAGTAAAAAGCATAAATGTGCAGCACGAGTATTTTTAATTTATGTTCTGTTATCGGTTTAACTAGCACACAACTGGCTCACACACTGTTATAATACGCACAAACACACATGCACAGTTATACGTCTGAATACCCAAATGTCAGCCTACACATAATTGTACTCTTGTTATATTTTTTTTTTGTTAGCAGAACATACATACAAATATACATTTGTACTTCACACATGAACTTGTACGTTATAATTCATGACTAAAACCAGTTAATATTACGCAACCAGGTACATACATGCATACATGCACATCATTTTTGTATGTGTGTCTGGTATTGTGTATAAATGGACTTTGAAACGGTACCATGCTCTATGCATTTGTCCAAAATGTGAAAACTAAACGTTAACGGCTTCGCATTAAAGCCCGTTCTCTACATATTCTCACATTCGGTGTGTGAACAGTTTTATATATATATATATATATATAAACGAATATTTTTCGTTAGGGTGTGAGTTCTTGAAATCTATGTTGATCGTTGTTGTTGTTGTTTGTTCTGTTGATGCAAAGATGTTTTTACTTTTATTTGTGTACTATTTAACGATATGAAAGAATTATGGCAAAATGTTGACATGCTCCCTCTCTTGTTCTTCAATTGTGTTGCTCATTGTTATTGTTTTTGTTATATCAATCGTATTTGCTTTATTGTCATTGTTGTTGTTGTTATTATTATTATTATTATTTTTGTAAAATGTAATAATTTTGATGAATGTCAGACAGAAAAATAGAAGAATACATGTGAACGTACATGCATACTTATTTGGAGAGATAGAAAGAGAGAGAGAGAGAGAGAGATAGAGAAGAAGAATGAGACATTGTCATGTAAGCGGAAATCTTTTGTAGAGTTTTTGAAAATAATTTAGTTTTCATTAACTTTTATTATATTTTTCTTTTTCCATTCATTTATTTTTTTGTGATATATAGTATTTTTGTTAGAATATCTACCTTCCGCATTAAGTTTTAAGGAAATCTTGTGTATCTTTCCTCTTCACTCTTTACTTTTATCTAATCATTCACAAAGTTTAGTAGTTTTTTAGTTTTGTTGAAGTAATTTATTATATTGTGTCATATTTTTGGTAACAAATATTAATTATGTACTCTTTTCATGGATGTTTAAATTAAGGGCGTGGTGAATTATTTAGATTAGGCCTTGTAATAGTGCATCTATTAAGCACCACATTTTTAAAAAGGGCATAAACATCGTCTGACCTTGCCCCCTTTTAAAGAAAATGAACATAAGAAAGTGTAGAACTTTGGACGTTTTTGTGGGCGGAAAAATTTGTTCAAAGCTGCCCATTTTTTAGAAAATCTTTAAAAAGAATATATCAACTTTTTTTTTAGAGATTTTTAAAAGTTTTTGTGGGCGTTAGTGTAGTCCGACTCCTCCCATTTTTTACAAAATTTATAAAAAAAGTATGTTGTTCAATAAATTTCACTTTATGGTTAAATTTTTATATATTCTTTAATTTTTTATGTGTATTTTTTTGTGGGCGTAGCTATAAACTTAACGAGCAGAAAGTAAAACTTCAACCAAATATTACAAAATCTGAAGACCATGAGTCATTAAGTAGACGGACATAAGGACACATCGGACAGAAATAGAAGTCCTTCTGAAGAAAGTTTATTTAGTATATCTTCAATTTAATTTAAAAGCTACAAAAAAAAAGTGCTTTTTATGTTCATGGTAGGAAAAAATAATAAATAGCTAAAATTTGGTATATATAGATTGCTAATAAAAATGTTAAACAGCCATGCCCACAATTTGCAAAAAAATTCTACTAAGTCTAATAAGTCTGTTCTTTCGTTTGGCGTCAGAGTTCGTATAAAGTACATATATACAATTTTTGATCAGCGTCAAAAACTAAGTCGGTCTAAATGAAATGTATATGTATGTCCGTGTGTCTTTGGAAAATAATTCAATATTATTTTTTCACATATTCTCTCTTAGTAGCCACCGCTAACAATAATTTTGTAATATAATGGCAAGCATTGTTTTACGGCTTTGTTAAGGAGATGCTTAGTTAGGGAAAATTTCCTACCGGGTCTGTTTATGTACACATATCAGATATATTAGTGATAATGCTGCCACGGTAGCAAGTTTTGTATTGTTGGCGGGAAATGCATATTTTGGAAAAAGAACCGAGCATGCGTTTTATAGTATACTGCGGCTCTCTGGAAATAATATTATCTCTCCAAAATTATCATCACAACTTACACATGTAAAGTGTAACAATAAAAAAACAATAACTTTAGCGCATGCTTTTAAATTTCAAGAAAGTCTCTTCTTTCTCTTTATCTCTCCTCTCTCTCATACACTCCACGGACATTTAATTTTTTTCTCAATTTTTTTAAATTAAATTTATTGTTGTTATTTTGCTTGTAACGGATTTTTACAAATGTATTATGTGTGTGTGCGAAGAGAGAGGGAGAGAAAGAGGTTGATATGCAACGGAATCCGTTGAACTACTTAGTAAATGGCATCATAATGATGATTGTAATAGAAATGATATGCGGGTGTGGGTTTTAAGGAATATAGTTTATACTTTTTCCCTTCTCTCTCTCTCTATTCATGACTCTGATGCTAGTGAGATGAGAGACTGAGGGTAATTTTATATGGAATCACTTACTTTTTGGAAATATTGAGCTAAGTCTGTCTCATACACAATTGACGCACATTGAATGTCAATTTGACGTAGTTTACTTATATCTTTATGTGTGTGTGCGTGTTATATTTTTGGCAATTGTCACTTTTATATATGATGGATATGAAAATAAGAAACTCTTAATTACTTTTCTAATTAGATTAAGACATTTTAAAAATCATAATAAGAGTAGATGTTAACGCTTTAATAAATATTTTTTTAAATCGATATTTTCATCGATTTAATTGAGTTTACCTAATGACATCTAATTAGTCATCTATTATCGAATATTTGAAATAAAACTAAATTACCATTTTAACGCTTAATTGAGATAACTTTTATGTGCTTGAGAAGTTACTGCGCTTTACTATCATTGTACTCAATAAAAAAATAGGGAGTTGCCAGATTCTATTACAGTATATTAAAGTATGTTGAGAAAGCTCATAAAAACACAACAAACCAAAAATAATTTTTGATAATAAAATTATATACAGGTTGCATTGATTATCTAAAAATCGGGTGTATACTGAATTTGTTAAAATGTTTGCGACACCCAGGAAGAAGTATTGATTTTATTATGTTTATTTAAGCGCTTGATAAATTTTTAATCAAATTTTAAATTAATTATCATGTGTACTCTACTTGTAATTGAATACAGTTAAATATCTCAATAATTCTGTATTTTATTTGAATACAAAATTGTTATGTTCTTATTGGAAAATCCTTTACGTTTAAATGTCCGTAGGTCTGTTTGTTTTTTGACCATCTCAAGGTAGTAAATTGTAAGATATTGAGCGGAAATACAAACATTTTTAGATCTTGCACACAAATCGCTCTTTTATTATGGTGAATATTCAAGATTTAGTCTAAGTAAGTAATCAAGTTAGGTTTTTTTTCTTATTTTCAAATGTTACGATATTTCTTCTTAAACAGGTTTAGATCGACTTGTTTAATTATTATATATTACTTACTTTCTCTTTAACCTTTGAAGGGTTACAAAATTTTGCACTCACTTATTTTCATCTTCTATCATTAACTATATGCCTCCACAGAAGATTCCTCTTTCGTGATTTTATAAATATTATAAAAATATGGCCATTTCATTACTCTTTCTAATTGGCGTACTCTTGAGATAAAAATTCTATGTCTCTCATTCTTTTTTTTCTGTGTCTCTTAATTTTATATAATAAACAAAAACTTTGACAATTTAACGGGAATGTCCTGGGAATAGTATGAAAGTGAATGTTTTTCTCTCACTTTTTTTTCTTTTTTCTTGGAAAATTACTGAACAAAATAAAACAAAAAAAATGTGTGCATTTTAAAGTTTATATGTGTAAAACATATAACGAAAACCAGTTTATAAAAAAAAAAAATAAGTTAAAAAATTTAAACTTTTCGTACTTAAAAAAAATTATTTTAAAGAGAACAAATACCATTTTAATGATTTAGAAAAAAAAATATTAAAATTCTTTTCTTAATATTATAAAAATTTTAAATAATTTTTTTAGAAAGATAATAGATAAACTTACCTGTAATTCCAAAAACGTCTCCTACTACCTAAGAATGATTGATTTTTGTTTTCCTGCATTTTTATGGCTGCGGCAACCCTAACAAACGCTCTTTCATTGTGTTATAGTTAACTAAACAAACTCTCTTTGGACTAATTTGTCGCTCTTTTATTTGTTGTTATCTCTCCAATTACATGCTCACTCACCATTTGGTAAGTTAACACACGCTACATTTGTTAACTGTGTAAAATGGTGAATTTGATAGGGGGTGTCTAAATGCATATGGTTGTTGTTGTGGGGTTTTATTATTATTATTATTGTACGCGTATATGGTATCATGTGTATGTGTGGGTATAATACTGTATGATACTCTTACTGCCTTACAACACAAGTGAATAAAACTGATTTTACTTGACTTACACAAACACACACACGCACACACATTGTCCACATTTATTCGTTTATATATATATATGTAAAATGTATAAAATTCAATGCCGCCGCTTAACGTGCTTACTCCGGCAGGTCCTTCAGTCGTTATCAGACAAGCGAGTCCATCAGTCGTTGCGTTCCTTTAGCCGTGCAGTAGCCTAGTTCAGTAAAATTCTCACACAACAAATATATATATAAAAAAAAAATCCAAATTGTTGTAAGCGAAGCAAAAGTAAAAATTTCCTGCAATAAAAGAAAAATTAAAAGAAGAAGAAGATAAAATAAATATTCTCAAAGGATACAATAAAGAAACGTAAAAAGGTGTAAAAGAGATAGCAAATCCGGAAAATAAGCGAATCTTCAATAAGCGAAGCTTCAACTTTAGTAAGCGTGTCTCATCAGCTACACCAAACTTTGTCTCTAAAACTCAACTCCAACTCCAACTCAAATCCCAAATCCCAAACTCAATCCAAACGAATTCAATCAATCAATCAATCAATCAAATCAATTTAAACATAAATGGATTTTTTTTTATGAAAAAAAAATATTTGTTGTTGTTTGTTTTTTTTTTTTGATATAGAAAACGATTTGTTGTGTAAGCAATCAATTAACGTTTGCTTGTTTGTACGTAGAGCTTTAGTCAGTAACAGTGAACAATTTCAAACAGAGAGCTTCTTCAAATAGTTGTGAAAACGAATAAAATTTTCGGCGAAATTTTTCCCTATTTTTATTTTTATTTTTGGGAAAATTTTACTTTTCTAAGAAGAAAATAAGAGAACAACAACAACTACAATCATAATAAATGAAATAAATTTTGATGAAATTTTAAAGTCAAGCGTAGCGACAATTAAGAGAAAAAAAATTTAATAATTAATAAACAAGAACTACACCAAGCGTTTAATAATAACATTAACAAATATAAAAACAGCAACAACAACAACAACAACATCGACCTTCTTGCTGCAATTTGAGAGATTTGTTTACAAATAGTTAGTTAATCATACTTAGTGTAAATTGTACATGAATGTGTGTGTGTGTGTACGTGTTTGTATGTATAAATATATATATTCGTTTATAAAGCAATTTAAACAATAAAACAAAAGAACAAGAATAATTTTATTTTCAAATAATTGCTTAACGTCAACGCCGCCATCTAATCATCAAGTACGGAGTCAGTAATCCGTACCTTGCCAAAATAACTTATTAAAGCCACTTCTAACACATTAACGTTAAGCGTTAAGCATTACACATCGCATAGTGTGTGATTGCAGTGCAGCGTTAGGTGTTAGGCTGAGAAATTAGTTTCTTTTTCCCCGCAGTGTTTTAAAAAAGCCAACAAAATTTCACACTTTGGAGTTAACCTGTTTTACGTGAAGCAGCCAGCGGAGATTTATCCACCGCCGACGCCAACAATAAAAGCGATAAGTCCGCCAGTGCCCCATCCCGCCGTAGCCGCCGCCACCATACCAACAAAAAAACTGGTAGTAAGTATTTCAAGATTAATGAAAAAAATTCTTTCATTCTGGCTGCGTTTAAAATAAAACTCACTTGTAAGCTGGGACTTGTTTGTGGTTTTTTCTATATTGTGGGCGTGTCTGTTATCCGACCTCGCCCATTTTAGGTACATTCATGGATGGGATAAATATGTGTACCAAATTTCAATTCTATAGTTCAATTTCTATGGCTCTTGACCGATTTTCCCCAATTTATATAACGATCTGTGTGCAAAAATTAAAAGTCTTTGAAAAAAATTTCAGCTCAATATCTCAATATTTGCACCCGTGAGAATCCTAACAGTAGACAAACTAGCGGAACAGGGGCACACATGTCAAGATCGACTCAGTTTTTGATGCTGATCAGGAATTTATATACTTTGTAGGGTCTCTGACACCTCTTTCTGAGTGTTGCAAACGTAATGACAAACTTAGTATACCCCCCATCTTATGTGAAGGGTATAAAAATGTAACCTGTAGCTACTAAATCCTAAGAAGCTATTGTTACGCCAAGTGAGGGAAATAGTTTGCTGAAAAAAGGCGTAATTCTTCAGTCGATTAGCTTAAATTTTGCCCTCTACCTAGGAATTTATATTTTCATGTGTGAAAGGCCTATATATTCAATAGTTCATAAGTTTGTATGCTGCGTAATAAAAAAAAAAAATAATAAAAAAAAATAAAAAAATAAAAAAAATTTAATAATAAATAATAAAAAAAAACAATAAAAAATAAATAAAATTTATACAATATAAAATAATAAATTAATAAAAAATATTAATAAAAAAATAAAATAATAAAATAAAAAATAAAAAAAATTTATACAATATCCTTTAAAATAAAGAATAATATTAATTGAAGGACTTGTTAGTTGAGTTCACTATTAGGTCATTGGAAAATTCTTTTAGTGCTTATTGGCCTTACAGATAATATAAAATTCACGCAAATTTGTGTCTTACACGCAATATTCACATTTGTCTTTGCAAAAAGAAAAAATTATATAAAATATTGAAAAAAAAAAAAATTACACCATACTTCCATACTTCCTATACAACAGACTGTCATTGCTTTTCATAAAACTTTAGCATTTTCTCAAACACAATGTCTATCCCTCCGTCTCTTGATTAAAGTTGTCACAGTCCAAGTTACTGAAGGTTAGAGAAATAGAAAATTCTTAAATATAATCTGATCCACTTGCATACGAGTACATATTTATTTAATATATGTGGGATCGAAACTGTGCATGTTCCTTATATTATTATTAACATTTCTTAGCTCTTATGAAAGAAAATTCATTTTTGCAACCATTTTATTTAAATTGAAACCATTAAAAGTGTACAAAGTATGGTTAATATTAAAGTTTAGACAACACGGACGCTGCAGGTGTTACCCAAGATAAAACATTTTAAATTGGTTACCAAGTGTTATCGCATATATCTGTGTTACTGTGCAAACTGGACAGAAAAGAGAATTAGAGATAAGACTTAAATACACATACACACTTGCTTTCTTGTTGTCGTTGGTATTAAATTCAATTTTATTTTTGGCTTCACTTTGTTGATATATATATATATGTATGTAAAGTGTGCTTGTGCTTGTTTGTGTAGCCTTTTTGCAGCATTTACTTTACTTTTATTTTTACCATACAACCGAGACAAAAAACAGAACAACACCTGTACTGCTTATTTCCTTGTTAAAGTTTTTTTCTTTGTTTTTTATACTCTTCACATAAGATTGGGGATAATACGAAGTTTGTTATTCCTTTTGTAAACCGTACTACAAAGTAAGTAATTCTTGAACAGTATTAAAAACTGGCCGTGTCCGCGTGTCTGTCTTTTTTTTGGCTTTCTCAGGGTTGTTAATTTTTAGACATAGAACTAAAATTTTATACAAATGCACGCAGATATTGAAATTAGGTATAATCGATCAAGAGCCGTGCCCACAATCGACAAAAACTTAACAAAATAACCAATGGAGTTAAAATTTAGAATTTGATTTGATGACATTGATAACACATTCCGTATGGGAAGGCGTAATCACATAGCTGCCACGCCCATCCTTTGTATATAGCTGTGGAGAGTATTTTACATTTGGTCTAAACTAAATTTGAATTTTTCATATGCTTTTTTATGTTGTCATACATACACATATATTTACATATACCACACGTACATGTTCATATGTCAAGGGGAATAAACAGTGAGAAACGGAGAGAAAGAAACGAGAGGGTAAAGTACATATTTGTTCAGTGGTTTCAAACACTTTTGTGGAATTTACACAAATATTGAAGCAAAAGGAAACAACAATATAAAAAAAAAATATATATTAAGAAAAATGTGTCCAGTGGGTATAAAAAAAAAAATACATTTTATGCCCTACACCAACTCTAGTCATATATAATTAAACTTAATTTACAATTTATTCAGAAATGATTTCAAAAAAATCTAAATTGACAAAAATGTTACAACTAATTACATCATAGTCTCATAAAATTGTTGAGTTTTTAATCCGAATTTATTCTGAAATACATGCAAACTTCCATAGGATAATAATTACTTCGAATCTACCCAGAAAAATAATTATATTTGGCTTAGACAAAATCTTATATACCCTCCATCATAGTGGGCGTGGCATTTATTTGAGTAAATTAACAAACAAGTCGAGTTTTATGCAGAATAAAAATGTAAAGTTTTGTAAATTGTGGACGTATTTTTTTAAAATCAATGGAAAATGTATACAAAATTTTACCTTTATGGTTTAATTTTTGTGACAAATAAATGAATTTTGAGCGATTGTGGGCGTGGCTCTTGACTTATTTTGCTTTATTTTAATTATCGATTTGCTTACAGAAACTAGAAGTGGATTTATATGGACGGACATGTATAGAAAGAAGAATATTTATACTTTGTAGGGCCCTTTGGGTGTTGCAAACATAATAGTAAACTTAATGTACTCCCTTCGCATTTTTAACTAACTAAAACGTGCCACCGAATTTAGTCCGAAATATATTCAGAAGATTGACTGACAACAATTATTATTATACATTAAGCAATTTGTTTAGGTGCTCTTTGTAAACTCTTCTCTCTTAACTCCAGGCGGCCTTTTAATTCTAATTCATTTCATTGATTTTTTTGAGCCCCAATACAAAAATCTTTGCACACACTTAAAGTAGAATTTATTTTATATTACAAAATGTGCTGTAGGTATATAATGGAAGTAATAACAATAGAAGAGTGGCCAAGGTTTTCTTTTCTTTACTATTTTTTCTTTTTTTTTTTTTTAAGTATAACGTAAAAGCGTCATGTTAACGCATAGAAAAAACTTGTGTAAAGCGGTTGAGAAGTGTGAAACGGAAAGAAGGGAGAGAGGTACAATATTACAGGAATTTTTTTTTGTTTTATTTTTGGGTTAAAAAAGTTGACACTTTCGAGTTAAGAACCCCTGAGCGTACAAACACCCGCAATTATGCTGTGAACTCGGTACGTAAGCACATAATTTCATATGTTTGTGATAGTTTATCTACCTTTTACAAGAAATTAAAGTGAAAACATTTAACAACAAAAACAACTACTACAAAAAAAAAGTTGTGTCAACATTTAATGAGACCACTTGCCTGATTATACAATATAGCTAAAGGAACAAAGACATCAAGAAAGAGAGAGAGAGAGAGAGAGAGAGAGGGTAAACATAAGCGGGTAATTAACGGATGGTTTTGATTAAGAGTAGCGAGCAGTCGTTTTGCCATTCTTAGGTTATACAAATAATTTTAAGATAATATTATATGATTAAGGTAACAGATTGTGAGTGAGTGTAGAAATTGAAAAAGAAGAAGCATACAATTTGTTTTTCAATTTAATAGAATTTCGTTAACCTTTACGTTTAACTCTGTACACTCTATAATACAAATAGTGACTATTTTCTAAATGCTCACTTAATAGCTCTCTGAAGCTTTTGTATTTACGTATAATTATACAAAAAATTATCATCTTCTTCTACAGCTTTTTAAAACATGAGTATATATATATATATGTGACAATATTAATTGAGAGTTATTTAGTTTAAATTGTTAAGAATTTCATACAAATATAAAATATCACTCATACGCCTTAGTAGACTTTTTATCAATAATATCCAATTTTTTGCTACAAATTGCTAATGAAAATTTAATATTTATTAACAAATTTTTATATAGCAATCATTTATAAAATTTATATTTAAAAAATTTCCAAATTAAAATGAAAAAAAGAAAAAGTAAATGAAAATGTCCTTAAGTCTGTCCAATGTTGACACTCTTTGAATAGACATTTTTACCATATTAAGCCGAACATTTGCACTGAACATTTGCCAGCTTTATCGTGAAGGCTTTTATTTTAAATGAAGCAAATTGTTTAAGTGCCACGTCTACAATCCTAAAATAATAAACACAAAAACTGACTTAAGAAGTTGATATAATACTTGGAATGCTTATGTATAATTAGTACATACATCGATGTGTCAAAAAGTGGATGTGGTCGGTTAGTAGATGCTTCCAAAAGCATTATATTTGAAGCAATCCTTGGTAAAATTACTTTTACTCAAATGTGGGCTTGGCTTTCAACCAATCCTTTTCATTTTAAGTATCGATGTAAAAAAATTTGAGCCCAATATATGAAAATTTATGATGTAAGAGTGCTAACAAAAGACAGACTTACGGACTTGTATGTTGACATCCACTTAGATTGAATATTTTTTATATTAAATGGAAGCTAATAAAAAATACTAAAGTATGTAAAGTCCCTTTTCGAGTATTATAATCTTCTTATGTGAAAATCAACACTTTAACTATAACGTTTAATAGACAGACAGACGGACCCCTTCTGTGAATGTTTAAATGTATCAAAAACAAAGAGATATACAAATATTACATATGGTATAGAGCATATAATATTAAGCAATAGTAATATTTAAAGCTTATAAATATGTTTTATAAAAGCCTTAAAAAACTATTAATTTTTCGTACAATATGTAATTTTTTTCTTTTTTTTTTGAAATATATTTTATGAACATTTTGACTACAAACCATTGAACAATACAGAAATCAATTTAATCTGGGTTTAAAATGATAAAGACAAGAAAAAAAAAATAAGTTTAGTTTAGATAAACTTTTAAAGATTCATCTACTTTCACATGAAATTGTGGGCGTGTTGTTATATCACCACACCACACTCGGATCTGGAAGGATGGCCGGATATGACATTTCATCTTTACAAATCAATACTTTTTAACTGATTTAAGGTTTTTTTCGATTGTGGGTATGGCTCGTCATCAATTTTGCCCAAATCAAAACAAGCATGCACAAAATTTCGACTCAATGAGTTAAAATTTGATGTCTGTGAAAGTTTAAAAAACAAGACAGACACAAAGACGGACATATCTAGATTATGTCAGATTTTTTAACAAATCACTTTGTAAAGCCTCTAAATCTTTTTTCCTCTTTTTCCTCTGCGTTGCAAATAGAATGATAAACTGAGTATACCCTCAACACTAAGATAAAGATTCTTTATATTGTTCAAAACATAATAACAAAAAGCTAAAATCTTTTAAAATAAGAAAAAATGAGAAGATGATTATATATTGTTTGGAAAAAATTTAATAAATTTATATTACTAGCCCAGCCTAGCCTTGCCTTAGGTTAACTACGGCAAGCCATCTAAAAATATATATAAAGTTTATGTGTGTGTATGCAAGCAATTTTCCTTAATTTTCATAATAAATAAAGTTTCAAGTTTACTTTGTAAAGTAGCAACAACAACAACTAAATACAATTTTAAAAGGTTGTTAGTCTCTTGTCCGATGCTTTGTAATATTAGAGTAGAGAGAATTCAACACATCTATGTACACCGTAAATAGATAAAATTGAATTTATTGATTGAAAGGAAAAATAAAAAAATTTTTATAAAAAATTTTTATATACAGGAAAACGAAGAAAATCTTCTTAAAATTTATTGTAGAAGGTTCCGTATTAAGGTCTAATTTTTTTTTTTTTTTTTCTGATAGGACACAAAAACCTTTTTAGGCTATTATATTCCAATATATACCTAAATGGTAGAATATTGGGATAAATAAACGTTTTAAAAAGAGTAAAAAGAGACATTTTGTGGTATTTATTTATTGTTTGTAATTTTCTTAGTTTAATTAATCTGTTTGAATTGGTCAGCTCGTTATCCCTTTCAGCTCTCATTTCTGTTCACTAAATCATTTGTGTGTGTGTGTGTTTTTCTTTTTCTTTTTTTTGGCTATTCAAACTCCATTCATCATCATCATTATCAGCAGCACCACTCTCATTCACATCAGTTATATATTCATTCGGCTATTTTTGGGCTATTAGTTTTTTTTTTTTTTTTTTTTGAGTGTCTACTTATTTATCTTTACATTGCTTTGGATTTTTTGGGGCCAAAAACAAAACTAACAACAACAAAAACAAAACAACCAATGAAGCACATAAACAAAATGTTTTAAACGTTTACAATGATAACAATAACAATAATAACAACAACAATAATAATAATGACAACAAAAGCAATTTAGCAGATTATGTTGTTTTGTATGTTGTATGATATCACATATACATCATACACACATCCACATATAACAGTTATCAGTTAGTGACAAGGGTGAACAAGAACAAATGAAAAAAAAAAAACAAAAACAAAAACTAGAATTTAGTTTAAGCCAAATTTTAAATCCCCTTAAACTTAATTTTTATATAGAAAATGTGGAAGTGTCTGATATTTAATTATACCTTCTCACCTACATCTACATATTATGATTCAAACAAAACTTTTTGTAAATTGTAGGCACAACTATTATTTAACTCCGCCCCATATCTAACAATGTTATTATCATTATATGATACGTTTGCTTTACAAATAATAGTTTTATAATTAAAGTTTTGTAGATAAAAAAAATTCCGATAAATGGGTAAAATATCATCGATTCTAACGCATTTCACTTGAATTAAAGAGGAAACAAAAAATGTCTGTTAAAATGTATTTTTATATTTAAAAAATATACGAGTATAACTGCAAGTGTTTCAACAAGCTTCACAAGTTGTTACGAACGGATATGAGTAAAAAAATTATTAGATTTATGCTGATCGAGTACATTTCTCAGTGAAGCAAATGGAATGAAAAATTTAGTTTACACACTTTTTTGTAAGATATTTAATGAGAGAAATATATAGAAAGGAATGAAAAAAAAACAAAAAAAAGAAAATGTAGCAAAGCCTGCAAATCTTTTTGTTGGTGCAGTGTATGGTACGGTGTGATTGGTTAAAGTGGTCTTATCATGATGAAACTAAATGTTTTGTTTCTCTTTATATGTAATTTATATTGTATTTATATATATAACGCATGTATATAAATGTGAGTTATCTGACACAAGCGTTTGTAAGCATTTTTCTTTTTTTTTCTTTATTTTTTATTATAAAAATCTACAAGATTTACTGCAATAAATAGAATATACAATAAAGGCAGGCAGCAAACACACAGACCAATGGACAGACAGATAGGTAGTTAGGCACGTTTAGTTTATCAAGTTAAAGTTAAATTGAAAATGAAAGTTAAATGCATTATCAATATTATCATCAAACACTTTATGATTCTTTTATAGTACAATACGCTGTAACATACTTCAGCTATGGCAAGCAACACGGTAGATTGCTTTTATATTATATTGTACTGCTATCAATAAAAGCAATTGTCAATATTTGTTTACTTAGCTTTCTGTCTTTATATCACTTTAAGTATAAGTCTATATAATATTTTAGAAGGAATAGAGGTTTAAAATTATCAAAGAGAAGTTTCAAAATGTATTCCTGTTCTAGCTTATATTAAAAAAATTTAAGTTATTCTCATAATGTTTGTCGATGATAAACGATTAATGGTCGCAAAAATTATTATCAAATTAAAATTTAGTAAAAAATTTCTTAGTGTATGTCGCTAGTTATAGAAATTTGTACTTTTGTCTGTCCTTCCAGTATTCTTACCTTCCTTAAAAAAATCAAAATTTTTTTAGGTATTTTTTTTTTAATACGGACTATATCGACCTATTTTTAGAACCACTCTGCTTACTTATTAATTGAAATCGAACCGTTTGTTATGTAAAAAAAATAAAAAACAATTCGTTTTAAGTCAAATATTAAATGTTTTACAAATCTATATATGAAATGGGCGTGGTAGGTATCAACTTGACAGTTGTGTTTAAAACAAAATAATAAAAAAGAGGGCGTGGCAAGTATTTATTTAAACCTTAACATATAGGTATCAACTTAAAAGTAGTATTTAAAGCCAAAAAATTTTGTTTTGTTAAATTGTGGGCGTGTCTGTTATCTGATACGCCCACTTTTGATAGATAATTTAATCTTTAATTAACATAAATAATTATCATAAAGGTGAATTTTTTCGATTGGGGGCGTGGTTAAAAAAGTTTCCTTTTTTAAAAAAAAAAAGTTGGTACAAAAAATAAGACTATATTCAAAATTCTCCATTTTTATGAAGTTAAGAATACCGGAAGGACAGAGAACTGTTGCACATTTTTCAATTACTTCAGAATTTCATTCAATTTATAAAAAGTAATAAAATAAAATGCGATCATTGTTTAACCCAAAAAAGGAAAACAAAAAAAAAAATGTTCTTTTTTTTTTAAATCGAACATAAATTCTTGACAATTACAGTTTTTGTAGTTTATGTACGCAACCAGGTAGACTGAGAAAAAAAGTAGAGATTAATTAAAGAGAACAGCACTCCATTGAGTATGGAAACTCAATTGAAATCATATATACCGGCCAGATTGGCAATACTTGAAAGTTAACGATATAGTTATTTATTACAACAACAACAATAGCAATGAAGAAGAAAAAGAAAAGTAGAAACGCAATGATATAAGTATAGAACAAAAGTAATCCCCAAAAAAAAAAAAAAAAAAACCATTAAGAGAGAAACGCAGAAAGCCAGCACACAGAGCAATAATTTAACCTAGACAAGTAAAAGAATTTCCCAGACATGGTCACAGTCACGGACGTGAGACATAATACACAAAACACCCAAGCACGCATATAAACACACACACATCAATACACAAACAAACAGAAGAACTATTTCACAGGAACATGTTTTTTCTTTATTTTAATTTTTTTTTTTTGATTTTTTCTGTGAAATGAAAAAAAATTTATAGAAAAGAAAATATTATATACTTAAGTTAAGTATAAAACATATACAAAGTAGTAACAACAATACTAATAATAACAATAACAAACACCTTTACAACTTATTACAGCCCATTATTTGCGTTTAAATATAAGTAATGGGGTCTGACTGACTTTTTATACTTTACACAAAAGTTGGGGAAGGCATACTTAGTTGGTCAATTCATTTGCAACACTTCATTTTATATATACATACATATATTCTTGATCATCATGGAAAACTAAGTCGATCTAGATAGATAGTTAATAATTTTTCGATTAAGAGCCACGCCCAAAATCGACAAAAATCGATTTATCTGTCATAAAAATAGAGCTATTCAGTTGACATTTGGTATTAAAGATGATAAAAGCACAATTTTTAATTTTTTTAGAGATGCAGGGTTGTAAGATTTGTTTTAAGCTAATTTAGTTTTTTTTTATACTTGTTTTTTCTATTTTTCATTCCATCAGTCTCTCTCTATTACACTCTATATTTCTCATTCTGCCGGTCTCTATCGTTTAGCTGTACAACTCCAGATATTTAAAATATTATAATAAGTAGAAGACTTAAGAAGTACGTGTTAGTGTACGTGTTTATATATAATCTATTTATGTCATTTATATAACAAATAATTTTTCAGAGTATATCTAAAACAACAACAACAACGTTAATAAGAATATTTCATTTTATGTTGAGCTTTAGCCGTTTCACTACAACTCAACACAAGTCTTCTCAATAACGTTACTGTCTGCCTCTGTCTCCATCTCTGCCACTGGAAGCAATGCCAAGCCTAGGAAATTAAGTAAATGTGTGTGCTTGTGCTATATCTGGGTTTCCCATAACAAAGACAAACGTTGACAATCAACCAAAGGCAATTTATTGTACATGCATTAAACCAGAAACGACTTGAATTACATTGTTTAATAGAGAATAGAAAAAGTGTACTAGAGATATAAATGTAGAGTATTGAGAAGGGAGAGAAGGGGTAGAAACTGCCAAATACCACCGCTAGACAATTGCTTACTAAAGCTTAAAATATTGAAAAAGATTTGTATGGTTAAGAAAATGACTTGATAATAATACAAGTCTAAAGACGTACATACAATACAAATCGGCACAGATAAATCTTATAATTCTTTTTTTTGGTGTATTGAACACTAAATCATGATAGCGTAATAATACGATTTAATGATATCAAATTAATAAAGCTCGCAATCAATTCATTTTCCATCCAGACTACTGGTGGAGAATGTGTTTTTGTCAATCTTTAAAAAAAAAAAAAAAAAAAAACCAAATCATCATTTTGTTGATGACAAAAAAAAAAAAAGAAAAAAAAAATCCACAAAATTTTTGTTTTTCTTTTCATCATCTCTAAAACTTCTTACAACTGTCACTTTGTTCAAATACAAGAGCATGTCTGTATGCATGGGTGTATGTGTGTAAAAATGTGCGATAATCTGAGCATTTCTTATCCAACAGTACTAAGAGAGTGCGCGTATGTTCAAAAATTTCATTTGTCGTTTGTTTACGTACAACAGAAGCATGCAAGCATACGCAACAACAAATCAGTCAGTCAGTCTGTCTGTCTGTTTGTCTATCATTCAAGTAAGTCTGTCAAGCCTTCCCATGCAGTTTGGCTTATATTTTCTTTGTTCCTTTAGGATTTCTTTTTTGCTCAAACATAATGTTTTGTATTGTTGTGCGTTTACATATTAAAATGGTCCTGCTGCCTCTCTTTTAAATTAGATATAAGAAGACATTTCAGTTTGCCTCTTACGCTACTTTTCGCCAATTTTAGCAAATTGTAGACAGGTGTTGTTTATTTTTTCCATTTTCACTTTGAATGCATTTTCTTGTTCTTCTTCTTCTTTTGTAAGCTTATTTTAAAAGGATTTCCTCTTTTTTCATCAAAAAAATTTTTGTTTGTTTGTTTTTCTCTCTAATAAATCTCATCTGATTTTAGATTCATTTCCACTAAAGCTAAAGTTACAACCAACCACTAAAACCACTCAACGAGTAAATATATTGGTTAGCTTAGTGGATTATGTAGGGGAGGCAGGAAAGGTTTCCACATTTACTCTATACAAGGTGTTCGTTTCATTTACGGCGTATGTGACTCCACATTGATAAACTTAAATGGTTCTTCCATCAAGTACACAAATATGTTTAAACATGTATTACAGCTGTACAACCTTCTAAAGAGTAAGATGGAAAAGCATAATATCTTAGTTATGGATACCAAACATAAAAACAATAACAACAATATCATCTAAAACATCTGCACAGCATACATGCAAAGGTAAAAAGGAAGAAAACTTCAAGTATCTTCTAAAACATATATTCTCCCAATTGAAGTTCCATCAACTGATGTTTACGGTAAAGTGTTGTAGGAGTATGTACATATTATATATAAGGTGAACATTTTATACTCAAGTGAAAATAAGAAATTATTAAAATGAAAGCAATATAAGTAAAAAAAAAAAAAACAAACCTAAGAAGAAGAAGAAAAAGAGACTGAAGAAAATGTAGATGTAGACTAGCGTGTTGTGCTTATTTGTGTAGATAAATCAAAATTTTTCATTCTCACCAGCCGCCAATTCCATTTCAATACCAAGCATTCTTTTATATTCTCACAAGGCATAAACCATACACACACACATGCATTAATACGTATAAACATTTATGCAATCATTCATACACACATTTATATACATTACGACTGAACAACGTGATTATAAGCTTATGAAGCTGTGTGTATATGTATGTGTATTGGTGTGTGTTTAAAATAAATTAAATACCAACACTTTTATAGTATTACACATAATTGTGAAAAAAATCATCTAAAATAACACCAACAACAAGAACTACAACAACACCAATAGTTGCTATAAAAATAACAAAAAATAAGTAAAAATAGCTAAAATATACTAAATTTGTTTTAGATCAAAATTTAAATAGCTTCCTCATCTACACATCAAAAGTGGGCGTGGCAGGTACATGAATATGCTCTATAAATTGTACGCATAACAGTTAAACTTACTGGTTGAGTTTTATGCAGAATACGGTTTATTTATGAATTGTGGGTGCGTCTGTTATTCCACCACCTCCACTTTATATCTGAATTATTTTTTGTCAAAAAATTCATTTTTATTACTTGTGGGCGTGGCTTTTGGCTGATTATGACCAATGTAAATGCATAAATTAGAAGAGTCTCCTCACAGCTCAATATATTAAAATTTACAACCGTGAATGCCAACAACAGGCGGACATACAGGCGGACGTAATTAGTTAGAATCAAATTTTAATGCTAATCAAGAGTACATATGTTGCAAATGGAATAGTAAACTTAACATACTTTTACATCTTACTTAAGTATAAAAAGAAATCTATGTTAATATAAAATATATTTTGCTGCGTTAGTTTATCTGTAAAGAAAGAAAGCGAACCGACCACCATAACATGAGTTTAGAAGGAAAAAATAACTTTAATATAATAATATCATCAATAGCATAACTGTCTCCATCTCTCCCTCTCTCTCCACACATACCTTTCTTACTACCCATTTACTCCTTTTTTTTTTTTTCATTTTTTGTTAATATTCATGCATTGGTGTATTTATGTTATGTGAAGCTTGTTATTTACAAGCATTTGTTTGTTTGCTATTTTTATAAAGAGAGAAAGTGCGGGCATAACTGTGCTTTTGTTTGCATTCAAACTCAATTTACGCTCTGCTGCTCAGCACACACAATAATTATACAATATTATTTATATGTGTGTGCATGTGTGTGCATGCGATGTGAGTTTGATTGCTCTATATAAAAAGCAAATATATGTGCACGGCATACATTTATATAAATAATGATATTTTCAACATAACATTTTTCATATTTTTACATTACATGCCATGATAAAAATTATAGAGCGGTGGGAGAGGGAGGGATGACGATAAAGATAGCATACATAAGATGAATAAATATTGTAAAAAAAAAAAAGAAAAAAAACAGAAAATAAAATAAATGAAAATAAGAAAAAAAAAAATAACTTTCGTTATTGTTGTTGTACTCTATTTGTGCAAGTGAGTCTTTTTCAATGAATATATAGTACCTTTTAATGCTTTCACGTTTGATTAACATACACAAGCATTCACATATGCATACGAGTGCATAAATATATACCCACAGGTATTCATATACACACATTTACATACATTTACGCAAATGTGTTTTGTATATTTTTGTTCCCTTTTTCAACACAATTCTTTTCTACTTGGCAACAATTTTTTGTAATATTCTCTGATTATATGTATGCATGCATACACAATATAGGCTCCCTCTCTCTCCCTCTCGTTCATGGAGAAAGTAATCATTTATTTTAATATTATTATTATTAATATATTGTGTATATGATCACTTTTCATAACACTTTTGATTTAATAAATAATTTATAGAAGAGTTAATTTTCTTGTTTTTTTTATTTTATTTTATTTTTTTATGTAATATCGGGGGAATGGCCATTAACGCAAACATGATAACCGCCATTATCCTTTAATAACCTCTCAGATGGGATTTAATTAAATGACTACACATTGAATATATTAAGTGGCTGTACTGATAATAATATTATAGGTAGAGAGCATATACATACATGAAGTGTAGTTCGTATTCTTTAAACAATACACGCCTGCATGCAACTATGAAAAATTAAGCGTATTATAATGAAAATTTAAACATGTGATTGTGTTGTTAAAATAACCAATCTTTCTATCTAATACCCTACCCTTAACATGGCAGGTATACTTTCGGGCAGGTATATATTCCGGTTACAACATCAACAAGGAGGCATCAGAGTCTTTACAAAGTTTATATATATATATAAAGGTCGATAAAAGGCAAAAGAGATGTGTTGGAATAAATTAGAAATAACAATTAATAATCGGTTTCTGAACATTTTATATCCTACACTACTTTTTTTTATTATAATCGACAGACAGACATTGTTAAATCGATTTAGATTTTGTTTTTTAATCGATTGGTATAATTGAAGCTGAATAAAGTACAAGTCGTTTAGGTTTTATAAACCTCTGCATAAACTTAATATACCCATCCTTTGCTGGGGTATAAAAAAGACAAAGAATGTAAAATAGTTTTGATTAAAAGTTCACCCAAGGCAGTTATTTCAAACAATTAACTCGATATTATAACATTTTGTGGCAAGTCATCATCAGCAGAAACTTACTCTTTGTACACCGAAGCAGTAAAATTATACAAAAAAACAAAAAACATAATAAGATGAAGGGAACTTTTTTAACGAAAAGAAGAAAAAAATAATGAAGATATACTTATATCACTAGAAAACAACAACAACAACAACAACAACAACAATAATAATAACAATAAAATTACTTCCTATACATGAATGCATGCTTACGCATATACACATACTTATACAATATATAGTAAAGTACACTCGACATATTTTCTTTGTTTTTCATTCTCAGTGTTTTTTCTTCTTCTTTCTCTATCACATTGGAAAAAAAATGAAAATTTTTCAAAGCGTAGATACAAGTTTTGGTACTTGAAGTACAGATAGGCATTTAAAGAGCGTGTGATTGGGGAAGAGAGAGAGAGAGAGAGAGAGAGATAGAAAGCCACATAACAAAAAGAATATCACAAGTATACTTCAATATAACTAAAATAACAGAGGCAACTACAACTACAACTAAAAAGTTATTGCAAAACCTTACAACAAAAAGTTTCCCAAGTAGTCGCTGTGTTATTATTTGTTTGTTCCCTTCATTCATTGTTTTCTTTTTTTTTTTGCTACATCTTAAAGCTTCACAAATCAAACACATACTCGTAGAGAGTTTTTTTAGTTTAGTTTTTAAAAATCTCTCTATAATATCCTTCTTAAGTTAAGTCAAAAAAAAAAAAAAAAAAAGTATCTCATGGTTAAAGAAAAAACAAAAACAGAAAAAATAGAAAAAAACTTAAATAATTTTCCACGAAAAAATAAACACTCGGCTTAGGTCAGTAAAGGAAGTAAGGAAAGTAGATAGATGGGTGTGTGTATCCTTGTATAGATAACAGCAATTGTTTGCGGTTGAGTATATTTTGATTCAAGGCTTTGTTTTTATCTTTCTTTCTGTGACTATTTAAGGGCTGCATGCATCCCACCACTTAAGTATCTCTCTGTATAAAACAAAAACCACTTGGAAAAGCTAGCTAAGTAAAGACAATAACAATAATATATATGAAATTGTTGTTATTGTTTTCTAAACTTATAAGGGGAAGCGGGAAAAGAAATCAGAAAAAAAACCCGGGAAATTGAAGATTATTAAGTAAAGTAACTAAATTGAATACTCTTATTAATTATCTGTAAATTGTGGGCGTGGCATATTGACAATTTCACATGCCTTTAGTGATTATTAAAGTATTGTTCATCTAAGTCAACAATCCTGCACAAAAAAGTTTTTTTTATACAATCTCACTCTTTTTTTGACACATTAATGGATATATGAATGGCTAGATAAACTAAAAATGCTATTACATAATTTTAACTATTTTTAGAATTGTGGGTGTGGCTCTTAATAGATTTCCTCCAATTTTAATACAAATATTTATGTAGTTTAAAAGTTGATAAAATGTTATTCAAACCTTAAATGCTGGTCATGCTCTTATAGAGTACGTGCATATGTGGCGAGTATTCTAGATTTAGTTTAAGCTTCTTTTTCTACTTGTTAGATTAAATGTTTGTAACTCAGAAACACCTTAAAAACCACATAAATAGCAGAAGTCAATACTAAAGTGTTAACATTTAAGAAAAAAAATAAATAAAAAAAAATGGAAACAGATAAAAGGTGGAGTCGGCTTGTCTTCATGTAAGATTCAATTGTTTTTGTATTAACCTACAGAATATATACTTGTAATGATTGTCAAGGGTTATATACTTAGTTGAACATTCTTGTAGGTGACTTGTGTTGGAATGCAGTTTTAAGAGAACGGTACCATGAAATACTCTTTATGCCTAAAATGTGAATAAAATTACTTTTAAATTAAAGGCTGAATTGAAGAGAATTTTTTTTTTTTTTTGTAAAGTGTGAATATGACGATCAATTAAAAAAAATGAAAGAAAAATTGTTTCAGATTTAGTCCAAATATTGTATAATTTCATAATTTCCAAAAGTCAACTCTATCTATCTCTTTCTAAAATATTTTTATTATCTTAGATTGAAGAAAAGTTCTGCAAATAAGCTGAGATCATGTTAGAGAGAAATAGTTTACTTTGAAAGAGAGAGAGAAAAAAAATGTTATTGATGATTGTTATCTACTTTGTTGTTAACGTTGTTGTCATTTACAAAGCAGTTCTTGTTTTTATTTTTGTTATTGTCACACACAGTTTAAACACATGCACACACTACAACTAACGAGTACAACTTTACCCAAGTGTACTCTTAAGAAAAGAAACACATATACACGCGTATACACATACATATAAACTCATATATGCTACTACTGGAATACAAACTATTATTAGTTTTATGTTGGTTTTCATTTGTTTGTGTCTGTAAGTTTGGAAAAACCAACTCCTTTGTCTACGTTTTTTCTTAGACTCGAACCATTTCAGTACACGTTTTTTTATGCCTTGCAATTTAGTGATGGGAGTATACTACGTTTTTCATTCCGTTTGTAAACTTCAACCATACAAATTTGAATCGTTCAAAGAAATGTTCATTCGTTTGTATGTGTGTGTTTTGATAATGTACACGGTCACAAATTCAGACTGAAATATTAAAGTAGAATTTTTATAAGGATATTCTTCATTAGGTGTTAAAATAGGCAAAATCAATTGATTGTCACGATTGATTGAGCGGAAATTTTGTACATTTTAAATTTCTACATTCAGATCACTATTTAAATTGGGCAAAATATGCCAAGTGTCTCGCCCTCAAGCGAGAAGTCTATTTATTTATTGTGTTATTGAAATTATATTTTAATTATTTACTAAAAATGGGCGTGGTTAATAAAAATGACCACAATCGAAAAAAAAACCATAGTCAGCGTAAAACTTTACTTATAAGCTGTTTAGTATTACATACACTATTAGAAGATGTAATTATGTATCCACCACGCCCTTTTTATAGATAAGTAGATATGGAGCATATTTAAGAATTGTTCTAAGCCGAATTAATTTTTATAACTTGTTTACTTTTTACTTTTTCTTTTGACAAATTTTTGGGTAGATTTGAGTTATAATTGTTGTTGTTTTTGTAACGAGTTATAATACTTTTTCCCTAAGGTTTTCAATACAAGTTCCTTAAGAACATTTCTTTTTCTTTTTTTTGTTTTGTTTTTTTCTTCTTCTTCTTCTTCTTGTTCGGTTTCTTTACATATACACTTAGATGCTTGTACGTACATATGAGTGTATCTGTGACAATTTGATTGCTTATATCACACACTTGTCTAATCACTGGTTGTGTACATAAAAATTTGAGTGTACCAGGTGTAAAAATTGCCGCTCAAGTCAATTTTTAGCAAACATTACTATTCTCTCTGTCAAGCATGAGAGTGCAATCGTATTACTCGAATGTATTTACAGTTATATAGAGATAAATTGCTGATGTTATCTATTTTTCTTTTTGTTCTTGTTTTTTTTATCTCTTCTTAATTTTATTTGATGCAGTGCAACTGTTTTTTTCGTCTTTGGATTTTATGTATTTTTTTTTTTTTCATTTCTTTACATTTGTGTTGTGGGGCAGACATTACTTATAAATTGATGAATGGTGGATATGATGGATTTTGAAGCTTTTAAGGAAAAGAATTTATATTAAATTTTGTTGAACTTTTTTTTTTTTTTTTGAAATGTTTCTAACGCGAACCAAAAATGATCAATCCTTATGGCGTATGAGTGATAAAAGTTTTAAACGATTAATTATAATCCGTCCCAGTATCAGTATAATTTTCTGTTTTTGATAATATTATCAAAGAGGTAAAAATTGTTGACAGACAAAAAGATAAAAGGTAAATAGTTTAGTACATGTTAAAGGTGAGTGTATTTGTATACATGCCACGCCCACAATTTACACATAACTATGATAGATTGTCATGCATTATTCCTAACCAAATTAATTCTTTTTTTTTATTATTAAATTTTTATTTATATTATCCTTGGCATAGAAACACTTTCATTAAATATTATATAACATTTTCTCATTAAAATAAAGTTGTAAATAGATATCTTTTATGATATCTAAATATATTCATTTTTAATCCAATACCAATTAATCATGTTGGAAAGGAAGATTGAGAAAAAATCGATTAAAGAATAAATTTTTCATAATAACTTTATTTAGAAAGTTATAATCCTTACGTTTGCATTTCTTACTCTTACTTCCTCTCCTACCCTTTCTAAAACAAACGTCAACAAAATGAAAACTGATTTATGTGTTCTATCCCTTCTACTTATTTACTACTCAATTTATTCAGAAAAACACTTGAAAAACCTAAAATAAAAAAAATAAAAAATAAAACGTTGAGAAAAGAACAAGAAAATAAATGAAATGAAAAGCTTCTTTTTCGCATCGTTTTAATTTCAATAAATTTTCCTTTGTTCCATTTTTAATTATTATTGGAAGAATTTCCTTCTTATTCGTATTCTTTGCTCGTTTTTATGCCTTCAGTAGATCTTTTCCCAAATCGTGACTAACGTAAAGGAAAAATTTCTTCAAATGGTAGCTAATCACTAATGGATGGCAAAAGAAAGTAAAAGAGATGAAGTAGAGAAACAATAGAAGCAATAGCATTAAATTACTTTTAGTAAAAAAAAAAAAAAATAAATAAAAGCTTTTATGAAGTGAGCATATACCTTTACTCACGGTATACATATACATATATAAAGTTCGAATAGGTTGTTTTCTTAAGAGCGCGAAATATATTCTACAATTAAAAATTTTATTGATTTTTATCTGCACTCCAGCTAAAAGAAGGCTGCAGGATTTAGATAAATTCCACTCTTAAATGAACTTAAGCCGAATCTTAAATACACACCATTTTATTGTAGAACTTCTTGTGGGCGTGGCAGATACCTAATCATGCATTCTAGTAGTGTCGGATTATACATGAAATGAAGTTCTTTGTTAGTTGTAAGCTTAACTGCAATCCGACCACGCCTTTTTGTGGCGTGAGCCAGTTATTAATAAGTGTACCAAATTCCAATCACATATTGAAAATCTGTATAAATTCGTAAAATGTATTTTTGCATAGGTGCTGCAAACGGCAGAGCAAGCCTAGAATACATTCTGTGTGGTGTACACTATCTTGCCTCCCTTTACCAATCCTATTGTTATGTACCTTTCTGTGTTTGGTATTATGTTTTAATTATGACCATTTTAATGATGACAATTATAATTTCTCTCTAATTTCTTCTTGTTCTTCTTGTTTTCAAATTTAAACCCATACAACACAAAAGGGTATGCTTTGCCTTGTGTTTTTGTTTAATAAATTAATTACGAGATTCATTAATCAAATCAAAAACATACATTAAACCAGAGCCAAATGTTCCATTGGCACACGTCAGAGCAGCGCTTACCGCACAAGAGCATGCATTGTGCACTGCATGAATTTGCAATATTATATAAGGAGTTTGTTTGTGTTTAAGAATACTTTGAGTTAAATGTTTAATTAAGAGAAATTCTCTTGTGTTAATATATATAAAAAGAAAAAAGGAAAGCAAAGAAAAGTTAATAATTTTGCACAGTAATGGAATCTGATACACAGCAAAACTATGTGTGTTGTTTTTTTCAAATGTATGCATTCTACGTATATGTTTAATAAAGTGAAATTGTTAAATTTTGAACAAATACTACAAGTTACGTATGCGTCAAGTATATTGCATACCGCAGGAGAGCTAGAGCAGCAGAGTTTGAAAGAATATACATAAGCGTGTAGCTATAGTTATAATTTTTTCTTGTTTCTACAATCGTTTTAATGTTTTCCAGTTATTTACCTACCAGCGTCGTCATGGTGTTATAAAATTGAGAAGATACAAGAAATTCTTCTTTTCTGAATATTTCTATCTTCATTTCTTTCCCCATTATATTCATTATCGTATGGTACAAATTTAAATATTCGCGCTATATTTCTTTTGTGTGTTAATGATATTAAAAGCAGTAACGAGTATAAGAGATTAGCTGTAAGGGATACACGGAATATGAAAAGGTTCGAGTGAAGCTACAAAAAAAAAAAAAATAAACGATGTGCGAAAATCTTACTTTCTCTTACTCAACGTCAAGCATTAATTACGCGAACGTTACACACAAGAAAAAGAAAGACAAGGACTGCTGGTATTGTTGTGTGTAAGTTAAAATACAATTTAACCGAGATTTTAAACTTCACAGCATTTACACCAAAAAATGTCTGATTGTATGTATGTATGACGTGATGGCAAGAACGGAACGTAAGGTAAGAAATATTTCACTGCAAAAAGCCAAAACTTCTCATGAGTGTGAGTGACATATGAATATAATTTGTCATCCATTCCGTTCATCCTTTTTATTTGGTTTGGTTTATTGTGTTTTTTTTTTTTTTTTGGGTCTTTCTTCTGTACAAAGCATGACTGCATAGCAGGTTAAAGATGTTGAATATGAATATGAGCGAATATGAAAACTTTTTAGAAAGGAGTATAAGTGCAGGGGAAGAAGAAAATGACAAAAGACAACTCTATACTCTACTCATCTAATGAATCTTTCTGCGGCAGCGTGCGTATGTGTGTGTTTGGGGGTGTACAAAGAAATGTAGACGAGTAGAAAAGACGAATTAAAGGAAACAACGAGACAGGGACCCTCTCCAATTGACACTGTCACATAAGCACACGTGCGTTAAAGTTATAACGTGAACGTATAAAGTTCAAATCGTTTGTTCATGTAACGTTAATGAAAATTACAAACTGATGCTGAATGTTGTTGATGGAGATGGAGACAGTTGCGATATTTTACGAAATTTTTTATATTACAATAACATGGTGTTTCATATAAAGTTTGTCTGGTGCAATAAGTGGCATTGCTGGTCGCTCATATTGTTTATTTTTATAAAAATTAAGAAAATATTTTCAATTAAGAGTTAATTGGGGGATTTGTCTTTTTTAGCTTGAGGGAAGTAAGGTAGAGTGTACCATTGCATTCTACCTGGGCTTGAACAATGAAATCGAACCAACGTAACCTAAACCTAACCTAACTTATTACTTCTAAACGGCCACACCCACTTTCAATTAAACCGATCAATTCAGGTCTAAATCGATTTAAGCATGTACTTGTGTCCGTCTGTCCATCCATGTAAATTTGTGTCCAAGCTAAAGGTCGCTTTTTTTTTAAGAATTCTGGTTTATTGGTTTAAAAAGGATTCTTTTTTGAACATGTTTTAAATTGGACTATTTCTAGAACTCCTTCCCATGTAAAGTCCTTTTTTAACGAAAGCCCTTATATGGCAAAAAACCGCAATGCTTAATATTATTGGACAAAAATTGGTAAAGAATAATTGATTAGGTCAATAATTGACTCTAACAAATGTGAACCCTATCGCACCATTTTTAGAACCTCTTTCCATATAATGGTAGGTCACGACAATAATTATTTGGCAATATCTCTGAGTTTATTAATACACCTAAACTAATTTGTAGTATAATTTAAGGAGCCAAGTGGTTTAGGGTATTAAGTGGTCGGACTTAACCTATCGTAACATTTTCACTTGTTTTTAAATATTTTAGAAATCTTGATTCGGTCTTCGTTCTTCCTTTTCTTCGTTGTCTTTGTTCATGCATTGTTTGAATTTCCCCACTTGAATTCCTTTATTATTTATTGTTGTTGTTGTTGTTGTTGGTATGTATCTAATTGAATTTACAAATCCAAGTGCAAAATTGTGCATGCTGTTGCATGAGTACACTGCGTTCTGAGTGATACAAGATCTGCAGCTGGGTACGTGTGAATGTGTATATGTTTGATAGAACTGCTGGTAATTTGTAACAATTTTTACTATTGTTGTAAAGTTTTATTTTATCATCACGTTTTATCATGCAACCATCCCACCCTCCAGTTCTGTTGTTGTTATTTTATTGTAAACTTTTATTTTGTATGCTGGTGATGATATTAATTTATGCGTAAACTTTGTCTGTTTTGTGTATTCGAGTGTATGGTTTTTGTTATATAGGTGTGTGCGTTGAGTTATTCCCTTATTCACTTTTTTTTGTTTTGTTTTTGTACTGTACGACGAGTCGTGTTACCCTCCTATAAATTCTAACAAATTAATTTATCATTTCTCATCTTTGCTGTTTGCTTCATAGTAAATTACCAGCATGTGTGCCAACGACAGTTACTCGGCCTTTCAAATGTGATGAGAATTAATATGAATATTGCAAGAAAAAAAGGAAAAATAAATAAATAAAACAGACAAATGCTTGCTTGACTGTTTAATTTTTAATTTACAATACTAACTGAAATCAATAATGGGCGGGGTGTGGTGTTTACTTGCTTTTTAAATTACTTTCCTTTCAATTCATTTCACTGCAAAACTTTACGTAACGAGAGAAGAAAAAAAGAAGTAAGATAAGAAAATTAAGCTTAGGCGAAAACGCCTTCTAATAGTGTATAGTTTTTTGGAAAACTTTTTGGACACAGAACAGCTTAATTATTGATGCTTCTCAAGAATATATATACTTTTTAGGATCTCTGAGGCCATTTTCTTGTTGTACAAACCTAGTATACACGCATCTTCTGTGAAGGATATAAAAAGAAAAAGAAATGCATTGGGGTGGGGTGGGGAGACATCCCTAAAACAAAAAAAAAGTATTATTCAAATTAAAACGTTTTGAAGCAAAACATTTCATTAATGCAATCATAAAAGTCACGCAAGGGTGTAACAGCAGTACAGAGAACACAGAAAACTAATCGAAATTTAATAGCTTTCGAGCTCTCGATTAAATTTCCTGCGATTCTATACAAAAAAATTAGACAACAGTTATCTCATGTATTACGTGATGAGTATAAATTAAAAAATATACTCTTAGAATCAAATTTCTAATCCAAAGATACACATATACGCTTATGTTCTCCGAAAGATCATTTTGTTTATATATATTTTTGACATAGAGACAATCGATGTCATAGCTGATTACAACTAATGATCTAAGGCTGATTCACTGGTGCAGTTTTTTATATGGCAAGTGTCCGTATGTCCTTCCAACATAGTGTTAGTGTCTTGTACAACGTCTTTGGCCAATTAACAAACGCATCCACAATTTACAAAACATACACTATTAGAAGACGAAATTTTCAATTAAATTTTTATTAATTTTATTTTATTTTATTTTATTTCATCATACGCTTTATTTAAGGTCCGTGGGCAAGTCATGTAGAAACTTTGATAAAAAAAAAAAAAGTTTTTACCCTTTAATTTATTTTATTCATAAAAGTTATTTAAGTTGAAAAGTTTTTTTTTTTCCATTTTCAATTTAATTGCATTTTTTTTTTTGTAATTTCATTTTTAGGCTTCCTTCCTGCCTTAATTAAAGTTAATTTCAAATGAATAAAACATATGCTCTCCTGTGCGCTGACTCTTTTTCTCTTCGTTGCTCATTTTTTTTTTCCATTTACAGAAAAAAAAAAGAAAAACCAAACCAAACAAAAAAAATTATGAGAGAAATGAAAGCGTATTAATATTATATTTAAGCACAACCGGTTTTACATTGATTCGACTTTAAACGTTTATGGACTATGTTGTTATTTATTAAAAATATTTTAACTTTCATTCCCCCAGTGGTTTTGGATATATTTTTTTTGTTTTTGTTTTATTTGGTTTTTCATTCGGCGTTCCTATCGTTTTGTGCATGGAGAGTATAACAAAGCAACCGCCAATTTACCAGCCAATCCGCTTAAATAGCTTTTGTAATAACAACAAGAACCGTATAACCAACAACCAGTATACAACCCAGCTACACAGCATATAACTGAGCGATTTTCGGATGACCGGAAATGACATACGCAGCTCATTGCTATGCTAGGCACGTAACAACAATGATCATTAAAGATGGGTGTACTATGTAAAATCAGTAAGACAGAGAGAGAGAGAGAGAGAGAGGGATAAATAGTGAGGGTGAAGGAGATATACATGTAACATCACACCGCAGCAATGTATTGTAGTGAGAAGGAGTATAATGTTGTTTTACTTTTGGGGCCTTGGTTAAGCATTGTTTTTGTTGTTGATTTTTATGTTTTATGCATTAAACGGGGCTTATGATGATGATTGGGAAAGCGTGTTGTTGGGTAGTAAAAATATTTGTGCGTGTGTGTGTGTAGGATATACAACATTTTGGCCGTGGCGATGGGTGTGAGTATACGGTAAAGCTGTTTCCTTCCGTTTTATTTTGTGGTCATCGCGTATTCATGTGGAGGATGTTGCTGGACGCATACAACCGTTAAAAAAAATTATTGTAAATAAAATAGCAACCGAAAAACTTTTCACAACTGATAGTGAAAAATACATTACAAAAGCAACAACAATAACCACCACATCACATAAATAACGAACTAATAAACAACAATATTTAACTACTATACGCACACATGGTTACCAAATGAAAAAAAAAAAAAACAATAATAATAACAACAACAACAAAATATAATAAAATTCCTAACAAACAAACGTACATCTATTTCATCGCCAACGACCCCATTTAACCAGCGGTTACTTGTTTTTAGGGTTATGTTTAAATACATCTCTAGGTTTATAAGTGTTTATGTTCATGTATGTATAAGTGAAACAAGATAATTTTTATCGAGTGTGTCTTCTTCCACTATACTCAAATTATTGTTTCGTCATTTGCTTATATGGAGAAGAAGAAGAAGATGATGATGATGAAAAATACATCAGTCATATAAAATACCGCCATAAATATAGATGTGGTTTGTTGATGTTGTTGTTATTGCCAAGTTTTGTGTCTTTTTTTCTTTTTTTTTTCCATTCTTTTCGTTTCGTAACATACATTTACACCAAGGACAGAATATATGTACATTCAGTTATTGGAAAGTTACATAAAAAAAGCAAAAATATTCAAGTGATGTATTAGGTTCCCGCCTAAAAGCCTAAAATATTTATGTAAACTGTAGTTTAAATTACAATTTAATTAACTCTAGTTTAAACTAAGATTTAGTTAACTATAGATTTAGATTTAGTTAACTCTAGTTTAAACTAAGATTTAGCAAAAACAAAATAATATTGGATAGAGAACTTGAAATAATTTAAGAAAGTCTGGGACCCAGTATTGCAAAATATTTCTTATAAATGAAAGCATGAGAATTTTTTTAAAATCTTATATTTTTAAAATCATTCAAAAAATATATAAAATTGTTATAGTCAGTAAAGACCGACTTTTTAATACCTTAGACCATTTAACTGCTTAAATTACTCTACAATAGTTATAAGAGTCACTTTGTGTAATTAAAGGTGAGTGACCCACTTCCGGTTTAGGAATTACAAATTCAAAATTCATTCAGCCTTTGGCAAACTAAAAATTGCTAAATTTGGCTTAGACCGAATTTGAAATGGCCTCCACATGAAAGCGTGCCTGTTAACCGAAACCGCTTGTTTTTAAAACATCGCTTATTTAGGCAAATTTCAATTTTATAAATACCCTTTTATGAGAGATTTTTACCCATTACGTGGGCAGCACTAAACCAATTTTGCCTATTTGAAACTGCATTCTGCGGACAGGTTTTTAAAATTGAATTTTAATCTTATATCTCACTTTTCTGATTGTTAGAATCCCAACAACAGACGGACATACGGACGTATATGTCTAAATCCATGAAGATATTAATGTTTTTCAAGAATATATAAACATTGTAAAGGGTCTGCAGCATAGTTGTGAATATTGCAAAACGAACAATAAACTTTTAAATCCTCGTCGTTAAGGTGCATGCTTAGATTTGAACTGTTAAAATTTGAGTTAAAAAAAAAAGTGTTCATCCATAGTTGAATGTAAAACTCACTTAATTTTTATGGTTGTTATTGTTGTTGTCCTCATCACCACTGCTCAACATGATGTCTGTGTTGATGGTCATTTTATAGAGCGAAAAAATGCAAAGTAAGAGTTATCGCTATGACTCTGCTTTCACAGATGCATATATATATGCGTATGTTTGTGTGTGTGTGTGTATGTTTATATGTTAAAGCTATTGTGGTTGGATTGTGTAGGCTTGCAATTCATTTCCGTTCTGTTTGCTGTTACCGTAATAGTTATTGTTGTTGTTGTTGTTATCATTATTATTATTATTCTTGTTTTTTGTTGTTGTCATCTTTGTATACATTTTTGCATTTGTTTTTGTTTTTGTTTTTTTTTTTTCCTTTATTTCATATCCTTCTTACACATTGTTTCCTCTCCGTCTATTATTTTCCAGTTTTATTCCGTTCATCATTGTTTTGTACCCTGTTCACGGCATTGATTTTATAAAAAAGGAAATTTATGGAAAAAGTAAAATCCTTATCTAACCCATAGAATTAGGACGTTGGTTGTTTGGTTTGGTTTGGTTTGGTTTCTTTTTCTCTCTCTTTTTTATAGCCTTAGATTAGATTTTATGATTAAGAGGAGAAAAAAAAAGGAATTCTACAAAAAAGTTCTATAAAAACAAATAGATTTTTCACATATCTGTGTTTGCTTTTATTTTTATTTTTATTTTTATTTGAAAAAAAAAATTTACACGTTAACAATAAAATTTTATATTGTTGCAAATATTTTATGTATGGCATGGGATGGTGAAAATTTCGCAATAGTGCACAAATGGCATCAGTTTTTATTATTATTACAAAGGCAGCGAAAAGATGACAGAAAATTGTCCATCTGTCCAGATTTTTAACTATCATGCAAATTCAGTTTAAATGGTTTAATAATATGTTACTTGGTTAGCTTGCTACCAAAAAGAATTTATTATATATGTACAATTATCAAATAAGACTTTAAATAAATTAATTTTTGTTTTCAAGCATAATTAAATATCAAAAGGAAAGGCTTTCGTTTCTTAACTTTTAATTTTCGAAATTTCAGCAAAATTATGCAAAATAAGAGTAAGCAAGAAAGAGACACAAAGATTATATAAAATTTTATGACACTTGAGATAAATTTGTGGTTAATTAGAAAATATTGTCATTTAACATTAAACGTATCTCCACACACATACACTTAACAAGCACACAAACGCATTTGAGGTTATGATATTGGATAAGAACAGTTAAACTTTAAAATGTATTACACGCCCTACAACACACACACACACACACACATATACCACAAACACATACACATACATAACATCTTATCAAATATATATGATGCTGAGGTTGTCAGTATATATACGTACGCTTCCGAAATGATTCTCCAAGCAAATCTATAAAATCTGCAATCATTGTCTTCAACATATTGTAAATTCAAGAGTATCTCAGTATGTTCTGCTTGCATATATACAATATATACATATATTCAAATGTGTGGTAGTGTGCTTAAGCTTTACAAATCTTCCTTTATACTTGTGCTTGCTGTGCTTTTGTGGTCTTTGAGGTTTTACTTAATAATTCACATTTTAAATGGAAATCAAATCAATTCAGGAGGAAAATTACAAAATTCTACTTAGTTGATCTCTTTACAATGCACATGCATACACATTTATTTATATAATTTTATAATATATTGTATATGATAGATTGCCATTACATACATACATTTCTGTCTGTTTCTCTTAAACGCTTCCTTTTATTGATTTGAAGTGAAAATTTAAGAAAAACTTCAAATTATAGCAAAACGAATTTAGTTGTAAGATATTGTTTCAAAGAAGGTGGGTTCGTAGGACAAATCTGAGATACTCTACACATTTACACATAACCAGTATACGTGGCATATATACCGTTAAGCTGTTTTTTAACTATCACAAAAGTCAAAGGTCAATTCACATAATACTTTTTTTGTAAATTGTGGACGTAACACCGCCCATTTTTACAGTTGAGTTTGTAGTTTTGGAAATATATTTCAAATTAACCTTTTTGTAGGAAAATTTTTTTGTCTAGGAAAAAATTCCTCAATTTTGGGCGTAACTGTTTATCTCTATCTTACATTTTCATACAGAAACTGCCTAAACTAAGAATGTCTCTGTATATGTAAAAATTATACTTATCTAATCCAAAGTGGGCGTAACAAGTATAAGATTACGCTCTCTCATGTTGTATATATGACGTATATATATATTTTTAATTTCTATATATTAAACTCAAATTTTTAATTTTAATTGAGATTGATTAGGACGCTCACAATATTTCAAATTTATTTTAAATAAATGTAAATAATTCTGTTAATAAAGAAACATTAAATTTCATGCGTCTCTAAGTTGCAGCGATCGATATCGCCAGAAACGTCACTCATTTGTCATATAATCAAATGATATTATGACAGCCGTAATATAATATAGGATTCATGTACAATACTAAATGCTTCATAACGTACATATATATGTGTATATAACAAAAACACTCACTTGCATTTCATATCATGTTATAAATTATTAATTTTGATGATATAATAACCTATGATGGGATAATAGTAAAAAAAATATATATATATATTTCATGTGAACTTTATAGAGAAGTTTTTTAATTAAATTTATTGCAGTTGAACATGTTCTACTTACAATATAAAAGAAAAAAGTTTCATTGTTTGATATAAAAGTAGTTTTGTCACATTTTTCAACACTAACTTAAGGTTAAGGCCAAATATTAAATACTCTCCACTTCGATAAAGTAACTGGAGTAATTAAATAAAAAGTGGCAACTCACACGTATGATTTTGCACCAAAAAAAAAGATCTTTTGCAAATTGTGAGATGTGTCCATTATCTGACCATGCCCTCTTTTAGTACATTGAGATGTGCCTTAATTGTGTTCATGTAAACCAAATATCAACTTCATATGTATATTTTTGTATTTGTTAGAAATTGTTGTCTATTGTGGGCGTGGCATTTGAGTAAGGCTATAATGAAGATTTTTTAAAATTATGGGCGTGGCTCTAATCCAATTTCGTCTATTTTGAATTAAGAACTATATACAGAAACCTTCTCCTGTAGATCATAAAGATTTATTTAGCAAACCTAATCAGATATCATTGTTTATTTTGTGTAAAATGTTTTAACACTTAGTTTAAAGGTCATATTTTATAAACACCATATACCAAACAACTTCAAATAGCTTTATATTATAAACGAATATAATTTCGTAAAAACCATATGTGAGTAAGTTTACAAAAGTCAATCAAAATGATTTTTTTTTTTAATATACACAAAACTTTACCATCAACAGTCATGAGCGAAACATAGAAACAGAGAGAGAGAGAGAGAGAGAGAGAGAGTGAAGAACTTCATTATGTAGTAAATTAAAAGAATGAATTTTTATGGATTTCAAACAGTTAGAATGACAACTTATGTAAAAGTTTATAAAAATCTCATAAAAATGTTTATTTACACAGTCTGTACTGTTTATGACACACACACACACATATATATATATATATATACATACAGGCACAAACAAAACAAAAAAGCAAAGAGAAAAAAATACCGTTAAATTACTTTTTTACAGCTAATCTTTGGCAATTCAACTTTTTTAAATAATAAAACACTTCAGTCAGAATAAGTGGCTCAGCTCAGTCAGAATTATAGATGGGAAAAGCGTTTGTATGGATATGTATGCGTGTAGTGGTGATAATCATTGTCACCTAAATAAAAAGTTTGAAATGGTTTACGATGTAAAAGTCTATATGGTATGACATACATGTGTTTGTATGATACAATAAATGCTGCGAAAGCAAGGGTGTTTAGAGAGCCCAGGGGGAATGGTATTTAAGTAAAAGTTAGTTATCAAAATAAATCTTTGTATATTTGAACACATTCTCACATAAACTTCAGTAAAAGCATCAAATGTATGAATGCGTACACATACATACATACCGCAAAATTCATTTTTAAACTGACACATTATACTTTATAATGAAAAGTTTTTCTTTTTGAAAACAAAACTCAAACCAAATCATATCACAGTCATTCTTACGCGTACCATAGATACCTAAAAATATAAACGCTACCAAAAATGTTTTAATATTTTGTGAGGATGTACTGTGTTTGTCATTCCATTTGCGTATATATATATAATCTTGAATAGTATCAAGAAATGTCCGTCCGAGTGTTGGCGTATCTGTCTGCTATTAGCACTTTCCTAAACGTACATTTTTACATATTGAGCTAAATTTTTGTACAGACTCTTTTTAAATTGAGAAAAATTGGTCAAGAGCTACGCTAACAATAGATAAACATGTGGCTATATAGTGAACAATTATCCAATGCTTGGATGTCCAAAAAAATGGGTGTGGTCATTTAACAGATGCGCTCACAAATTATAAAAAAAAATCTTATAAAGTGTAAAACTCGACACTTATAAAGCTTCTAATCATGTACTTGCCACGCCCACTTTTGTATAATCATGTATAGGATGTTTAAGTTTTGTACTAATTGTAATTATTAGTTTACTTTAGTTAAATTATTTAACTACAGTCATGGGGCAATAATTAATTATGGGGTGTGGCCATAAAATTAAAAAAACATGAAAAAAATGGAACAATTTTGTATGGTTAATGAGTAAATCAATGCAATATGGATAGAAAATAATAAAGTCTGTTTTATAAAAACTCACAATAGATGAGTAGCTTATTTATTCATTGATTAATTATAATTAGTTATATAACTATTGTATTTATATTTAATTGGTTTTAACTTCAAGTAAAATTTGTCTTAAAAAAGTAAATACGTTTTAAGCGTTGAAAGTATTCCTTAATTTTTTAAAATTTAATTAAAATGTGTTAATTGTTACAGTGGGAAATAGAAACGAGCAAGCAGACAATGTACAGGGTGAAGAAAAAAGAAAAGTAATGTCACGGAATGAACAAAAAAGCTTTACATACAAAAGTTTTCAGGTTAGAAAAGTAAAGATCAAGATCGCAATTTTTTAAAATCATTTTCAACAAAATTTTCTACCTATGACGTTATTTGAGAGATTCCATTTTCTTTCCTCACACTGTATATTTATGCATTACATGCATTTTTCTATTAAAATTTTTTGACAATATTTAGCATTCTCTCCATAACGTGGGTGGGTGGAGTATATTCTATAAAAAAGGCGGTTTGTTATGACAGGACTTGTCGTCAAGTTGGTTCTTTTCATTGTCTCCTTCACTCTCTCTCTCTCTCTCTCTCTCTCTCTTTCTTTCCATAAATATTTCATTCAATATGCCGTCTACACCCATTGACTTTAGTTTGCTGTGCACACAACGTTGATTATTATTTGAATTTCATTTGTTTGCTTTAAATTAGCGTAATTTATGAGAATATTACAAAATACGTTAATAATGATGTTGGTTTTGTAATGAAAATGATTACAATGTTGACGATGATGATGATGATGATGTTTATGGTGGTGATGAGAGAGATAAGCTTTGTTTGGAAGCTTAAAAGATAAAACATGTACTGTATAACAACAACAACATCAATAATAACAACACCAGGCAAAAAAATATAAACCGAAAAACAGTTTTGCTTTCAATTTCTTTAACATTGTAAACTCACACATACTCTCTCTCTCTCTCTCTCTCTCTCTCTCTCTTTCTTCTTTTTTTCTTTTGTGCATTCTATACATTAACCATTATTATCTCTTACAAAATCTACATAGTTTGCGAATATAAATGTGTTTATGTACATAGGTGTGTCTGTGTTTGTGTTTGTGTTGTGAATGTGTTAAAATGCTTATTTAAAATTTTTGCCACAATCAAGCACATAATTGATAACACATTTTTGCCAACATACATACAAAATATAATTAATTATGCAGACATGTTATCCTAAATAGATGTTGAGAAGGAAATTTTCTCTATTTTCACACATACACACACACACACACACTGATATATTTTTAATGATATTCATAATAACGAGTTGAATACCATTTTATAGTAATAATCAGTAACACATGGAAAAATTTATGAAAATACACTTATGGTGTACACAAGTGTGTATTGAAGTTATATTACACATAATACAATGAAGAACAATAACAATAATGTTGAATATTATACCCTTCTACTCATTATCCAATATATTAATACACATACATATTGTTTTAAGGTATGTATTAACCGAAAAACTCAAACTCAAATAGAATAATATGTAGCGATGAGGACAAAGTAGATAGGGTGTGCCAGAGTAATACAACAAACAATTATTATTCTAAATTTATAATGTATAATATATGCGCATACATTTAACTTAAGATGTACTATATGTTTATGTAACGCACAACAACACAGAGCTCCGAACCAAATAGTTGCTTTTCCTTTTTTCAGAATCTTTAGTATATATAGTTTCTTATACTATATTATTCTGACTAAGTTGAAAGTAAAATAAAAAAAAGTTGCTTTGAAATAAAAAATTTGACTTAACATTGAAAAAATATGATTTTCAATTTCAATTGAAAATTTTTCAATTTCAAATGCGTTTTTTTTTCATTTTTATATAATTTTTTTAAAATTTAATTTGGCTCATTTATAATTTAATTTCTGTTTACTTCTTTGAATTGAGAATTTTTCAATATAATTTAAATATTTTTCAAAGTAAAATAAAATTTGTAGATTCAATTAAGTTTTTTTCAATTTTAAATAGAATTTATCATTTTCAATTGATTTTTTGCAATATAATATGAAAAACTTCCATTTACAAATGGAATTAAAATTAAAATTAATTAATTTTTTTATTTTTAAATAAAATTATTCAATTTTAATTGAACATTTTCCAATTTTAATTAAACTTTATTCAATTTCAATTGGATTTTATAATTTTTATAAGAATAATCGAATGATTCACTTTCAAATGGTCATTTTTTTTCAATTGAAATCAATTGAAAATCTTTCAATGTAATTTGGAATTCCTTTAATTAAAATTTAATTAAAAATAGGTGTAGTTAGTAAAAATAATGTTAGACTGTGTTTAGTTTGAGTGAGGCAGGGTGTATTAAAATAGTCAGTATTAAACGTTTTTAATATGTTTTGTTGTTCATGCATTTTTATATAGTGATTGTTTATATGTGTGAACTGATTTTCTCATTTGTTGTTACGTACTGAAATATAAATTGTGCTGTTTTGTGACCCATAGAGGAGAAGCTCACTTTCATATCCTGTGCTGAGTTTGGTTTGGTTGGGGTTTTGGTTTTGGCTTTTTTTTTTTTTGGGTATAGTAACTACTACTCGTCTATTGTCCGTTTTAGTTTAACTATAAATAGATGTTTATATATATACTTATGTGTAAACAGCCAACCAACCAGTTAGTCCTTCATCTAACCGTAAACGCTGTGTTAGGCTATGTGGACACATACACAAATGCACATTTTAACAGTTACAAAATCATCATTAAAATTGTTATCATTTGTGAATGTGCATGCAGTTGTATGCAGTTCAAGCATATACATAAAATATATACAAATTTGTGTACACATCTAATGTTTAGTGTGTGTGTGTGTGTGTGTGGATATGTATAAACACGTATTCACAAACCATTTAATAATAATAAACATTTGGAAGCATTTGCTTGTTTTCTCTCTATTTAACATAAAATGACATTTTCGTTTTGTTGCCTGTTGTATGTGTGCGTGCGTGTGTGTTTCTTCCTCTTCTTTATTGATTTTAATGATTTATAATCAAAATACATAAAAATTGTAATAATAATAAGTAACTAAACTAAATTTAAATCTTAAGGACTCAATAAACTTTATAAAAATAGTGGGCGTGACTGATAGCAAATTTTGCTCTCTAATTTGTATATATATTAACAAGTCGCGTAATCGCGTAGAAAGTACATTTTTTTTTGTAAATTATGGGCGTAACTATTTTCAGACCACGCCTATTTTGTAAAGCAAAACTACTGGTAAATATGTGTTTAAAATTTATAATAACATGAAAGCTAACATATTTGATATATCGATTTTTTATTAATTGTGGGCGTGGCTTTCAATTGATTTCATCCAATTTCTTCATCATAATGAACTTTTTATATCCCTCCTACCAACACTTAGAAGAAAGCCATACATATGTTTTTGCTAGCATCAAAAACTACGTCAGTCTGTCTGTCCTTAAGTAATTTCCTAAGCATAAAGAATATCTTGATATATGTACTCCTTAGATGGCTTTGGTGCATTAATGCTAAATATAGAAGATTTGTTCTAAGCCAAATTTGGCTTTTTCTATTTGTAACAACAACAACAAGCAATTGTTTCTAAAACAAATTACTTTTATACAAAAAAAAAAAAAAATACAAAACAAATATGTATATTAAAGCAACCGTAAAACTTAAGTTGTCTAGTATTTGTCATGCTGTTCATCACTGTTCATACATGCATAACATTTTCCATATGATGTGTGTTCAAAAATTTTCTATAACAAATTATTTCATATTTGATGAGTTGGAGAATATAAAAAGGATTTTATAAAATGCCAAATATAATAGGGATAAAGTTTTATATAAATGTTTTAATAGAACTTTTACAAAATGATATGAAATGAATGAAACAAAATCCAAAACAACACATTGAATGTCTGTGCGTCTATCTTCTATTAACGTTTACGTTAAGAACATAACACAAAAAATGTTCTATGAAATAGTAATTTAGCTTAATGAAAGAAAGTATAAAAAAAGGTGATATTAAGTACCTATACACGCCCACAATTTATAAAAAAAAAAAATGATAAAAATAAGTATTAATAAAAAGACGGACGTATAGGCTTTCAATGATTTAGGGGAGAAGAAAAAGAGGAGTTACAATTAACTTAGGCCTAATATAAAGTATTCACATTTACCTACACACAATGGGCGTGGCAGGTACATGATTATACCCTCTAATAATATACGTTTTAGATATCAATTTAAAAGTGAAGTTTTATACTGAATACAGTTTTTTGTACATGGTGGGTGCGTTTATTATCCGACCATGCCCCTCTTTTTGAATATAAATGGATAAAGTAATGATAAGTACAAGTGCAAAATTTCAACTTTATAGATTAATTTTTGTTTCAAATAAATCTTCTTTTTTGATTGTACATGTCTAGACCTTAAAATATTACCTTCTTTGTGAAGTTCCTCCAATATATTTATCTTATGAATTTAATTGATAATAATCTAAATATTATATCATGCCAACTTCTAGTGAAATGGTTTACATTGTGCCTCATTAAATTTATTATTTTTAATATATTAACGAATAGGGGAACATTTCTCCCCATGTGCAAATAAACTTAAAAATCTATCCTTATGTTCTCTCCCCCTATTTACTTAAGCATTATTTACATATTTTATTTGAAGAAAAACAATCAAATAAACACCAAAAAGTTATTTTTGCTGGTGCTGGCGAAAATTTTCTATAAAATCTAATAAATGTTACATATTTATGTATAATGAATGCCAACAACAACAACAACAACAACAACGATATTTGGCTTAACTTAAATAACAAAAATTTACAAAACTCCAACAACAAGAAAGCATTGTTGGCGGGTGGCTGAGATCGGGAAACGACAGAACACAAGAGTACGTGCATTTAACGAAAACGTCCCTCTTGCTAAACTATTGTATACGTAAAATTATAACAAGAACACTCTCCTCACTCATGAATAAAATTCAACCGGAGAAATTCTTTAAAAGCTTAAACATGTGTAACGTGTTAAAAAGTATGTACTTACGTATGTAACTAGTTAGCTACGTACCTTGTACATGTATTTATAAATGTTGTTTATAAAGTATAGTGTGTGTGTGTGTATGTTAGTGTTTGGATTTTTGGTATATTTACCACCGAAATCCTTTTAATATTAAATAGACTTTAATATCTACTCCCTAGATAGAAATTGAACAACAACTTTCACAGTCACATACCCGAGTGCCATTTCTACTGCCAGTGCCAGTGCTAGTTACAGTAAAAGTTAAGCACGTTGTCTGTAAGAGATAGAAAGAGAATTTGTATTAACAAATAATTTCAATTTTTATTACATACGAGTAACAAAACATTCGCTTATAAACTCATATGGCAATGCCAGCATTATTGCCATGGCTGAGTATGTTAAAATTTTATTGTGTGTTATTGTTATGGTTGTCGTTGAACATTTTTTTGTTTAATAAAATCAACTGAAAATGATAATTGTGCTTTTAAGCATTTAATTTATATTTCTAAATAACAAAGTATATATAAAATATATATGATTAGCATTAAAATCGGAATCGTTTTAATTATATCCGTCCGGACGTCCGTCCCTTATTGGAATGATTACGGGACATATTAAGTTAAAATATTGTACAAACACTTCTAGTTTCTGTACAAAGTTATTTAATTTTTTGACCATTAGGTTGCAAGCCACGCCCACAAAAGACGAATATCCTTTTAATTACTACACGAATTAAGTTATCAAGTTGAAATTTAATACATATAAGTATAATTAACTCCTTCATCAGTACGATAAAAAAGTGGGCGGGATACGCCCCCTATTAAAAAATTATTATTCAAGCGTAGAATTTTAACTTTTTAGTTAATACATATCCTATTTAAAGGGATTATTAGGTATCTGCAATTGAAGGCGTTACATCTCAATAGTTATTGTGCAATTTGTGGGCGTGACATCTCAATAATTGCATTTATTGTGGGCGAATTTTTTAATGAATGTGCAACATTTTACCTTAAATATCAAATTTTGTTTTAAAAACGAAACTTTTGTAAATTATGGGCGTGTCTGTTCTGTAAACCCTTCAATTTTTATGTCAATATAATATATAAATTAAACTTTAATCTAATAGCTTTAGGTAAGTGACTGTGAAAGATTTTGTCAAAAGTAGGCGTGGCTTGGATACACCTCTTAATTACAATATTTCAAATTTTTCCAATCATGAACATTTTGAGCATTTCAAAAGGATTCTGTACTAAACTGCGAAGAACACTGATATAGAATATTTGAAGAAAAAACCGAGCTGAACCGATTACAACTTTTTATATATGCTTTTTTACAATTCATAAAATATTCTTTTATAAAACCTTGCATTGGATTGATATTTCACTTTAAAAGAATATTTGAGCATCATCTGCATGTTATTCATCTCCGTCTTTACATACCATGAAAAAGATATAACCGGACATGCTATATAATGCATGAAAAAGATAGTGCGTAATAGTAGTTTCAAGCACACAATGGTCACATACATAATACTTCATTTTTTTTTTTGGTGCACATATACTCGTATTTGTATGTATAAGCTGCAGTAAAGCTCGGAAATTAAGAAGATTATAAACGGCTCGTCATTCATCTTGTGTCAACGCAACAAATACAAACAACAAATACCACGAAGCAGCAATTCACACATAACATACAAGTTAAATAGCTGCTTTATGAAAAAAGAAAAACTGAAAAACTACAGCACACACACACACACACACAACATCTCAAAAAAGAAAAAATTTAGGAAAAAAAAAAATACTGTGCTTTAGAAGTGATGCTGGTCTTCAACCAAAATAAATTTCAGTAATATTTTGTGTATGATAAAAGCTAACATTTCCATTTGTCCCTCTCTCTCTCTCTCTCTCCCTCTCTGTTTACTATATCTCAGACACTCTATCTCTTTCTTTCAATGTCTAGCAATCACTTATTTTTTCTCTTTTGTATTATTTTATCTTGTGTATTGTATGTGTTTGGCCGGGTGTGTGTGTTTTTTCAGTTGTTGGTGCGTATTTATATTCTATGTTGAGCTCTCTTTGTCTTTTTCCTTTTTATACCCTTCACCTTAGGGAAGAGGGTATATTCACTTTGATCATCCGGTTACAACACATCGAAGGAAGCCTCGGAGATCCCACAAACCATATATATTCTTAATTAGCATCAAAAGAGAAATCGTTTGAAACATGTCCGTCCGTGTATACGTCTGTTGTTGGCACTCTCACGGTCGTAATTTTTGAGATATCAAATTGAAACTTGGCACAAGTATTCTTAGTTTAATTTCACTGTTCCGTATTGAAATTGGGCAAAATCGGTTAAGAGACACGCCCACAATAAACGAAAAACTCAACATACCTCGAAAAAATTGTATCTTTAAAAAATTATATATCGCACAATACTATGCCTATCAAGTTGAAATTTGGTATATATATAACACTGTGCCAAAAATGGGCGCGATTGAATAAGGCAAACGCCTATAATTAAAAAAAAAAACACTATTTGCGTATGTACATGAAATACATAAATATGGCAATAGGAACTTATTTTTTAGGGAATTACAAAAGGTGGAGGGTATTTAGGCTTCGGTCTTAACCGAACTTCTTTATGTTTTTTATTTTTATTTTTGTCAAAGTCATTCATCTTATTTATTGCTGTGGTTGTTGCTGTTGTTGTTATTATTGTTATTACTGTTGTTGCGGCATAACGAAATGAATTGTGTTTGGCAATGTTCATAATGTCTCTTTATATACAAATATATTATCATGTATTTAACCAGAATATTTGAAATCAAATATTTTACTAAACAACTATATACGTACACTGGGTGCTGGTTCGGGGATATATTTTACGTTAAATTCTTTCGTTTCCATTTTCGTGCATTCTTCCTTGTGTTTTGTTAATAATAATATTAAATATTTATATTTTACAAACATACTTTGTGTAAATGTTATGAAAGACTTGACATTTATGTCTCTTTAGCAATAATAATAATAATGTTAAAGGATCTCTTTTCTTTAAACAATAATTTTATATGAATGTGTTTGAATTTAAAAAAAAAAAAAATCAAAAAATGAATGTTTTTTTAGTAAATCTATTATTATTAAGAGTTTTTATATTATAAGGATTTTATAAAAGTTTTCCATTGAGGAAGACCTTTGATGTTAACATTAACAGATTGTATAAAACTCATCAAGTCCTACGTTTGATATCCATTTTGTATACATGGTGAAGAAATTTCTAATAGTGACCGCCATTTTGAATTAATGATGTCGTTAAGTTTATGACATTGTTTTTGTAGGTTTTCTTTCAATTGGCAATCATATCATAATTATAATTGCATACAGAAGTGAGTAATTTGTCATATGAAAAAGACCGCCATGTTTGATTTAAAATGAAATTATTTAGTTCATCAAATTTCACTTATTTAGTTCTTTTAATTGATACCCATATTGTAATATAGAGAATTCGATAGTTAATCGTCTTAAAGTGGTATTTATTACAATTTCAAGTATACTATATACATTACTAAACTAAAGCGAAGCTTTGTACCAAATTTCAATATTAGTGGACGTATGCATTCCTATTTAAAACGTTTCAATAGAAGACGTATATACAGACGCAATTAAATTTTCAACAATTATGCAACCGTTTAAACCTCTTTAGAGTCATTTTTAAAGCAATAAAAAAAAAAAAAAGAAAACCTTAAAAATATGTTTCGTATTAAGAGTAAAACTCTTTAGCAAATATAATTGTTATTGATTTTTTAATTTGTGTATGTATAGGTATGTGTACAGAGTATTATTGTCATTGTCAGTATCATCGTTTTAATTATATTTATATATAGACTGAAAAAAGAACAACATTTAAGTCTTTAAGCATGATTTGCTTTACTTATCGTAGACTATGTGTGTGCGTGTATGTTTTAATACGAATTGTATACATATTGTATGATGAACCAATACGATAAATTAAATCGCACAAACACAAACACATACACATACAATACATAACTGTCAACAGAGCTTTTAATTACACAATATGTTGCACAAATACAAATGCATTGTAATAAAACACACAACAACAGAAAGAAAGTGAGTGAGAGAGAGAGAGAGTGAGAGGGAGAGGGTGGAGAATGAGTTATGCAAACAATGGCTAGAAAATCATAACTTAGTTGACATGGCTGTAATAATGTAACCACGCCATCTCAGACTTCTGTTTGCCTTTTGACCTCTAAAGTACTCCTTCTTCTCACACATACACAATACGTTAATATAAATATAGATGTGTATGTATATGTGTATAGGTAAATACGATTATGTATAATTCAACCTCAACATGCAACACTTGAAATGCAACGCACTCCACCACTTTACTTTATATTGTGGCTCTCGGTGAAGAGTGCACTTAGTATGCCCTATAATTTCAACACTTGACAATAATGGTTTTTTATATTTAAGAAATTTGTTGTTACAAGTAGTTCTTAACCTTTATTTCAAAACATACATATGATGGTATACTAAGTTTGTTAATGCATTTGCAACTACTCAAAACCTTAGAAAGGTTTATTATTCTTTTTTTTATAAGCGTCAAATTCTAAGTTCATCTAGGTATGTTCGTCCCTTTTTTTGTGGGCGTCTTTGAAAAATCCTTGTTAGGTAGTTTACTATATAAAGTGGGCAGCGAAACCCCTCCCCCAATTGACCGAATTTCTCTCTCTCTTGGTTTTATTTTATAATTATGAAATTTCGTATTTTGGAAGGTGAGTGGTCCGCGCCCACTTTATACAAATATCCCTTTTTTATTTCATAACGTTTAACCTTTGGGTTCTAATATAAAAAGAAGGTATCATTATAAATATGCCACGCCCACTATTATTAAAATAATTTTAAAAAACGTAAACGACTACATATCACAAAAAAATCCTCTTTTTTGCAGAGTTCAACTTTTAAGTTAAAATGTTAAAAGCCACGCCCACAATTAAAGAAAATTTTCTATAGGGTATCAAAAATTTGCCTTTATGAAAAATGTATTTTTTGTATTATTTTAGCTTTTTTTTTTTGTTTATATTGTACAATGTATAAAAGGAATGAAGGAGACACACCCCCTTTAGCTTTAACTATAACCGACACTCTGTACAGGCACAACACAATATATTCGTACGTGTGTGACCGATTAAGAGTAAGTATGGAGTGTTAAAATATAAAATTACTGGGTACAGGACCATGTGGGAGAAAATAGAAAATAATTGCTTTCGTTTTTGCACTCCCCTTCTATTCTTTATACTTCATTCTTTGGCTTTCAACGTTTTAATGAAAATATACGAATAATGCTTTACCAACCAACATGATTGTCTTAATAGGATAAATAGTATGATTATAAAATTGCTGTTTTCATAATCACAATGTACAATGATCATGTTAGACTACTGTACGGTGGATAGTACAGTGTGTTGGCGATGATTTCTGCATGAGCTGTTCTTTGTATATATAAAAAAAATAAAAAATATATCATTGGCTGGTCCAAATAGAATGATTTTACTTCTAAGCTGTACGGTATAGCTTAAGTTTTATCATTTTGATTTAGAAAATATAGAATTTAGACGACAGTAAACAAATTTTTCCATAATAGAATCGAAAATCTAAATAGTTTTTAAAAGTATAAAAATGTTCACTAGTGTTGAAAAGAGTTGCAAACCATAAGGTTGAAATGTCAATAAAATTTGTACTAAAACCATGCCCATAATTTTAAAATTATCATAGTATATATTTTTATTGCCCTAAAGCGGTAAATACCCAACGTGGAGTTTTAGCTTAACACAGCTTTCTCATTTATTTTATAATTCCTTTGAAAAATGTCCATCTGTCCGTATACACTGTCATTGGTTCAAATGGCAATTATTTAATATAATTTTTCTATTATGTTCAATTTTCTTTGTAGATGGTGACGAGAACGAAGAAAATATTTGTGGGCGGCCTATCGGCGCCTACCACACTGGAAGATGTTAAAAGCTATTTCGAGCAGTTCGGTCCGGTAAGTGAATATATTTATAAAATATTTGCAAAGTTTACTTTATATACTTTACAATTTTTGATAAGTTTCGTTGCCCTTTTCATATATTTATCTATTATGTGTGTTTTTTTTAAACTTTCAAGGCAACCTTATTAATTAAACTTACTTTTATGGTTGTTTGAAATAAAAATCACCCAAGTGATGAGGTATACTATTAGTACTAAGTTTGCTATTCCCTATGAAACATCCAAAAGAAAGCCTTGGAGATTTAATAAAGTATATATACTCTTCAGCAGCATCAAAAACGTAGTTGATGTAGATGTGCATGTCCGTGTGTCCATGCGTCCGTGTGTCTGTGTGTTGTCGTCATACTCACGATTGTAAATTTTGTGACATTGAGCTGAACGTTTTGTGGAAATATTTCTGCTATTTGCATGTAGGTTTACACAGAAAAAAAAAATGGATAAGCGCCATGCCCACAATAAAAAAAAATCACGTATATTTGTAATTAAGTTTTTAATTGATTTCCAAAAAAAAAAAAAAAGTCGGCGTGGCATGTATACTATTGACATTTTTTTAATGGCTCTAAAGGTGGAGAATTGATTGCGATACAAAATTTGCTTTTTTTGTTATACAACCACGCCTATTTTTCGCATAAAATACAGTAAACGTTTAAACTTACAATTTATAAGTAAATGAAAATTTAAATTAGCTTAGCTTAATTTGTGTGGCCATTGAAGATTTTCAACTAGATTTTTCACATTTTCAAAAGAGGGAAACTGACAGATCAAAATGAAAATGTTTGAGCTAAGTTAAAGTTGAATAATTCAATCCAATTTCCAATTTTCCAATTAAACGTTAAGTTCCACAAACCGTCAACTTTGTAAAGGTTTTATGTGTATATGCATACATATGTATGTATGTATAGAAAGTGCTAATACCTGATCATAAATTTATTGTTAAAATTTATTATTATAATATATGTATTTTAAAATTCATTTATTTCGAATATTGTAATAAATGAAAATGTGCATAAATGTATAATAATGTATGTATGTATGTGTGTGTGTGTGTGTGTACGTGCACGTGGGTATATTGAACTTCTCAATAACTATAAAATCAAAAGTCTTTTACATTGGATTTTATAATAAGAAACCAATCTCCCCCTCTGGAGAGTTGCATAAGAATTTATAGAATTCACAAGGATGTAGGAAAATGAAAAGATGAAAAAAAAGAGAAACGAAGGAAAAGAAAAAGTAGGATGCGAAGAAGACGACGAACCAGAAATAAGATTAGTTGTATAAGAAAGTTATAAATATTAGCAAAATGAATTTTATACATAAACGAAATTGAATTTATTGGATTCATAGAACACATTCACATACCGGCCTATAACAATCTCTTCATATAAGTAAGAGAATGTGTGTGTGTGTGTGTGTGTGTGTAGGTGTATATTTGATATTGTCACATATACTTAAAATGTATTTTGTGTGTGCGATGGTAACAAATGAAATTTTAACTGGAAATTGCTTGGCAAGCTAAATTTCATCTCTTAACCTTTACAAATACACACACATACACACATAGGTATAACAACCCTGTCTATCACTGTGTCTCCCCCTGCCAATAATAATATGGTTTTGAATCTATAGAAATAGTGATATATGTGTGTGTGTGTGTGTTTGTGTATGTGTTGTGTACAAGTGTTCATGTGTTCATGTCTCTAAGCACTTATAACTAATATATCCCGTATTCTATTGAATCTTTAATAGGGAACGCACACATATACATACTGCGTCTTTTTCATCTTCTTCGTCTTCCTTTCTCTATCCTTTCATTTGGTACGAGTTATCTTTCGATATTCAAACAAATTTCAAAACCCCTAAAACTGTCTTTGGTTCAATATATATGAGAAGGAGTTTAGTTGTTGTTGTTATTGTTGTCATGCACGAGACTTTATATAATATACTCGTATATACGTACGTGTACATAAGTGTATGCGATTTAGGTTATACTTCTTCATAAATAATTTGATTGACTTCACGACAAGGCCTCTACAGACTTAACCAACAATTTTATACTCAAACACATCATTGCATGCATGCATTGTACACGTAAAAAAAATCATTTTTTTTTTAATTTTCATATAAAAAAAGGAATAAAAAAATATTAAATTTGGTTTGGTTTGGCCTTTATTTGAATACTTTTACAAATGTAAGTACAAAATAGAGGCGTGGCAGGTGTTTGACTGTTTACGTTGCTAATAGTTAAACTCTGTAAAAAAGTAAAGTTTTGATGTTAAATGGGCGGTGATTTTTATTTAATCCCGCCCATTTTTTTGGTACAATAATGAATGCAATTATAAATATTTATAGAAAAGTTGATCAAGAAAGAAAGATACATTTTTGTAGCTTAAGAGGCGTGCCTCTTAACCCATTTCGTTCCATACAAATACTAAACAGTGTCTAGAAACTAAACGTTTTTCTATATCGATGGAAACTTTTTGTATAAAATTTGTGCGAATGTTTGTAACTCCTAAACGACAAATATCACACGTATCTTCAATTATATCGATTTACAATTGAAATGTGAATTGATTTAACCATATCCGTCTATCCGTCTGTCTGTCCATGTACATTTGTGCTTAAGCTATAGGTTGTATTTTTAAAGTTCTTTCACTAAAATTTAAAACAAAAACATGTATTCATTTAAGATCGTACTTGGTTAAAAATGATTTTAATTGGACCTTTTTTTGAACCTCTCCCTATTCCAGGGGAAGTTTTTTCAAGGTAAAAAAATCGAAATTTTTAATAGTTTTTTGACAAAAGTGGGTGAAAAATAGTTAATTAGTTTTGGCTGTGTCAATTTTGAACCTTATCGGACCATTTTTAGAACTCCTTTCCATATAATGATAGGTCACAAAATGACTTATAAGCTAATAACACCTTCTAAATAAATTATGTGCAATGGCAGCATTATTTGTGCTGCCAAGTACTGTAGGGTATTAAATGGTCCAGCTTGATAGACTACAACATTTCTCTTTTGTTTAAATTTAAGTTTATTTTTTATTTTTTCTACAGTGTAATAGTGTAGTCAGTTGAAATCCTATCAGTGTTATTATGAAAGCTAAGCCATCACAACATAATTACAAGGTTTCCAAATGTTACATATGTATGTAGATGTGTTATCGACTTACTTGTTTACTATTCAAAACAATTATAGATGAACAATTTTATATATGTTGGAATAAAAATCTATCTAAAATATCATTGTTTTTGGAGGCGTATAAAAATACTGAATAACTGAATGTTTTAACATGAAAATTTGTCAAGTGTTGTTATTGTTTTTGTTATTATTAAAATTATACAAAGAATGAAAGCAATCTAAAAAAGCAAAACATGCATGCAACTGAAGCCTATAATCATAAGTGTAATGGATAATGAAACGTTGCAAGTGACATGAGTACACTAGCACTTATCAAATCAATGTAAACAAAAAGTAGTTTGAAGCAGTTAGAACATAACACTGAATGATATTCAAACATTTAAATTTTATTTAAAAACAAGTGAAAATGTTGTAAATTCAAACATTTAATACCCTACCTCTCTAAGTTTCATAAATTATGCTACATTTTAGTTTAGTTGCTTAAGTAAACGGGAAGTCATTTTGAAAAAATGCGACCTATAGCTTACCGTACAAAATTTACATGTACACAGTCGGACAGATTGGTATCAATTGATATTATAAAATATTATCATATATGGGTCTTTTGCAGCCATTTAAAAGTTACAATAAACCGTACAATCTTAACATACCCTCTAGTATAAAAAGTACGGATCGAATCAAAAAGAAAAGTTCGTATAAATGACTTGATATATGGTTTAATCAAACAGAGTTACAAACACCTTTCCATATAATGTAGTTTAGAAAAGCTTTCAAGTATAGTTTACCAACTGACTGTAACATTGTTACAAAATCGATTGGTACTCGTTAGTAGAATGTTTTTTTTTTTTTTAATGTTTTTCACAAATGCAATATTTTGACTAAATCATCACCTTGAATGTATATTTTTTTCCACTTATACTAAATATAACTATAACAACAAGAAGCTAAAAAATCAACCACAATAATAACAACAATATGGTTTTTTATTGGTACTAAATGTAGTAGAGAAAAAAAAACTAGGAGAAAATGAGTCTGGTTTTGACTTTTATGAAACTTGAGATATTACACCATGAACCATATGAAAAGGGTATTTATTAAATCAAGGGCGTGGCAAATGTATGGTTTCTCTTCAATTCAAATACAATAAACATCAATATGGTGTAGGCCGTGAAAGTTTTTTTATGGGCGTGGCAGTTATCAATTTTCTATATATCATAGAACAAACACCCCTTTAACTAATAAGAGTTTTTGTTAAGTTCTAAATTAAATTTGAGCACCATTTAAGGTCTTGACCAGTGAAAGGACGTACAGACAAAATTGATTAGATTTAATTTAAATGTTATTGTTAAACAAAAAATGTACTTATTTTATAGTTACCTATAAACAATATATATTTTAAATAGATTGTAGTCACTATAAAATATCAACAAACAGCAAAACAACTAGTAGCAGCATTCTTGTACAACAGTGTGTTATGCTCGAAATGATTTCGTGGTACAAAAATACTATTGTTTGATCAATATGTAATCAAATTCAAATCTTGACAAGGAAGTTATTATTTTGGCAAAATTCAGAAAGGCAGAGTGAGTGAGAGAGAGACATAGAGAGAGAAAGCGAAATTGTCTGCATTCATAAACAATACACAATAAGGCACAAAAGTAAAATTTGCTTAAAAAAATCAATTCAAAATACTTTGTAAATATGAAGCTACTTACAAAATGTAGGCGTGGCAGGTATTTATTTATGCTCTCTAATAATATGTACATTGCTTATCAACTTAAAAGTTGAATTTCACACTAAGAACACTTTTTTTTAGTATATTGGGGGCATGCCTCTCATTCAAAACCGCCCATTTTTATATATATAAATTATGATATCACAAATGGTTGTGTTTGTTAAATGTGGGAGTGGCATTTGAACAATTTTGCGTAATTTAAGTAGACCAAGCACATTTATACAAAATTTACGATTGTTAGCAATACCAAAAATCGGGTAGATGCATTTGGTGGACGGACATGTTTAAATTGAAGGTAATTTTAAAGCTAATTATTAATACTTTATATATCATTTGAAGGTTCTCTGACGTGTCCCTCCTGGGTGTTGCAAAATTTATAACAATTTAGTACATTCTTTTAATACGTAGGGTATTAAAGTTAAAAAAAAAACAGAAAAAAGCCAAAAGTTATATTGGGTTCTTTTCAGTTTAGGTTATTTAACGCAATAATAATGAATTACTGTAGGAATGAAAGAAAGACAGACAGACAGACAGACAGAAAACTAGTCAAACTATAATCATTTTAAAACATTTCTTAAAGCTTTTGAACCTTATTAAAAACTTTATACTATAAAATATTCAATATTTTTTACTTCTAATTACGAACTATTGATAATTACTTATCACAGTATGTTTGACTAAACTTCCATTCCACAACACTTGAATCTATTATTAAGATAATTTCATTTTATCTCTCTCTCTCCTTCATTCACTGTTCTTCTCGTTATCCGTCGTTCTTTTGCTTCGCTACAAGTATTTGACAATATTTGGGTAATTTACTGTACACACACTCTCTCTCCTCCTCCGTGAGATATATTCAACTTTTGCTTTTCCTTTTTTTCGTATCACAACCGGATTGAGGTAGAAAAAGCACAAATTACTGCATGATTACAGGAACGATAAAAATTTATTCATTTTGTGTTGTCATCAGTAATTACAATGTTGCTGGTGTTGGTGTTGTATCCGATTTGTCTTTCCATTGACAATACAGTTGTGTGGGTAGGAGGGCATTTTGAATATATATTATACAAATATTTTTAATGTATACTCGTATATATACATATATATGTGTATGTATGAGTATAATCTAAACTATTACCGCTCAAAATATATTAAGTTTGTGTGAATGCTAGTAACTGTACTTGGATTCTTTAGCATTTACTTTGACATCTATTTAACTAATCATAGCTAGACCACCTAAAATAATGTTAAAGAAAGCAATTCTATATTTTATTTCTGTATAAAATAGACAATATATTTAACAATAAGAAGAAGCAAAACGGAATTATAAACTGTTGGTAATATTAGACATAAGAATTGTGCGGCTTCTCATTAAAGGAATTTCAAACGTTTGTTTGTCTATATTGTACAACAAATGTTTGCAAGTAAATGTTGATGTTTTTCCAACAAATGGTTTAGCAAACAAAATATAAACAAACAAACACAGTTTATAAACAATACAACCAATAATAATGGCAGGACTAAAAAGAGTAAATTTGTCCAAGATCAAATTTTATATATTTTACACTTTGAGGTAAATATAGCGGGCGTGGTATGTTTACTAATTACTTTCTTTACATATTATGTATTACATCTAAACTTAATTTTGCTTTAAAAAAATAATTTTTTTTTTAAATTGTGAGCTTGGCCACTCTTTGTAACCTATTTGCCGCCCCTTTGGTTATAAATAAATTTCAATTTACGTTTATTACAAATATGTTTAATGATGATGGGAGGGTTGTCAGCTTATTTTTTACTCTGTATGCAGTAATTATGTAAACAATAAAATTTTAGTTCAATTCCTTAATCTTTGCAACCATAAGAGTAATAACCATAGAAGGACAGACAGAATTTTTAATTATAATAAAAAATTTATATACTTTTTTTATTACAAATGGGATAAAAAACTTAAATACTATCCAATTTTTTTTCTTTTGAGAAGAATATAATAATAGGGGGGAAATAAATTGAGGTTATGTCAACAATATACAAATATTTTCAAGTCCATTAAAATCACTTCTTTGTACTCATACTATAGAAAGTAAAAAAACACCACACAACTTAACATTTAGGCAAACATGGCACAGACAAGAAAATATTAAAATTTAAGGTTAATGGAAGTTAGAAATTAGAAATAAAATAGAGAAGAAGTAAAAAAATGTTGCTTAAGCTAAATCTTAAAACTTTCTACATTAGTATAGAATACCAAATAAAAGTTTTTTTATTTTAATTTTGAGAGTTTGTTTTTTCCAACCACGCCCACTTTTAGCATTTTAAAGCAGGCAGCAATTATGTATATGGAAATATGTAATTTCAACTTCATAGATTAATTTTGGTGGCTGCTGGTAAGATTTTTGGTTATTATGGGCGTGGCATTTGATAAATTTTGTTTAGAGATTAAGGAAAAATGTACAGAAACTTGAAATATTTATACAAAATATTTAATATCTCAAAACTACGAGTGTAAATCTTCAACGGAGGGACGGACAAAAACTCAGATTATGTTGTGTTAAAACAGGAATGCCTAAAACTTTGTTCCAGATGATACAAATAATATGATAAACTTAATATACCTTTTATGTAAGTAGGATACAAAAAAAAATTTCTTAAAAAAAATTGTAAAAAATAATCTAAGCATAAAGTTTAAAGAGATTATCAACAAATGAATGATTTGCTGTTTTTGGGGGGAGACAATTTCAGTCAAATGAAGAGAAAGCTTCTAGAAAATAATTGAAAATAACAGACGAAGCATTAGTTAAGATGTTGCAGTTTGCTTAATAGAATGCTAAGAGTATCGAATAGAAAGAAGAACAGATAATACCAAAGTCATTAGATTTACATTTAAATCATGAAAATTTAAACTAATTTAAAACATAAAGTATTTTTTTCAGCTTCCTTGCATACTAATGCAATACATGCACGAATCAGAATAATATCCTCCAACCATTGCCATTACACAACAAAGTTGCGTCTCATAAATACGTTTTCACTCTTCTTATAGATTTGCAACTAAAACAAAAACACCAACAACAACAACGACAACAACAACAACAACCGGATAATGCACATTGACTTACATTGCGATTGATATTTGATATTTGTTTATACAATATATTGTCGGTATTTTATGTATATTTATTTCTTTTATTTTATTTTTTCTTTTTTTTTTTTTCAATTTTTTTTTAAGCAAAATAATCCATTTGTATGCATTACCATATACCACGACATGTATTGTATGTTGTAACAGAAAAACAACAACAACAAAAAAAAAAATGAAGGAAAAAAGAACACGCACAAACCACAGGCAATATCAGTTAAAATGTTGCATGATTGCTATGTTGTTTGGGGATTTATGAATACGCCAGTGTGTGTGTGTATGTGATTTCATTTTATTCATTTTATTGCGAATTGTTAGTGTTGTTATTGAATTCCATATGAAAAAATGTCAATATTGAGAGAATGTGTTGGGATTTTGTCAAATCGTTCGATTTGTTGGATAGCAAGAGGAAACAGATAAATGCAGATAGTGATTGATAGATATGTAGATCGTATACATACTGCTAGAAAACAACTATTAGTTTCATTTCAAGTTTGTTTTAACAACAACAATAACAACAATAACCACATCCTATTAATTTTATATTCTTCTTTGCTAAAGGAATGACAACCAGAGAGTATAAATATCAAAAGGAGCTGCATGTAAATCTCAGAGTATCTACATATTTATGTGCATGGCTGTAACTATTTACATGTTCTTGCTTTTTGTTTTTTTATAGAATCGAAAATCAACCGAAATTTTGGAAACCCTTCACATATTATGCTTACACTTGATAATTTTTGAAATGTTGTTTTCTGCAAACATTTTTAGAAATAATTATTTTTTTTAACCACGCCCACATTTACTATTATATTATTAAAAAAAGCTCTTAAAATTGCTTTAAAAATTGTGGTAATAATTTTTAATCATTTCGAAACGTTAAACTTTACGATAATAATTATGTTCACCTTGAGTGACATTTTGTTAATAACAGATCATAAAAAAAAAATGCAAGGGTACGTTTGTATTAAAGAATAAAATTGTTATGTCTCTATTGAAAACTACTGTTAGAGAGTTAAAAAAAATCCTTTGAATAATTATCTTAGATCTTTTGTTCGCCACAGGGGGCATATTTTTTTAGTTATTTCAACATTCGTGTGGATTTTATTTGCTATTAAATATTTATAATGGTTAACGAGTTAATCCTTAAACTGATTTTAAACAAGTGAGAGAGTTATTTTCTTCATCAACGTTTTTTTTTTTTTTTTTTTTGTAAATCATTTAAAGATTTTCTTATCATTCATCACAAAAATATATACTCGTATATTTTTTATTTAGTATTCTTCAGAATTGCTAATGAAACCTTATCGCAGTTAAAACCTCGATTTGAATGGATTATGTGAAAGATTGATGGTTGCTTATGGTAAAAGTCAAATCAGATTTTCAATGTAAAATATTGTATCTTTCATTGTATTTATGTTCAAGTTTATATCAATAGTATCAAATATTAAAAGCCAGCTATACATTCTATCTAGGACAGTGTCGCCTCAAGTCAAGAGTATGAGAATGTCTGTTACACTGCTGCCGCTCATGTTGTTATTGTTGTTGTTGTTGTTAATATTCAAACAGTCAACAGCCAACAACAGCAACAATGGCCAATATCCATCAGCTTAACACATATTCATACATATTGTGCCAACCTAACGCATCTAACTAACAATATATTTAAACAAAACAAAAAACCAGAGAAAATGCTCCAGTGATGGAAAGATCGAACATGTTCTTTATACAAATATAGACGTGTACAAATACGCTGTCATATACATGGTTTATATGTGCGTATATATGTACACAATTTTGTGTTACCAATATCAACTATTCATTCATTCACATTGAAATCGGAAAAACACTCAGAAGTAAGTAACACATGTGTGTTCTCATTTTTATTTTTTATTTTTTAATATATAAACGTATGAAGGCATGCATCCCTTTTATACCTCTACACCTAAAACGGGAATGGTATACAAACATTATGAATTTGTTTGCAACGATTAGGAGAACGGCTCAGGGTTTAATTGATAAATTTATGTCCGTCTGTCCGTTGTTAACAAAAAATCAAATGTTTAGCTAAACTGTCTTTGATCTCAAGAAATATCATTTAATAATATAAAAATTTGTCTAGAAATTCAATCAAATTTCTATAATTTGAAACGTACAATAAGTTGGCGGCGTTCCATAAGAGACACACCCAAAATTAGCAAGAAACCTTATTAAGGCGACATTTCATCAGTCATATTATATGTAATGTAAATTTTGTTAAATTGTAAAAGTAGGCGTATACTTGCCATGCCCACAATTAAAATAAATGTATTAATGCAAAATTCGTTTAGAAATTATACAAGATTTAAAAAATATTGTGATTTGAAATTATTTTCTATGGGATCCAATATCCGTGTTAATGTTTTACGAAGAAATTCGATCAGTAATATTATATATAAAACATATTTTAAAGGATTCTAATAGAGCGTTTGGTTATAATTACATATACCACGCCCACAATTTCTAAAAAAGGACCAAAATCGATCAAGTCACACAAAGAAAACATTTTTAATAAATTATGTTTTTAATAAATTATGTATTATGAGAAATGTGTATCAAATTACGCCCTAAATTATATGCACATGCCACGCCCATCATTGAAGAAATACATTTGAAGGGTCAAACTTAACTTTACATGTTTTAATATTATTTTATTTATGTATATGTGGGGGGGTAGCGTTGGTTGGGGGCCAGAGAGGAGAGAAAAAATGAAACTATTGTATGTGTAAGTAACAACATATAAAACATGAAATCACACATTCGGAAGTAATTTCACAAATGAAAACATACAATAATAAATATGATTTGACATTCAACTGATGGCCCATAAGCTGATGCTCTACTCTTCTACCTCTTGTACAACCATTTCATTTCATCTGGCGTACATTGTGACGGCCAATAACATTCAATACTATAATCAATACCATATGCGTACCAATGTGCCCATTTAATCTCCCGCCCCCCCCCTGCCGACCCCTCCTAAACCCCTTTTCCAGACCAACCCACACAACAACGAAAATAACAATTTCAAAGAATGAAATGAAAAGAAAGGCAAGCGAGTAAGTCAGCAAGCAAGCCAATGCCAATCAATTCTTTTACAGGAAATTCTACATACTCGTATACAGATACCCATATAGACCCACATACACGCACACACATTTATATACACACGTACATAATTGTGTTTATATTAAAAAGTAAAAAAAAAAAAAGGTTGCAAGTCCAAAATGGCCTTATATGTTGTTGTTATTATTATTATTATTATTGTTGTTGTTGTTGTTATTATTATTATTATATACAACCAATGTCAGAACCAATTGTCATTGTTGAGGTATGGTGACGGTGTATGTTTGTACTATTGTAAATATAGGTATAAACACATACATAAAGGTGTGTGTGTGTACCTGTGTGCGTAACATGTCACCTGATAGCTGCCAAAGTAAATTGAAATTGTTCGCTAAATCTTCTGGAAATCGAACACAATACAAAACAAAACAAAAACAAAACGTTAGTCTAGAAAAAAGCTATGGACACCGAATAAAGGACAAAGGACGACGGCATGTCAAGTCATGTTACAAATCTTTGTTACAAGTACAACGACCAAGGAAGATTTTAATTTGCTGTTATAATGTTGCTCTCTCTTGACTACCTGCCTGCCCGCCTGGCTGGCAGTCTGTCTATCCGTCTGTCCGCTTGTCTATTTGTACATCCTTTACTGTAACGTTCTCGCTCTCGCCCCCTAAAACTTTTACCCATCAACTGATACTTTTCATGCATTTTGCTATATTAGACATATTGTCACTTATGAACTTTAAAGCACTTAAGGTTGAGCATTCAATCCCACACACACACACATATGTAGGCTTTAAATGCGTAGTGGTAGAGTAAAGAACTGAGAGTGCGGTTGTATTATTAATAAATGAACATTTTTTTTTACCCTCCATGTTGAACAAAATACAACCAATAAAAGCTATTTGGATGGTAGTGCGTACCATCTCGGTAATAATACAATGACTCTGGTTGACATTTTTATGGTGAAAAGTTTGCAATAAAATTGTTAGAAAAGTTTTTCATTTTTTTTTTTTTTTTGTAGAAAAAGCAATAACAAATAACAAATAAACGAGAAGATAAAAGAATTTTGTTAAAAAGACAAAAAACATTTAAAAATATTTTAATAAGTTATAAATGTTCAAGTAATACCCTATACTGGGGCTACGCATATATGAACATTGATCAGGTCAAAATTTTGGGTAAAAGAATCATAAAAACGTAGCTTTTATCACTTATGGCAAAGAGTGTAACTCCTAAACAGCAAACACTACACACATCTTCAATTATATTGATAGAAAATAAAAATTTAAATCAATTTAACCGTGTCCGTCTGTACATCTGTCTGTTTTTGAAACTTTCTACTTAAGCTATAGGTTACATTTTTTAAGCTATTATCATAAAATTTGTTTCACAGACGCGTTTTAGCCTAAACAAGAACCTTTTTGAAAATAGCTCAAATTGGATGCATTTTAGAATCACTCATCATATAAGATTCTTGTTTAAGCGAAATCTTTATATGGAGAAAAATCATAAATTTTGATTTTTTTTTGACAAAACTTTTGTGAATAATACTTAATTAGTTTAATAATTGGCTGTGCCAAATTTAGACCTCATCGGACCAATTTTTAGAACCCCTTTTATATTAGAATACAATGAAATTAAATGGTGTGGGGTATTAAATGGTCGGATACAATTAACCATAACATTCTCACTTGTTAACAAATATGTTTGATGAAGTTATCAACTCAGGCATAAGTTTAATTATAAAAAATTCGTGTTTTTTTCTTACTTAAAGACAGTGACTTAGTGGATGGATGTAGAGACATGCTGTGCTTTTTTATTCAAATTGAATTCGTCACGATAGCAATTAAAAAGCATAGTTTATATGAATCCATTATAACAGACATGTAACACAACAACAACAACAACAACAACAACAACAACAATTATTTAAAACAAATTTTAAAAACATCACATTAAAGTGAAAAATTGAACCAGACCTGCTGGCATATATAATAAATTTTTGTAGAAAATTAGAGAAATGTCACGCCCACTTGTGGAAAATTTTTCTTAAACGTAACAATAAAGTTAATAAAGTTGTAAGTGTGTACGTATATGTATAGTTAAGTTGGGTGGACACGCCCACATTTTTCAATTTCGATAGTTGTACAATTCTTACATGAAGTTTAAGAGTCTTTATAAATGGGGCATACTTAAGAACATCCGACCCCCTTTAATTAGGTTTTATTGCATATCCAGTAACTTTTATACCAACCCTCGTATATATGTGTTGTTTGTCAAATGTGAGAAGTAAACAATAAACATAACACTCATTCAATGTTTATGTCTTTATAATCTCTAATAAATGCATCATTTAGCATCTCTTTCGCATGCTTGCTATAAAATTAAATGCTGACTACTGATGGGAAGAGGACAAGGAAACATTCTATCTCTCTAGCACATATCTATATAACGAATGCCATTAAACATTTTTACCATCAGCTGCATAAAATATGCGTTTGTTTTTGTATCCATGCTTTGTTCACTGTTCACTGTATTGGGTATGAGCGTGTATTTAACCTCTTTTTTGGTTTTTATGCGAAACGTAGCTAATAGGCGTTAGGTTGGTATTGGTCAAGGCGAAAATGTCCAAGTATTGAATAGAAGTTTACAAAGTCCTACAACACCATTCGCCTAAAGGGCTTTTCACTTAGAAATGTTTGCGTATGTGTGCGTTTTCTTTCCCACATCGCTTTTATTTACAATACGGCCCGTACATATGATGGTTGGGTGTGAGATGCCCTTAATAGAAACACTTTTGTAGCTTATTCGCATATAAGTATTTTGCTAACAACAGCAACACTAACACCATACACAAACAAATAGTAGCTTTGCTAGAATGTGCCAGCATCGATGTTTTATTACATGGCTTAAAGGTTGCTTTGTTTACTTTAATCTTTAGTACAGACAATCAAAAGTGCTGCGAATACTTCACATTTTTACTATACCGTACGTACTTAGAAATATTGAGGGAAAGAGAAAGACAGAAAGAGAGAGAGAGTCGAAATCAAACATTACACAGAAAGAACACTAACCGTTAAATATACATGCACTCATGCACACACACACACACAGATGTGTGTGCATGCCCTTATAGGTAAGTAGTGCCACTTCCTTTACAAATATTACACGCATCGCATAGATTCTAATGGTGCATGTTTCTTCCTGTGTTGTGCCCACTCCGTCTCTCTCTCTCCCTCTCTCTATATATATATGGTATTGCTGTAAACGGGAGTATGGTAAGAGGAAGGGTACGTTTTTCATGTACGCGTGCTATTTAACATGTGCGTGCCAGCCAGCCAGCCAGCCAGCCCGCTAGCCAGCCAACCCTAAAAACTCGTACCTAAGCTTCTTTTTAAAATGTTTATTCCATATATGTTTTTATGTGCGTATGTGTGTTATTTTCGGGTAATAGCTTTCTTTTGGTGAATTTACTATTCAAACATAATGCCTGGCCTGTGTTATGTTATTGTTAGAGTTCTTTGGTTTTTCTGTTTCTGTACAGCACGCAAAATTTATTTCGATGTTTTGTGTGTTCTTTGACTGGCTGGGTGGGTGTAGGTAAATATAAATATACTTGTAAAACATTTTTTCAGTTAACTAATGGTTTCTAAAGAATTCAAAATGAAAAAAAAAATTCTTTTAATAAGATATATTAGCTTATAGATAGACGAAGAGTTGTTTGGGACCTTCAATAAATTTAACAATTTAAGAAGAAATTGCATACAAATTATAATGCAAAGCAGAGGGTTTATCATATAAAATAATCATCACAACATTTTGATTGATTATAAAGAACAGCTTTCCACAGTGAGTAGGGGTGCTAGAAATGGATCAATCAAGTAGAATTTGTCATTTTAGTTTTTTTAAATTATGAGCATGTCATTGGTAAAATCAAAATATTGGACAATGGATATCCTGGGTACCAAATTATAAACCCGTGGAATCTACACATACCGCGTTTCACAATTAACGGACGTAAAAACAATTTTACTGTACGTTCCTTAAGTGAATGGATGTGTCGTTAACGGTAAAGCCCTTTTACATCTATCTCTCTCTCTCTCTCCCTCTTCACGCTTTAGTAGCATTAAAAAAACGCATCAATGCCAACTCTATTTACTGTTATAATAGAGGTTTTAAAAGCATTATTACAACGATGCTAATCACCAGAAACTTGGCACAGTCCGATTAGAAATATAATACATGTCTACTAAATTAAAAGCAAATTGCAAGTTTCAATTTATAGTACTTCCGGCATTTCCTTCCAATAAGTGATAATTTAATGGTATATAAAAAATTTGATGATGCAAAAATTAAGAAAATGTGCCAAATGCACTGAAATACAGTCCATTAAACTGAAATGGCCTTTTCATATACATCCCTGTACTGTGGATATGTTAAAGATAAAGTTTAGCTATCTGTATACTGACATGTGTGTGTGTGTGCGTGTGCAGTCATGCAAGTTTGATATGCTTCGGGTTTGTATTGTTGTTCTAGCTGCACAAGTTTACCGACCATATTTTTCTTAAAATGTCCCACTTGATGGTGTCGTCATCAGTGTGCCACTGTAGAATGCTTGTGTATGACTCGTTAAACAAATTGATCAACAATGACGACAATGTCGTTAAAAACGTGTATAAGATAAATAGAATTTATATCTACGTACATATGTGCTCCACATAAAAACGGCACACACTAAAATGAAATGAAATGCGAACAGAAACAAAAGGACGAAAGAATGAATCTCAGTTGTAAGGGAAACATTATCCCTTTTTTTTTTTTTTTTTTTTTGGCAAAATACTTACAAACAAAAAGTGGAATATTTTTTATAAAAAAAGAAAGACAACAATAAGCACCCTGGTTGGTATGAAAATAATGGCGACAACAACAACAAATATTGTAAAATAAAGGGTGCTACAATATTGATACATTAATTAAAACCCATTTTCCTCTACATTATGCATCAAATTTTTTTTTTTTTTAGCCATTTCCGTCTGTCCGTTCAAGTTCATTTTTATTTCACTCGCAAAACTTAGAAAATTTATTTTTAAAAAGGAAACATACTAAAATCTCAAATATATATGTAAAGTGGGCGTGGCAGCTATCTACTTAAATGTTTAGGTAGTGTTTGTAATACTTATTAAATTTCATGTTAAATTTTATACAAAAAAGAAATTTTTTCACAATTGTGGGCGTGTCTGTTAAACCACTCCGCCCAATTTTTCGCCACATCCTTAAAGTAAACATTTGTACCTTAACTTTGTACATAAATTTATGTGGCTGATGGAAATTTTTTTGTTCATGTGATGTGTGGGCGTGGTTTTTAACAAATTTTGCCCAATTCGAAGAGAGACCGTCGTGGAGGCACTAGAGATGTTCGTACAATGTTAACTTAGTTTCGACTTTTGACGATTGTATGCATGGCCCTTAACCGATTTTGTCCAATTTAAATAAAGAGTTGTTTGTTTTCCATGAAATTTAAATTTTTGTTCATCGATCTATTTTTACAATCTTTCAAAATACAATAATTTTCTTAAACATCATTTTTCTTAAGTATTCTGTTTAAATTATGTAAAAAAAATATTCAAGTTTAACCGACTATAAGCATTTTAACTTGTTTTTATTTTCTTGAAATATGAATAACAACAACAAAAAGAAAAACCTACACAACACTACACAGTGGATTTGTAAGAAATATTTTTCTGGTTATATTCTTCCGTTTTTCTCAGTGTTTTTTTGTTTTCGTTGTCGTTACATTGTTAAGTAATGAGGAAGCTGACAAAAACACTATCTAAAGTTTGGCACAAGAAATATTGAAAAGTTTATAATGATGATGGTGTGAATGTGAGTAAGGTTAGACAAACATCAATCCTTTGTCCATTCAGTATGAACAAAAATAAAAACATATATTTTATATGTTTTTCATGATGAAAATTACAGTTTGAAGAGTTTGCTTGTTTTTGAAGTAATAGAAACAAAAAAAAAAGAAAAGCAGAGACAGGTGATGATAGCTGATGAATTTTTAGATTTGAAGGGGATTCACCCAAAGGCAAGTGCTATTCAGATGAATGATTATATGAATTATGGACAAGGTTTTAAGCATACTTATCCTAAATTTGAAGTCCAATATAAAGTAATACTCTAGCTTGCTTGGAATGGTACGCCATATGCAAAGGACTAAAAAGACTACTCATTCCATTGCCTAATATGTGTTTACTGTATAGACTCTGTCATAAAGTTGTTTATACCCTTAATGTAAAGGTTGGGAGTATTCAAAGTTTATTATTTGAGTTTTTCTTACCAGAAATCCAGCATTATTGTGCTAAATCAGCATTAAAATCTGAGTTGACTTAACAACGTCTGTACGTCCGTTTGTTCATGAAATGTTCAATGCCGCAAAAGTTGAGATCTTCTTCTCAAATTTTTATACAGATATATGCATTTAAAATAGGAAAAATCGGTTATCAGCCATGCCCCCAATTTTTAAAAATCTTTTTAAAAACCACAATGTTGAAATTTGAGATTTGGTGCACTTATTAAGAATAAGTCTATCTATCCATTGATGTGACACATATGGGCGGGATTTAAAATAGGCAGTGTGATCAGATAACAGTAACAGATAACAGTTTATTTATCGGCAACGTTAACCAATTGCTTAAAATTTTCTTTATTATTAGCCACATAGAAAAAGGAGGCGTGGTTCACACTCACATATTATGAAAAACCCCTTCTTGTAAAATATGGTAAAATTTTAACTTACAAAAAGAATCGTTAAAGGAGGAGGAAATTCTTTCATTTACCACGCCCACATTTATCACATAACCTAACATTTACTTTAATCAAAAATTAACTTCTCTTCTTTTTTACGTAAAACAATTAAAATTTTTCTCAAGATTTCATTCATTAGAGCTTCTCTTCTGTTTCTCTTACTATTCCATAAATTATTTAAAAAAACGAAAAAGAAAAATAACGCTACGCTTGTGTTTAATGATAAACATGAAAAAAAAAATTAGAGTTCATACACCTTACTTAACCATACAGTTATAAAGCATACACGTAATAGATAAAAAACTGTAAAACAAAATTCAATGTGGCAGCCAGCATAAAAAAGGGGAAATAAAGAACAAGAACCAAATGAAAAATATGACAAAAGGCTGCCCCCTCTACCCCTTTGTACAATCAGAGTATAAGAAACCTTCCATTAAAAACAGAGAATGGCAAACAGGTAGGCAGCAGGCAGGCAGTTAGTCTATCAAATAAAGTAAATAAGAGGCGAGAACAAGTAAAATGTTTCCATTCTATTCTATTGTCGGACAGAATAATTGATACCCTATAAAATAGCTTTAAAAGAGAACGGACACATATATTGTATAGAAAAAAGGCGTGGCTGGCTGGTGAATTTTGGCATAATTTGACTTTTGAGAAATGTTACAAACTTCGATCGTGGTTTTCATTATAATAACAACATTTTTTTCATTAATTGTGGGCTTGGCAGTGCTTTTTTTTACATACTAAAATCTGTATAAACCAATAATATGCTAAGTTTTATTGTCTCAGGCTTTAATTTTTTACAAAAGAGGGCGTGGCAATTAGCTGATAACGATTATTTTCAACATATCGGAAAATATCCGACTTGGATATAATGCAGATATGTTTTATAGGTTTTGCTTTTTTAAAAAGTGGGCGTGGCATGTGTGTTATTCTAAAGAAGACTAATTAAAATCAATTTGAACCAAATAACCAACTAAGATAAGGACGGACAGATCGACTAGAAATCAGCTTAACATTCAATATTTAAACCAAACATTGCAAACACTTGAGAGGAGCTTCGGAAGATTTCTGGTAAAAGTACATCCTTGTGCTTGAGAGGTAGGCATGAAAAGTAAAAATCAAAAAGTAAAGGTTTAAATAATGTCATCATTACCAAAGCCTTATGCGCTACACCAGTAACACGTTAGAAATGGAATGAAAAAAATCCAAGATGGCAGGCAGGCAGGCAGGCAGGCAGTCAAGCAGGCCAACAGAAAGCTTGCGTTTGGCACAACTCCATCGTTTCGTGTTTTTTATTAACAACAAATAGTGCAGTAAAGACAAAAAAGAGAAAAGAAAAAGATGAGTCGGTAAATATTGTATAAAGGAAAAATAGAGAATTCTGGCAATATTTTAAAGTTGTCCCATCACATACACCCAACGTATAATATAATAAAAAACAGAAGCAACAACTATAAAAATAACAATAATAATAACAAAAAGAACAAAACCAAAACCCAGCACCAACACTTTTATATATATTGTAAGTCTGAGAACTGAGTATTCTGTCGCATTATGTCCAATTACTGTCGCAATTATGAATACAGTTTACGTACAAATTGTCAGTTGGCATATTGAATACAATACAATACGTATGCACAGAGAAAGAATGTGGTACATATGATTGGAATGGCAAGAGATACATAGTCAAACAGACAGACAGACAAACAGACAGAGATACATAGTCAAACAGATAGACATTGAAAAAAAGATCACAATATGTTGTATAGGTATAAAGTACAAAAACAAAAACAAATGAAATTGAAATGAAAAATAATAATAATAAAAAAACACACACACATATATATATGTGTGGCTATATTCTGTATGTATCATATGGGTAAATACAAAAGAAATTGTAGGTGTATGGTGGAATCACACAAAGGAGTTAAACACAGTTTCCTTCAGCTTACACCAAATCCAACATATCTGCTTCTTCTTCTTATTTATTTATAATAAGCACGATGTTGAGGCTATTTTTCCACAGAAGATGAGAAGTATTCTAAGTTTGTTAATCCATTTGCAACATCCTGAAGTAAGCTTCAGAAACTCTACAAAGTATATCTAACATCGGTAAAACCCTATGTATACCTGTTGTTGACACGTTCAAGGTTTAACAATTTGAGAAATTCAGTTTTCTTTTCAATTCATGGAAAAACGTTTTAAGGAAAAAGATTCGAAAAATGGTCCAATCCGATTCAAACTAGATACAGTTAATTATCAAGCTAATGAACGACCCTTTAGCAAAATTTTACTGAAAACCTTTCAAAAAAGGGAATTCTTGTCACATAAAGACTTATTTCAAAATATGATGTTACATGGAGAAGGGTTCTAAATATGGACTAATCAAGTCTATTTTTAATACAGCCTGTCCTTGGCCCAAGAGATATCTTTGAGTCAAATTTGTTTAATAAAACTGGAAAATTTCATAGTGTAGAGAAGTAAATATACAAGGAAAGGACAGACGGACATGAATAAATAGATTTAAATTTTCATATCTAAAATATAATGAATTTTTTCATTCATTAAATATAAATGTATATAATAAATAAATGAGAGGGCAAAAAAAAGCCGAAATAACCCAACACCCACACACACAAAGGTTGCTTTGCTCACAGCTGAGCCTTATCTGCCTGTAACTGATTACTTGGAGAGCTCTGTCTGAGTACATTGTTATATGTGATGTGGTTCATTGCCAATGTAAAGGGTAATGGCAGCCATATAAACATAATCTTAAACACTTAAAAAAAAGAAAAAAAAAAATTGTAGATTTTTGTTTGTTCTCTGTCTCTCCCTTTCTTTGAGTGTTTTATTTTACATTTTTTTTACATATAGGAAACAGTATTTTAAGAATAAACTTAAATTAAATAAAACCACGCCCTTTTTTTGGGGGGGGGATAAAGAAAAAATTAACTTCCACTGCAGCGTAGACGTACGTTGATGCTTTTATTTAATGCTAACTTTAAAAGTGTGTATTCGTTCAAGTTGCCACGCCTTAGACTTTTTCAAACACTCGCCCATTGTAGCCAGATACTGCATAATCAAGATTACCTTTATTCCTTTTTTTTTTAATTTTTGTTTTTTACTAAACTTTGTATTATGTGTGCCGTTCAAATCACAAAATAAGTCTCAGTTGTTGTTGTTGTTTTGTTTCCTGTCTGCCTTTTACTGATTTGTGACTCTTTTATGAATTACACACACCAAGCCAACAACTGTTTGTGACATAATGGTTAACACTTGATTTAATGTTACTGCAGTGTGTACGACGACGTCGTCGTCGATGACGCTCTCTTACACACATTTATAATATATATACATATACATACGTACACACTTGAAATCTCCTTTTAGAAGTGTTTACGCATTCATGCATGAATATAAAATACGTTTTATATAGACAACGATGCTTTTTGTAATACACAAAAGTTGAAATAATTTCGGAGAACTTTGCTGGAAAGAGTTCCAAAAGAGTTCCATGGAGATACTTCGGGAAATCCGAGTATTTTCGGAGTAAATTTAACGTTAGTTAGGATTCAGAGTCTTTGCGAGTTATCCCCATAAACAGAAGAGAGAAACTCTCAGTAGTTGGTTATTTAAAAAAATACATATTCGGTGTAAATTCGATATGAGTTCAATGTTGAGAATATTGTCCGAGTGAATTCTTAATAATTTCAAAATAATTTTCAAGTCAAAATCATCGATCCACAAATGATTTCCAAAAAAAAGATTTCTACTCCTATGAAATGTACTGTTAGGATGGAACAGTGTATGAAATAATCAGCTTTGTTTGTCAGCATTTTGCTGATAATGCAATTACGAAGGCAATTGAAGTAGAATCACCCTCAATATTGAATATCTTAACAATTGACACACACGCGCACACACATGTTGTACACATACCGCAACACTATCCACTTGTACTTCTTCCTACAAAAGGCCTTATTTGTCATTCAGTTGTGTATATGTATGTGCATGGGTATGTGTAGGCATACGAGTACATAATGACATGATAAGTTAATGATGTACAAGCGTCTCTATATTCAAGATGCATTGTTGTATTAAACATGCATGGACGTGACTTGGCATTTGTATGAAGAAGAACATGGTTGGAACATTTTTAAACATTTCTACAGTATATCTCCCACTCCCTGTTCCCACACTCTGTTCTGCTCTTGTTGCTGCTGTTAAGTTTAAATTCAAAGAGTATAGTATAGTATGGTATGAGGACGTACGCACGTTTCAATAGTTCTGACTCTGCTTACTATTGATTTAACATTTTATGTTTATGTTTACAAGTATGTGTGTGTGAGTATATGCTTGAATGTAGCTCAGCCTAACTCTGGTCTAATGGGTGAAAACATCTTCACCCTTCCTCTCTTTCTCTCTTTCACTATGTATCTACCGTATGAAGATTTTTTCTCTCATTATATTCTTTTTTCCTCTCCACTCAATTCCACGGGCTGTATGTACCGTTTTTGTTTTTGTTTTTGTTTTGTTGTTGTTGTTGCTGTTCGTATGACATTAAAAACAGTGCACCACCACATTATTATTGCCATCAGTTACAGCATGCATTACCATCATTATCATCATCACCAGCACCATTACCTAGTAATGCTAGAACACATGCATACACACATATGGGGAAAAATTTTATTGAATACAGAGTAACAAACAATAGTTATAACAATATGTACTTTGGCTTGTTATGTGAACGTGCGCCACATTAAACAATTTGTATGAAAAGCATAAAATAATTGAACCGCAACAACAACAACAAACATAAAACAATGACCAGCACTATAATACAAATACATATATAATGCATTGTACATACATACACACTCACACACACGCACACACACATAAACACCTCAATATTGATATAACCGCACTTAACGAGCAAAGGACATTAGTTGGCATAATAGTTTAATTAGGTTAGGTTCATATACCATAAAAGCTTTCATATACCAATACATACAAAAAAGTATGAACAATGTTAAGCATTGACCCTCCACCCCCACACCCACCCACTACAAGCACACAGATTCGTTTAGTCAAAAACCACTTTAACTATAGTACATAACTAAAAGTAGAAAAAGAAAGGGAGGGAGAAAAAGTGTGATAGTCTTAATAGTTGAAATTGTGGCAAGGGTGCGCCTGACATAAACACAAATTCCGCAATTATTACAATTTAACTTATTTAATAAAAAAATTGTGTTCCCGCTATTAGTATTTTTGTTGTTGCAGATGTTCTTATTGCCAGTTTATTACTGTAAGGATGTTTAATGAAGAAAGTTATTTCCTTTTCAACATTCTCGAGGGGTTGCTTCTCTTACTTAATAACTTTCTTGGATCGTTGCTTGTGTGTTTGCTGGCTTCGTTATCGATAAGTGTGGTAAATGAAAAAAAATAAAAATAAAAATAAAAAAATAAAACGAACAAGTGAAAATTTAGTCGGTTTTATTCTACCATTTAATACCCTATTCGTTTAAGAACAACAAATTGAAATTCGTGACACATCATTATATGGAGAGGGGTTTTAAAAACAATCCCATCAGCTTCAAATCTGGTATAGCCGATTATTAAGCCAATTAATTATTCTTTACCAAATTTGGTCAAAAAGTATTAAGAATTGCGATATTTTGCCACGTAAATAATTTCTTTACAAAAGAACCTTATATAGGAAGGGGTTCTAAACATGGTCCAATCGCACCCATTTTTAGTAGGATTCTTTTTTGCTTCAATAAATGTTTTTGAACCAAATTTCATCGAAATATCTCATAAGATGTAACCGGTAGCTTGGGTACATGAGCAGACAGATGTACAGACGGATATGGGTAAATTAATTTAGATTTTGATTCTGATTGTTAAAATTAAAGATGTCTGTAAGTTTGGAGTTACACACATCTGCACAAAGTTAATATACCCACCCTCTGCCGGTTATAATGACACATACAAACATTGCAGTTATGATGTCAACTTATCTCCCTCTCTTTCTTTCTTTTTGCCGTTCGTTCATTGGAAATGGTTAAAATTTAATTAAGTAACTGGCAGAACATCTTCATTTCCTTTCGTTTTTCATATTTTTTTTTAACGAAAGAAATATGAATAAAAAAAAAAAAGAAAAGAAATTATTTTAAACATTTTAAAAAAACAATAAAAAAAATCTTTTTTCGCAAAAAATTAAATGAAACTGAAAATAACGATTTTTTTTCTCAAGAACTTGCAAAGTTTCAACTCGAAATGTTCTGCTATATGGTAAAATTAATTTCAAGTGAAGCAAGCAGAAGGAAAATCATAAATTGGAAATTTAGCAACATGAAAAATGAAAAATTAGAAGCTTTACAATAAATGGCTTTATTATCTTTTCTTTGCCTTTGCCCGAACATTTTCCTCCTACAATCTTACATGTAGGAGAGAAGAGAATTCAAAGTTTTTTTTTTTTTAGTTTTCTTTTGTTCAACTTTACTTTCGTTCTGTACACCCGTAGTATTAATTAGCGCCTAAGTCTTGATGTTGGTTGTTTTTTCTTTGGCTTCTTTTTTTTTCTTTTTCTTATTTTTTTGGTGAGTTGGAAAGTTTAAAAATTAAAGCAAAAATAGGGAAACTTTTTAAGAACACACAAAAATGAAAACTATTAGTCTTGAGAAGGCTGCTAATACCAACAATGAGTGATTGGGTGGGTGTGAGTGGCTTGATTTTTAGCGTGCTTTAGAATAAATAGCCACCTAATAAACAATATCCGTCTAAAGAAAGTTAAACTAGTCATTTAAGTTGCCAGCAGTTAACATAGTTTATCGCGGGCAAATTGTTGTATGTATATAAACTTGACATAAAACTGCTTTCCAACTTAATCTTTAATTCAGAATTTTTTATATATTTATTATATATGAATAAAAGCGAAAGATGATGTGGAACTTACCTGGTGAATGTAGGTGAGCTTGACATACTTTTTCTGACAAAGTTAAGTTCGTTCGAGAACGTTCTTCGTTTTTTCACAATGTCAAGAAACACTTGCTTTAAAAGTTATGCCAGCGATCTATTTAATAATTATTGTAAAACCTTACAAAGGACGGATTACAATTCCTTTAATAATTATTTTACACACACACTGAAACCTATAAAGACAACATTCATTAATTACAGAAACATTAAATTTCATATAAAAAAAGCCAAAAACTTACCACCCGCAACACAACATTTTACAAAAAAGCAGATATCTTAACAATTCCATAGTGATAGTCACACCCTATACCACCATTCTTTAAATAAAACTACTTTTCCAAAACCCAAATCAAGATTTGGCTCGCTTGCTAGTATAAAAAAAAAATCACTTTCAATTTTCTTTAATCTTTATGCTTAATATAAAAAAAAAAAAAACACACTCATTCACTCGCATTTACTTTTTTCCGTTGTAACTTTTATAAATTTTCAATAATATTTGTACATTTGATGCATTTTTCTTAACTGATCCACATATCAAATGAAAATTTCTTTTACACTTTGGCTTTTTACAGGAAAAGGTTAAAAATTACGCCGGAATCACTAATAAAGAAATGTCGAAATTCCTTTTCTTAAACGTTATGGGAAAAGTAAAAAGCATTACCAGTTAAAAATTATAAATTATATCTATAAAGTAGGGAATGGTTAAATTAAATGTATACAATAACTAAACAAATTTTATTTTAATAACAAAAAGTTTTAAACAATCAATATTTTATATTGTATACTACTGGTGGAAAATGATGTATTAAATTTTTACAAGTGTTTGTTTGTTAATAATTTTGGAATCACTTCTATATTATAATACGATTAAAAAATTGGAAACAATAATATTAAAACAGAGATGCTAAAATTTCCTACATATATGAGCAATTTATTTTATATACAACACAGTTTGTAAAGCCTTGTTAATAGCTTGGCAATAACTGCCTTTGATTTGTGATGATTACTCATTAGTTAAAGAAAGATGAATATATTATGAGGTCTTATAGCATTTTTTAGTGAGAACATCAACCCGAGATCAAACGAATAGAACAAAGAATAGAACTTACAATTTATATTAACTGGCAATGCTATAAATTATATCAAATTCCTATAGACTACACCTCTGAAATTGCGATATCAGAAATTTTAGTTCTTCATTTCTTTACTTCGTGATTTAAGCACAATTCTCCGAAAATTTGTATATTTTTCATTATTTAAAGCGCAATATAAGAAAAAAAAAAGTGATCAAATGAATGTAAAGTGTATTAATTTATTGAAAAGTGTAAAGTTTATAAAGAAATAAATAAAAATATGGAATATATAAAAGATTACAGGAAATGTGAAGAAAAAAAAAACGAAAATTTTGCCATAAAAGTTTTTTTTTGCACTAGCACTTAAAAGTGGGAAAGGAATGAAAATTACAGAATAAGGAAATGCTATGTGTGACGATCGGTAATTTGTGTTATTTACATAAAATTCTTTATTATTTATAAATTCTTTTTTTCTTTACATATTTTAGGTTTAACAAGTGATGAAAATATATTTTCTTTATTTTATAAATACTTGGGAGTGTTTAATAATTAATAAAAAGTTTGGCTGCGTACTTTGTACCAAGAAAAGTCGCCCGCTTGTGATATTAATTAAAAGACAAGACATTTAAAAAGTGTTCATTGTGATATTAGTGTTTTTTTTAAAGGAAAAGGAAACTTTTATGGAAATACATCTCTTTCATCCACTACGTGCAACATATATGAAGGGGTGAGTTCAACTTCTTTCTAGTATGGGATTTATTTTCATAATATAATTGAAATGTATTAGGAAACGGACTTTTATTTAATACCCCTCATATCACTTCCTTATTATTTATACGCCTTTTGGACTATTTATCACTAATTGATATTTTACTGTTTTTTTTTTTTTGATACTGTTTTCTGTTGTATTCTAAACAAATGACTTTTGTTTCCTTTTTCTCTTTTTTTTTGGGTCGTTCGTGGGTATACTCAAATCCTATCACTTGTGTTTTCGTTTTGTACATAAAGTAAGCTTCTCTTCGGTTGGCCCTCAATAAGGATATTTAAATAAATTGTAGTGAAAACCCAAAATTGTACAAAAAAAAAAACATAAACAAAAGAAAAATCCTCGAACAATTTGTTAAAAAAGTAAAAAAAATAAAAACAAAAATTTTATGGAAAAATGTAAGTACAGACATAAAAGCAAAGAAGAAAAAATAAAAACAAGAAGAGCTCATTTGTTTTAACAATGAAAAGAGTACGACAGTGAATCACACATACATTCAACAACAACAACAATAATAATAATAACACCGATAACGAATGCAACTCAATCTTCTATAAACCAGACCAACGTTTCGTTTAAATATAAAACAACAATAATAGCAACAACAACAACAAAAACCAAATTGCTTAAAATAAACCCAAAAACCTTTTATTTTATTTAGTTTTTACAACTTTTACAATAACTACAATTACAACAACAACAACAACTAAGTAGTACTGAAACAAGACCATCAACAAGGCCAGCCACCATATTTTTATACTGTACTCATACGATTTCATGGAGCACAAATATGGGAACACAGTTAGATATTTGTTGTCTTATTACTAAATGTTGTAATTGTTGTTGTTATAGTTTTTCTTATAGGTTGGTTTGGTTTGGTTTAGTTTGGTTTGGTTTGTTTACATGTAGTTTTTTGTAGGATTTATACAAACATTTACAAGCAGTCTGAGTAGTCGTTAGTGCAACAAAGCGTCACATTCGAATTCTCACTGAAAAGGAAATGCACCAACTATTTAACAATACAAATACAAATGGTACCTATACACACATGTATGTACATATACACGAACACAGCGATAGAACGGCAACAATGAAAGCTATGTATTGTTAATAAAATGCTGCCGCCACCCTACCACCTGCTTCCTTCCCCCTCCTTATTGTTCAACATCTTGTTTATACCCTTTCTATCACTTATTTTATTTGTAAGTGCGTTACTGAGTGAGTGACTGACTCACCTCCCCACCTTTTCTGTTCTATATTTGCTGTGAATAATTTTTATGTAAAATTTTTCTTGTTTATACGAAAAATTTATGTGCATATATTTTTCGGCAATGATTTCTTAAGTATATGCTGGTGGTTTGGATGACAAAGTGTGTTCTATATAACTGTTGGTTACCTATGGTAAGTAAGTGTGCTTGTAATTTAAGATTTTTGCATATTTACACACTCTAAGTGCTCTCGCCACCTCATGTTTTCAGTTCATATTCTTTACACCCTAGTGCGTGCGTATATGTTTTGAGTATCAAACTACAACAGCACATCTACACGATGTGTAATTCTAACACCAATAAGGGGCTAAACAGCAGCTTTCTCTCTACGCTTGAAGTCGTCCACGTAACTGTTCTTTGATTGTTGATTGTATGACCTGCTGAGTGATAAAATTTAACAAGACTTGAGAGCGTAAAGTGTGAGAATATCATCTAAAATGTTGAAAATAGAAATAAAAAGAACTTGCGTACTAAGTGGTGCTAGTGAGGGAAGTTGAGAATGCGAAATGTATAACAAAACAGTTAAAAACATAACTTAAAATAATTTAATATCTATATAAAAACCAGAGAAAATGTTACAGTCATTCAAGTCTGATTATTTAATACCCTACATTCCTTAGTTCCACAAATTATGCTCTAATTAGTTTCGTTGTTAACTCTTCATGAAATATTATTGTATAGAAAGATATTGCGAAAACCGTCCAATCGGGTTCAAATTTAGTACAGCCAATTATTTAGCTAATAAACTATTCTTCGCCAAATATTGTCAAAAAATATTAAGAAATGTGATTTTTTGCTTTATAAAGTTGTTATTTATAATAAAACGTTATATGGAAAGGGGTTCTAAAATTAGTCTGACTGGTTTCAAATTCGGCACAATTTAATATTATAGCAATTAATTACTATTTACAAACCTGTAGCTTGCATGGAATTTTGCAAAGGCAGACAGACGTACGGATGGACTTTGTCAAATCGTTTCGATTGTTATAATTTAAGATTACGTGAACAAACTTACTGATTATGGTATAAAAAGTGGGCATGGCAGATATGTGATTAAGGCTTTTAATAGTTTATTTATTAAAAATCAATTTAGGAGATTGAATTAATTGTTTTAATAATTGTGTGCGTGTCCCACCTATTTTTATAAAATTAAAATTAAAGACCATTATGGACATACAGACATACAAATAACCGTATAATGTACGAATATAACTTTTTATGAACTTTTTTTTATATTAATTTTTCATCATTTTTATAATTATAATTTTTTTCAAACAAATTCTCTTTTGTCTTCTAAAGTTTTGTAGTGAATGAATTGAATCAAATTAGTTAAATGCGCAGCCAGAAGATGATTCAAGAATCCGTCTTGAATGCATTGAAACGTAAAAACTTTTCTTCATCAGCTGTAATATAAAAAATTAAAACAAGAAAATCAATTGAATTTACCTGTGTGTATGTATGTGTGGTGGTTGTGTGTTTGTATGCATGTACCACACAATGTTATGTTAAATAACAAAAGCTACACTCACTCTCATCAATTAGAATAAAACAAAAGCAACAACAAAATGGTCTACCGTTACGTTGATAGAAAAACACAAAGTGCATTATATTCCTTTTTTCTCTCTTTGAGTTACATTACTTTCCCTCTCATTCTTTTTCTTTCCCTCTCTCACTTGATTATAATGAACGGCAGCTGGAAACCCTATAAACAATTTTTCAATAGAAAATGAGAGAAAAGAAAGAAAGAAAAAAAAAAAAATTGAGAAAACAGGAAAACTGAAAATAATAATAAAACGAAAGTAATAACAAAAGATTTCTGGATGCTTGGGATCAGTGAGCCGTTAAGGATTTCCTTGTCTAACCAGCATCAATTTTTATTAGATGTTGCTGCTGCCATACAACAACTGTGTTGTTGTCTACCAAACATACATATTTGTTGTTGTTTTTATTTATTTTTCGATGTCCTGTATACCTTTAGATGACTGATGCCTTGTAATATATTTTGTGTGTATGTGTTGTATGGTATGTGGACAGAGAGGTAGGGTGTTTTTATTTTTTCATTACTTTACTCTCTGTGTTGGCCTGATAGAGGATATTGTTTGTTGTAATAAGAAGTAATGGATGAGGTGAATGAGGAGGAGGGGGTGAAGAAGGAGACAGGCCTTCCAAAGGGTCATTTGTTCATTTATTTATCGCCTTCATTGTTGCAATATATGATACAAACCGGATTTCAGGCATCACTTCAAAGTGAATCAATATTAACAACAACAACAATAACTATAGCTTAAAAGTAACGAAATAGAAATTGAGTAGACAACACTCCAGCTTAATACATAGGTGACAAAAAAAATTTAATATGACATATATAAAAATAGAAATAACAACAACAATGTTGATTATCTCAAAAAATGTTTTTTTTTTATTTTGGTGTAAAATTTACGGTGTAATTGTTTCGTAATATGTTCGAATGATGATAGTGGCACAAGTAGTACCAGCTGTTATACTAAGTTTCTTGTTTTTGATGTTGTAATTCTCTCTCTCTTTCTCTCGTTTTAGTCTCGCATACAAAACCAATTTTATTCAACCAGCATAATGCTGGTTATGCACAAAAATTGTTTAGATGAGAAATTTTTAAATGAAACTGCATTATAAGAATGGATGTGTATGTGTGTATGTGTAGAGAAATCTAGCACAAAGCGCTTTGTGTTAGCATTGCCATCAAAAGTATGTTTTCGTTCTTGTTGATATGCAACTGAATTTAAGTACATTCACTTAAGATCGTAATAATTGTAATCAAAGAGAAACGTTAGAGGCCGTTACTCTAATTTAAGCAATTATCACCTCAATGTAAAGGCAATTAAATTTCAAAGACGCCAGGGCCGATTAATGGACTTAGTGTGCTTCCTTAGTAATAAATGAGGAATAAAAATTAAATGTTTACCTGACTCTTCCGACGAAATGCTGACATATGAATCTGTTATATGGTTACATATATGGTTGATTTTTTCAGTGTTTAATAAAATATTGCATCTTTTGTTCAGTACGTTGAATAAGTACTTTTATATATATAAACTGTTATACAACAAAAACTGTTATACTGTTATAATATATTAAATTTTTTTATGTTTAAAATAATTCTGTTATATAACAGTATAAATTAACTGTTATTCTTTACAAAACTGTTATACAGTTTTCTACCCTTATAGTATATAATTGTTATATTTCTACATATAAAAGGTAGTTAATTTAAACAATGTTATAATGCTGAATTATAATAGTTAAAAATTAAAGTCCGAGAGTAGTTTGGAATATCCGTTGTGTTCCATTGGCATAAAACATTTACTACACTGCAGTTGTTAGTTGGTCATGAGAAAATGTTTCCTGTTTTTGTGTTTTTTAGGCAACAATAACAACAGCAAGAAAAAATTAAAAAAAATATGTTTTTCTTTATAAAGAAATAAATGCAAGTTTTCCGCAAGACTTTGCAATAACAATATTGCAAGGATTACAAAGGAAAAACATGGACATGTAAAAATAAAATAAAAAATGAAGAAGAAGAAGAAAACATTTTTCAACTTCTATATTTTGTGGTATAACACCTTAAGCAGTAACAATAACAACAACAACACACTCAATTGTTCAACACAATCATCGTAATCATAATAATAATGATTCATTATATGAAAAGTAATAATAATGATGATGACTAAGCGAGCGAATGAACGAGGTGAGGAAATAAGTGTTTGGGTTTTCTTTTCTTCGTTTTTACACACTCTTCAAATGTAAGCTTACGCTTTAGAAAAATATGCACGCACTACACTACACTAACTAAGATGCAACGAGGGACGAAGAGAGAAGAAAACCTTATTCTCTTCTTCTTCTTATTCTTCTTTTATTAATAATTTCTTTTTACAACGAAAACAACTTCCGCTTTTGTAAAATAAGTTTTGGTAGCTCTTTTACTTCTTCTTCTTCTTCTTCTTGTTCATGTTCATTTTTTTTTCCTCTATTCATATATCAGATACTTAACAAACGAGTAAAATCATGGTATTGTGCTACTTCAAGAAAAAGAAGAGGAAGATGATGATGTTGATGAGCAAGAGCAAGTACAACATAAGCCACAACAACAGTAATGTGAATGATGGTCTTATTTAAATTGGAAAAAAAAAAAGAGTTTATTGTTGTTGTTGCTGTTGTTTTTGTTACAAAAACACAAACACAAACACTTGAACATTTTACCACACTCATTACAAAACATAAAAGGAAAGATGTCAGGAACGAGGAAGAGAGAGAGTGAGAGAGACCCTCTTAGCACCCAATCTATTCTGAAACAGAGTAAAGAGATTTTGTTGTGCACAGAATAATGCCAGTGTAACCTAAACCATAACACCAAAGGAATTAAGTAACTTTGCAATAATAATAATAACAACAACAATAACAACAATAGCAAATCATGAGCTATTGTTCATAAATTTGCAAACATACCAACACTGCTACTATTTCACACGGTACTAGATATTAAAACATATCTTTGAATTTGTATATGTGTTTACGTAAGTGTGTGTGTGACTGTATATGTTTGAAGATTTGCATTAAACACGGTTAGTATTGTTGTTGTTGTGGTTATACAGCAGGATCATAATTTTGTATTAAAAGTTGCAGGAAGAGAAAGGCTGACAAAGAGAGATAGGCAGCAGGGAGGTAGAGAACAATTGTCATTGTGTATGTACAAATATACAACAGATACATATATACACTTTTTTGTTTCTGAATAAATTTTAGGTATAGTACATGTTGTTGCTTTTGTTGTTGTTGTTGCTATTAATGCTGCTTGCTGCTTATAACTACTGTTATAGCGCTTTTATATAAAACACAATTATTTAAACGAAGCATACAAAGTTCTTCTTGTCATAAAAGTTTTCCTTTTTTGCTAAAGGTTAAAACAAGTACATACATACATGCACACTCCCTTACACATGAATATATGCATTTGAGTAAACATAATTTTCTTTATTGTTTAGCAAGGCAACAGCAACATTTTTGAACAAGTTTTTCCACACACACACACACCGTATAGATGCACACATAAAGGCCTCTTTGCAAAAGCCAAGGTTAGTTTCTAGCACACAAAACTTGGATTTTGTTTTTTTTCTAGGCCTTCTTTCTCTTCTGTTGTTTTCTTAACGAAAAAGGCAAACAAAAAAAAACATTCTTATTAAATGGGTTTGTTTGTTAACTGGGGATAGATGGTAAACGAGAATAAAAAGAAGAAGAAGAAAAAGAATTGTACTTAAAATAAGTAGAGGCCCATTCACGAAAATTTAATTGTTTTTCTTAAGTATATTAAGTAAAAATATTTAAGTTCTCTTCTTCTATATAAAATATCAAACATGCCCACAATTTACAAAACGACTTTAAATTCGATTTTTGATGTAAAATACTCCCTCTCTCTCTCTCTCTCTCTCTTTCTCTCTCTCCATATAAGATGAGGTTCATTCAGCTGAAATTTTGTTCATACACTTCTAGCGCCTGCACCCAGCTTGCTAATGAAATTGAGCGAAAGGCCACGCCCATAATTGATAAAATCCATTTATTTGTCTCAAAAATTTATTTTTCAAACCTATCTACTATTAATTCTTCCCCTAATCTATCTATGCTTTTTGGCATTAATTAACATTAAAAAAATAAAAAAAAAAAATTTTGTGATCAAAATAAATTATATCGATCATAAGCAAATCTACAAGAAAGACAAAGTGATTGAGCATGCTCTTTTTAATTTGGTTGAAATTGAAATATATTTTGTTCTTAAAATAGTGTATTCCACATAACAGATGGATAGCATCCATATAGTGCCTGTTAGCCTTCCATTCCTATTGACAGACATACGGACAATATTACTTTCATTTCTATTCATATGCATTTCTATATAAATAGAATTGAAATGAGACATTTGCAAAATATCTCTTAGCATATAGAATCTATTTTTATATATTATCGTTGCTATTTAGCTCTCCACTACTGTATATACTGTGTACGTAAAACATCAAACAAGTATCAAGTGAAACGAAGAAGTCGATTATTTTTATCACTCGTTTCTTATGTGTGTGTATATATATATATATAGATATGTGTTTGTATGTAGAAGCTGTCGGTTTTGCTCTCTTTCGTGTTGTTAATTAATGACTGTCACCCAAATAACTGAAAGTACATTAAACTATGAACAGGACGTATGAGTGATAAATTTGATTTCACGTTAAAACAATATGTTACTCAAACGTCAAGCATTACATGTATGCATGCAGGCAAATGCACATACAAAAGACAGAATATACATACACACACAAACACATATTCATGGATATTCACACATACGGTTACAATGCAAAACAATGCATTGAGAACAGGGAAAACATTTTATGCTGCCATTATTTCTGGTTGAATATTAAAAGCAGATATGTACGGTATAATAACAACAACAACAACAATAACAGGAATAATAATGAAAAAAAATAAATAAATAACAACAAAAAGCTAAAAACGAGAACGATATCATTTGTAATATTTAATTGTTTTATACATGCTGCTGCTGCTGCAGTTGTTGTTGTTTTTGTTGGTATTTTTTATAACAAGGAATAATGAAAATTAAAAAAAAGAATAATCTTTTACAATTGAAATAATTCAATTTACACGATTTATTTTTATATGTTATTGTCATCGTATCACCTTTATGGGATACATTGTGTTTGCACGAGTGTTGGTGTGCTTTGGCTGTCAAACAAATGCGCGAGTTACATGTGATAATAAATTGTTATACAAATTGTACCTTTCAAGCACAGGTAAAAATTCACTCGCTCTTCCTTCCTGACTACTCACACAACTACTCCTTCTACTCCTTTTCCGTCTCCTCCATCCACAACTTCATAAACTCCCCGAACGATGGGTGAAGCTGAAAGTTTTCGTACATAGAGTTTTTGTTGTCGTGACAAGTTCTCTTTCTTTGCGTTGTTTTTTTTTTTCTGTTCTGTTCTTGTTAGCATGTATAGAACCAGTGAGAAAGAATAAGAGAGAGTGAGTGGAGGGTGGCGGTAATTGCATGCAATAAATTTGCGTATATGTATAGGTATGTCAGCAGTAAATTATGTTACAATGAGGTCGAGATACGTTCATTTAAATGTCATTTTAAATCATGAATAAAAGCGCATTTCTCTTCTTCTTCATCTTCTTCTTTTTCTTCTCCTACCATCTCGTTAATTTTTTTTGTTTTTAGTTACTTTTTTTTTCTTTTTTAATTAATGTTATTTTTGGGTTAAATGTGCATAAAATGATTTTATTATTATACCCTACACACAAGTTGGAAGGTATACTAAGTTTAACTTTATATTTGCAATACCCCGAAAGAGTTGTCAAAGATTCTTCAAAGTCTGCATAAGCATCAAAAATTCTCTCATAAGATATTGTTATTTGTGCAGATACGTTTTGTTTCTAAATATGAATATTTACATAACTTGAGCAAAATCGCACCAGAGCCACGCCCATAAGCGATAAAATTCTATTTATCTGCCACAAAAATGGACCTAAAAAAAATGGTATTTATGTTAGTAAGCATATTTATAATTACCTTTTTCATAGATGCGCCAAAAATTGTTGTGGTCGAATAAGAGACACGCCCACAATCTACAAAAATGTATTTATCTACCACAAGAATTGATCTATAAAGTTAAACATTACTTATGTATAATTAACTGGTCTAAAGAATAGTAAGCACGCCTACAATTTACAAAAATCTACAATTTAGCGTAAAATTCAAATTGCAAGATGATACTTTATACACACTCTATTGGAGGGTATAATCATATGTCTGATACGCACCTCATTTGTAAGTAGACGTGGAGGGTATTTAAAATTTCGTTTAAGCCAAATTAAATTTTTTACTTGTTTTATTTTTATTTTTATTTTTTTGTGAATTCTGCCTGTGATCAAATTAGTTCGAGAGAGTCCTTAATGTTGTATTTTTGTTTGGTATGGGTGTGGATGTGGGTGTTGGTGTTGGTGTTGGTTTCAGAACGTAATGACAGCTAATGGCAAATGGTGAGTTAAGCTGCAGAGTTGAGCGCTCGCTGCACATGACGTTTATTAAACGAAGTTTAATTGCTAGCTTGCAGTGCGATTTATAAAAACTCTAATTAGTGAGCCACCATTTCGCCTCCCACACAATCTCTCTCTGCACACTTTTACTTTGGGTCACGTATTATATTCCGAAATTATCATTAACAATCTTTGAAGAGCATACAACACAAACCCACAATCATGCACCCGTGCTTACACAAACATAACACATAACACATAGCACAATATAACAACATATGCTGTGATTGTGTTTTTGTAATTCACGCTGTTTTCATCTTAAATGTTGCAAGCACATACGCAGTTAAATGCACGTTATTACGTGTACCATACGTTAGCTAGGGTGAGAAAGTTGCTGTTATTGTTGTTGTTTTTGTAACATGTGAAATATTAGAAATATACACGCATATATACATGTATGTGCGTAAAAGTTATCAAAATAAAACAAAATTATTCCACAAACTGTGATACGGCATGATGGACTGACTGACATATACAATATTATTAAAGTTTAATTAGAATGGAGTAATGGATAAGGATTCAAAACATAATTAAAACATGACATGAAGTAAAAAAAAAAAATTAACAACAATAGCAACAAAGTGTTTTAACAACATTTGAAGAAAGACAACAATGCAAGAATTTAGTTTTTTTTCAAACTCACAGTTCTCCTTGATTCTTAAGGCATCACTCTAAACCACAATTTGTTTGCTCTTGCTCTTGCTCTTGCTCTTGGTCTTGCTATATAATGAGAACTGTTCAACTCACTTGTAAGAAATCATTTAAATGCTGCTTCTAAGTCATTCATAAAGTCGGTTCATTAATCATTTGAAGTCAACTGCTGTTGTTGGAGAATGTATCTATTTCTATATCTTTAAAAATGTTATGAAAAACATCTGCAATGTATCATTGAAGGTTTTTGTAATTTTTTGTTTTATTTTTGCTAAACATTTGTTTAATTGCTATTTATTTTTCACTTTCAACTTAAATTTGATTTCATCTTTCATTTGTGCTCTAGTAATCTGTAAGCACACACATCCAAACTATATAAGATGTGTTGCATATTTATTTTAATGCAACATTATCATAATATTTTTATATAAAACATACATATACGAGTATATACATATTTATTTACTAAATCAACTGCAATTTGTTTTCAAGTTTTGTTTTTTTGTTTTTTTGTTTTACTAAAAGTTTTTTGTAGTAAAAGGTTTATTAAGTTTGTATGAATGCAAATGAAGTACAGGGTAAGATTACCCTTTAAAAACCGACTAAGTTCACTTAAATTTGAGTTCTTGTCGTCAGCACATGAGTTATTTTCATATATAATTAAGTTATTTCTATTTGCATTTGAGTTTTTTTTTTAATTTGTAATAGAGTTTTTTCTTTTAACAAATATTTTTATAAATAATTGGTGTTCTTTCCCTTTAAATTTCAATTAAGTTCATTTGTAATTGATTTTTTTGCATTTGACGTTTAATAAAGAGTTCTTTCCATTTAAAATGAAATGTTTTTTTTAAATTTGCAATTGAGTTATTTTCATTAATAATTGATTCCTTTTCATTTCTATTTGAATTTTTCTCATTTTGATTTAAGTTACTTCTAACACCCTTTTCATGCGAATTTCTTTTGTATTCTAAAATACTTCTTTCCATTTCCACTTGAGTTATTTCGATTAACAAATGAGTAGTTTTATTATTAAATGAGTTTTTTCCATTTGAAAGTGAGTTATTTTCAATACCATTTGGTTTCTTTCTATTTTATTCTATTTTATACTTCTAAAGCCATTTTCATGTTCGTTTTCTTAAATTCCGTTTGAGTTCTTTTAAATCCTACGTTAATTCTTTGCATTTTTATTTAAATCCTTCTAAGTCGTTCTATTTTCTGTTTAATAAAAGTGCAATTTTTCCTAAACATTTAAGAAATTTATGTTTTAATTTTTACACACTTACACTATAATTGGAAATTTTCTGATTTTAAAGTTAATTTTTCCTTTCCTAATAAAAAAATTAATCAATCATTTAAAATGTAATAATATGGAGTTTCGTAGTTAGTGGAGATAACATCAATTTATTAAATACGTACAAATCAAACTGATATGAATCACAACACACATACATAATTATGTACAAATTTGCTTTCAAACAGAATTTCACACATGAAAAACTCAAAATAATGACACAAGTAAGGATCCATGTGATGCGTTAGCAAATTAACGCTTTAAAATGATGCAAAATATAAAAATAAACATAACGCACGTATAAGCAGATGTTTGCTTAACATTCCATTTTCCATATATGTATATGTATGTATACATATATCCAATATTTATTTATTTATTTTTTTTTTCATTTCACTCAAACTTATATTTGGTGGCAACTTCACAGATGTAAACTTTATGTAAATATTTTCTGACAACATATCTTTGCAATAAGCTTTTACGTGTTACTACATACGTTTATAAGTATATACGAGTATTTATTGTACATATGTAACACATACAACACAACAACATTCTGCATATAAAAGAAGATTTAAATATTTTGATATTCGTGTTTATTTATCAAAAAAGTTTCCATAAAAACAAAATTCTACAAGAAAGTTAGTTTCATGCTTAAGCAGTCTTTTGTGATGGAGGGCATAAAAATTATATTCTTTGCATTTGCAGCAATTACGAAAACATTTTACAGCTTTTGAATTTAAGCAGCTTTAATAGTGTGTCGTTATGTCTGTCTTTCAGTTTGATTTGTATACCCTTCATACATGATGAGGGATGGCCGATAATCTATTTTATTTGGTTTAATTTGGAAACCATTTATTTGGACTAAGAATATATTTATCAAATTTTTATTAAAAACCTTTGTGATATTTGTAATATTTTCAATAAAAGAAACGCGGACACACGGACAATTATTGAATTTTGATGCTAATACTTTAAAAGGGAAAGCATAAGAAGTTTGTTTCTACTTCTTTTTTATAGAAAATTAAAAGAATAATAACATAAACAACAACAACAACAACAACATTTAATTTTTTGTTTTTAAATCCATCTTAGTAGAAATTTTCAAAAAGAAATTAACAATTATTTGGTCGTGGATAATTTTTAAACTTTTAATTTAAAATTTTTGATAATTATCTTATAAATAAAAAAATTGCAACCTTTTCTCATTTTACTTATTATTTATGCATTATTATAATATTGCGAAAATTTGAATGAAATTCCTTTTAAATAATTGCCTTCCAGCATATAAGTAAAGTTTTTTTCTTCGCTTTTTTTTTTTTTTTTTTTTGTAAAAAAACTTTTTATAAAAAGTTTTTCATTTATCGTCATAGTTGAACAAGAAGGAATGCCTCATAAGAGAATTCATTGCGATTATGTAAAATATAATTTTTAAAACTAACGGGCATGTGAGTAATAATTCATAGTCTCGAAATTATTAATCATAAGAATTATCTTTAACATTCAAAACATTTATCATGGCGCATAAACGCGCACCTCTATACATAAACTTAAGCCCCCATCATAGCTTACTGCCTGAATGAATGAACGAATGAGTGAATGAAAGAATGAATGAGTGCATTTACTATATCGAGTCACTGCTGCTAGATAACCTTGGAGTGGTAGTGTCAGGCAAGGCAGACAGGCAAGTTTATCAATTGAAAGCATTAGTTGCTTAAATCTGTAGTCTCAACTGGCTCAGTGTTGAGCTAGTTAGTTACCTACAGCTTTTGTGCAAGTAATGGCAAAGGATTATAATTCATTGTGTGTGTATGATGAACTATAAGTCAGGTGTAGTACAACAACATTAGTGAATAAACCATACAGCTGAACCTACAAAAAGAAGAAGAAGAAGAAGAAGAAGAAGAAAATAATGTAACGTAACGTGTACGAGTGAGCTGAACTTTTCAACAAAAAGTCTTGTTATCTGCTACCTTCCTCTAACTTTTTTTTTCATTTCATCCCATACCCATGCATATAGTTGGGCAACAAAAAGAAGAAAATACATTCATATTCATGTATTTTGTATAATAAAAGAAAAATGTGTAAAAAGAAGTAGGAAATAATAATTCTAAAGTTAAGTATGACACTGCACTAAATTGTGCAGCATGCACATGTATGTATGTAGTGAAAGGCTGAGTGGGGGTAAGTATACAAAATGACACTTTTAGAACATTGGTATGACAATAAAGCCGATTTACGGCAAGCAACCATGCAGAACATCTACACACATGTATGGATAGGCAGAGGCAAGTAAGTGTTTTTTTTTTTTTTTTGGTTATTGATACAGCAGCAGTCGCATACTCATCCATACACACTCTACACTACCCACTATTAAATAGCGGCCTTCTAGTCAACCATTCAAACTGCCAGCCAACATGAATTTATACCATCACATTATACATCAAGTGCTTATATGCACATACATCCACACTCACGCATAGACATATGTACGTTAACTTATTTATGTGTGTGGTGTAGGGGGAATTGAGTGTAATTTAGATATTTTTATGGTGTTTCTTCCTCTTTCTCATACGCTCACATTGTTGGTTTAAAAATGATTTCTCTCAGTGAAAATTATTTATATTTTTACTAAAAAGGGAAAACTTTCTTTAAGTTCAAATAATATTTTTCATGCTCACCATCATATTATCGTTGGAGGTCAGAAGAAGAAGTCAAAAACTCTGTAAAGTATATAATCCGAATTGAATACCGAGTCCATCTAGTTATGTCTGTCTGTCCATTGTATGTATTCTGTGATTATCATTCTTCTGGTTGTAAAATTATTGCAATATCCATTCAAAACTTGACAGTTTTCCGAATTTTTGTATATGCAAGGTAGCAAGTAAAAAGTATTCCAAGTATTTGGCCTAAAACAAATAAGTTTTTATTATTTTTTGTCAAAATGTTTATAACCGGCACGTGTTAATGTCAAAGACCTTATAAAGGCAAATAATATTAATGAAAAGCAATTTGAAAAGTTATTCATATCAACGTGAAATACAATCCTCCCTTTCAAGAATATTATCATTCGTTATAAAGTCTCGAAAGCCTCTTAAATTGGGGATTTAAAAACATTACAATTTGTTAACGGTACTTTATATAAAAAAGAAGAAGAAAAGCAATTTTTTTTTTAAATTTTATTGAGGAATACAATGTTTTTCACAAGTATACGCGTGTGCCTCTATATTGATACCGTGATTTTTTTTATATATCACTTTTTATAATGTGAGTTTTTCTTCTATAATATGTTACACCCCCTCACTCCACCATGTGTCTGTTTATCTGTATTTTATAGCCTCCCATTTTAACATAGATATTGAAACTTAAGCTTCTCACTGTATGTGTGTAAATGTATGCACCAGCAAAGATAGATAAATAGACAGACACACACTAGAGAATATTAATGTCTTCACATTTTCATATAAGTACGATATATAAAATATGTATAAAAGGATGTGTGTGTGGGTGTTCATATAATGTATGCGTTTACACACTTTTACTTATTTTTTTTTTTTACATATATTGCGAACAACGTTTTAGGTTGATGGTTGAAGATGGAACGATGATGGGGAAAGCGGAAGGGGAAGAGAAAGATTAAGAAGCAAATGCAAGCCATCTTGCACACCAAATATATTGCGTGTGTGTGTGTTCGTGTGTGGGTGTTTGTATGGTGTAGTATTTCAAGGTTTAAAGCTTTTTAACGGCACGATGATATGTTTGGGAACGGGGACTACTTATCATCAGACGCTCGGTGCATTCAAGTGTTAGAGTTTAATATTTTACACTTTAACAAAAAAATTACCCACACACACACCACCGCTATAACCGTTTTGCCGCGAATACTTACATAATACTTATGATGAAACTACCGACGCACAGACAACAAGACATTTTAAATGTGTGCATTTAAATAAACACGAACCCCAACACCAACACACACATTCATACATAAATAAGTGAACATATTGAAAATTCATGGTATGACATTTTCTATGCCATACTTCAATATTGTTGGTACTTACCTTACACATCCCCCCCAATACACACATCTACATACACATATAAAGGTAAATGATATAATATTCTTCCCCTGTGTGAGTGCACATGATTTCAAGTGGCTTTTACATATTGGTTGATACACTTACACACATACATACTTAAAAAGATAAGAAGACGTGTAAGTAGTGGTGAAAAGGGAGAGGGAGAGAGTGGGTGAGAGAATAATAATGTAGAAGATGGGGAGGGGAAAAAACACAACCGCCACACTTAAAATTTCTACACTTATTATCTATCAGGCATCAATCAGATCAAATTGTAGTTGAACACACATGATGACAGACACCAACCAACCAAATACATTAATTTCTACATATATTTATTTGTTATTTTTCTCTTTTTGTCATTGTCATTGTTCTCTCTCTTTCTCTTTCTACTACCCTTCTTTTCATTTCTATTTCCACTTAATGATTGTGTGACAAATGCGTGAACAATAACAAAAGAAAAAAAAAAAAACATTTTATCAGTAAATTTATGTATTTTTCACAAAGTCAAATTGTTTCAGTATAAAATGGTTGGCAATTTATTTTGAAAAAAATAAAACAGAATACGCATATAAATCCGTATGAATCGCTGTATGTGCTAATGATGTACGTTGAGTGCCATGGCTTTTGTTGAGGGGTTAAAAAGAGAGAATATTGTCGATTCTTTCTATAATTATTTATAATAAAAAATGTCAATTGCTGTGCTATGTGTGCTTGATTAAATGAAGAAAAGGTTCAACATTCTATTTTATTATTACTATGGTACAAAAGTTACGAAATTGTAACTCGGTTACGTTTAGAGATCAGATTGTGTACCATAATAAGTGTTTATACCACCCACTCATAGTAAGTTTGTCAATTCATTTGCAACACCTAGAAGAGGGCGTCAAAGTATATATATATTCTTGATCAGCATCAAAAAACTGCGTCTAAGTATAAATGTCCATCTGTCCGTTTTTATATTTGTATTAAGCTGAAATTTTGTTCGTTATTTAAAATGCGAAGTCATCTCGGCCGTATGGACGAATGTGCTCTAGCTAGAATGGTGTTCGAAAGTCAACCGGAAGGATGTCGCGTAAGAGGCAGGCCGAAACTCCGGTGGAAGGACGATCAAAGTGCGTGGCGTTCTCTTCTGCAACAGGTCAAAGACCTACATAGGTTGTAATCAGTCAGCCATAATGATGATGATGATTTAAAATGGCAAAAATTAATTAATTGATTAATTGGCCCGTAAACCTGTTTCACCCAACCTTTGTAAGAAGTCTGTGATCAATTTAAAATTGTTTCCTTTTGGTTCCATTAGCTCTCTTTCTTAACTATAGGAAATTTGAAGATTCTTCTCTTTAATTGTAAGCCTGTACAATTCCCCCACTTCTCTAAAGGTTTTGTCCTAACTAACGACGTGCTATCAGTTTCTTTCAGCACCCCGCAAAAAGATCTCTCTCTCTCATCTTTCTTTAACACTTCAATGGCCAGGTCAGTCCCTTTGCCTATCTCGTTTATTCAGTATTGTACCCGGATGTCTATGCATTCTGATATAATTTCTGACTAATGTTGCAGCTTTTGAGTACCTTGAATAAGGCTTGATTATAATTGCTCCGATATGAAAACATTCTTTAAATAATTTTTGATATCTGATCTAACTGGTAATATGATCACAACATATTTTAATTGTTATTATCCTAACAACTGCTGTTGTCCAATATATGGCCCCATAATTAGTTTTCTGTTGCTACTCTATTACGTATATTGTCTAATCCTTCTCCTGACTGTTTACTTAAATGGATTTTTTTCCCATTTTTTTTTTTTTATCGCCATAATACCTTTCAACGCTCTGTTGTCTATTGCTGCGGTTTTTTGTTGACTGATATTCAATATTTTTCGTTGGTTTTTTACTCATTAAGGATTTTTGTGTGAATATTTTCTTTTTTAGTGGTGAGATTGTATGGAGTACGTCATACCTTAGCTTTTTTTTTTTCAAGGTTTTCATTGTTTGAAGCAAAGAAAATTTACATACGGTTTGTTTGGTTCCTTTTTTTGCCTGGCACGTCATTACTATAAATCGCAGCCACTATTATTATAAAAAGTATACTTGGTTTGTTGAGTTGTTTAACGTTAATACATAAAACAGTCGTTAAGAATTGATTTAAATGTGATTTAATTTTTGTCAACATTTCTTGAATTGATTAAATAATGTCTGTACGTCCGTACATCTTCTTTATGCGAGATTTCGTTGAATTTGAAATGAGACTTTTTTTTTACGACACCTTACCTTAGCTTGTAAGGTATCAAATAAGCGATCTTGACCACTTTTTCATGCATTGGTTCGCTTTGCTAAGTTTAGGCATTATAGTTAATCTCTTAGTAAATGTTTATGCAATGCATATACGTACATACAGTCGTAGCATGAAAGGCTAAAGTAAACTCATGCCTGTGATGGTCTAATACAAGTGGTAGATTTTGTACAAAAGAATTGCTAACCACAACAGAAAATAAGCACTAGATTTGTGGATACCACACAACTCTATATCACTTTGACAAGCAGCTGGTGTCTCTCTCTCTCTCTCTCTCTCTTTTCTCTCTCTTCTCTCTGTGTTACTATTACTTTACATACAACGTTCGTTTTGATTTTAGTAATTTTTTGCGGTTAAACTATATGAAGTGGGGTTTTTTTTTTTTTTTGAAAAGGAAAAAAAAATTGTTTAAAAAGTTTCAAAAATTGTATCCTACTACTAGAAAGAAAAAAAAAACAACCCAAAGCAACGATAGAAAAATGAAAACATCGCTAACTAGCTTCCATCAAATTGTGTTTGTGATGCGGTTTTTCTCTATTTATCCACCACCCTACGCAAAAGTCGTTTAAAATTTTGCTTTTTTTGTTCTTTCCAACCATTTACTTGTTTAGACAACTTATTGTAGATTCATATGCAGCAATAATAACAATAACAACAACAAGAAGTCGTTTTTATATCATTGTTTTGTGGTTGGAATTTTACTCGTTTTTTTCTTACGTGTTTCTGGTCGATGCCGTTTGGTCATGAAATATTTTGGTCAAAAAATTTGAAACTATTAATTTGTAACTGTTCGTTTTGGAAACGAGCATAGAAAATATGAACAACAATAATAACAATGGTAGCAATTTGACTTATTTGACGCAAATAGGATTTTCATGCAAATTATTTTTCGTTATGGGTTTTTTTTTACTTTTTTCCATGACACATTTTTTTTTTTAAAGAAAATAAATAAAATCAACTTTAAATAGAGAATCAATATAAACAATGGAAATTATTGAATTTTATTGGTGTAGGAAGGATTGTTTTTGGTGGAATAAAATGATGTTTTACGATAATAGAATGAAAAATTTGAAAGTTTCAAATGAAACATAATGGAAAAATATTTGCCTAAAAATTTTAATTACAATAAAAACCAAATAAATAAATAAATAAAAATTATAAAAAATACCAAAAATATTAAATATATGGTTTAATTATGCTTTATTTTTTTCACATTCTTGTTTATACATTAAAAATAAATTATATGAGAAAGAATTTTTATTAATAATAATAAAAAAAAAATCGCATATGAAAAGAATATTAAAAACAATAATTTTATAAAAATTATTTTCCTTTTTCATAAATATGCAGTTCAAACAAAAAACGCATAAAATAATTATAAAACATGAAACCATAATTTTTTTTTTTACTATTAATACAAAAAACATACAAATATTGTGTTGTATGTTTTTGTATGCAGATATTTAAAAATGGCGGATCAACTCAACTATGTGTCATATGATAATATTAACATAATTTTCAAATTATGAATCCATTATAGATACTCACTCGTATGTTTAATGAAATTGAAAAGTTTTTTTTTTTTTTTTAAATAATTTTTATATTCTCTGACTGTCCCTGTGTTTAATGTGTGTTCATGTGGAACCATGGCGAATGTTAATTTTTTATATATAATATGATATTACGGAGATAAAAAGGAGAATTATGTCTGCTAACAGGTGCTACTTTGAGCTAAATAGGCAGTTCAACAGTAAAGCCCTCTCTCGTACGACAAAACTTACACTCTATAAGACCCTCATCGTGCTTATTTATGGCGCCGAAGCATGGACGCTAACACAAAATGATGAGGCTCTTGTAGGAGTGTTCGAGAGAAAAATTCACCGACAGGTCTTTGGTCCTGTCCGCATTGGCGATGAGTTCCGAATCAGAACGAATCTCGAACTGTATGAGATTTACGCCGACATTGACAGAAATTCGTCGCATAAAGATTTGACTTTTGCGATGGCTAGGTCATCTCGGCCGTTTGGACGAAAGAGCTTCAGCTAAGAAGGTGTTCGACAGGCCAAAGACCTACATAGGTTATAAAACGACCAGCCATGATGATGATGATGAATATAATATTATTCAATTTTTAACTCATACCAGTTAAGAGCCATGCTTACAATCGATGAAAATGTATTTAATAGCTAAAAAAAATGTCGCTATTGAGTTGATTTTGTACAAGACCTTAAATTGATGTACGAAAAGTGGCTGTTGTAAAGTAACAGACACGCCCACATTTCAGAAAAAAAACCTTTTTGAAGCATTAAATTCGATTTTTAAGTTGATACTTAAAAAGTAAGTGTAACCAAATACCTGCCATGCCCACTTTTTAATAACACATATATAGAGTGTTAATTATTTAGTTATTTTAATTGTTTTTTAAAACATTTTTCAAACAAGCTTAAAGTTTTTCTATATAAAATATTTGTTTTGTGTGTATGTGTAGGTATGTCATAGTTAAAAGCATCATTAGGTGGACAGTTCAGGTGCATGCTTTACGTATCATATCATAAGAAAATTACTTTTAAAATCATTTCCATAAATTTTATTTTACACTAACAAAAACTAACAAAAGTTTCCAAAAAAAAAAAAAAAGGGAAAAAATTAATTTTTTTTTAAATTCAGTATTAAGTTTATAAGATTCCATTCAACATAATCTCTTTATTGAGGTTTTAAATTTTAAGAACTATGCAGAAATTGCTTTTAATTGATTTAATAGTACACGTCTTCACAAGCGCACAAATGTGAGTGTATGTGTAGGTATATATATTCATATAAACATCTTTGTTTACGCACACATACACAATTATAACTTTAAAGACCCCAGAAACCCCAACAAAGTAAAGAAATTTTTGCTATTACAGAAGAAAATATCAAATTACTTAAATACTGTCTGGCTGAGTTAAGTTTCAGTTTAAGAGTTGGTATACTCTCAACATAAGATGGGTTACATTAAGTTTGTTATTCTATTTGCAACACTCAGAAGGAGGCATCAGAGACCCTATAAAGAATATTTGTTCTTGATCAGAATCAAAATGTTAGTCGATCTAGATATAAATGTCCGTGAGTCCGTCTATTTTCGGCACTCTCTCTCTAGTGGTAAATTTTGACATAAGTATTGAGCTGATATGTTGTACGGTATTTCCATAGGGGCAAAATCAGTCAAAAGCCACGCGAATAACCAAGAATAATCTATTTAACTAAAATTTAAAGACTGAAAATTGAAAACAAAAAAGTGAGCTATGAAGTTGAAATTTGGTATTAAAAAAAATTTAAGCAAAATATCTGCCATAAAAGTGAAGCTGTAAAGTTGAAATTTGGTAAAAATATACATCGATGGACCAAAATTGGACGTGATTGCATAACGGATCGATATACCATCCAATGGGTGTGGTTCGATAACAGATACGCCCACAATTTACAAAAACTTCTATTTAGTGTAAAATTTGACTTATGTTATATAAACACTATTATAGGGTATAATCATGTACCTGCCACGCCCATCATTTAAATGTGAAGGGTGTATTAGATTTTGTTTAAGCCAAATTTAGTTTTTTTTAAAAATATTTTCTTCTCCTTTTTTGCCCTGCCAGCGTTAACTGAAAAACAAACTTTAAAATGGAAGTATGAGCGTAAATGAATGTTTTCGTATATTCATGTAAGTGATATGATGCTTTCAATTGAGTTAAACTTTAGGGTACACAACTCTACTTCCAATTTCATGAAGTTACCCCTAATACTGTTTACTTTTTATACTCACACTACTATCACCCACCTATGTACGTTAGTTTTCACCAAGAGTGTTTCCATGCACATACTTATTTTTACATGTAATTACAATATTTATATGAAAATATTTTCAAGTTATTTGTTGGTTTAATTTTTCATTGCTTTCAAATTAATTACAATGCCGCACACCATACCATACACATGCAACAAAATTTCTTATAAGAAAAGCAATTCTTGGGTGATTTAATTAAAATATAAATTGGGAAAATATCTCTCAATTTCATGTAACTACAGCCAGAGTGTACACAGAGTTGATGTAATGTTACGATATTCCAGCCACTGGCATGGAATGAAATATTTTTTTAACAACTGGGTTCAGACATATATTTAATTTTAAAGAAATTTAAACTTTTACTTTTTAAGATCACAAATAAAAGAGAAAAACTAAAAAAGAAAAAATCTAATTAACTAAAAATCATTAAAGTCCAGTACTTATCAAACGTATAAATAAATTGGTATGAAATGAAAACCAAAATAAAATTTTGTATACAGTCTACAAAATGTACTATAATATTGAAGGTATACTAAATGTTTCCATTCCATTTGCGACATTCAAAAGAAGGTGCCCGAGACTCGATGAAACCTATATATTCTTGATATAAGTCAAAATCTGACTGTTTTTGGAGATACCATGGTCGTAAATTTTGAGATATAAAATATTTCTAATATAATTGCATGAAAGTGCCACTCCTACATTTGACAAAAATCTACGTATCAAGCATACAAATTTACAAATCTATAATATAAACACACAGGTTAGAGATATAGATGTGGATTTGGCTGGAGGGTGTTTGTTTTTTATTAAGACTCTCAAACTGTAAGGTTTGGTTAATTGGTCTAGTGCAGTAATGGTGAACATTTAGTCATGCGTCCTTCAATTTTGTCCTTAATTCCATCAATTATGTACTTACGTCCGCTCATTGAAAAATGTGTCGTAAGAACTAAAATATGAAATTGATTATTCTTAAATAACCACTGACTAGTATTAAATACATCAAAGATACACTCATAATTTTAAAATATAGTAAAATGAAAAATTTTCTTCTTCATATAAGTTAATGCAGATCTGGCAGATCTTTCTCAGAAAATATATTAAATTTAGATTTAACCAATCTATCTCCCCCCTAAGGCGTATGAGTGATGTGCTGATTTAGCATAATCTAAAGACCTTTGTTTCCGTTGTTTAAAGCATTTTTATGTATTTTCTTCAAATTGTTGCCTCTGTTCTTAAATGATAGCCGGAGGCATTAAAGGTTTTCTTCTACGTGTTAAACTATGAAAAAGGCTATTTTATCTACTTGAAATATAAGAATGTAGCAGGGGTATGCATACTGCATGTATCATTTTTCATTATTTTTATAAAAGAAGACACGATTGCTTCCATGTTTGCTGTGCAATGACATTTTTTATTTATTTTTACTTCAAATGTATTTTCAATTTTTGTCTTTTTTGTTTTTTATTTATTTTTTTTTTTTTTAAGTATATTCATGCTTTATCTGTCAGTTGGCACTTTGCTGCTTTCATAAAGGTTGTCATTTCCATATCATTTTTATTTAAAAAGATACAAAATGTATGCCTTTGGCACTAACTTTGGCCAGACAAGCGACGACTGTCATGTTACTGTTGTTTTTAATATAACAACAGGCAGTAAACGAGAAGAAAAGTAAAAGAAAAAAAAAAAAAAAACTAAAGTAAATTTTCACATTTCACCAATCTTTATCAACAATCTACATAGTATTTACTTAGACATGTTAACGTACACACTGCATATTGAAAATATATTTCGTTTACTTCAATTTCAAATCCAACACAAACATGTTTCCATTTTCCCATTTTCTCATTTTCTCATTTTCTCATTTTATCATCTAAAATAAAGATAAATATTACATTTCAAAGAAAATTAAGCACCAGTATTATTATTTGAATTTTTCCTTACTGAGTGTGTTGCGGGTGCGTGTGTCCATGTTTAAGTATAAACTTAAACTGTATTAAACAGCTGAACCTATATAATGAGTGCCACTCAAATGAACTTCCTCTTCTTATACAAATTAACAGTTAAATGGGGTGCAAGTATCTGTAGTTATCTGCAATCGATAAAACAGTTAATATATACACACATACACACAATAACATTTGTTAGGGTGTTGTTTGGCTGGCTAGACAATATACAAACATGCATGAATGAGTCCAAAATGAGTCTAAAATCGTTTTGTGAGTTGATAACACATTAGTGTTTATGCTGAACTTTATATATGCTTATATTTGTACATACACATGTCTATTAGAGACTATTAAACATAAACACAATGACTGCATAATTGTGAATTATTGTATATGATGCTGTACGGTGTCTGGTGTTAATTTCGCTCATGTTATAGATTTTTGTTTAGCTAAGCTGTTGATATTTTATATGAATATTTGCACTAATACACATGCACTGCATAATACATATGGTTAGATAGGATATAAGCTAGATTGTTATGTTTGTTATTAATGTATATTTCATAAGTGAAAATGTTTCAATAGTAGTCAGTTTAGCTCTATCACTAATATACAATATATACTATAATCCCGTTTTCATTGTGCGACACAAAAACCAATGATGATGATGATGTATGTTTGAATATGTTGTATTCAAAATTATTATAAATTACAAGTAAAAAAAAAAAAAAACTATTCTTAGCTTAAGCCAAATTAAATTTTACTTGTTTAATTATAAGTATATATTTATTATAATTTCCTTCCACTTTAATACATAACCAATTTATTTATTATCTTTCTTTTTCTCTTTGCAGGTAAGTTTCATTCATTGCGTGATTTCGTAAAAAAGACAATTATTTATCAAGTGCAAGGTAATAAAAATATATACAAAAAATTAATGTCAATAAAAAATTATTTGAAAAATTTACCCATAGTTGCGATAAAAAGTGTAACAACTTAAGCAGGATTTATAGGAATAATATAATTACTGCCATTCAATCATAAGTGTTTTAATAACATATATGTGGACGTACAGACAAAGCTAGATTAACTCCAAATTTATGGTCTATTAAGAATATTTAATACTTTTCTCTGGTGTGAATGAAAAAGAAAGAAACCTCATACAAAATGTTTATATGTATTGGTATGCTACATAAACATTTTAAATATTCCTACAAATACATTAGTTGAAGCTAAAAAAGATTAATTTGCATTGATTGGACTTCATTTTATAATCTATTCACTTACTTTCTTTCTTGCTTAGTTGTTCAATGTGAAAAGTATGCGGAAAACAGAAAAATAAGAGAAATAGTTTACACAATCGTACTATGTTAAAAACCCTTAGCCCTTGTTTGATTATATTTCCATGTGTGTGTGCGAGATTCTAATCGCAATGTGATTTTTAATATAGAATTTCAAACACTCTCAACTTAATATAATCAAATGGAAATGCAAATGTAAATACCAATAAAATCTTTCAAGTATTTGTGGTTTTTTTCTTTCGTTGTTGTCGTCCTTGTTGTAGATTTTCTTCCCTATTCTGTTTGCATTATATATTATTATTTATATAGTTCACTGTACAATGGAAAGGTATGCTAAGTAAGGCTACATGAACCCTATAAAGTTTATATATTCTTGCTCAGCATTGAAATTTGATTCGATTTAGGAACATCTTCAGATATCGAACTGATGTTTTGTACAGAAAATTATAGTTTTTCATACAGTTTCCTATTTTTTTTGTTAGGGCGACATCGTTTAAGTGACACGCCCATATGAAATCTGATGTATATGTTTATTCGTTTCATATATATTTCACATAAAGTGGGCTTGGTTAACAAAATTTTAAATAAACAGCCAAAAGTATAAAACTGCTACAACTATTAATATTTAGTTTATTCATCAAATTATTAAAAAGTGGGCGGAGTCATTAAAAGTTACACGCTTACAATTGAAAATAGAGCGACACCCTTGGCATCTGTCAAACACAGCAATATTTATTTCGTTTATAGACTTTTTTAATAAGTGGGCGTGACCAACAAAGGTAACATGCCCGATTAAAAACAGGCAGAAGTAGAAATCTGCTACACCTAGTAATAGTTATTTTATGTCATGGAGCGGCGTCAATAAAAGTAACGCGCACATGTACTAAAATGATTTTCGTTGATGGGCAATTCGTTTATTAAAAAAGGCTCAATTGTTTTCAAGCCATGCCTATAATTTAAAATTACTCAAGATCAAATTTAGCCTTTATGTTCCCTTTGGGAATTCACTGCACAAGTACAAAGTATAAAAGTTTGATGAAGATGATAATTATTTATTCTCCAGTAAGTCTGAGAGTCTATTATTAGGATTTTTTCATCATAATTGACATATTGAAGTGAAATTTTTTACTTATAAAAAAAAAAACATATTTAATTTTAGTTAAAAGGTGAATTTGCATTGCAAAGGTTAAAGAGGATAGCCACGCACATTTCCAAATGAAAAAACAAATAATATTTTAAATCATAATTTTCATAAAAAATTCACACCTAATCCAATAAATCGGCAAGTTCCTTTGATATATCTGAAAAAAGAGAAGCTGAAGTTTCAGCTAAATGGAAAGACGTACAGACAGGCAGACATGTTTCAGTTGATCTTCTCCTTATCAATTTCCCTTTTGCTTAACGTTTTATTGATTTTTACTTATATATATGTATGAAAGATAGTAAATTTTCATTTGTATATGTATATATTTAAAAAAAAAAACTTACTGCTTCAATATGATAAATGAATGATTTGCGCTCTAAATCACTATTTATCATTTACTCGTATTTAGCAGCAATGCTTTGCTTTTCCATTTTTCTCTCTCATAATACATTTTATATAAAAATGTTACATCATTACTTCCATCATTTATATACGAAACAAAATATTGTATTTCTATACAATTCTTTGATTATGTTTTTGTTGCTTGCAATGATTGTTGTTGTTGTTTATTTCCGTTGGTTTGTATTAGTGGTTAAGGTTTGATTATTTCTGTTGTTATAAATGTTATAAAAATTTTTTTATCGATTTGTATGGCTAAAGAGCGCTGCTCTTTTTTTTTCTCTCTCAAAGCATAACATGATGTGTTTCATATATAATATAGGGCTGATGGTACATAATACATCATTTTTTTTATAAATGTACAATGTTTATAGTTTATACTGTCTATTATCTAACTGAAATGTTGGAATAAGAAAAAGAAGCAAAATAATAAGAAATATTTAAGAAAAACACTTACGAAGAAAAATTGTTTCATTTTGAATTATAGATGGAACTCTTAAATAGATGAGAAATGATATTATTAAAATTTCTTCTTCTTCTTTTTCTTCATCTTCATCTTCATGCATTTCCTTTATTCGACGCATTTCACACAGTAGTTTTTTGTAGTTTAAGGTTTACTTGATGAACATAACAATTTATCATATGTCCGTATGTCCATGTATTTTCTTGTTGCTGAACAGCTTATTATCGTAAATTTTTACCAGTTGTGCTAAAATTTCGTTTCTGCTTCAAGATTGTTATGTAATTTAATTGAAACATACTGAGATCCGCGCCCACATGAAAAAATTATGTATTAGCCAAAAAATTGAGCTAAGATGTTGAAAATTAAAAATATCGTAAAATACCTATACAACATAAAAGGCGATCCATGTCCTACCACTTTGTATATAGACAAGAACTAAAACTTATTTATATATATTTTTATATCAAGTTATCTGTGTAATTTTCAAAAATGGGTAGGGTCAGCTATTCCTAAAATTTAGAAAAAAAAAACTTAGCGCAGAATTATTTTTGTAAATTTTCAATAAAACATGGTTTTCATTAGGAACATAACAGTTTTGTATTTCCATATATAAAAGAACTTTTAGAGGTTTTTCATAATTTTTTAACATAAAAATGTCTTTCAAGGCTAACATTTTTATTAAGCCAAAGTATATGAGCGTAACCCTTTATATATAGAAGATGTAAGGAAGCATATACCATGCCCATCACTTCGTAAACAAATTTGAACTAAAATATTCAAATTCGGTATATATATATAGATTTTCCAAAAATGGGCGGGGTCCGCTTACTTTACAATTTAAAAAAAGTACACTAGTAATAAAATAAAATATAGAACTAGCCACACCCATTACCGCTTGTATAAATTATGTGAAAAGTATTTAAAATTTAGTTTAAATATTTTTTCCTTTTTTTTTTATTATGATGGTTTAAAATAATTGCGTGTGGGTGTTATTTTTATTTTGCAACCGTTTGCTGCGTGCTATTACATCATAATTTCACAATTCATATTTTATTCTTGCATGGTCACTAATTCATTTACTCTTTCTCAAACATGTAACTCAAGCATATTTTTCTATTAATATTTTACAAAAATTTTGTTATTATATGCAAAGCTAAATAGGAAAAAAGGAAACATTATAGAAACTTATAGTTTTCAGTATAAACACAAGTATTGTTAAATTTTAAAAATCGAGATTTTTCAAGGATTATCTATCCAAACTTTATCAATATCATGGCTTTACAACCTATGTAGGTCTTTGGCCTGTTGTAGAAGAGAACGCCACGCGCTTCGATCGTTGGCGCTCCTACTCCAGTCTATCCAAACCTACTTTTATGAAATTTTAACTTCAATCTTTATCGAATAATATCAAATATGATATTTTTTTTTACTTCATATGAAACTTAAGTACAGCAAATTGTATCACATGCTATATAAATTTTCTTTTTAAAACAATTTAACAATAGCCATACGTCCATACGTCCATATATTTTATAATCAGCCAAAGAGTTGTTTAACACTTCTCAATGACTTTATAGCTATTCTTGCATTAATATAAGATTATCTGTCCGTCTGTCCTAGTATTTTATGTTAAACATTGTTGACAGAACGTGTGTGAATGTGAAAATACTACTTATTAAAAGAACTATTTAAAGTGTACCCCTCTTTAGAAGGCTCTTGCCTTCATAATTAAACGTATTATGCAGAAGTGTTTAAGAATCCTTTATTTCTCATTTATTCAACATTGTATTGATAAATGTTTATAATGTTCTTGGCATGGCATTTATTGGTTTTAAGCTGTATATAAGTCCACTGCTTGCATTGCTTCTACTTTTCTCGGATTTATTCACTGACGGTTTCTTGATTATTTTCGACACTGCGTGTGTGTTTTTCCTTTCTTTTAAATATTCTCCCTGTGGCGGCAATTTCAAGTAATTATGTACAATATTTATTTATATATCAAGAGTATGTGCATTGGAGGTTTTATATGCATTTGTATATATATATATAAAACGTACACTTTCAAGTACTTTTTTTTCCTTTTCGCATTTCATACAGAAATGATTTAAGTGTAATTTTCTGTTACGTTTTCATTTTCCTTTTAATCATTACATTACATTTTATTTTACTTGCTGTCAAAGCTTTTCCTTTTTTTGTATATACATACACACATACACTGCATATACATGCTTCTACTAAATCTTATATTTTAATTCTTTTATTAGCCTTCACCTGAAGTTTTTTTACTATTTTAATATTCTCCACATAAGATGGAGGGGTGTACTAAGTTGGTTTTTTCATTTGCCATACCCAGAAAGAGCCTCAAAAATTGAGTCGATCTAGACATGTATGAATATTAAGTTTAGTTTTTGCACGCAGATCACTATCGAAAATGGGCAAAATCGGTCAAGGACCACACCTAAAAAAACCTATATATCTGTGATACAAAATCTTTACTTATGAACTTGAAATTTGGTACGCATATCCCAACCACCGATTATCCCAACTATCGATTTGTTTTAAATGGGCGTGGGTCGAACAACAAACGGGACCGCAATTTACCAACCAAAAAACCATACTCAGCGTAAAACTGGACTTGTAAGCTGATACATAAGAGAAATTTAATCATATACCTGTCACGCCCACCCTTGTAGGTGCAGAGGGTATTTAAGATTTGGGCAAAATCAAATTTAGTTTTCTTGTCTTTTTATTTTTAATATTATTCTTGTTATTATTGATGTTGTAAAAAAATATTTTTTCAACATTTTTATTGTTTTTTTTTTTTTTTACTTTCAACGTTATTGCCCTGGGACTACTTTATTATTATACATATTACAAATTTATAAACAAAACAAAACAAAAGCGAAAAAACAAACATGAAAGAAAAGAGAAACAAAGAGAGAGAGAGACAGAGAGAAGAGTTTAAACGTTAGTCAGTTGATATATCAATATTTCATTAAGTATGGCAGCAAAATGGATAACAAAGTTGTTAGGTAGTAGGTTTTATTTTTCTTATTTTGGATAAAATTTTTGCTTCTCCATTTCTCACACTCACACTCTTTCTCTCTCTAAATACATATTTTTCCTCTTTTCAGTTAATTTACATAAGTAGAGTGATTATTAATATTATCAAAAAGGGATCAGATATACTGCAAATAAATTAATCGAAATCTTAACCATATCCGTCCATATGTGTGAGAATTTGTCTTTTCTTGACTTAAATTGTTAGCTGATTCATACAAATCCTTTAAAAAGAAACTTTAATACACAATTCTAGAAAAAGTAATCAGATTTTTGCCACGCCCCTTTTCTGATTCAAACGAAGAGTACTTCACAATTTGGCTTAAGCCAACTTTAGTTGTTTACTTGTTCATATATTTTTTTTTCATATATAAAATTTTTACAATTCTCATTTGACTGTTGTTGTTGTTATTGTTTTTGTTGCTGTTGTAAATAGTTTTAGTAACAGCCTTATTCATGTTGTGTGATGTTATTTATATATATATATATGATTGCATTGCATGTCCATAAACTGAGCTGATGCCTTTATTTTTGGTTGTTGTTTTTTTTTCTTTAGAAATTCGAGTTTCCAAAGTTTAATACGGAATATTAAAAAAAAAAAAAGATATGTGTTGAATTGAAAATGAATTTTTTAGCAAAAATAGTTAAAAAATTTATCGTCATCATTATTTTCGTTTATTTTTTTATATTCTTCACATAAGATGAGGGGTATACTAAGTTTGTTGTGCCGTTTGCAGTAATCATAGACCCTACAGAGTATATACAATATATTCTTAATCAACATCAAATACTGAGTGATTTAGACATTTAGGGCGTGGTTAAATAACAGGCCTACCCACCATTTATAAAAAATCATATTCACCATAAAACTAGACCAGCAAGCGGATACGCAATACATTCAATATGAAGAATTGTCACACCCGCCGTAGATGTGGAGGGTATTTATGATTTGGCCTAAACCAAATTTAGTTTTCTTACTTGTTTTTTTTTTTTTTATATATATAAAAATATAAACATTCAGGGCGTTTTGGTACTAAATTATCCCCAAAGAGGATCAAATTGAAAAATTGAGTTTTTAATAATGTTTTTTAAAATGTTGATAAATAAATAGTTTTAATATATAAACTTAAAAATAAATGAATTTTAAAATGTTATTTTTACCCATACATACATACATTTATTCATTCGTTTAATTATTAAGTTAATCTGTTAAATTATTATTAAATTTATTATACGTTTAAACAATATAAAAATGTCCCTTAAAGAATATTGTTGTCGATAAAGTGTTGATGAATATGTTGTAATTATAATTTTGGATTCATTGCTACGTAGATTGTGTTTTAATACTAGAGTGGTTATATATTTATGTGTATAAGAAATTCGGTCATCGTTAGTATTTTGAATCGTGGTAATATTTCTTTTTTAGAGATAGTTGGTTGTAGAAAAGAGTGAAGTTTTCTTCATATATTTATCGCTCTTCATAATTACTTTTTATACTCTTCACATAAGATGGGGTGTTGTTCCGTTTGCAACACCACGGAGGCGTCGAAGGTATAAATGAAAGTGATAATAATAACGACAACGGAATAATAACTTAGGTAAAAAAAAAAACAATAACAATAACAACAATCCATTTATAACTACAAATACAAAATAAAAATTTAAAAAATACAACAACAATTACAACAACGACTACAACAGTAACAACAATAACAGTAATAGCAATAATAACAACAATAGCAATAATAAAAATGATACAAACACAACAACAACAACAACAACAACAACAACAACATTGAAACAGTGAACAAATAAAAAATTAAACCATCAAACAGATGGACATACAGACAATCGACTAATAAATATTTCAAAATATCTTGTTACCCGACTTTTCACAACAGCCAACCATACCATTCAAATTTTTGTGATAGTATGTGTATGCTTGCATATATATTTTGTAAAAATTCATATTTTATATATAACTTCTTAACATTTTGTTATAGCATTAGGACACACAACTAATATGTTCAATCGTTGATGATAATAGTTGTCGTTGTCGTTTGGATGAAAAGTAGAAAAAAGGAACTTTCCACCTTACACCATACAATCCAACAAATTTATATATTTATCTAACACTCTCATCAACTGTTTACACGTCAGTGACTTTGGCTAGCAACAAGATTGCAACTCAACCAAAAAAAAAAAAAAAACTGAAAAAAACTGACAAATGAGCGTCTATTGTATGAAAGAATAGCACGTGTCGGACTCGCTCGACCAGTTAGCGATAGATTGTCTATAAACATATATAAATTTATGAAGGCGGTGTGGTACTGCTATTGTTGTTGCTAAAGATGATGATGATGATAAATAAAAAACGAAGTGAAAATAACCAAAAAAAGAAAAAAGAAAAAAGGAATGGGATGAATTTTTATATGAATGGTATCTAAAAACCATATAAGATTTTCTGTGTATGCTTCCACATATAAAAATATGTGTGTGTTTGTGTGTGTGTGTGTATGTTTAATGCACATAATCCTAACTATGTGGAGTGGAGTGCAACATGTGAATGATTTTGTTGGTTATTTGATTCTCTTTTTCTGCATTTTTTTATTTGATTACATACACATACAAAAAACTATGCATGCATATATGTGATGTGATGGCATTTTTGAATGGGTTCAACAAAAAACATAAAACGAAAAAAAAAAAGAGAAATTTTTGATGGTTGACTAGTGATGGTGTTGGTTTTAGAGCACAGTAGAGAATAATATGTAGTGTGGTAACAGTGAAGGAGTGGTGATGGTGGTGCTGGATGTGCATCACAATCCGCATTGTTTGATTACAAATTGAATTGAAATTCATTCAAGTGTTATGAGTGCGATAGTAATACTCCTCTATTCATACTTCTAATAAAAGGACAGCAAAATAAATAAATAAATAAGTAAATGCTACACCATGTGCAGCCAGCATAACCAGCAAAGCAAAAAGTACAATAAACTTTATTAACAAATATAATGTAATACTAACAAAAAACAAGAGGGAGCATATGGGTCAAATGAGACAAGTTGATGCGCTATATCATATGATCTGATAATTTTTTGAATAGGAAATTACAGATTATGACTTTATGTTTTACAAGACTTCATATTATAAAGCAAATTTTATATAAGAAGGAGTCCATTGGACCTGTTATGCAATGATGAGTCTTAAAAATTGTGTTTACAAATGTAAGTAACAGTCAAAAAAATTTAGGGCATGTATTGTTGCTTTTGCCTCGCCCGAAAATTTACGATTTAGTTACAAAATTTATAGCATGTAATAAGGTCACCTGCCACACCTATACTTTTTATAAAAATTATTAAAAAAAATTATTTAAGAATTTACATTCCAGGGTTATGCAACTTTTTTTTATTATAAATGTCATGAAAGTCTCCCAAATTATTAACAAAAAAAGACAGACATACGGACATGTTTAAACCTATTAAAAATCTACTACTATATAAAAAAAACTTTTATAAATTTTTACTCAAATTTCACTGACACCTCTATAGAGTATCAAGATATATGGTATGTATGTGCGAATTGACTAAGTCGAAGAGTGGAAGAATGCGAGAGAGAGAGAGAGAAAGAGTCCATCATAATATAATAATCAACAACTATAAAGATCGAATTGTTTACATAAAATTTTTTATGGAACATTTTATCAAACAATATATGAAAATAACAATAACAACAACAATAAAAAAGCATCATTTGGATGTGTTGTTGATGCTTTTAAAATGTTGAGGCGATAACATCAACCACCATCACGTAAATTACTGAACCTGAAACCATAAAAGAAAAAAAAACAGAAAACTTTATTTTATTAGGACTTTTTTCAAATTTTTTTTTGGACAAAAAATGTACTATTTGTATTGTTATTTTATTTATATATAAAGAGATTTTTATCAACAGTTAAAATAAATGAAAATTTCATTTTAATAACTGCCTCTAAAAGATATTGTATTTATTAAAATGTCCGTATGTCCGTGTTTTTTTTTAGTTATATATCAAGTAATTAAGGTAAAATTTAATACAGGTTATTTTATATATAAAATGGGCACGATAAGTTATTAGCCACGCCTATTTTTGACATTTTTTTTCACATGGTCACAAATTTTAAGCTTCAAAAATGAATTTTCTTAAAACAGCATAAACTTTATAATCGAAACTGATACATGGTAATAGTCTGTTTTCTGAAAAACCATCCAAGCTTTCTGAAGCATAAAATAGTAAATTTTTATAAACCTCCTTTGTCGTTCCATTTGTAACATTTAGAAGGAGGCGTCAGAGGATCAACAAGGTTTGAACACAAGATTAGCTTCAAAATCTGAGATTTAGATGCATATGTCCGTAAGTCCATGTGTCTATTACCATTCTCATTCAAATTCGACACATGTTTACTTTCTTCACTCAGATCGCAAACGCAAAACGCAGACACTAGATTGGACAGACAGGCTTAGCTAGAACGACTCGGTATTCTATGTTAATTTATAATAAAAATACTTTTGTTCGATCTTCGTTATCTTCTTCTATTTGTTATAAATGAGTTTTAAAGCAGTGGTCCACCTTTCCTTTAATTTCTTTAAAACTTAAAATTTTTTATTATATTTTATAAATATTTCTTAAATATATATCTAATATATTTTTGTTATAACAACAATTTTTATTGAAGACAAGCAGAAGTCAATATAATTTCAATGAAATAACCCTTTACAAGTATAAGAAAGAATGACAGAGAGAGAGAGAGAGAGAGAGTGAGAGAGCAACGCCTATAATCCGTAGCCATTACCACGTAACAACATTTAATATTCACTTTTATGTGGTGTTTATATTCTCTTATTGTAGTCTATATATACATATGCATGTATAACGGTTATTCCATTCAATTATCTTAACAATAGTGCTTTCGTATGCCATCCTTTGTTTCTCATTCTCAGTTCTTTTCATGTTTTTAAAAATGCATGAATTGTTCTTTTATACAAAGTGTTCATTTACCATGTACACATGTACGGTAAAAAAACAAGATAGAAGGAAGATCTATATTAACGACGAACAACAGCAACAACAACAATAACATCATATGCATCATCAGCAACATTATGTGGAACCTAATACGAAAATTACAAAGTATTGTAAACACATTTTTAACTTTCCAATCACCACACTATTCGACTCTAATCACTGTGTTCATTGTGCGGTAACGTTATTCCGTTAGATAACTGAATTTGAAAAGAATAGTTGTTCACAGCCAACGACAGATTTGCTCGTTAAAATGCCAAAGAACTCCTTATCTCTTTCGCTCTCTCTCTCTCTCTCTCTCTCTCTTATTTGGTTGTTTGTCATTTAGTTTGACTTTATTGGCAACTATGTTAAACATAAACAATGAATAGATAGTATTTCATGTAGAATGGATTAGTTAGATACCTACCCACAACGTTTGCAACAACCTAATACATCTTACTACATGTAAAATACTGAGTCGATCCTTTCCTTGGTCTCAAAAAGTGATTGAAAATAGAAGTTTTTTTGTAAGTTGTAGGATAGAATATTTATAAATATACAATAAATAATAATTTTTTTACGTTATGGGTCAATTTTTATGGCAGATAAATGGATAATTGTCGATTGTGCGCCTTTAGGTAAACCGCTTAAGCCTATTTTTGGCACATCGGTGGATAGGTTAATTATGAACAAGTATATTAATTTTCAACTTTATAGCAAAATTTTATGAACATTCAATCTTCCTCGTCCAGTCATTTCTTCGTCTATCCGTCAAAACGTCTGTTCGTCTGTATTTTTACAAATGTTATGTTTGTCCCACTGTTCTACCATTCCTTTCGTTCATTATGTCGATGTTTTGCTTCAGTAATAATGTATTTTAAATATTCTACAATTGCAGCAAAAGTTTGCGTTTTTGATTTTTCTCTCCCATTTTTCTTCTTCCTTTGCTTTCATTTGATTTCTATCCTTCTTGATATTAAACTCATAAATCGCATTACATTCCACAAATTTTGCCATATTTTATAGTTTGTTGTCAAAAAGTATTTCGTTTTTTATTTATTCGTTTTTCTAAGCTACTCAGATAAGGGTGCAAGGTAAACTAAGTTTGTAACATGGTTTGCATTACATTCTTGATTAGTAGCGTTAAAAAAAAAAATGGAACTAAAAAAACCTGGGCATGACAAGAACTTGATAATGCCCTTGTCCGTACGTCCAACATTATTTTAAGTTCTCACGGTCGTAAAAATTTAATTGAAAAGATTTAAATTTGCTAACAATATTCTTATATATACTAATAATGATTAATTATATATATATATATATATCAGCCACGCCTACTCTTAAAACCATATCTCAAGGTCATTAAAAATAAAATTTTTAAGTCAAAATTTACAAATATGTTTTAGAAATGGGCGGAATGAAATAATAGCCACTCCTTTACATCATAAAAACATTCAAAATTGGACCTTTTTTTGCTTTAAAAAGATGATAAAATATTAACCAAGAGTGAAATCAAGTAAATGCCCAGCCCTGAAAATGGAAGTGGTCCTTTTTTATAAATTTCCAATTTACTGTTTAAAACTATTTAAGCATGTCCGTCTGTCCCTCCACACAATTTATGTGTTTTCGCCTTAATTTAGATTCAATTTGTTAAATTATGTTTTGATTATGTTGTAGGGTATTAAGTAATGGGATACTTGCTATTTCCCCACAGCATTATTGTGTGGTTATTGTTGTTGAGATGGTACTTAGTTGTTTTGTTTGTTAGTTTGTTGGCTTCAGTTTAGCCACAAAAATTAGTGGAATAGTAGAAAAATAAGTTGTTGTTCAACAACGATCAGTTTTAACATTTTTCTTCTGGTTTTTTTTTTTTTTTGTTATGTTTGTTTGTTTTCATACATTCTACACCAATGATTGTTTGTTAGCGTATTGCTGCATTTTTTTACGCTAAACCATGTGCCTACAGCCTGAAACATTCCTTTACGTTTAGAAGAGATTTGTTAACAACATAATTGTTGTATAAATCAGTCAAACAAGAACAATTTTCCCATTGCCAAGCAGACAATAAAAAAATAGTTTAAGAAGAAAAACACAACAATAACAACAATTTGGTAGAATTTTCTGCTTCTTCTTCTACATTTATATTTTCTAATAAATTTGGCCAATTAGATTTATATGCAAATCAGTTCTCACACTGGCTTATTAAACGAACACGTCCATAAATATTGTTGTCTTCCAACTAGACTAAATATGCAAGTCACATATAATTGGTATTAGTGTTGCTCATATTGTTGCTGCTGCTACTCTTGCCGGTGCTACTGCGAATTGTTGTCATGTTAATTTGCTGCATCTTAAATGAAATAAATTTTTGCTGTCTCGTATACAACGGAGGGTAGACAAAAAACATTATAAGCTAGATTGAGATAGTATGAGCATACAAGAGCTATAAAGCACGTCTTCTACACTTGAGTGTGTATATTTTTGTTTCCTGCAAGTTATTATAAAACACTTGTGCTTACACATATAAAATTTATACAACATTTTATACCAGTTTGTTTAAAAAGTTTTAGGAATTTATTCATGAAATTAAAAACAACAAAATCGATTTTTGCGTTTCTAATAAAATTTGTTTAATACTTAATTGCATTCTTCGAGTGTTAATGAAAATTGTGTTTTTACACAAACTTTTCTCTAACATAGAATGTTTTTTTTTTTCTTTTTATTAGGATTTACATATGTCTGTACGTCCGTTCTTAAAACTCTTATGATCGCAAAATGCCACCCCCATGGGCTACCTATAAATGTGGAACATAACGAAGAATTGGTTAAGCTGAATACTTAAAGCGTTTTTGACTTGGTAAAAATCAATATCATACAGTTTTGTTTGATTGTTTGTAACTTCTAAGCGACTAAATAAGAATTCACTTAATTTTATTAATTATTGCATACGTGTCCCTAGAGCTTACACATTGTTTGAATTTTTTTTAAAAAATCAATCGAATTGGTGAGAACCATGCCCCCAATTGACAAAAATCTATCTATATAAAAATATGCCATACAAATTCAACGATTCCTGTTTATAATTGTCCCAAACATTGACTTGCCAAAACCAACTAAGAGACACGCCCACATTTAGAAAAAAAACCTTAAAAACTTGATTTGGGGATGATACGTAATACATGCACTCTTAAAATATGTAATCATGTCACGCCCTTTCTTTGTATGTATCTATGTAGGATATTTCGGATTCGACTTGAGCCAAGTTTAGTTTTTCTACTTATTTTTTTCCTAAACTTTATTCAATTATCTACGCATTCGAAGGTGAAAAATTCGTACAAATCTCCTACAAGCCTACTTGTAATAATTTTTTTTGTAAAACTTCTCCCAAAAACTTTTTAATTGGAAAAGAACTGTGTTAAAAAAATTATAAAAAAAATGAAAAAAAATTTTTATACGTAAAAAAAATAAATAAATAAAAAGCTGAAAAATTTCCCCGTAACTACAAATTATTATTATGATGATTGGGAGCAAGGTCTACTCTCTTGTGTATTATAAAGTTAAAATTATTCCAAGAAAAGAAAAAAATAAGTAAAACTTTTCTCAAATCGTTGTAAAGAAACCCTTTTTCTTATCAAACATTCACCCAAAAGACTTATTATGATAATTCAATGTTTTCAAGACGGAGAGTAAATGAATGATGCATTGTAATGTTATGTTCGGTCACCTTAAGCATTTATCACCAAGTGTTACATAATAAATATATGGTACAATGTGCGTGTCCTGTTGGGTATGTTCTATTCATTAATATTTATTATACTTCAAGAAAACAACAACAATAACAAAAATGAAACAAATTCAGGAAATTTGATCATAAATCTTGAAGGCAAACAGTGAACAATTTAACCCTGAAAGACATAACAGCTAGTTAGAGTGAACATAGAAATAAAGGAATTGGTGCGTATCTTAATTACAGGGGGCGGGACATAATCCATATTACTCAACTCTAAAAGTAAAATTTGAGCCTGCTAGTCCTTGTATCATGAGTAGGAGCGCCGTAAAAATATTCAGCTTTTTATCAGATGAAACGAATTTTTGAAACAACAATTATACATCGGGAGATTTTTCATTTCATAAAACTTTCTTTCTCTTAAGAAGGCGTGGCTTTTATAAGTTTTCTTGCTTTAAATGTCCAATTACTTAAATAAAATGTTAATTTATTATAATTTAGTTAAATACCAAAATGTTTACAACCCTGTACTCTAACAAAAGACAGACACCCCGACAGATAGACACATTTAATTTATTTATATATGCTTTAAAACATTTCTTCAGTTTTCTTTATATAGAAGTTATCAATGTAATGAAAAAAATTATATTCTTTGTCTTTGCCTTAAAATAAAACGTGGTCCAGCAAAGAAATATGAGAAAATATTTTATGATGTCTTTTCTATATATATATGTATATGTGTGTGTGTGTCGTTTACCAGATAGAGGCCATGAAGTAGACTTAAGTAAATAGTTCACATAGTTAGTAGCGTTATGGTTAGCAATAGTATTTTGTGTCTGTCTGGGTGTTTCATTTCGGTGAAATTAATCAACGCGTTCGCTTACTGTTAGTGATTTATTTGGCAGCCACATTTCTTGGTTGTTGATTGCATTTTAATCCTACCATAATGAGAAACGTTTTTTTCTTCTTCTTTTATACATTTACAAAATTTTTTTTGTTTTTTTTTTGTTTTCGTACTACGTTTACACATTTTTATTTTACGCGCAAACACGCTTTATGTTTTTTACTCACTACTCACTCTCTCTCTCTCTCTCTCTCTCTCTCTCTCTCTATCTTTCTTTTGGTTGGGTAACAATTCATTGTCTTTGTTTTGGGTTACCATTTGAACATATAATAAATTGCTAAAGTTTTTGTAAAGTAAGGTTGTATGTTTGTTGTTGTTTTTATGCATCGTTTTTCCCCTTTTGTATAATATTTACATAAGTAAGGGGGTATGTTAAATTTGTTATTCCATTTCAAACACTTAGAAGAAGGCGTTAGAGACTCTACAAGTTACATATTCTTGATCAGCATTAAAATTTGATCTATTCTAGTTATCGCCTGGACGGACAGCCAGGCGATGGTGCTTTCACAATTGTAAATTTTTATATACTAATGTGAATTTTATTCCAAAAGTTATAATTTTCGGACTCAGGTTGCTATTTAAGTTGAGAAAATTTGATTGAAAGCCACGCCCACAATTGATAAAAACCTATCTATCAGCACAAACATTGAGCTACAAAGTTGAAAATCAGTTTTAATATTTATATTAAGATTTTACATCGATGTGTCAAAAAAAGAAGGCGTACCACGCCCACAAATTATAAAATGCTTTAGGAATTAATACATATTACACATTCTGTCATGCCCACTTTTTGTATATCAATGCGAAGGGTATTTACGATTTGGTTTAAGCCTAATATTAAATTTTTTTTACTTCTAACGAGTTGTGTTTATTGTTATATTGTACCATTGAAGGGAGTGCAGTAAAGTCTTGTTTAATTTTCCTAAATGCTGCTTTCATTTACTTAACCACAAGAACAAGCATTACAAAGAATTCTCTGACATTTTTTTTTTCCTACAAATAATAACAAAAAAGCGCATTCATTGAGAGAAACTGTAAGAAACAGTAATTTAACTGGAGACTCTTATAAATTAACTATAATTTGGATCAATTTGAAAATCTTCTTTCATGTATTACAATAACTTACTAACTGAATCCTAAGGTTTCTAAAAAATATATATGTATGACAAAACTTTAATAGAAATTATCTACAAATTGTATGTGAATACTCTAATTCTTCTTCTTTTTCTTATTGCTCTTGTACAATACATGTTTTTATAATAATTTTACTGAATTTTATAAAAATAGCAAAAAGAGGAAAAAAAACATACGGCACACCATCTAAATGAGACACTCAACAACGGGTACAGTTTTATGAATATGTAAATGTTGATGTAGGTAGTATGAGTATGAGTATGTTTTCCTATAAAAATTTATGCATGTTTAGAAATATGTACCATTCAAAAACGGGAACAAGAGAGAGGACAACATGAAAAAAAAAGCAAAATTAAGTAAAATACAAAATATACACTTTAGTATGTATGTATGTGTGTGTGTGTTTGTATGATGGTGAACGCACATCCTTCTTTGTTGGCTACAAAATATATGAATTTTTGCTGATGCACATTTACGTCTATTGAAAAAAGCTGTGTATGGTGCAGTTAGCATATGAGTACAGAGAAAACAACAATACAACAAATATAAAAACAACAACAACAACAACAACAACAGGAAATAAAACAAGTAGCTGTTGTTACTATTGTTGTCGTTGTCGTTGGCTGCCGTTGCTGTTGTTGATGATGTCGGGATATGCCCTTTGTTGTGAACACATTTAATAAATATGTACGTGTGGGTTATACAAATACACATAGTATGGTAGGTGTGTTTATGTGCTGCTAAATATGAACACACTTTAATACCTATACTCACTTAAATTGTAAGCGACTGCTATACATACAAATACACAATAAGCTAGCGTTTGCAAAACGCTGACTCAGCTTTTTTTTCCTGGTTTTTGCTTTACACGTACATATTGTGTTCTTTATTATTATTATTATTTTTTTTTTTTTTGTAATCACCATCTTGAGATTGTGGGGTATATTAATTTTGGTAAAATGTTTGTATAATTTAAATGAAGAATTAGGAAAAACTATCAACTTATGTTCTTCGGTCGGTCTATGACTAAATATTTCTCTTTAGTTTTACTATTTTTCTAAAACATTAAAATGTAAGAAAACAACTAGAAATTCTTTAAAAAATAGTTTACGCTTGAGCGGCACGCCCACAATTTCGAATAATCATTCATTAAAACATAAAGCTTTGAAGTTGTATAATTATAGTACATATATGTTGAAAACATATGTTGAGGATATATTTGCCACGCCCACTTTTAGAAAAAAAATTTCATAAGCACAAAAATAATTCTGTAAAGTTTTATAGTTAGGCGTATAATTATGATTTTAAAATAATAGCTGCCACGCCCACATCTACTTAAATTTAAAAAAAAATATTTATTTATTTGTAAAGCTTTAATAATGTTTAGTTACTGAAGATAATGTAATTGCCACGCCCACATTTAACAAAATATTTTACATACAAAGTAGAAAATAAAGCTGTGAACTTTTTATGTGTAGTTGAAATATATTTTTACTTTAAAGTAATAACTGCCACTGTTAAATTTATAATAAGTTAGTTAATACTGTCATGCCACGCTCTCATATCAATATAGCTTACGCCCCTTTTTACAAATAATATATATTCAGAGGGTATACAATGTTTAGTTTTAACCAAAGATGACTTTTGTTGCTTGTTTGGCTTTACAATCGTTCGTACACAGTATAGTTACATAAGTATGCAGCCATTTGCATTTACTCTCTTTCAAAGCCTCCCTCTCTGTATGTAATTGCATACTTTTGTATAAGTTTTTTATGTATGGTAGTTGTGTTGGTGATGGTTGTAGTTGGTTGTAGTTGGTGAGCGGGGGGTGTAAATGTTGGTTGTCACTAATAAATTACTTGCATGTTCATATATGTATAAGAGCTTGTGTAAGCATCCATGTGTGAGTGCATGTTTGCTCTCTACCATTCATACATAATTCCCTTATACCAACACACTCAAATAAAGAGATGTACTACTCTCATTTAGTAAATGCTGACTTTGAATGCTGTTGTTGTTGTTATTGGATATTTTTTTTGTTTTCAGAATATATCTATGCGTCTATATACGTGTATGACTAGTTTTTTTTATTATTGTTTTTCTTTTTTTGAGGCACAAATGTGTTTTGTTATCCAAACGCTGGTTTAATTTTTTTTTTTTTTTTTTGGAAGGTTTTTATATGTTTTTGCAAAACTAAACGACCAGCCAAAGCTACAGTTACGATACACGCACTAACACAACATTTAACCAACCGATTTACTTTGCCAGAGATACCCATGGATACATTTTTATCGAGTCTGTATTTGTATCTATCTCTGGCTAATTTCATACATTCTCCTACAAGCTCAGCATCTATAGTGTATTTATAGGTGTATGTTGGTTGTTTTTGTTTAAGCTATTAAACCATATGATATATTTTTGCTAACCGAAACTTTAAATAAATGTTCAATGTATGCTTTAGACAGTTGGTTTTTATATATGTTTGTCGGTACTAAACAAACAGTCATAGATACAGATAGAGAGAGTGGGGGACACACAGCGACAGTGCAGATAGCCAGTATTTTTACTAAAACCATATAATATAGTGTTTGTATATATATGTACTCTGTCTCTTTTTAACTCTTTCTCTTCGTATATATCTCTCTTTCTCTTTATACCTATTCATATATAATATATTCTAAAAAGCAATGTGACTAAAAGTGTTTTCTAATTGCAATAAAATATGAAAATTTATTTATGTACATTGGACAGGGGGGAGGATATATAAAAAAAAGTAATATTGTCCATCTTCAGCCATATGTTACCTTCACATACACAATAAAACTGTGAAGTTAAGCAGTGATTGTAAGCTTACCTGGTTCTAAAATATATATAACATTTTTATTTTTTTGGTTTTTATTAAATTTTCTTTTTTTGCTTAATAAAATTTAGATTTGAACAATTTTTCAATTTTTAATCTTTTGGTCAACAATAATAATAATAATAATTATTTTTTTCTTAAATAAATTAAATATTATTCAAAAGCTATCTGTACCCACCCTGCTAATATATATCTCTGATTACATATGCTTTTATTTCATGTAAATATTTAATATTTGCTTTAATTTTTTTCTTAAATTCCTTAAACTATATACACGTTTGAAAAAGAATAATGAAATAGCACTAAATGCAATTTTTTGTAATTACGTTTGATATCTAATGATAATTTATCGCATTATTAAAATGTACAGCACAAAAAAAAAAGAAAACACCAAATATAGAGAGAAGAGGAGACATTCACAAGTGCTTTCTAATATAGTCACTACCTCTAGTACCAGTTTGTGGTTTTATTTTGTTGCTGCTGTTATTGTAGCATAGAAAAACAACACTATTCTTAAAGCTAACCTAACATTCTTTTTATTATTCAGTGCAAGTCATAGGGAGGGGGCTTGTATGAGGAGGAAAAAACTCTCAACAAATTGCATTTCCTGCATTTATTTTAATAAAAATACAGTAACAATAACAACAATAACACAATGATAATACAAAAACAATAATATGTATGTATGCATACATAGAGTATTTCCAGCCAAACACTTGGTGTTGTGCAATATTCTCTTCTAATTGTCTATTTATCTGTTACGTTGCATACGTGAGCTGTAAGTTAATTTTCCGTACAATCACAACGGAGAGAAATGTAAATCGTGTGCAATTTTGTTATACAATATATTTAAGTAAACATGTATACAAACGAAGACATTGACAGGCAAAGAAGAGAAGAAAAAAAAAAAAAAAAAATGGAGAAATGAAAAAAAAAAAAAAAGAAGAAAAACATGAAAAAGTGAGTAACAGGAAACTGCTTACAGATTAGAGACACAGAGCATTTACGTTTAAGGTGAGATTTATTAAAAAAGTGAAAAATGAAAAATTCTAAATTTTTGGAATGGATTCTTTTAAAAAGTAACTCTCTTTTCTCACTCAAATTTCTTATACCGTGATTAGTAACAAAGTCTACATTTCTGTCCGTAAGTCTTCTGTCTATATTTAGAACTCTAAAGAATGCAAAAATTATTATAGGAAATTACAATTTTATACAGATTCTTTTGGTTTCTGCATTCCTTATCAAATTTTTAATTAAAAGCCACGCCCACAATTGACAAAATTCAAAATTTAACCTGCAAGTTATAATTTAAAGCAAAATCTGTATTTTGTGGAAATGCCGCTCCCACAGTTTGCATATTTTTCTCTATCACTTGTTAGGTGTTAAACAACTTTCTATGTAATGAATAGTAGCGAAGGTTTTTGCAAAGTATTAGATTCCTTCAGTGGTTTAGTTGGCTAAGCTTTCATGTTAGTATTTAAAGTATTTTGGGGCGCCGGTTTCAGTCTAGCTGGGGAGCAAAGTGAAAAACAACTGTTGAATTAACTGAAACACTCCAAAATTTTTAATATTTAAATTTTAGTATATATCTATGACAGGAAAATAAGCTGAGAAATTGAAAAATAATCATAAACGAGGAATGATTGACCGCAACATAATGGAATCATCTCATCATTGGAGTTTTGAGAATCAGGAGAGAATGATGAAGCTTAATATTATTTTAAAGGATATAAAAAATATCACCTGCTCTAGTCATTAACTTTTGAAAATATGCAGTTATGTTATTGTTATAAAAGTTGTGAACTGAATAAATGCTGTAGCGAATATTTAAGAATGCTTCATAGTGGCTTTTATTACAATTCGTTGACTCTTGTATGATGAAGAATTTTAAAAGAAAAAATATTTGCATAAATGGAAAAAGTTTCTCTATAGATAAGTGTGAGCATAAATGTATTTTAAAACACGTTGACTCTGCCTACACACACACACAAACTCACGTTCATATTCATACTTCATCCATTAAAGAGGAAGTAACCAAAGAGGAGCATGCAGTATAATTATGGTAAACGCAAAGGCGCTAAGGAAAGTAAAATATGCATGCACATATATATATATATATGTGAAAAGCCAGCGTCAGTCATTGAAAAGCCATTTGCACAACGCTTCTGATGCATTTCATAATGTTCCAGAAGCTAAACAGTAAAGTGATGACAGCCCCACTAGCCATAGAAACCAAGCAACGACTGTAATCTGCAGCTACTGTAATAGAGAGTGAGATAGAGAGAGATAGAGAGAGAGAGAAAGGATAAAGAGAGAGATAGAGGTATATAGCTTATAACAAATTCTAATTTTCGCTTAGATAATATGGGTATATATAGACGCTTGTATGCATGTGTGCATTTGTGTGTATACCTTGGCATAGAATATACATTAGTGCTGGATTTGGTGTAAGTTTAGTGAGTTGAGACTTGCGCTGGTTAGCAATTTACACGTACACCACAAATTGTAGTGGAATTTGTTTCGCAATTCATTTTAACGTTTCTCCCTTAGTTTGCGTAATATTCTTGTTCTTGCATGCACTAATGTGTCTATTGTTGTTGTTGTTATTATTATTATTGTTGTTGTTGTTACTAATGCTGTAACCTCGGTTACTAGAATTGCAATTTTTTGCATTTTTTTCCGTTTGTTTTTGTAAATGTTATTGTTGTTGTTGTTGTTGCTGCTGCTGTTGAAGAGGCCAACAAATTGAGGGCGACAGGTAGAGGTGGTGGCCTCATTCATTTACGCAATCACAAACACACACACACACACGCACCAAACACCACTAAGTATGGGGCAAGCAATTTCATTCTGTTTTTTATTTTTTTTTCTATATATTTTGAAAAATCTCTATTCATAGCAACAATAACAAGCGTTTATGCATATGTATGTTTGCAACTCATACATATTGTTTTCGCTAAGAGAGATGAAAAGTATTGTATTTTAGAGTAAAACCTCTCTACGTGCTTAAGTGCGAAATACTCTGACTGGCTGACTGGATGACTGTCTGTCTAACATACTGAAATGAACATTCCCGACAATTCACAAATATAACCAAGTAAGTAATTCACTGTTCACATAACCTATCTGCGTACATACACATCCACACATCATTCATTCGAATACACTTTTACATGCCATGAACATTATTTATACAATACATATATAAACACTAACACACTTAAATATATACAGCGTGCGTATGAATTTATTTACTTCAACATGAAATATATGTAAATATGTTTTTGCTTAACTTAAGTTACGACTTATTTGTTGTTGTTGTTGTCATTTTATCTTATGTGACGAAGTATAAACACAGACAGACATACTTGTACACTTTAGATGGAGAAGTTTAAAGGTAAGGAAAGGTGCATTACTTTGATGTTTATTAAACAGGATGCCCTTCGCATAAGATGGGGAGTATACTAAGTTTGTTATTTCATTAGCAACACCCAGAAGCAAGAAGAAGCTTAATTTCCTATTTCCAAAACAAATGATTTAGAATTCGACCATTGAGCTAATAATAATGCATATTTTTTTATGCATGCCACGCCTACAATTTATTTATAATTATGCAGAGTATAAAAGATTTGCAAAAAAGTGTTTTTTACTAATTCTATAACAATTTTTTCAATTGCAAGCTTGATACGGACGTACATACATTTTTATTTATGCACGCATGTCTGTTACATAGTTGACTATAAAAATTTGGGAGATAAGATAATTATCGTTAGCTAAACATTTGCTCCTCAGTTTAAGTAAGTTTTGCCTGGACTTACGGACACTCAGAGAAGGGGAAAAAGGACACAAATGTGTATACGATCCATTCAACAAACCAAAATACACATATTAAAGGTATGCGGCGTGCGTACACACACATACACTGAACCAATTAACACGCATATAAATAAAGTTTCTCAAGCTGCCAGTAAATTGTTACTCTTGGAAGGTCATAAATTATTAATAGAGTGCAATATAAATTACAATAACATAAATTACAACAACATAAATAACAACGAAAATACCACCAACAACCAAATGATTAAAATTAAATGCCAATAAATTAAATATTTTGCAATAGTAACCAAAATTGACTGCCGTTCGTTTGACAATCATCTGGAAATTGAAAGGAAAAAACCACCATGACACCATAAAAAAACGCATGAAATTAGCTGTTCCAGCACTCAGGTGTAGCCCTTGAAAGTTGCGTTATGTTGCGCCAAAGCAAAAAACACCCGAGTACGAACACACCACACTAACAAACTGATACACAGAAAAGTAATTATACAATTTATGACAGTAGACACGCACACGCACACACACACACACACAGTCGCATAGGCGTTGTGTATGTATATTTTTTTGTTATATTGAAATTTTATACCGACCATACGGTATATAGCGCTCGTAGTGATTGTCGCTGATAATAACATCAATAGCGACTGTATGGCGTTGTACAGTTAAATTTATGCCACGAACAACAAGCACTCATAAACATAAGATTGTGCCTACATACACCAACATACTCACAATGTTTACCACATTGACTGTATCTGCAATACGAATGGATTTATATGCAAATGCAAGTGTAGGTGTATGTGCGTGGGTGATTAATATCAGCATTAATTGAATTTTATGAGTACATGTGTGAGTGCATTCAAAAGAGCCCGTATGCAGTGTACATTTTGCGGTTTTCTATTATTATGTTTTGTACATGTATCGTAAATAAATTCTTCGTTATTAATTAATTAATACATAAATTAAATACACGGGAATGCATTGAATGTGCGTGCGCGGCAGAGAGAGAGAGAGTGTAAAGATGTTTCAAACATAAAGTGAATAAAGTTGGTTTTAATATATGTATTAATATACTTATGTAATCCTTTCTTAAATATCTGCTTAACTAATTAAAAGTTAGAAAAAACTGAGCGGAGCTGAAATTAAAGATTTTTTTTAATGAAAAAGTTTATCTTAAAAGGCTTAACTGTTCCATTTATGTATATGGACACCTGTTATCTAATAATCGATTTATTTATTTAGTGATTTCTCTATTGATCGATTCTTTTATTAAAATATTCTTTTATATCTCATGAAAATAAGTTCTTATTAAAAATTTTTAACTGGGAGTGAATATTCTTCTTTAATATAATTCATATTTAGAGGACGCAATCATGGACTTTCCACACCCACTATTTATATGAACCTATGGAGAATATTTAAGATTTGTCCTAAATTAAATTTAGTTTCTTTACATTATGTTTATATAAATCTCAGTCCATAATTTAATCTATCATTGGACTCATATTTTATTCTTAGTTTATAGCCAAGTTCCTTTCTATATGTATTCATTTGTGTTTTTAAAAGTATAAACGCAAGAGAACAAGCTTTATGTGAACTTAAGTTTATAAACAGACACACACATACAAATATATAAATAACAGATCTTTGGTATGGAAAGAAGCCTCCCGCAGAGTAGAATTGTAGAAATCTCTCTACATTGAACCGTTACCACTCTATTTATGTACACATATAACTTTTTATTTATGAGAGGTTTCATTGAACACACACTTGGATGTAAAAATCAACAAAAACAAAACAAACAAACAAAAAAAAAAAAAGATGCAGGCAGGAAAAAATGCATGATTTACATGAAAATGCATGCTTGCATTTAACATTAGATATACAAGCAGCAGCGGTTATGCGTGAGAGGCCATGCGAGTGTTGGTTGATGCGAATGCACTTTTAGAATATAAAGAAGTGATTATACATGTATGCATATGCGTGTGTATGTGTGTTCGTGTGCATGTTTACCTCCAAAGCGGATGCTCTAGGACACTCATATCACCAACAACAAATGTAGTCCATTCAACTGCCTGCTGCCTACTGCTAGCTATCGTTTACGTTACGGCATGCTGTGTGTGCACACTATAGTCGCCATCAAAATGCAAGTATTTGCATATTGCATATATAAACATGCATGCATATGTAATTTAAACAACAGCAACAACAACATGTTGGTTAAGCGTCATCATCATCATCATCATTGCTGTTGTTGCTGGTGTTTTTCATATATGAATATATACTCAAACCCCTACACTTAGACACTTAGGCCTGGACACATACTCTTTATACACTTCTACACATAAACGAACAGTTGAAATGTTCACATCTATCCATCTACAGTCATCTGCCCAAAGTCCAACCACAATCGAAACGAATATGAGAAGAACATATGTATCAAGTTTAATGGAAGTTTAAAACAAGTAAAAAAGCTAAATTCGTTAAAGGTTAAAGGTAACCCTCCACAGCTATATGTACAAATAGTGGGCGCGGCAGATACACGGCGTGTATGTTTTGCGACCATGCCCATCGAGAATTTGCCTAAGTATAAATATATGTACCAAAATTTAACTTAATAGTTAAATTTTTGTGGCAGAACAATACATTTTTATGGATTGTAGGTAGCAAAAAAACTTCAAAAAATTTAGTTCAATATTTCAAAACTTACAATCGTGAGAGTGTCACCAAAAAATTGACACACGGACACACATGTCTAGGTAAGCTCCAACGTCTCCTTCTAGATATTGCAAATGGAATGACACACTTAGTATACCCTTATTCTTATGTGGAAGGTATAAAAAAAAACTTAACAATATATCCTTCAATTCTGATAATGTTTGATTTTATCTCTAACAGCTAATATTTTACAATTTTTTAGCTTAAGTGGTTAGTACCCACTTTCAAACCTCTTACAATATTTATCAAATGATCTAAAAATGAATTATAATAGAAATCAACTCCTAAATTTGTGTTATTCCGTTTACAAAATGCTTTATAAAGTAACTTAATCAGAATCAAAAATGGAGTCATGGATCCATCCATCAGTCTGCTATCGATCCTAAGAGACCACGTCTGGGGTATATATTGTCAAGGTCTCTGAAGCTTCCTTCTAATAGTTGTAAACATTTTGACAAAGTGTAAAGTGCCCCTTTCCATATATATGAAAAGATAGAAAACCTTAAGCGAAAAACTCTTCAGCCAAAGTCTAAATGCAAACAAAATGTAAACATCATTTATTTATGTATGTGTGTATATACAATATAAAGACATTTGTTTTGGAGAAATGGCAATGGCTTTCAGACAAACAACAAAAACAACAACAATGATAATCATATTATTATATTATGCATTTAATATATTTGTATGCTTACCCATACATTTACATAATAACAATACAGACAAGAGAGCTTTCATTTCCTTTTCATTTAAGCTGTATGTTGAGCACAAGTAAGATATTTTCTTTACCTATCAAGACGTGTCGTTATTAACGTTGTCAACGTTTTTGATAAATATTATGAACTTGTCTTGTATATATGTGTTAAACACTAAGAAACTTCTCTTACGGCACTATAGGCAGATGCTTTTTCAATCGTTTTTTGATAACATGATTTCAAATCGATTGCTGAAGAGAGAATTTTGGCAAATTTACAAAATGAAGTATTTGTAAATACTTAATGAAGAATTTGAAGTACAAGGAAATACTTAAAGTTTGTTTCTATTAAATAAGAATCAATAAGTTTTTGCCGCTTGATGCTAAATAATCATTAATATTTACTAAATACTTGATTCTAACATAAATAGATAAGAAAACTAAATTTGGCTTAGGTCAAGGGGGGTGTGTGGAAGGTATGAAAATCATTTTTCAATATTAAAAACTTAGTATTAAATTATAAGTATTCAGCAGTACATATATCAAATTTTAATTACCTAGAAATACTTAATATCACATTTTAAGTACTTGTATATATTTATTGTTGGACTCTACTCTTATATACTAAGGAATGTATTTTACTTGGTATTAAGTATTATCATAAGTACCATCACACACTTAATACTACATTCTAAATATTGATTGTTTTTTTTTTTTTTTCGTTTCAAAAAATTAACAATTTTGACTTTCGCCAACGAAATTTATAAGTACATGGTATATAGTAAGTAGAGCATATATACATATATAGATTATTTATTTGGTACAAACATGTTACGTTTCGATTACAACTACAACGTGAACATAATTTGATTAAATGACAAAAAAAAAAAAAAAAATAAGGATAAAAATTGTGATAGAGAGCGAACAATACCATTTCATACCATCATCATCATCATCATCGTCTAAAGTCAGTCAAGCACGCCACGACCAATACATAAATGCATATATATAAGGTTGTATATAATGAACATTTGTATGGTGTATGTAGGTATATGTGCATGGAAAAATGGCAGCATTTTTTATAGCAATATAAGTAGTTTATAGAGTTTCGAGCATGTAATGGCATTTGGTCACCGCACAAGAGGTGGTATGTACGTATGTATGAGTGTGAATGTATGTTTATGATTGTACAGACCCTGAAGTCATGTTTTCACATTGTTGTTACTGTTGCTGTTGTTCCACGTAACATTTTATAATTAATTTTTCTTGTTCAGTGGTTTTTTACAATCATCACTTTTCCTTTTTTCCGGTTATGTTACCGTTTACACCCCACACAGATAAAGCAAAATATAAAAAAAGTAAAAGAAAAAATGCATACAAGAGAGACAATTTAAAAAGCTTCCTTGTGTTTGACCACCAATGCATCAGAAATTACAACAAACAGATAAACAGAGAAGAAGAAGAAGAAGAAAAAAAGACGGAGAGAAAGAAAAGGTGACCAAACACAATGCTTCATCGTTTTATTATATGTGTGCAGACATGCATATGCATGCCCGCTTTACATAATCCGCATTTACAATATATGGCTGGTGTGCATGTACAAGTGTTGCGTATATACCGAAAAGCATCGTTGACAGCCGACATTTGCATTTTTATTCATATACGTGTGAACATCAATATTCATGGAGTAGTTGTGGCTGACTGGTCGGTCAGTTGGTTGGTCGGTTAGTTGGTTCCTTGGTTGGTCCCCTCCACAAACAAAACTTAAACTCAATGCATTTTTTGTCATACATGTACAAGACTTATCACACACACTCGCCTTAAACTCTCTCGCCTGGTAATTTGGATTGAACGACGTTTTAAAATGTTAAACTTTATCCTCACAACAGCATAACCAGGCTAGGGGGCGACTTATGTTTCATATGAAACTTTTTTTTTGTTAATTTCCACTTAAAGACTCCTCTTCCACCCCTCTCCCACTCGATCCAACAGCTATCTCCCTAGCAGGTACGCCGGTTTTGGGTTAAGACCACGTATGTATGCAGGCGTACACACTCTCAAACTGATTTGAAATTCATTTCTATGGCACACTTTACTGGTCAGCCGGCCTTTCATGTGTACCTGAAAATAAACTTTGTCTTTAGCCAGATTTATTTGAATACGCAAACATACTCAAATTCCCTCGCCTCTACGACACACTCCACTCTAAACCTTACACCTACACCCTCACACATATCCATTTTTATTGCTTTTCTTTTAGTTATAACCATCATTGCTGGTTTTTACTATAAAGTCAGAACTCATACACAATTGTGGCATTTTTTATAAGGTTTTTAACTATATCGCATAACTACACAGATAGAAAGACGTGGAGAGAGTGAGAGAGAGACAGTCAGTATAATAATATGTATAAATCCATTCCCATTCAGAGATAGTCGTGAATAGTTTCTTTGTGCTTTGTGAGATGATTTAAGCGTTTTATTTGCTGAGACTTGAACTATATTTGCGTTGTGAAATTGAAATTGAAATAAAATTGTTTGATGTCATGGCAACAGCTGTTGGAGACTGAAGAGTAGTAGTAGTAGCAGCAGAAGATTGGAGTATACACGATTTTGTTTATATAGCTGTAGTACAAATTTCCAATTACAATATTATTAAATCCATAAAGAAACGTCTCTAAAAGAAACCGTTATTAAACTATTCATAGCTCTTATAAAACTCTTTCGCCAAGAAATGTTGAAATGTCCCATTAATGGTAATAAGTGAAAAAGTTATAGGCGTTAGCTTAAATATCTTTCATATGTGAAAATAGAGGGCGTGGTAGATAGATAGATTATGCTCTCTATAGGTTATGTATTACGTTACAAATCAGATGTTGTCTCAAATACGATTTTTTGTAAATTGTGTTATACGACCACGCTTTGTGACTTTTAGAACGGTTTCTATCGATTGTGGGCGTGGATTGTAAAAATGAAAATAGAAGGGCGTGGCAGATATTTTCATTGTCGTCGTCGTCGTCATTGTTGTTGTTGTTGTTGTTTCTCATTCATCTATCCGTGCTGGTGTAGCTTAAAAATGTCTTTGTTAAAAGTTGCTACAGGCAAGTCTTATCGTGTAACTGCCGTGTTTCTGCATGTTAGCACAATTTCGCTTAAAAAATTGATATATATACATTATAGATATATAAAGCTGTTGATTCTTGGTGTTAAAATTCAATTAAAAGCAACGCCCACCATTGACAAATTGTTAAATTGCGCTCACTTATGAAAATAATCTATTAATTTAATTTTTTTATGATTAGACAACTATGTAAAAAAATAGTCTACAAAAAAGCTTTCTTGGTTTAAAATTGAACCTTTAAGGATGCGTTTTATATAGTGCAATATAAACGTAATCAAAAACCTACCATGCCACTTATAAAGGTAGAAAAAAATTGTTTCTCACTTTTAAGTAAAAAAATTTATATTTTTTATAAACCACAACTATTTTTAAAGCGGAATAATATTATAAAACGTACCACATATTATACAGACACACATAAACGCACTAACTATGCTGTTACCCACAGAGTAAACGTGTCATATTACAGACATTAAACCACTAATAACAAAATGTCAAACTAGGATCTTGCCAGTGCTATCATCACCACGACATCAATCTACAATTACTGTACTGTTGATGACATTGATGTTGCATGTGATGGTGATGGCGGTGCAAACTTCGTCATCAATATGTCTCAGTCTATAAGTTTTTATTGCAACTCATACACATCAAATCTGTCACATATGTTTTCTTACTTCAAATGCACAAGTTGACGCACACGTCTGTGATGCAAGTTACAGTTTTTTGCACAGCGTAACAGTAACAACGTGGCTGTAGAAAGGAACAAAAAAAAAAGTTTTGTTAAATTGTTAATCTTGGTTAATTTAACTGAAGGAAAAACCTGTATAGTGTTTAGCAAAGAGAGGAAACAAAAAAGAAAATGAAAGAATTTTGAATGGATTTTATGATTATGTAATGTTTTCTTCTTCGCAAACAATATATTAGAGAGGCATTACGTAAATGAATTGAAAGGAAGGGCAAAACGATTCAACGGATTCTGTCAAATTAAACTGAGTGCATATATATCACTCCGTATGTCTCCGTACTGTTGCACGATTTCAGATTCTTTATTAGCAATTGGAAATTCCCTTTGATTCTTTTTTCCAAATTTATGTAAAAGTGTGCGTATATAAAGCCCTGGCTTAAGTTAAACATGCGTGCTTTTGTTGAAATGATTTCTTACCACTTTCTCCATCCTTCTCTTTTTATAATCTACACCACATACGGGATATTAAGTTTCTGCGGATGTTTGTAACTACTGCTGAAATTATCTTTTAATTTATTTAAAATTAAAATTTAAATTGATTTAATAATTTCCTTCTGTACGTCCGTCTGACCACGTAAATTTTTTCGTGTGCTACATGTGGCTTTTTTTGAGATATTTCGATGAAATTTGATACAATAACATATTTTAGGCTAAAGAGGAGAAATTGAAAAAATGTACCAAATTAAACCTTTTTTAGAACGTGTCCCCATATAACGATTTATTATCAGGATAATCTTTCTATGACAAAAAAATCGCATTTTTAATTTTTTTTTTTTTTTTTGACAAAATTTAATGGAAAATACTTAATTAGGGTAATTATTAATTATGCCAAATTTGGACCCGATCGGACCATTTTTGGTAGCTTTCGCCATATATCGATTTAATTTGAAATAAGTCTTTATGCGACGAAAATTCGTATTTGTCAATATTTTTTGACAAAATTTGAAGGAGAGCACTTAAGTGACTTAGTAATTGGCTATACTCGATAGGATTATTTTTAAAACTTCTCCCCATATAAAGATATTTCATGAAATGACTTGTATGGTAAACTTAATCTCTAGTAGATTGCCCATCTATACCATTTTCACTTGCGTTCTGTCGTTCGTTCGTTTTCTTTAATATATTGTTCTGACTGTCATACATTTAAATTTAATTTCCTATTTTACGTATACATTCGTCTTTTGGTTTTTTTAACTCTTTCTCTTTCTCTCTGTATCTATTCATCTCTCAGTTTAATTAAAATAGGGATTCCCAGAGTTTAATCCCATAAATGAAACTTTAGTGTGTTTTTCTTTTTTTTTTTTTTTTTTTTTTTTTTGTTAAACAACAGCAACAATAAAAAATAAAAAAAAAACATTCATACAGCACAGTATGCTACGGGTGCACACACACACACACACTTAAGCAGGGGCAATGCTATAACAGTCATATGCAATAGCACTAGAAGATAAATAGCAATTTGTGGTTTTTTTGTGGTCAACCACACTTGAAAAATTATTGGCCAGCTCACTATTCATAGATAGATGGGAATAGAATGTGAGAGTAGTAGCAGATAAATCAATATAACCCTGGATTGGATTGGGTGAAAATATTCTATAAATTTTTCATTTCATTCTATTCCATTATACTTACTTTGCATTATATGTTATTGTTGGACGTTGTATGTCTTGTGTGTACGTTGCTGTGAAATTTTATATCCATTGTATTGAAAATGACGATGATGATGATGATGATGACGCTGCATACTGATGTGTTCGCAAAGCGTATAAAATGCATGATGTTATAATTTCAATTAAAAGCAGCCTTAATTTGTCCTGTGGAAGATAATCTATTTGTATAATGTAATATGTATGTATGTTCAGTGTGTGCATTTATAAAAACTTTGCAAAAAAGTTATCAGTATTGTAGAAATACGATCTACCGCCTGGTCTGGCTGTCAATTTTATCATAGAGTAATAAAAGTTCAAGTAAGTTTGTAACACAAAACGTTTTAAACATTCAGTAGAGATGAGTTCTTTGCTGTTGTTGGTAAAAAAAAAAATTCACAATTATATAAATAGCAAGTAGAAACAAGTAAGAAAACTTAATTTGGCTGCATACAGTGGGCGTGGCAGATATTACGCTCTTTACAAATGTAGAGAATACGTATCTACTTGAAAGTCGTATTTTATCTGGAGTATAGTTTTTTGTAAATTTTGTTCGCGTCTACTATTTGACCATGCCCATTTTTGGCACATGAATGAATAGATAACTATATATATGCATACTGAATTTCAAGTTCATAGTTCAATTTTTGTGGCAGACATAAATATTTTTGTAAATTATGTGCGTGTGTATTTTCCGAATACGTCCGTTTTTGGCACATCGACGGATAGATTATAATTAAATAGGCACACCAAATTTCAATTTAATAACTCAACTTTTGGGGCCAAAAGAGAGATTTTTATCGATTATGGGCGTGGCTCTCAAAAAGTTTTGTTTAATTTACAAAAATTTTTTTTTGTGCTAAATTCAAAGAGACAGTTAATATAAATATAATATATAAATATTAATATTAACGTTGTAGTTAAGTATATGCCACACCCACTGATTCGATTTCTATTTATATCAAACCCGCGATCTTCTGCACTTAGTATAAAGTTGTTTTTTACTTGCTTTAAGTAAGTAAAAGAAGTTTTCTTGATATAAAGTTTTCATCTAAATAATGGGTCTTCCTGTAATATGAGAAACATTACAATTTACACTATTTTCAATAAATATCTTTTCTAAGACTAAAATGAAACCTTGATTTGAATTATCATTGAGTAATGATTACATAGGTTGAACACATCACAATTCATGGCCGAAAAGATAAGTAATTAAATTTTATTAAAAAGCCATCTATGCCATGGTGCACCTCAGCAAAAATTTTATACAATAATTTCATAATTTTTAGTTTTTTTTATAATTAATTATTATAATTGATTGTCCATTTTATACATGTCCGATTCCTCTTTGAATTCCTGGGAGATTTTTCCAACATTTGCGTTAAACTTTAATTTATTTAAAAAAAAAAAAAAGTTTTTCAAACAAATTTTGTCTTGTATGCAATAATAAATATAAAAGTAAAGAGGATAAGAGAGAGAGAGAGAGAGAGAGAGAGAGGAATTAACAAAACGTATGGTTTTATAGAATGTGGTTTATATATATATATATATTCCTACTGGTTCGTAATATGCAGGCATCAGCATTTTATGTAAAGTTATACCGACTTAGTATTTTGACACCATCTTAAAATACCCAAAAGATTTAATTTAAATTCATTTTAATGTGTCTGTAAGAGGGTGAATATATGCGTGTATATGTATGCATATATGTGTGTGTGTGTGCCTTTGCAAGTTTTGTAACTTTTCAATTCTTAAATGCCAGTTACTGCTAGCCAAGTGGTTTCCAAGCAATCGAGCAAATGAATGAGAACAGAATACAGCTGAACTTTCCCTACACACTGCTTTACACTAAACAAACATACATACACTCAGCAAACTAGGTATGCTGGTTGTAAAAATTAAACTTAAACAACGTTGTTGTTGTTGTTTTTATTATTATTATTGTATTTTGTTTGTTGTTGTGTATTCATAGCACGTCCATTTACTGGCAAACGTTTAAATCCCTTTTTTTGGGGCTTTAGTGTTCTGTTGTGTTTCGTAGTTAGTGTTGCTGTTGCTGTTGCTGCTGCTACTGTTGTTATCGTTATTGTTGTTGTTTTTGTACAATCTAACAAAAAAAGGTGTGGTTTAATGATATAAGAACGATTCTGTTGGTTTGTATATATATGTGTGTGTGTGTGTAAGTCTGTGACAGTATATTCAGCATTTTATGCCTAATCACAGATTAAGTCGTTCCAGCTAGAACATAAACTTTCCAAATTCATGGTGTATTAAAACATACCTTATAAGTATGTATATATGTGTGTACAAATATGCAAAAAGGCTACACACTACTGTTATTTGGCCTTCAAACTTATCTTCATTAATTCAAGTCTTAGTTGGGTACGTGGGTGTGGTGGTGTTTATTTTGTATAAAGTATTCTTGTGATTGCTCCTTAATTAAAATACTCGCATTTTCAATAAAATTGTGGTTTGTTAGCTATGGTTGGAAATCATCTTCAACTCGTTTAAGTATGAGTGTGGATTGGCGTAGAGTGGCATTATATTGCCTTTTACATGCCATCCTCTATATATGGTAACCATGTATACAAGTATAAACTTTATTATAATTTCATGAAAGTTAAACGAACATCTGGATGGCTGAGACTAGAGCTGTGGCTCTAGCTCTTATACTGACTTTTGATATCTAGGATTTATTAACGTATATACCAACGTTAATAAATCCTACATATGAAAAGGCGGATGTAGCAATGTTGATGCGTGTGTGTTTGTGTGTATAGGTAGGTAGGTACTGGTTGGCAGCAGTGATTTTGTATTAAAAATTATTGCCACATAAGCATTATGAATGAGTTGCTAAGTTGCAGCAACACTTGCTGTTGCGCCATTCCTATCCTAGTAACATATCAGACTTTCCGCGTGTGAGCGTTGTAGTTAGTAGCTGTTTATATAACTGTTTTCCCCATAGTAAATATATTTATACCCTACACACAATACACTATTATATGCTAAGTTTATCATTACATTTGCAACAATTAGAAGGAGCAGTAAGAGACTCTATAGTAAATTCTTGATTAGCATTAAAAGCTGAGTTAATGGAGACATATCTGTCTGTATGTGTCGGTGTGTCTTTGTGTGAGTATACCAACTGATCGTCGTACATTTTGAGATAATAGGCTGAAATTTTTCACAGACATTTCTGGTTTTTTCATATTGATCGCTAATTAAATTAAGTAAAGTTGACTAAGAGCCACCCTTACAATCGATACAAATTGATATATCAACCACAAAAATTGAGTAATGATATTAAAATCTAGTACATATATTTATAATAACTTCATTCATTAATATGATATACGCCCACAATCGACAAAGAAGTATATATCTGTAACAAAAATTTACCCATTAAGTTGGGAATTTGTAATACTCATTTTATATTAACCCATGCATTGATTTGCCAAAAATGGGGGCGTGGCCGAATAACATACGCGCTTACAATTTACAAAAGAACATATTCATAGTAAATGTCGACTTGCAGGCTGATAAGTATACGTATGAATACATGCACTTCTGCCATGCCCACTAGTTGCATGTAGGGTGTAGGGTGTGTTTGTAGGGTGTTTAAGATTTGGCCTAAGCCAAATTTTAGCTTTCTTACTTGTTCAATTGTTTTTTGTTTTTGTAGTTGTTGTGTTTGTACAAAAATTTGAGTCTTTAATTATTCAAGCTTTTCGTTTTTTTTTTTCATTGTGCTTTCTCTCTCTCTCTCTCTCTCTCTTTCTGTTATTCATTTTGCGATTTACAACCGTTTGCTTTTTTGCTGAGTTTTCCAAAACCTTACAAAAAAAAAAAAAAAACGGCCAGTTATGCGAGGCAATAAGCTAAATGAATAACTGACTTACATACACAGTGGCTGTGACTGCTAACTATTGCTGCCCATGCCGCTGCATTACATACATTCCTCAGTTCATTTATTCATTTATGCATTACACCCACCTACACTCACTGTACACGGTAGTGTATGCATAGTATGTATGTGTCTTTTATGCCTTTGGTTTACTCTGTTGTATATACCTTCCGGTTTCCCGTGAAACGCGGGCGTTTCCCCTCGTCCTTGCCCTTGCCCTCACCCTTTCTCTGCAACCCCACCTCTTACTTCGACAGCCTGCACAATTTCATGTTTATATTTCATATCTTGTTAAAAATATTATGAGCATTTGTTTGCTCTCATGAACGCACACGATTCCAGAGAGTATAATCGTCATCCCTATACGATACATATGTCATAACATGTATGGAGGTACGTACGGATACCTAGGAATGTTATATAAATTTTTTATATGTTTTATTTTTTGAGATAGTTGTTGTAGTTGGTGTTGTAACATTTTTTCATATCGTCCTACACGTATATAAGTTTTTCACTTAAATCTCCAAACACACAAGTGCCGAATTATGTCTGAGTGGTGTAATCATGCAGGCCCAACAAAAGCGTTTACATACATCGCGTTCAACCTAATGTACACGGCGCGTACGAAAGTCACATAGACGCTCCTTTCAGTGTTTGCACTGAAAATGACTTCTATTTTGCCATTTTTCGGTCCCAAAATTGTAATTCTAAACCATACATAGCAATTATTTTTAAGAAAAAGTTTTTTGGAAATTTTTTTTTTGAAAATCCTTTTTCAAATGAGAAGTTTTAGCTGGAAGTTTCTTCAGTGATTTTTTTTGTGTCCATTGCTGCCTCCTAAAGGAATTTCTTTCAGTGTTAAGAGTATGGAATAATAAAATACACTTTCAGGACAAATCTTCTAAGAAAAGTAATTTTCATATCTAACGTCATTGCATGGTTTTCTTTTGTTTTTATTATAAGTAAAAATTACTATTGTTGGGAAAATTAAATTGTTCTCATCATTTCGTGAGAACAAAAGTTAATAATCTAAGTGAAATGTATGTTTGTAAAAAATTAAGGGGCAGCAGTCGAAGCAACTGTAGTAACAGCAGCACCAATAAAAAACAAAATAACAAAAAAGAATAAGAAGAAGAACTACAGGAGCAGCAACGACAACCATGAAGAGCAGCAAGAAGAAGAAAACAAAAACAATAATAAACAACAACAACAACAAATCTGACTATAGCTTAGGAAAAATCTAGTATGAACTCTTAGAATAATAGAAGGCATGGTTTGTCTTAAGTAACGTCCATTTCTATCGACTATTACAGTATACTGCAATATTCATCTCAACGGTCGAATACTGCTCCAAAAGGTTTATTTTGTTTGTTAATTGTGGACGTACATGCAATTGAATTTCTACCACATAAATATTTAACCAAATGGTTTTAAAATGTTTTTCTGAAGTTTTCTTTTATACCAATTTCTGTTCATCGATAATTTCTTAAAACAAAAGTTGATTCAAAATCAAAAATGAATGAAAAAAAAAAATTAATTTTTATGCATAAAAGTTTTTTTGAAAGAAAACCTTTCTCTAAATTATGTATTCCACTCGGCATTTCCTTAATATTTAATAGTCTAACAAACCATTGAACCATACCAGAGAGATAAGCCTTCTACGTTTCCGATATCATTTTGTCGAAGTCTTAGTCAGTATTGAACACTTTTGGTATATAAATGAAGAAATTAACTAAAAAAACTTTGTGTACAGTATGTGCTGAAGTCTGTACGTTTTTTTCATGTACGTTTTGTGAAATGTTTTACACTAATTAAAATTCGTTTTAAGCCTACACCTTCTTACACAAAATTCACATTTTTTTTTTTTTTTGTAAGGTTTCCTTTTCATTGCATTCCATTTCGGTTGTTATATGCGTTTGTGTGTTTATGTATGTGGGTATATTTGAAAAGGATTTTTCGAATCGATATAATGATGCGTGTGTATGTGTGTCAGTTTTCTGTTTCATTTTGTATGCAAGTAGTTTTTGTTATAGTTGTAACATGTGTTTGGCATTTTGAACTTTTACAATTCCGTATAAAGCGGCCAGTTGTAAATGTATCTTGGAACAATTTACAGAAATTTGCAACTCTTGTAAGAAAGTAGCAGAAAAAATCTCTTAGTTTGTAAACAACTGTGCATGTAGTCGTACCGTATCACCTTAAAATGCTCTTCTTTATCGTTATTGCTGTTGTTGTTGTGCTTGTTGTTTGTTTGTGAATCTTCTACTTCTTATGCTCTTGTGGTTTTTCCTTTTTTTTTTTTTTCTGATTCTGAGGTTTTCACGATACTTATAAATTTTATCCAATGTTAGCATACTTTCACATCACATCATATCCCACACACATTACACGTACAAATGAAGACATTTTGTGCTAAATTGTACACATACTCAATACACGCTTACCCATGCCGTACATATGTGCGGGTGTTATGTAAAAGAGTGAAAAAAAATTCAAATTGATTTTCAGTGTCTTCAGCAGATAACAACGATGGCTGGATTTAAAATTTAAATTGTTACTTTGCAAGCTGCCTCGTTGTCCTGCCCACCCACCCATCGCATCATCCAAAAATGTAATGTTTGTATATCTGTGTATGCGTGCGTGCGCTTAAAGCCCAGATGCAATATATTAAATGGATATCAATGAACAGTAAATATACATTATGCCTTAATCCTATTGCATTACATTTAAAATGTCTCCATTCCTCAACATTTACAACACACACAGTGCACTCATTGCCGCTTCTCTTATGGTAGTTAAGTTAAGCATGAAAGGGTGGTAACTCTAGGGCTTTATTATGCACACAATGCACATTTTCAAAACATGCATACATTTATGTAGATATTTGTAATCGAGATGGAAAATATTCTCTTGAAAATAAAGCTTTTGCATCTGTTCTCGGTAAGATAAACTCAATTTTCAGTATTTTGAAAAAAAACAAAAACAAGTACAAAAACTATCTTTCATTTAGGTGAAATTATAAATACCCTGCACGTTAATATACAAACAGTGGACATGGCAGGTGCATAATTACCCCCTCTAAAATCGCAAGCTGATATTACATTACTGAAGCCCATCAGCAACTCTAAAGCCTTCTTTTGGGTGCTTCAAATAGAACGTTCAACTTAGTATACCCTTCTTCTTATGTTTAGGGTATTAAAAGAAAAACTGAATATATAATATAAGGAAATGGTACATAAAAGATTAGTAATAGTAAGATTTAATAGAATAAATGAAAGTAATTGTAAAACAAATGAAGGGAAATGTTAAAAGCAGCCTACTGGAGAAGAACTATAAAGACTTAATTCTCTTCAAATATATATAATAAGGAGTTATAAGGCTTAAAAACAAATGTGGCACATCATCCAAATTCATAGACATCAAAATCCACGACGTTTTAAAAAAGTCCGTACATCCAAGTTTTGTTTGATTGTTTGTTTTTTGTTCTTTCTGCATTGAAAATGAAAAAGAAAGAAAACCAAATTTTGGCCAAATCTTAAATAACGTTTATGTGTATAAAAATAGTGGACGTGAGACGCCCTTTAATAGTGGATTTATTATGCATTAATTTGAAAATCTACTTTTAATCTGACATTTTTTTAAATTATAGGCGTATACTTTATTGAATCACAGTCGCAAATATTAAGATAATTAATAATGTCACTAGATTACTATTTAAATTAAGCCAAATCGATCAAGTGCCATGCCTACTATAAACGAAAATCTACATTTTAGTCACCAAAAATGAGCTGTGAGCCGATAGGCCCACAATGTACGAAAAACTATACTTAGAGGTTATTATATAATATAAAAATGAGAAATAAGCCACGCCCACATGTTACATGTATATATAAAAGGGTATTTAAAATTTTGACAAGCACATAGTTTACACGAAAACCCCATTTTTCAACGATAGTCTGCTTTGAATTTTCAAGGGAGATAAAAATCCAATGGGTGCGCTTAAAGCCCAACAATATTTTGATTAAATATATTCCAAAAAATTTTATATCCTCTTTTGTATGTATTGAGAAATCAATAGAAAGTTTTGTATGTTTAAAAATTTAAGAGGACTGTCTCCCTCCCTCTCCTCAACTAGGTGGCTGAAGTTTAGATTTAAGAATATAACTAAAAATAGTTTAAAAAGCCTTGAACGCCTTCACTGCTTGTTGTAGGATTAATAATGATAATAATAATAATGATAATCAATTTAAAAAGCTATCAACACACAATCAATCGATCAAACGATAATAAATATATAATTATCCAAACGCAACAACAACAACAGCTGCAGATATTAAAAAAATTAATCGATAATAATTAAGCGTTGTTTTTAGTTTTATACATTTAATCTGTTTCTGTTATTTTTTCACTCAGGCATTTATACTGTCTGTCACTCAGGAGAAGTGAAGTTTAATGGTTTTGACTGATACCAACTGAATACCATGAAAGAATTGAATTTATATACACTCACACTTAACTTAATGATATTATATACCATTTGTCATATCTTCTGTGTTGGCTTCCTCTCTGAAGAAAGAGAGAGAAGAGTGTTATCTGTCGGTTTGTTTGTCCTGCCATACTGCCGCTTTGTTATTTTAGTCCTTTTCATATAAATTTCAAATAAAGTAAAGGAAACCTTTTCCGTTGAATATGTACCGAAAGTAATATCATGCGACTGCAACTACATAGAGCACAGTTGACAAACATTCAGGCGCACATATGTTTGCAGCGCTTGGAAAACTTTTCCCATTAACATTAAATAACTGATAATGATGGCTTTTGCGCGACACTCCAAATGACTTTGGCATACTCTAAGCAATAGCAATAACAACAGAAGCAACTATGACAGCGAACTGTGTCTGTACAATTTTACATACATATGAGAGAGGGCGTACGTACGTATACGGGAAAATGGAAAACTTCACGGTGATGGAACATGGTTAAAAATATATACATGTATGTACGTATATTGTATGTAAGAGTTAGTTTAGGTTTATTTTGTTTTTAGTCGATTCATTGATTCCATCGTTTAGGAATGAAGGACAAACCAAACCAAACAAAATAGAACGGAATAGAGCCAAAAAAAAATTATAGAAACAAGTAAAACTTTTTCTTTACGTTTTTATAACATTGTTGTTGTTGCTTTTTTTAATTTTTCATTTTTTTAAAATTTTTTATTTATACTTTATTTTAGTTATTTTGAAAAGTGTTCATTAAAAATTGATGGCAAATTGAAAGACCAAGATTAAAACAACACAATGATAGAATGAGATAGAGAGTTAGGGGGAAATTGGAGTTTGTGAGTGTGAGTTTCAGGAAAAGTATAAATTTAAAATGACATTTAATGAGTGGACAGCGATAATTAATAATAATTTATTGTCATCATCATTATCTTATGAAACTTAACTATTAGCAGAAATTTTAGAAAATTTAATAGATTTTGAATTTGTACAGAGTATTGCATAACCATTGTATTTAATTCATGATGAAAGTTATGAAGATTTATGATATAATTTGTAATCATATTCAGCTAAAATATGTTCACTAATAAATCAATTCCAATTAATACAAGAAATTAACATTTACAGCTTACGTGGCGTATGAGTAATATTGACACAACATATTATTGTATTACATATAAATTATTATAATTCCCACAAAATCCTTCATTCAATCACTTTTACTTAATTATAGGTTAAATGAAAACAAATGTAGGTTAATATGGATTCGTCTGATTGGTAAACTACAAAACTTTGCTTAAATACAGCAAACTCAGCAACACATAATACACCTGAAAACAGAAAAAAATTAATTTAATAAAAGAAAAAAAAAAAAAAATTAATTCTAGCTAAAGGCAAATCTTAAACACTCTTTACATTCATAATGGGTGTGACATGTTGTCGATTAAGGACTATAGTTTATGTATTATGCATCAACTTGGATTTGTTTTTACTAGTTTTACGCTGAATATTTTTTTTTTTGTGAATCATGAAAAAGCCTGTTACTCAACCACGCCTATTTTAAATACGCCAATGTTTAGGGTAATTATAAATAATTATTTAAATAAGGTTTTTGATTTTTGTGGGGTTGGATTGACACCTAATTACGTCTTTTAATAGTGTGTCAACTTTTATTAACTTCAATGTAAGATTCTGAGCTAAATAAGATTTTTTGAATATTGTAGGCTTGCTTGTTATCCAACCACGCCCATTTTAGGTGCGCAGAAAGGCTCAAAGCGTGATATTGTATATTTTTTGGAGGTGTAGCTTACCTTTTTCTGGTACTAACAAATATTTGAACAAAACCAATGTCTCCCTCATACCTTTATGGGTATAAACGTATATATTATAATTGACTCGTAAATTTAATCAAGTACACTGACTCCCGCACCTCTTAACTGTACTGACCTGTAGTGACCTGTTTTACCCAATAGCTGCAGCAGCAGCAGCAGCAACATCACTTAAATGGTGATTGACATTTAAGAAACAAAAACTCATTTATTTGGCAATTAACGTCAATGAAATTATTAAGTGATTAATGAGCAGGAGAAGAAACCACGGCCAAAAACAAAAACGAAAGAAAAAAATATTTGGCTTACTACTGCAAATATAACAATTGCAACAACCGCATTAACGACCAACAGCAACAGCAACGACTACAATAACAAAGTAGATAAAATGACAGAGAATAAAGTGCAAAATAATTAAACATATTTTGTATTCTGATAAAAATGATTGGGGCGTTAAGTGCAAGCAGAACTGAGAGAGCTGGGCTGTGTTGTGGTAATTTTGTATGAAAGTATTGTATGAAAATTTGTTGGGAGGTCAAACTGCTATTTATGTTGTTATATCCGGTTAAAGGACATTGTTATCGTTATTGGTGCTGTTGTGTTGTTGTGTGTTTTTTGTACATGTTAGTAACCAGTTGTCATGCTGTTACCAAATGAACAAGTATTCAATTTTTTAATTACATGTACATGCTTTTCAAGTGGTTCTGAAAGGACATTTTTAGGAATACGAAAGTCTAGCGTTTACAGGAATTCTGTAGATTTTTAAGGATTTTTCAAGAATCGTTTTTAATACCATTACTCGAAATGGTATTCGGATAAATAAAAATTATACTTGGTTTAGAAAATATATTATATATATATTTTTACAAAAATTGTAGGCGTGGCATATGTACAATTGCATTCTATATTTAAAAAAAAACTGTACTGTATACTCCAGCGATATAATTCTTTACCAAATCAGTAAATTTTTATTAATTAGAGGCGTGGCATACGTACAATTATGCTATTTTTCTTCAATATAAGGATTAATTCAGTTAATGATTAAGGCAGGATTCTAAACGAATTTATTATAATTTTTTTTTTTTTTGTAAAACGGCGTTTTTGTTATCCGCCCCTTTTAAAAATTTCCAATGGTGTAGAGTATAACCATAAATGTGTATACTTACCTAATTTTAAATTTCTTTGCTTAATTTTTTGTGCTTTTAAAAAGCTTTTATCAATTAGGGGCGTGGCATTTAACTGATTTTGTCCAATTCAAAGAAGAACCTTAATGCAGAAACTCTGTCAGTTCGTTATCTTCAATACCAGTACCAATAAGAGATGAATGTACGGACTGACATAATTATATAAAACTTTTGGGTATTTCTAGTAAAGTAATACATTAAGTGTACCCCTCAACTTGTATGTGGTATGAATGCCCTATTTAAGTAGACAACAACAACAGTAACAACAACAATAACATCAACTACAACATATCATTAATTGTAGTGGGAATATACAATTAATGAAAACGCATAATAAAATCATAATGAAAAACAACCAGCTAGTCAAACCCATTTTTTGTTACACAGAAAAGTACGTAAATACGTTCAAACATTTACCTATACGCATACACATACTTATTAGCGCGTACAGGAAAATATGTTTAAATCACTATATACTCCATGCAGGCATTTTATATTCAGTCACCTCAATTACATACAGTATAAAACCACCGCCAATCAACTATGCTATACAGCAAAGAGAAAGAACATTTATATAAAACAAAACAAAACAGAAAAAAAAAAAAGAATACCAAAAGCAACACAAGTGAAATAAGCACTTATCCAGGGTCATTTATATGATACATTTTCAATTTGAATTACAACCGTTAGTGAGGTATAAATTATTTCTCTTATACACCCAGTCGCCCCATTCAACGTATTATCGTCAATGCCAGCAACCACATTATGTACAATTTAATGGGCAGAAACTGTTTTTGTCATTTATTAACGGTAACAATGACAATGTAACGGATGATATATAAAATGTAAACAATGAATAAAAGCAAAACCACTGAGAGAGACAGAGAGAGAGAGAGAGAGAGAGAGAGAGAGAACTTAATAAATGATGAGAATTATTTAGTATTTATTGGTAGATATAAAATATATTTAATTATAAGGATGTCAATTATGTTAAAAACAAAAAAAAAAACAAAAAAATTAAAAAACAAGAACAAGAAAAAATGGACAGCAAAGAGTGTAATGGAGAGAAGTACTTAAAAAAAGCCATAAATAGTCACATCATTTAAGAAATTTGACTGCCTTCACGAACTCAGACAAATAAATAATTATAGCTTAAAATCGAATAAATTCATACAACTTATACGTTTATACTTATGCATACACAATTATGCATACACTCACTTCCTTTTGTACCCTCCACTTTTATGCTTTGAGAATATATTAAGTACTGTTATTAGGCCTCGCCATTAATTTATATACAACTATACTGTAAAAGTCGACTTACAAGCTGATACATATCAGCTTATTAGATAGTCTAATCATGAAGTTGCCACGCCCACTATTTTTTATGGAGGATATTTAAGATTTATTCTAAACTCTATTTACTATTTTTACTTGTTTTTTTTTTTTTTTTTTAATAGTATGCACAGTTAAGAGAGAAGAAACTGAAGGGTTTACTTTAAATTTATTTATTGAAGCTGCAGTTGTTTGTTACAATTTTATATGTAAAATAAATTTTTTTTTTTACTTCTTATAACCAACAACCATAACATTCTACAAAAGTCATAAAGCTTATAAAAACAAAAAAAAAAAAAAGCGACATCAAAAAAACACCTCCTTCTGTAGGAATATGGTTTTTAAGGAAGACAGTGTAAATAATAGCTTATATTGTGGCCGTTACATGGCTTTGAAGGCCCACCAAGATTTATGAGAACATATTTTTTTTTTATTAAAAAATATATAAAGCATCAGCTCTAAAAACCATGCAATAGTTCCTTTTATGGTTTGCCTCTGACACAACCACAATACAACAATTCGTATGCGACATTTCATTCCCATTCCAATTCTCATTCCTTCATTTCTTTTGCTTGATTGCCACAATTTATATTCGTCGTTGTGGTCATTGTTGTGATTTTTTGGGTGTTGATGCATAAGCTAGAAAGGTTATTGAATTGCTGTGTGTATGGGGTAGTATTCTGAACAACACATATTGTGCACAACATATGCCGCACTGCGTTACAAACTACATATTATTAATATTGAAGGAAATAGATCATAAATTTCATGTGGTACATGTTTTAAGATCGTTTTTATATTCTAGAATCGAAATTGAAATAGTGTTCACCTTTAAGTGAAATATTTAATTATTTGTATTTTTAGTAAGCATCAAATCAACTGGGTTTTGAAATATAAGGAACCAAGATCTAATTGTGGGAATTATATTAGCAATAATTTATTTATATAACAATCATCTATTATTTAGAATAAATATATATATATATATATATATCATGCGATTTTTCATATCCGAAGGGGGGGGGTGGTATTATTATTAGGAGCGTAAACTGTGAAATGTTAGGATAAAAAAAATTTTATTCAATACGCAGATGTTAATTTCAATAATTGAGAACCACATCTTTAATAAAATATTTTTAAAAGTTATAAAAATTCAGCGATGAAGTTTAAACATTTAAAATTAGCCAACTTTTTCTTAGAAAATGGGCGTGGTTATAAAATTTTATTATAAATTTTTTCCATTTAGCAGAAATGAAGTTAAAATATTATACGTACATTTATTTAAAATTAAATCTCTCTATATAAAAAATCCATGGCCCTAAATAAATTAAATTTAATTCAGATTTTAACTGTGTAGAATAATTGTACCAAAAAGTTTGCTCGTTTTCTATAAATTTATTAACATAAACAGACCCCTCCCACATATACCTTAAAATAAAAAGTTTTCGATACATATCAAGTCCTTAAAATTCTTACACATATTTAAAACTAGCCCTTATGGAGCAAATGTAACCGTTTATATATGACATTTGTATTCATTTAAAAAGAAAATATATCATGACATTTTTTATATACGTACATTTTTTGAGATTTCCTATGTAAGTATATTGATGCTATATAATCTATTATACAATAAAAATTAGATGGGGCTTAATTTCATGTAAATTTTTAAAGCAAAAATCTATCAAATTATGTTTTAACACGATATAGATAGATGGACACAGATTCGGAGTGGAAACTTTTTTATTTAACATAAATATATTTTGAAAAATGGAAGGTTGTTGGTGCGATTCAATACATTTTGCAATAGAAATTAGTTTTCATAAATTGAAATTACCAATCTTTTATATTCACTACAGTGATTGATCAAATCCTTACACGTTTATATCTCTTATACTCATAAAAAACTTTTCTTCTTTTCTTGTTGCAGATTGAAGATGCTATGCTTATGTTTGATAAGCAAACAAATCGACACAGAGGTGAGTTGTAAAACCTATCATTTTATAGATGCCATGAATATATTTTGGATACTTTTACGTTTCTTTACCTTCTTCCACCATAACCTTATGATTATTTTCTTATTCCCTTACAAATTCTAAAAACTGAGGATGTAGAACTGCAACTATTATTAAATACTTTACCAAAGTTGAACAAAGTTTTCTTATATTATCTATAATAATAAAAACAATAACAAAACAGTTTCTTCACAATAACAATCTTTAGAATTGTAAATTTTAATATTTATAATGAATATAATTTGCAAATATTTTCATTAAGATTTAACTTATAAAATGTCACATTAACTTGGGGAGAAAATCAATATAATTTTTTTTACACACTTTTTTGTGTTTACATTACAAAATTTGTATAACTAGTAAAGATGGATTTTATTTGTATAACAAATATAAGATGGGGAGAATAAGATAGCCATACAAAAACTACAACAAATTCTTTTCAATAACAAATAACAAAACAACAACAAAAACAGCATATTAATAAGTAGTAAAGTACGTAAGTGAGGGGAATAAAAAGTAGAAAAAAAAAAAAACATATAAAACAAGTTGGAATATGCTGATGAAGAGGAAGAAGAAAAACTTTGCAAATATGTAAATCAATTACTCTATATGTACATGTATCAAGGAAAACGATTTGTGTGTTGTAACCAACAAAAAGTTAAGAAAAATGAAATAAATGGTGAGACAACAAGAGGGGGACATATATACAAAGAAACCCTAATACTCCAGCACATTATGGCATTAGGTAAATAAGTCAATGTTGAGTCACAAGAGACCAGAAAAACTAACTCTGTTAACTTTTGAACCACAAGTTTTAATAAAATATATGAAACGTAGAAGAAAATGAAAAAAAAATTGTAGAAGAATCTTAAAAACTCTTTAATTTAATATACTACGTGGGGGCGTGGCAGGTATCTTATACTACATTATTTTCTAATTAAATAAAATTTATAAATCGGATTATACAACATGTAATTAAATTTTTTTTGATTGTAAGTGTGGCCCTTAATCGATTCGACCCAAAATAGTTTTCTGCATACAGAAACAATATTTCAGTTCAATATCTCGAAATGAACGACTTGAGAGTGCCAATAACAGACAGACATCTGGACATACAGATGGACATGTCTAAATTAATTCAAATTTATATTACTTCTTAATAATATAGATTCTGTGATGCCTCTGATGATGCAAAAGGAATGACAAACTCAGTATACCGCCCCATTTTACATGGAGGGCATACAAATATAAAACAACAGGCATAGTAAAGTAATATTTTCTCTTCTTATTGTAGATTTGTACACTACGTATAAATAAATAAATATATCCTTGTGGTTTCTTTTGGAAACTTTCATATATCACTTACATTATGGTCTAGTGTTATATTTTACTAAAAACTGTCAAGTGGTGTCAAATTTTTTTCTCCTCTTTTTTACAAAACGTAACTAAATTTAAAAAAATTATAAAAAAATTAAAATGAAGAGTGATGGCAAAGAGAAGAATGATATAAAACATATATAATAAAAAATAGAAGAACAGGCAAAGGGTGTGGTATGGAATGACAGATTTGTTCGTGAATATTTATTTATTTATTAATTTATTTAAATTGGTAATTTAGAACTTATGCAATTTTTATAAAATAATTAATATAATTATAGAAAAAGAAGAAAATTGCAGTAACATTCACAATAAAAAATTATTAAATTTTATAAAAATTATTAATAAATAATTTATTATAAATTTAAAGAATAACACGTTGCAAGAACAATAACAACAAACTAATAAAAAGACATCTTAAAAATTAAAAGTAAAACATAAATAATTTATATAACTAAAGAATAAAATGCATTAATAACATTTTTGCTATTAAAAAAAATTTAAAAATTTCATTAAAGAAAAGAAAATAATTGCAATAACAACAACAAAAAAGTTTAAATATATTGGCATCTTAAAAACTAAAAAATTATTTATATAATTAAAAAACAAAAAAAATTACATAAAAAATTATAAAAAATTAATAAATTAAAGAAATAAAAAATTCCAAAAACAACAAAAATAAAAAATTTATATATAAAAAACAAAACAAAATATACATTTTAAAACATAATTAAATTAAAGAAATAAATTTTAAATTAAAAAAATAAATATTCCAAACAAATAGCAAATATATATTTTGCCAATACATTTTATTATTTGGTAAAAACAACCAATGGTTTCTAAAGGTAAATACGAATTGTGTACATTATAAGGGATGTAAGTAATCAAGTATCTGCCACGGTTATTAATTTTTTTTAATTAGTAATTTTCTAAACAAATTTATATAGAAGTCAAATAATTTCATTACAACACCGTACAATTATTCTATACGGCCACTAATAAAAATTATTTGTATATCATCGGCTAAGAAAAAAAAAAAAAAAAAAAAATTAAAAAACAGCGAATATGCTTTTTTTTGTTTTAATAGTAAAACAATAGCGTAGCGGTTTAAGGAAAAAATAACTAAAACGGTAGTTTGTTTCTTTTCGGCCAATCATAACACAATTCCCAAAGTCACAAATCTTCTACACGACAAAGTTAATAAACGAAAAATATTGGTGTGTTTTTCTTCTTCTTCTATATATCTGACTACTCCAAAATCAGCACACGTGTATTGACTAAAGATATACTCAAACAAGGAGTGGGCGAGAGAGAGAGAGAGATGGAGAAGGGAAAAACATTGATTTGGGTGTTTGGCGCCACATTTTTGTTTACATTATTGGAGTTTATGGTGTCACCGCGGCGAGACACAATGCAACCAATAATATAGTTAATGCAAACACACACACACATACACTTAAATGCCGACATAACTGACAATGGCAACCAGCATCATTTTGATATATGGATCGAGTACCCAAACACACGGCAGTGCTTTTTTTTTTCTTAAACATTCTTCCATTATAATATTATTGGACAAAAGTAGTAACCGTGGAGTAAAAGCAACAAAAATAACAAAAACAACAATTACATGATTATTGTGATGCAAAAAGACGAAATAAATATAACTGAAATGGGAAAAAGAGTAAAAAAAAAAACAAAAACATTTCATTAAAATCAATTTCGTGTAATTTATTTGAAAATATTTCTTCTTAAAGAACTTTCAAGAAGAAGTGCTTCTAAAAAGAAGAAAGGAAGAGAAATAAAAAAAAGCATAAGCTTATAACAACGTTCTTCTTTACTTCATTAATTCGGGGATTCTGGTTCAATAAGCTTTCGAGAAATTTAATTTAAAGACTCCACAAAGTTGTGAAATTTCTGAATCGACATGACTATCTGTCTGTCTGTGTTTTAGGGGAATGCTCATATTCGTAAACTGTGAGATTTTGAGCTGAAATTTTGTTTAAGCATTAAGGATTCTGAAAGCCGGTTTCTTTTGAAAGTGGTCGAAGTGGTTAATTATAAGTAGAGCATCTGTTAAGGTTTTAAGAAAATCTTAGATCCCGATAACCGAGTATCAACGATTTGCCCTCTTTCGAAGTCTGAGAGGTCAGCGATTTCACCGATCTCTTGTTTGAACCGTCGGAGAACAAAGCGCAGAACATACTGATGGCACGTAAACTGTGCAACACAAACGCGTTGTAATTGTGCAGCAATACGTGCGGTGTTTATATTATTTTATCCATTCTCTGTACATTACTATTAGAAGGCTGCCACGCCCACACGTAGATGGGGAGAATATTTAAGATTTGGTCTAAACCAAATTTAGGTTTTTTTACTTGTTTTTCTTTTCAATCACTTGTACATCTCTGTCAATGTTGACGTAATAATAATCAAATCTTTGAGATCCTATATCTACCTATGTCTTTCTCTGTTTACCGTGAAGATGAACTTTTTGAATCGACCTTTAATATGTTATGCATAGTGTGTGGGAAGTATTGGACTGAAGGACAAAATATAAGTATAGAGTTTTTCATCTTTCAATAAGAACATAACAATGTTGTAGTAATTTTTATATAATTTTTTAAACCTTACTCGTTTATAATCTTAACTATGATAAAAATAAAACCTTGACTAATATTTTAACCTTAAGGGGTTATGTAAAACCGTCAAGGGTGCTTTTGTATACAAAATTGTTATGTTCTTATTGAAAGATCCATTACTATAAATATATTTAAATGAACAAAACTTTATATGAATGATAATAATGATACAAAATGTAAATGTTACATACACATGTACTATTAACTACATTGTAACTTTCTCTAACGTATTATAAACATATAACCATAAACCTATAACCGACCATGGCCACACAAATCATGTAACATTTGGTAGAAATCCTTAAAGATTATGTGGTTTACAATTTCTAATTCTCAGCCTTTGCTTTTTCTTCTTCTGCTGTTTTGTTTTTATTTTATATTTTAAATGTTCTTTTCTGGTTGATTAAGGAAGGATGTACATTTATTATCATACATTTTTAATCCTTCATTTTTCACCCCTTCAACCACCCGCTCATACCCACAACTCACAACATAACTGTATTAAAAACACTTTAATTTTATATTTACACCAGAAAGTTATTCCCAAATGTTAAATATCTACCTATACATTTGGAGAGCTGTTTACGTATAAAAACAGAAAAACCATAAAATATTCTGTTGTTGTTTGTTTTACAACTACACGGTAAACATATGCAAAAAAGGCAAAAAAAAACAAAAAAAAAAAAAATGCATACATTACTAACCACTACATAAACAAAACACTTCCGTTATACTGATATAATCTGACAAAAAAAAAAAAAAAAAAAAAAGAAATTAAAAAAAAACAAATAAAAATAAAAATGAGAAATTTGTAGAAACATGCATAACAACAATAACAATAACACATAAAACTAAAGATTTTTGTTTATAAAGTGTTAAGTGACGTTTTTTTATTAAATGCATACGATATATAAAATCTTGGTACGGTATATTATGGCATGACTTGATAGCTGTTAATAATGTACGATAACGATTGACTGTAATAGTAAACACAGGTTTTGCTACAAAGTAAAAAGTAATACAATAAACGCAACGAAGAAGACACTTTCTCAGTCTCTTCTCTCTCAATCTCTCCCTTTCTCTTTATATCTATCACAATAGCAATCCATCATATACATCAATCATTTATTACCCAGCTCTAAAGGGAAAACGACACAAAACACTTGGAGCTAGATTCTCAAAGCAGAAGAGCATATTTTCAATTTTAAACGAATCATAACTGTCTCTGAATGGTTCTCTTCCAGAGTATAGCTACTAATAGTTATTACGGTAGTCACAATGATTCCAAAATATATATAATACAGAATATCTGAAACCTTCTAAAGCCTCCAAAGAGACTTCAGATGAAATATTTCATAAATTATTAAAAAATCTTTAAAATATTATTTCAATAAAACTCGTTCCACCCGCTCCACTTTGGCTCCCGCTATTACTATAATTACATACATACGTGGGACCTATATGTGTTGTGTATGTCTGTATTGGTAAAATTAAAAAAAAAATATATGTTTATGTTTCAGATGACTGATGACTAGTTATCGCAAGTAATTAGATAAAGCTACCATCATGGTCATTTTCATCATTGCTACTGATATTGTTATTGTTATTGTTATAATCATCATCATCATTATCATCATCATCATCATCAATATTGACAATATTCCAACTCAGTCATCATTTTACCATTATCGTCCAGCATATAATTGATGAACATAAAAATGACATAACTACCTGCCTGCGTTTTTGGTGCATAGTTTCTATGCTTTTTTCTCCGTTCGGTACAACAATTTTATTTTGCCATCAATCATTCATTTTATCTGTGTCTGTCTATCGTTGTTTTCTTTTCGTTACATATCTACCCGTATATACGTATTTTACAAGCATACATAGTCATGCAATGGAGTACAAACATTTTCTCTCTATATGTATTTACATTGTATATATGTGTTTGTAATATGTTCTAGTATGTATATATAAGTATAATTGTCTGTTTGCATATGTTGTTAAAATTTTTCTTAATTTCATTGGTGACATTGTTGTATATCAAAATGGCAAATGACTGTTAAACACACTCACATAAACTCGTATATGCATGCTGGTGTGTATATATATATAACCAATAATTACTGGCCTTGTGTGCTGTCACATTTTCTATATATTATATTAAACTTTACTATATATATACATATGTATGTAGGTGTATGTGGTTAAGTGTATAGGTGTGCTCATCATATAGGTGCGTGTGTGCTGATGATAGAATATGGGGTTGATGTTTGTACCAGCAATGTTTTGGTTAACGATGACGATGACGGTGATGGTGACGGTGATGGTGATGATAGGGCTTTGGTGTTAAAATAAATTTGTTGAAAACACCTTCGGGTGATGTAAAATTTGTGCAAAATAATATTCACAGGAGTAAATATATATATACAAGCAACAATAACAATAACAATAAATACAAAGTAACAACAATTTTGACAAGAACATGTAGGTATACTATACAATAGAACAGTAACAACCCTCTTTTCTTCAAGCAAACATTCATGTAGTTATACATACAAAAATAAGATTATAGACTTTTTAGCATATATATATTAAGTTTGTCATACCATTTGCAATACTCAGAGATCCCACCAAAACGTATCAGATTTGAAAACTGAGTCTATTTAGACATTAATGTCCATGTGTTCTAGACGTCTGTCTAGTGTTGGCATTCTCCCGGTTGTAAATTTTGAGATATTAAGTTTAAATTTTGTTCATTTACTCTTAGCTTCTGTATTCAGATTGCTCACTTAAAATTTAACAGGCAAAATCAGTTAAGAGCCACGCCCACGCCAAAAATTAAGCTATAACCTTGAAATTTGGTACAAATATATACAATTATACCATCCATTGCTAAAAATGGGTTTGGTTGAATAACAGATACATCCACAATTGATAAAAAACCGTACTCAGCGTAAAACTCGACTTGTAAGATGATGCGTGATACATATATTATTAGAGGGCGTAAGCACGTATCTATCACGCCCTCCGTTTGTATGTACTTGTGAAGATTATTTTGCTTTTTTCTTGTTTTCCTCAATCACGCATTCACGCATGCATGTAGCATTCTTTGATAGTAATTATATTTAATATTTGTTAAACTCTATATTACTTGTAAGCGTTTATTTGTTATTTCTAAATGACTAAACAGACACCCATCTTTTATTATACCGAATATTTAAGCGTAATTTTATGAATTAATTGAATCATGTCCGGCGGTCCAATTTTTCTTTTCTTTAATATATCCATAAAATTTAGTATAAAATGATGTTTTGATTCAAAAAACGTCCGCTATTTAAATTGCATCGAGTTGGATTGATTTAAATATGTCCTGTTATTTGTTCAGGTAAGGTATTAAATATTTGCACTCGTTAAATATGACCAAGAAGTCCGAAATGTTCTATTTTATTCGTAAATGTATCGCTAAAGGTTAGCACTTGACAGTTTGTCAGTACAATTCAAATAGATTTTATATAAAATTGGTGCCAAAAGTTTAAGCTAATAAGTAAATCAAGCTTATTTTAAAACCTTTACTTTAACTTTTCGTTGTATTCATTCAATACAAGTAAAACCAATTATTATGATTTGCTAGACATTTACCTTTTATATGAAAAGATTTCCATCACATGGGTGTACACTCCAGCATAATATTGCTGTAAACTTGGATTTATATTCTTCCACACAACAAATATCCTAAATTGAGCCATACACACATTCATATAAACTTTAAATTCTATTTTCAAATTATGCTTTTTGTAGGTTTTTCTCATGCTTGTGTTCAGCCGAAATGGAACATGTTTGTTGGAAAATCAAATAGTTTCATGAAAATTGAAAATAACTGCATTTCTTTGGGAAAATATTTTAAGGTACACTCATGTGTACATTAATTTATATTTTTTTCTATTACATTACTGGCAAAGTGCAGCGCACTTACTTTAAAGTAAAGCGCACTCTGTTTGTATTCATTTAAAATTTAAAACCATTATATTTTAGGATAAAAAATTCATTCAATTATGTACGTAGTTAAGGCTTGTGTGTATTAGTGAAAGTTTGTTGAGTAAAAATTCAACCTTCGTTTTTACTATAGAACATTGTCACATATATTAGTGATGTCATACAATTTATAAAATCTATTAATAAAACCTTATACATGCTGAGATTGAATAACTTATTTAATTATTATATTGGGTTACTTCAACAATACGACTTCTTCTCCTTCTTCTTATAATAATTATAGATTCGTTTATATTATTAATAACAAGAGAAATGTGCCTTAAATTTGGTTCCAAAAGTAATCTAAAGCTAAAACTTTTTTGACAAGATTTCATTTAAAAGTCTTAAAATTTACGATCACAAGCATTCATAAGACGGCACATTTTAGCAGAGTACAATAAAAATAATTATAATTACAAAATTTCATGTATGTGTAGCTTAATATTTATAGTCGTTAAGAGCTATTATCTGTTTAAGTCCAACAAAAATCTTTATTTTATAGGTTTCTCTATTCTGAGTGTTGCAAACGAAATGACTCCAGTACTCCTTTAACTTATACTTTTATTCCGAAATAATCATTCATTAAATCCTCATATATTCCTTGTAGCTAAAATCAATAGCTCTAATAGCTTTTGATTGACTCTAAAAGAAATTCACTCTTACACGCTTTGAACGCAAAATTTATCGTCGCAGTATTATTGACAGATTAAACAAAAAGATTAAAGGGCCACCTGACACAAGCATATATGTCAATATAATAACCTATGCTTGTACATACACCAACTACGCATAATATATATATGGTTAAATTAAACTTCTAGCAATTTACTGCTAATACTGCCGTGTTGACGAATTATTTATTTAGTCGTTTGGGTGATTGTTTATTATAAACTAGTCTCCCACTTAGAAACGTGTCTAAATGTACACCGCCAGGGTCCATATTTATGTATATTATAGTTTTATGTACAAATATATAATAAAATGAAATGAGTTAACATTTACTTGAGTCTGTATGTATTCATGTATGTATTCATGTATGTATATATATATATATATATAGGTAATATTGTGGTTTTCGTTAAGAATAGAAATTGTAAACCATAATGTCAGTTTGTTGCTCTGTCTGTTGTTCATGTGATTATATATGTGGTTCATATAAAATAACAAGCAAATCGAATGTGTACGGACGTCCGGTAAACGTGCTATGTGTTTAGGAAACGCACTAGTAGTAATAATAATAGCAATAGCAGTAACAAGAACAACAAATATAGTTGTTGCATAGTTATTGCATGCAATTATATGGTACAATACATTTATAATGATAAACATGATTACGCACATCATTCATACATATATAGTAATACTTACCTCAGTAATGGAAACATGTCGGCACATAACACAAACACACACACACATGCACAACTAAAGCTAAAATATGGCATAAATAGTCACAAATGTATTTGTGCAAGTGTATGTGCATGTTTGGGGGTAGGAGGGTTTTGTACAATTCTTCATTAAATTTCTCTCCATTACTTTGAAAAGCACAATTGGCAATATGAAACTGTCTGTCTGTCTGTCCTCCTTTCATTTCATAACTATGTATGTATGCATACAAGATTTAACACTTAAGTACTCTACAAATTTCATAATACTTTTACACATGTATTGCATATACTTGTATATGTCTATACGTACATCAACGCATGTATAAGTTTTATGTGGAATATCTGTTATGTGTACTTGCCATAAAATAATCACCGACTTATAATTTGATATTAATTTCATTAGCCGGACAACATAATTGTAGACAATTGTATGTTGTTGTTGTTGTTATTATTATTAATGTTGTTACAACAATTTATAAATTGGTATATATACCTATAGTGTATGTATATGTGAATATTAATGCTTATATAAGCTAATTTTCATGCAATACACCCTATAATGGAAGGTAAACTAAGTTTGTCAAACAATTTGCAACAATCAAATAAAGACTTCTTACTACATACACCCTTGATTATTATTCTTAGAAAGTAGTTTCTTATTGAAAATGAGCTAATTTGGTCATTCGTCACGCTTATAATTTAAAAAAAAATCTAAGAAAAATCTGAAATTTAATTTATTGCGAAATTAAGAAAATTATTGGGGTTAAAAACAAAAGGCCACGATCATAATTTACAATAAATTTCCTTTTGCTTCTCTTTCTATGAAACATATATAATTTAACATGCACATCCACATGTTAAGTAAATGTTGAGGGTATCCAACATTTTACCTCATGTAATAAAATATTACACAAAGAGCAACTAATTGATATTTTCAAAAGTAATTATCAGGTTGATTTGAAACGCAAAACAACAGTCGGTCCTAGATTCACTTTAGAACCAATGTAAATGTGTCCTTCTGTGTATATAAATTTTAAGATACTTTTAATGTATACAATAATATATTTTCCAAAATATTGTTTTACATAAATAAATGGTATGTAAAGAATTATAATAAGAGTTGGGCAATTATTTTCATATTCAATTAAACAGCCATTTCATCTATAGTACAAGAAATGTTTTCAAAGTAAAAATTTATATTAATTTTATTCGATTTTGTTGTTATTACTAAAAACGTATATTTACAATATATATAGATACAAAATAATTTTAATCTTTTTATTAAATTCTAATTAGAAATTATTAAAAAAAATTAAATAAAAAAGCTTTCTCTTTATTGTTATTTATAATTATAATTATAATTTGTTACCCATATTATGTAGCTTTTAAAGAAACTGGTAATCGGCCTTAATGGTTAAACCACGTTGATTGATTGACAAAAAAATTTGGGGTTTTGAATAACAGACACACCTACAATTCAGAAAAAATCTTATTCGGCAAAGTATACTGCTTGCTTATATGTAAGGTAAGAGATTTCGATAAGAAGGTCGTAATTTTATACCAGCCACACCCATTTTTTGTATATATATAATATACAAAGTACTTCAGAAAAGATAAGAATGAGCTAAACTTAGTTGTTTAGTTGTTTTAAATTTTTTTTTTAATTTTTTTCTGGTAAAAATCGGGGAGAAGGTGGCCTATCTAATTAAAATAATAATTGAAATTACAATAAAATTATGATTTGTTTTATCTACTAAATGCAACCTTTCAAAACCATTTTACTATCCCCTGTATGTTATCATAATATCTGGAAAAAAAAAAAAAACCCTTGAAATTCTAGTTCAACAACAATTGAACAATTTCATTATTTGCACATAATTGAATAGCCAACAAGCACTGTGTACATATATGTATGTGTTCATTATATAAATATATATACAAATAATTATTGTCATTATATATAAATAATAAGGCTAACCGTTAAATGAATAATGGAGAGAATAACTAACACACGAATAAAAACTTCAATTGTATTTTTGTATTATTGTAAATCTATAATTTAATATGCAAGTACATGTTTATGGGGTAAATCGTGTTCTATGAGAGTGTGTGTATAATTAATATAATTGGATTTTTACTACAAATGCATTATGTAGCAGTTAGTTTACGCATATAAAGGTCACGCAACGATTACTTAAATTGGGATTAAACAGGACAATTACTAAAGCTACACATAAACGTGATTTAAACCAACAAAACAATCTGGCAGTATTGGCAAATGTTACCATAAATTTTTAATAAAGAAGAAAGAAGAACCTTTTCTTTTCTTTCTATAAAATTTTTAAGCACTGTAAACTATTAAATTGTTGTAACTATAAACCAAAGAAATATGTGCATAAGTACTATAGAGAGACACATCTACATGGAGTCATTACAAGAATTTATAGTTGCTAGTAAAATCTCTTCAACTAACCACAATTAGTCAGGAGGGCATTAAATCCATTTAATCATTCACTCATCTGTTCATAAGCTAATGCTTCTGGGCTAACTCTCGGCAAGTTAGCGGCAACTTTTCTGTATAGAACTGAAACGAAAGTTTAACGTTATCTCATAATAATAGTGGGAATAAACTTAAAAATTAAAGAAAGAGTTGGAAAGATAGAGAACTTAATAGTTGAAGGATGTACATAAAATTACGTACAACAAACTTTGAATAACCTGCATTCAATACAGTTTACAGCAATTGTGTGGGTAATATTTTAAAATAAAGGCGTGGCAAATGCTTTTTTTTTTTAATGATATTTTAATATCATTTAATGTTTAAGTTAGATTTTTAAATCAAGACATCAAAAAACAAAGTTATACTACTTTTCTATTATGATTAAAATGAGTATTTAAGTAACAACAATAACAAAAAAATCCATATTGTGGTCTACATAGTTGATGCTATAATATCATCGCCAATGTTAAAGTTATCACATCTTCTACTTGACTAAAAGAAAGAAAACTTCAATAAGTGTATTCAACAAAGTTTCATTGAATGAACAAAAAAGGGAATAAAAAAAGGAAATTAGGACGTAATGTTAAAACAAACATACTAACTGTAAGAATACAACGGTCATTATTATTATATTTACTACAACGAAAGTTAAGTCAATAACAAAGTTGCAGTTAGTTGAACATTCAGTTGATTTTTTTTAAAATGAAAATGTTCCCACAAGAAAGCAAATATATAACCGTTCATAAAATTGTACATAAATCTGTTTCAAAATATATCACTTGGAGTTTAGGCCGCTCACGATCCTTAACTTTCTATGACGAACGGGGTAATGAGGAGTTTTCTTCTTTGGGAAGTAATTTTTATGCCTGGGGTAAGATTGGCGCAGTGTATGTTCTTATGGGTGACATCTCTTGAGTGCTGATCTTTTCATTAAAAAAAAAAACACACTATTTAATAATATGCATATGATTTATTAAAACCATTCAACCGCTAATTTTATATTTTATCTTCTCTTTCTTGTAGGTTTTGGCTTCGTTACATTTCAAAGTGAAGAGGTGGTAGATAAAGTTTGTGAAATTCATTTTCATGAGATCAATAATAAAATGGTAAGTTTTAAAAAACTCCACATTTCCCAGAACTCATCACATGCACCTCTTGCATCACATCCAACCCCTTCAATTATTTTTATCCAAATACGTATAACGTGCTTTCTTATTAGGTGGAATGCAAAAAGGCGCAACCGAAGGAGGTGATGTTGCCAGCCAATTTGGCCAAGACTCGTGCTGCCGGCCGTTCCGCTTACGGTGAGTTGGTAGTTTGGGGCAATAACACTACAAATACATCTGCTGGTAGTGGCGGTGTAATCGGTAATAGTTTAGCTGCAGCGGCTGTCGCTGCCACTGGCGCCACCCACCACCACCACCATCACAATCACACTCATGCCAGTCTGTTTACTGGCACTGGCCCCGGTGGCAGCTCGTCTAATTCCACCTCGATTCGCTATACACCCTATCCATTGCCTGCACACTTTTCTGCTGCTGCTGCAGCGGCTGCCGCTGCTATGGCCAATCAACAGCAGCGGCACCACCACCAGCAGCAGCAACAACAACAACATCAACAAAATTTAGCTAACGCTGTAGTGGCTGCAGCTGCCGGAGCTGCTGCCCCCACCCACACTTTTATACCTTTTGCAACGGCCACCGCTACCAATCCCACCGCTCTATCCGGCCATTCTTTATTGCAATATGCTGCAGCTGCTGCTGCCACCAATTCGCAAGCCTCGGCTGCGGCTCTATACGATGCAGCCGCCGTAATGGGCTATAAACGCCTCTTGGCTGCAGCAGCTGCCCAACAATTGCGTCCAGCCAGTGCTACAAGTACTTTGGCTGCGGCTGCAGCTGCCGCCGCCGCTGCAGCTCCTACAGCTCAGGCTCACATAAGACCAACGGCCACATTAACTTATCCGCTAAGTGATTTACTATCAGTACCCGGCCTTGAATTGCCCACAGCAGCACTTTATCAATTACCGGGGGCCGGCACCCTAGGGATATGACCACCCCCTACAGCGCTAATAACACAAATAACACGTCCGTAATTCACTTCCATTATGTTTGTTCGTTGCGTTGTTCGTTTGAGTACTTGTTTGACATTACAAATTACAATAATATTAATTGTAATAATAATAATAACAACAACAATAACAAGAACAGTAACTATGGTAACCACCACCATATAATTAGCCAAACTAATGTCCTGCGTGAAATTAAACTAATTGACACATCTTTTAAATATTTTATATCAACGCTACAACACATACAACAACGTACATTTTCTCTTCATACAATTAATGCCAAAAATATTTTAAATTGATATTAATGATATTCTAGGTTAGATTATGAAGATTACAAAAAAAAAAAAAAATATATCAAAAAAACGTTTACCTAACTTTGCTAAATAACACAAAAAATATCTCATGCGTTTAATGAACTCTTACAACAGAAAACCAAAGCATACCAAAAAAAAAAAGTCGCAATCGTACATTTAGCAAACAATAAGTTAATTTTAGTACTTGTACATAGATGAGAGATGTAATTATAAATAAAAATATAAATTTATGTAGGTTCACATATCACTTAAAACAAAAGGTTAGCAACTAAACACGACGGCAAATTAGAAATTTAGAAACTAAAAAATTGTTCTTCAAGTTTTGAATATTTCTTGCTCAGTGTTTAGTTTATTACTTATAAATAATAAACATTTAGGTATAATTAACAAATAAATATTTACATACAAATTCAAAAATTTGTTGATTACATTTTACACATAACTCAATTTTATATTAAAAAAAGTTAAAACAAAAACAAGTTACCATTAAATGAACAAATTGGGAATGCCATGATAAACATTTATTTTTGTTTTTTTTTTTTTTTAAAGAATCAAATATACATATTATCATGGAATGTTAAACAATCCCATTAAAGCTTTTTATGTCCGCTATCCATTATTATAACTGGCCTATTAAAACCCATGTTTAAAGAAACAATTTCATGCTCTTCCATCTTCTGCAATTCTTCCATATTTTTTCCTCAAATATCTTCAAGGCACTAACCCCCAAACTGCTGCAACTTAGTTTAGATATCTCACTTGAACGACCTGTTCCCATTTAAACATCATCCCGGCTGGACGACTTGCACTAACTGCTTAAATCAAACATACAATTAGTATTAGTATTACGACTATATATTTAGTCAATACGAGGGTTGGCAGTAAAATTTTATTTGCATTTCATCAAATGCTAGTTTTATATATGTGCAATATTCTACATTTACAGATAACAGATGGACATGATACGCCTCTTTTAACAATTATTTAAGCATTTTATTTATGTAAATTTCTTTAATCCCATTTTCACCTCAAATTTTCTCACAATGAAATTTATATAATGGTAAATTGTTTCAATTATAGTATAATAGTTGATGTGCCAAAAAAAAAAAAATAATAAAATCTGTAATCGAATTTCATTTAGTTAATCTAACTAACAAGAGAGAGAAAAGCAATGAATTAAAAGAAGTAAAAAAATTAATTTAGCTTAAATCAAATTTAAATATCCTTCACATCTACATACAAAAAGTGGGCGTGGGAGGTGCCTTATTATGTCTTTTAATATTGTATGTTATACTTTTTCAACTTACGAGGCAAATTCTGCTCATAAAAAATTGTTTAATATATTGTGGGCGTGTCTAATGCCTCCTCTTTTCAGCACAATGAACGATACAAAATATGTGAACAAAATTTTAATTATATTTCTCGATTTTTGTAGCTGATGGATGAACTTTTGTTGAATGTGGGCGTGAAACTTAACTAATTCGCCTAATTTACTGTGAAGTACAATAATATCTCAGAATTTACATCCACGAGAGGCCCAATAATAGACGTATACACGAACGGACATGTCCAGATAACAACAAACTTAGTATACCTTCTCCGTATCTTTTGTGGAGGATATATAAAATCAATTCATTTAGGGCTTTAGTGGCCATATACTGAACACAGTAAATTCAAGTCAGTTGTCAAATTTAGGTTTAATGTTTTAAGATACTTATTTGAAGTAGTAATTACATTAGGTGTAACCATTAACACGTTTAGAGGAGTTTTTTTTTTTTCGTAACTAGTAACTAGTGTAACTTTTTTTTGTAAATTGTAAATTAATCTTTAATAATAACAACAACAACGAGCACCAACAAAACTCTGTGTAATTGATACTGTAACTAACAATAATTTATAAAACTACTTAGTAGCTATTAAGCATAAACATATGTAGTCGTCACTAAATTATGAACAATAAGAAAGCTAAAAGGATTATAAATTTATACACATATCCGGGGTAATTATATGGAATTATTTCTTTTATAAATATGCAATAGGTGTAAAGATAGTGTATTTATACAAAAATATAGTATATATTGTTAATAATATTTAGCTTAACTGATTTTAATGTCTATAATCATTCCAATAATTATAAATAGTTATAAATCTCTCTCTCTCTCTCTCTCTCTCTCTCTCAATTATTAAAGTTTATCTTAATATTCTCACTGTCACCATAAATAGAAATAAATTTTCTAAGGCGTAAAAAAATTTTTTTTTTTACAAAATAGTGTGACTCAGCATATGTGTCACAATACTGTTTATTATTAGGAGGTGTGACTCAACATATGTGTCACATGATAAAAGTGTTCAGAACTTATAAATAGTCAAATTTAATATGATTGGGGAAAAAACAAAATAGAGAGAGAGAGAGAGAGAGGGAGAGAGAGAAAGAAACAGTAGTGAAGCGTGAAGACTTGAAATTCGACTAATTGTGCTGGCCTAGCTGAGCAATCCCAAGTGATTTGAGCGTTCGTAGCGAAATTAAGGATTCACAAGACAAAAGAAAGCTTCAACTTCAACAACCTTGAAAAAAGAAGAGTTAACTACCATCGTGCATCAGGACTCTTTGTTAACCAAATAGAAAGTTTTTTTTTATTTTTTGTACTTCACTTTATATATATTTCTCTTAGCTTATCATTTAGCTAAACTAAACATCTATCATTTATATTAAGTTTTCGTTTGGTAGTACATTAGATTCAATTATCTGTTGACAGTTAATTTAAAGTTTTCTTTTTCATTGTAATCACTCTCTATCTCCTTCTCTTTCTTTCTCTGTCTTTTGTCTTACTTGTCAGTTTTAATACTGTGATTAATAGAAATGAGTAATATATGTGTGTGTGTAATTCAATCATTTATCAAAATTGTTCTTATTTTGTTTTTGTTGTATTACCAAATAGTTTTAATAGTTGATAAGGTTGAAAGAGACTTTTATTAGAAAAGTTTTCTCAACTCTTCTAAGTTTAGATAAGTGTGTGTTTAGCTTAAAATTTATTTCTTTATATACAACAACATATATAAAAATTAGCTTTAATAAAAATATTTATCAATAGCTTGTAAGTAAAATATAAAACAAAACAACAATACCAACAATTAGTGTTAACGACAACAAATATACTCACTCTCTCTCTCTCTCACTAGTACTAGTCTTTAGTCAACGTACAATCATAATTAAATTATAACAACAAGATAGTAACAACAACAATAACAATAATAACAACAACAAATCGTAGTTATCACAAAGAGATTTATATATATATATAACAAAATTCTCTTTGATCACAAAACATATTTATTGAAATGTATGTGTTTGCGTCTGTGTGTGTGTGTGTAAAGTTGATCTTATAGTACAATACTAATCAATTAACGATCTCAAACAATTAGAGCAACAAACTAACATTTAGTCTTTTCATTATTTATTACTATTATTAAAAAAAAAAAAACTAAGAACCTTAAAAAAACATCGATGAATGTCCGTGAGTGTTCCTACTCTCCGTCTCTTACTAAGGTGATAAGGAGGGGTTTAGAGATTTAATAATAGAGAAATTATTTTCATTTTATTTTTGAACAAACTATAAAGGTTATTAATCAATTTGACAATAATTATAAAAAATTAAAAATTAAAAAAAAATTTTTTTTAAACTATAGTTTGTTCAATCTAAAGACTTTAATAGAGATTATTATATTCATTCATAGTGAATACACAATATTATAAAAGAAATTAGTCATCATGTTTAGATTTGTTTGTTTTTTTTTTTTTTCTATTAAAAAAAATCATATAACTCTTTAGCGATTGTTTACTCAAAAGCATTAGACCAGCAATATTTTTTTACTACATAAATATTTATTATATATGCATTTTTTATAAAAAAATTATTTATTAATAAAAATCTATAATTGTTTTATTTTCTTTTTTCCTTCCTATTACAATGGACTGCAAAATTAATAGATAATATAATGTGGGGCCTGGGGACATTGCCGGAAGGTAAGTGATTATTTTTTTGTATTTTTATACCTTCCACATAAGTTTGTCATTATGTTTGCGACACCCAGAGAACCTACAATTTATTTTTGTTTCAAAAAAAATAATTATTATTTACATTTAATAAATAATAAAAATTATTATATTTTAATAAAAGTTTGTATTTTATAAGAATTTAACTCATCTTTTATGTGATTTTACTTTTCAAGCCCTTTTATAATATAGTTTCTAATCTACTTTTAGGCTTTCCAGCGGCAGCATATGCCGCTTATGCAGCTGGTCGTGGTTATTCGGGTTATCCAGGTTTCGGTTTACCTTATCCGACCGGTAAGTTATATTAGTATATACGTTATATATAAAATATATATTTTGTTTTTCATTTCCATTATACTAACTCATTAATCAGTAAAAAAAAAAAAAACACTTGCAATCATCACTGTCACTGTCACTATATACCATTAATTTATATAATATAAAGCAATTGGTTTCTCTTAATGTTGTCACAAAATAATCGATTAATTTATTTTTCATATTTTTAATTATATGATTTGGCTTCTTTCAAATAACAAAATGCTTGATAAACTTGCACGTTATGGTACAAAAAGAAAGCAAAAAAAAAATGATTTGAATTATTATTTATTAAAATTTAAGTACAGCAAGAAAAAAGTCCCCTTTAAAAAAATTTCATTTTTTAAATGACAAAAATCCTTTTTTAATTAATAAGCTCATTATTAAAAAAAAAAATATTAATAATTCTCAAAAACGACATAATCTCGGATTAGCGCTAGATTTGTGCTTGTTTTATAAATCCCTTATTTTTTTTTTTTTCATTTTGCTTGCTTTTGTTTGTAAACGTCAAACATTATACAAATTCAAGGATAATTTTTGCTTATGTCCGCACAGCTTGAAATAAAACATAAAAATTGTTGTCTCTAATTATTTACTAATCTGTTGTACATTCACTCTTTCTATCTGAGTAAGTGTGTGTTTGTGTGTATGGGTGTGTGTGGCATTAATTATGAGTTACTTTCGAAAACTTTACATTTCTCTGTATTCGTTCGTGTTCATGTTGGTTCTTGATTTTATTTTTGTATTATTTTCTTTTTTTTTCTTTTCTCTTCTTTCTATCCTTTTTCTTCGCTTCGTTGTATTATTTTATCATTCAATTTATTTGGTGTTGCGCTTAAGTTTAGCAACAGCAGCTGGCGTAATGAGTGTTGTGCCCGAGGGTCGTATATTATTTAGGGATTATATGATGGCAGGCGTCCCACCACTACCACCACCACCACCTTTACCACCATCTCGGCCACCTCCAACGTTATCACAAACTTCGACTTAAACTTTCCAGTTGCTTCAAATATTATTTCATTATTATTATTATGATGAACATCCACTCTAAGCACATACATTATCTTTTGAATTTTGTTTTGTTTTGTTTTGTTTCTGTTTTTGTACTTTCTGAAATATAAAACAAAGAGGAAAGAAAAGATGGACTAATACTACACCTATCTCCCGACTTATGCGATACTTTTTACACTCATTCACTTTTACATATTTTTTTTCGATTTGTACAGTTTTGTAACGGAAATTTTTTTAAATATCGATTTCGATTTACACGGTTTTGGGATCTTGTCTTCCGTGTAAATGGAGAAATAGCTGTAAAAAAATTCTAGCTAATAATCAAGCAATAAAGTAATGGAATAAAAAAAAAAAAAATCGTTGCAGCAACAAATTTCATTGAATGATATGCTTGTGACAACTTATTTTTTTAAAGTATTTTCTCGACCATCTCGATGTTAGCTATCTTAACATCAAGATGATTAAATAAAATAATGATTAATAAAACAAATTTTGGTTGTACAAAACTTTAAAGTTTTTGTATAAATGAAAAAATTATTTTTTTTACCAAAAATTTAAGTAAGAAGATAATGACAAACTTTAGTATTAAGATATTTTTTATCATTATAAATATTGTTTTTATTTTATTTTTACAATTAAAAATGAAATTGTAAAAAATATAATATATTATTATATACAATGTTGTAATTGTATTGTATAATATTTGTATTTGAAAGAAAAAAAGGATTTTTGTCATTTCTACAGAAAAACGAATGAGTTATTGTCTCTCTCTCTCTCTCTCTCTCTATCTTTCTATTTTCATTCATATGTCTAAATATAATTTCATACAGTCTCTCCTCTTTAATATGTTCATACCAACTAACTAAACAATTACTTAAGTATTCATTTTTGAATTTTTCATTTTGTTTTAATACCCTCCACGTACGATGAAAAGTTTATTAAGATTCTTATTGCGTTGGCTACAAAAATACATTCTTTATTAGCATCACAAACTGAACCGGTGTAACAATGTCCGTCCATGTCTACTATGAAGTCCTTATGATTTTGAAATATTTTTTAGAGATTTATATTTTCCGTTTTTAGACTCCTCACAGCCACGCCCCTTATAGACACAAATCTCTTGATCACTTATAAAAACTAAGATATTTAAATGAAATTTTATTTATTAAAAATTGAAAAAAAAATGGGTGGTATAACAGGCACGCCTATTTACAAAAAAAAAATCGTTTGGCTTTAAACGCAATTCGTAAATTGTACATTATTAGAAAATGTAATCACATACCTGCCACGCTCACATTTTTTATATAAATAAATGTGGAGGGTATATAAAATTTGTTTGTTTTTGTACTTATTGTGAGAATAATAACTTTTAACATTATGCAAAACAACACAAACACTGTAATACATCACCAACAACATCACCAATAATAAGAAGATATAGAAAATCGAATCGTTTCCTAAGTTTACATATGTGCAATATATATATATATATGTGTGTGTGTATGTATAATTTTGTAGGCTTGACAATATGTGGCATCGGTAGAAGTTTCGGTACGTGTAGTACGAATCCTGGCGGCAGACGGCCAGGTGCTGGCGCTATCGGTATCCAGCCTTCAACAGCTGGTTATGCTGCACATCAAGCGTTAACTTTACCTTTAGCGACCGCTTTAACACGCACAGCTGCCATTAAATCGCAATTTTTGGGCATCAACAACTTTTAAATACAAATATCTTAACACTTTGTAGATTAGAGAATAAAAGAGAAAGGTAGAGAGATAGAGAGAGAGTGAAAGTAATTGATAAGCTTTCACCCTCAACATCAGCTATTTAGTGTGTGTGTATGTATTTCAGAAATACTGTGTTTCTTCACAACATAATATCTCTCCCTCTCTCTTTCTCTCTCCCACTTCATGTCTAACATATGAAATGGCTTTTTAGGCGGTTACAATTCCTCCAACACTCGCGGCCAGGCATCGATCTTTTTCCACACAAATATACAACGTGTACAATCTGTCTCATTCTAAAAGCGCCAAATGGAAAGAGCAAATATTAATAAAAAATTAAAAAGAAAATAATCGTAAACAACCTTTATTAGAAAGTTGTAGCAACTACATAATCAAATATTAGCTTAGTTAGTTGTTCTCTTAGTGATTAGTGATTGAAATCTCTTACTTACTTATACTAACTTACTAACCTACTCACCGTTCATAGTAGTTGGTTGTCAGTGTAAAAAATACTTATATAACCACACACATACCATACGTATATAATCACCTATTTAACATAACAAAGTATTTAGACATATATATATATATATATATCGATAATATTTACAGTAATTATAATACGTCGGTCGTTTTTCTCTCTTTATCATAAATATACTCAAACTGAAATTTAAAGTCAAATTAACGGTAGTTAATATATTTATAGTGCAGTTTTATTAATACAGTTATTATAAACATACATATAATATATAGTTGAACATTTAGCAGAACACATTTATAAAATAATAATAATAATAATACATTTTTAGAGTAGTTGAAACTTTTAGCATATAACCAAGCAAGCAAGAATTTTAGTAAGAATCTGCTGACAAAAGCTAGTGTTTGTCAATTTCAATGTCAGTTACGGATTTTCTTAATATATACATAGCCATATATAAAGTATACATATTACAAGCAAAACCTCTCGTGTTGCCAACATCATGTCTTCATTACTTTCATTTTATCCCACTTACCATAATCTCCACTACACCATCTACAGTCGGTTGTATACCAAACACTCAAACTCAAACTCAAAATCTGTTTTTACACGGTAATGTTCAAAAAGCTTTTACATACTTTTGGGGATATGAATATTTCTCTTCTGTAAAAGTTTTTTCTTTTCGTTTTTCTTTTTTTTTTTTTTTTTCTTTCTTGAACATATTGTCTGTACCGTGTTAGAACAGGTTTGATTTTATTTAAAATGTATTCACACAGGTATACTGTTAACGTTTTAAAGTTCACCCCTCACCTATACTTATAAACATATTTTTGCTCTTAATTGTATATATATCTCTGTTTATATTTGTATACTCGTAGTTGAAGAGAGAGACTTAAAATATTAGAAGCAAACATATGGTTTTTTCTTTCTTCTTAATAAAACATAAACATGTAGTAGTAGCGCATTTGTAGTGATATGTTCATTGTCTTCTTCTTTTTCTTCTTCTTGTTCTACTTTATTTATTTAAACATTATCAAACACATATACACACATGCATGCATTCATTTATATATTTATGTAATTTTAGATTAAAGTTCTTGCATATTAGGGAACACACATGGAATAGCAAACATTAGAAACTTACATTATATGCATATGTGTGTATATAGGCATACATACATTTATGCATATGTGAATGATTGTCTTTAATGCAGTTTAATTTTACTCTTATAAGCTAATTTATTTAGGATTATTTTCTTATCAAATTATATTTATAATTTTATTTTTACATGAAAAAAAAAAAACAACAACAAATTTCTTATATAAAAACGTTCTAATATTGTTAAAATTATTTCAAACAAATTTATATGTAATGTTTCATATATGACACTATATAGAATAATCAAGCTCGCCCTCATGTAATAGACTTAGACATTTGTCATTTTATTGCATTTGGCAATTATGGATGCACGGACAATTATTTCTTTATCATATATATTAACAAATGGGTTTAGTGTAATACTACAGTATATTTTGTCCGTACGTCTGTCAAATGAAAAATGAGGCTATCAGCCAAAATAAAAGTATGAACGATAGACATGCACATGCACATACCTACATATATATCAAGCAGTTGATCACGCCCATCTGCAAGTGGGCGAAACATTTATGGTTGTTCTTGTTCTTTTTTTTTTGGTGTTTTATATTTTTCGTATAATATATATTTATATATATATATAAATTTTCAACATTCTAATTTTTAAACTATTATATTTTGTATTTTATATTTCAATTTTTTAATTTTTATTTGGAATTAATTTTGGTTTTATTTTGCTTCTTGTTGTTATTATATTTTTAATAATTTATTTGAGGAAATTAGTTTATAAAAAACAGTTGAAAAGAAACTGTACAAAATTAATATTTATATATATAAAAAATAGCCCATCACAACTTACATTAGACGAACATTACTTGTGTAAATTTATGAAAGTTTAAAAAAATCACTTTCTGCGCACTTCCTTCACTGCTTAGTTAGTTTCTATCATGTGCATTAAAAGCTTTATGAATTTTTTTTTTTAATTTTATATAAACAAAAACATATTTTCAAACAATTTAAAATTTTATAAATTTTGTTTATAAATATATATATTTTTTATATATATGGTCCTTTAGAATTCAATTTAATATTTCCTATTTATGTATGCAGTAGAGTAAATTTTTTATTAAATTATCCACTTCATTTGTTTATATATGAAATATGGGGTAGTTCGACCCAAACACCCCCCACCCAAAAAAAAAAAAAATGAAAAATTGCAAAATTTCACCACAAGTCTAAAAAAAGCTTTAACACTAAAAATAAAAATAAAAAAACAAAATAAATATTTAATAAAATTTATTTTTATTATAATTTTTATACAATGAAAACATAACTGCTTAATAAAAAACTACTACTGCAACTACTGCTTACATAAAAAAAAACACATTTTTTGCAACAATAAAACACTCCCACACAAACTCCATTATACACAAAATATGGCATCAATTTAAACTATAAAAAAACAAAAACAACAATGCCCATGAAAAATCCAATAAAATTGATGCTACTTTAATTTTAAATTATAACTGCTACAAACCACTAACCAAACCAAACGAAAAAAAAAATGTTTAATATACAGAAAAAGTGTGTAGAAAATAAAATTTAAAAAAATTTAAAAAAAATTATGTGACATGAAAATAAAATTTATACAAATTTACATACAATTTGTTAATTATATAATAAAAAAAAAAAATTTAAATGAAAAAATTAAAAAAAAAGAAAATCGTTTTTTGAATCAATTATCCATCCATTTATATTCTGCGGAAACAACCACACAACAACAGCATATAGAAGCAAAATATATAAAGAAATATTTTTCAAAACTTGAATATAATGCTTGTCCTTGCTTTTTTACGCCTATTTAATAAAAATGAAATGCAAAAAAAAAAGTAAAAATGAAAATTCAACATATTTGCAATATTATATGCACCTATATTATATAAACCTACGTGCTTATGTATGAAAATGGAAAAATAAAAACCACACATACGAAAAGTTTTTGTTGCTAAATGTTAATAAAAACAAAAAAAAAATTATATTAATAAAATAAAATAAAAGGAACTAAAACCAAAATAACCATAAATACACATATACACATGTGCTAATAAAATATTATAAATAAATAAAATAAAAAATATATGTAACGACAACAATAACCGAAAACCTTGCTGAATACAAAAAAGCACGCTTACGCACACACTTACGCTCTATAAACAATATCTCTATTATCTCGCTCGCTCTCTCTCGCTCTTTTTTCTCCTGGTTAATTAATAAAGAATGTCTACTAAATGTCGACTAACTGCGTCAATTTTTGTGACTGATAAATAGATTTTAGTCTATTATGAGCGAGGCTCTCAACCAGTTTTGCTTAAATCTTCATAGAAAACTACATCTGAACAACAATTTAGCTTGATATATCAATTTTTGTCAATCGGACAAAATGCCACACCTATAAACGAGAAAAATATATCTATCTAGTCATAAAAATTAAGTTGAAATTTAAACTAGGTAGTGTGCGGTATATGTCGGTGCCTATTCCACCAGTCCCTTTTTATAAAATTTCTTTTAAAAAAACCCTAAAAGTATGGTTTTATAGTCTAAACACTAAATAACACTAAAAATACATAATCAGACATCGCCACACACAGAGAGAGAGAGAGAGAGAGAGAAAGGTTCATTAGAAAAAAGAAACTGTCTACTACATAGGCAACAAATTTATCTAAAATACAATACAATGAAGTTATACGTTTTTCAATTATTTATTTAAATACTGAACCGGACATATAAACCCTAAACACATACACACACATATGCATATGAATATAATATGCATAACAAGCACAACACAACACAAATTATTGATATATTGTGCATGTGTGTTTGTGTGTGTGAAAGTATGTAAAATATTTGATAAATTGATTAAACGAACCATAACATAAATACACGCACGCATACATACATGCATACAAACAGCCACACGGACAGTCATACCTACATACTTACATAATTGAACAAGCAAACCAGTCAAGCCAACCAGGCAGTCAGCCAGCTAACAAATGAATTCAAGCATGCATATATCACAAATGTTCGCTGGCACTTGTGTGCTTGTGGATATGTGTGTGTTATGCAAATTATAGCAGCCCTGCACACACACCCACGTATATAATTTTGCATACAAATTATATTCGTTCACACTAACTATGCTCTTTCACTACCATACACTTTGCGCCGAGTGACTGATGGACATGATTTTTAGATATATGTACTAAGGCTGGCAGGCAGGCAGGCATGTGTGAATACAGGAGTTTGCTAAATAAATACTTATTATTTACATACCCGCGCTTACACTTACATTTATAATAAATGAAATAAATTTGATGAAAATGCAAACTATGCAACTGTAAATGTTGTCCGTTTTTAGCAAATATATATATATAAATAAAAAAAAATGAAACATTTTATATTCATTGCTGTTGCTACATACACTTGTGCTTTTGGTTTATTTATTCTTTTGTTTAAACCATAGTTTATAGGCACGTGTAACCATATACTTGATGATATTGAAAGCAAAACAGAAACAAGCAAAAACAACAACAACAATAACATAAACAGCATTAATAATAACAACAAATACAATAAATTCAAGCAAGTTTAGTAATCACGTAAAAAATATTTATATGAGAGTCAATGGAACATAAGTTCGTTTCGTTTGTTTTACAATTCACAAAAGCATTCATTTCATACAATACGAATAATATTACTACTTTATATAAATATAAAGATTACAACAAAAAACAACAAAATGTTTATGAAAATATTATCAGTTTATGATTTGTTATGTTGCCATGACAGTGAATCATGAAGCACTGACACATTTTAGCATAATTTGTTAGAGGAGTGTATGTAATTATTGCGATATTCCATTTATTGTAAGCAAAAGAAGACTTTAAAGATCTCATCAAGTATACGGCTTTGTATTATTAGTGAATGTTTCAAATAAAGTTCTAAAATTGTGGTCCGTAGCAAACATGAAGAGACAGACCGACAGACAAGCTGTAATATAAATTTGTCAATGAAATTATACA